>OX459058.1:20153299-20788299 GCA_949775005.1 Orthosia gothica
ATAATTACTATTGATTTGGAAGCCAAGACTGACTTGGACACATTCAATTATTTTTTCAAAGAGGATGTTAAACTTAATGTTGAATTCATTGATCTTGAAATAATGGAAAAAGATAAAGTTTTTCATACAATTGTAACGGTTACATTGAAAATTTTTACTACTACGCCTTGTTCAGGCATTGTAATGCTTAATTTTAACCACTATAGTGGATCTACCTGTGATGTAGAAGTAATTTTTTGTGTCACTCATTGTTTACTTACTTTACATGCCAATCGTCTGGTTAGCCCCGAAGACAATCCTTACCCCTACTTTCCTTTAAGCACCCAAAGCGATCTTTATCAATACATGGCAAGATGTTCTAAGTTTTTAGAAAAATGGATGTTTCAGCAAGGATTTCGTAGAGATTTATATCCAGTTATTCCTGATACATTTCATGCATTATCTTCTGCTTTATCGACGCAAGGTGGGATGAAAGTAAAGGGAATTAATGTTACTTACTTGAATTTCGTCAGAAGGATCGCAGGACCTCTTATGAAGCACATTCGAAAAGTATCGTAAGTTTATTATGAGTAATAAATAATTTTACTGAGATATTACGTCTGTAGCCTTTCAATGATAATAATAATAATCTAGATAATAATTTCAGAGTTAATGAAAGTAACGATACTTTTAAGTTTACAAAAGAAATCCATGACACATACAGAGAAATACTAAATTTATTGAGATCCCGTGGTGCAAATTTAATGGCCTTACAAACGAAATACCTACTAAGTTATGATCAATTTGTAATTTATTCTGAAAACGTTACCCCGAAATGCAATGCGGATATTGTAATAACACAAAAATTACTATCGGATATGAATTTATTCAAGAGATTAAATAAACAAAGCTGGATTGACTTCATTTTGCAAAGTTATAAAGTTTTCATCATGGACAGCTGCTTCTTCGACTGTGTTTGCGTCAGTAATCAGCCTAAAGACATCACCAAAGTGTTAATAGATTGGTTTAATGAGCAGATACGGAACCAACATATCAAGCTTCTTGGAAAAAACATACCAGTTAAACAAATTACCAATATAACGACGGATTTAACCGATGGTATAGCCCTAGCTTCGGCCATCATGACATATTGTCCGTTTCTAACGGAACATTTTTCGTTTTTCTGTGAGATTGGAGAGTCAAGCATGGAAGGTGACGTCATTAATAACGCTTGTCTTATTATTGAAGCAATGAATCAACTGAGGCTTTTTTTCCCAATATCAACTAAAGACTTCTTTCAGCCTAATTATTTACAGATGCTGTTTTTGTCTATACACTTATACGTTGTACTTCCGATGTTTACAACAAAAGAAACAATTCTGTTTCACCCACCACTTTTAAGAAGTTCTTCGCGGTTAGTTTCAATTTGTCCGTCAAGTCAAGAATCACTTATTTTTTCTTTTTTCATCCTTGGCAATACGCGAAGTAACTTCATCGTTGAAAAAGCACCAGCGGTGGACAACGGGAAGAAAATGTTCTTAAGCGTTAAATATACAGCCAATTTTGTAACCGAAGAAGGATGTATTCTTTTAGTACACGGATACAACAAAACACGAATTTTTGACACGTACATTATATTTATGCTCCGTGGACAAGTTGGAGTATTAAGTCCACTGAGAAAATGCAAAGTTAGTGGGCCATTATATCGACCGAATAAGGTGGACGTACAAGTGTCTTCGCCGTTTGCAAGCCCAGCTATTTTTAAAATCTTCATCACAGATGTGGAACCGATGGTTCCGGTTTATTTTGAAGAAACACCTAAATCGAGGTTTTTCGTAAGCCGACTGAACTTAATTGATAAAGAAATCAATTTGGTTGGTTTGCCAAAGGATACAAAGGAGACACAGCAAGATGTCCCAGATCATAAGCTATATTTACAAATGATTTGTCTCAGCACTCAAGTAGGAAACACTTGGATTTGGTTTATGAGCGACGTTGGCCAATTCTTCATAAGGATAACGTCGCAACCTCGCTGGGATTTACCAATAGATAGTCTGCAAGCTAAAGTACAGTCGTGGCCGGTGGACCCCTGCAGCTGCGGAGAGTCTTGTGAGTGCTACAGAACTACTGTCCTCATGATACCGCATCAAAACGAACTCATGATTAAAGCATTGCGATATGCTTTACTTGAACATGCATCTAGCTCCATGATGGTAATATTTGATCAATTAATCGGTATGTAGGAATTTATAATTTGTAATTTTTTGTGAATTTATAATTAAACAAATAGGTAATTTACCTATTTGTTTAGTACAAAATAATCAAAATAAAGCCAAGTATTTTTTGTAAATCTTTCAGAATCGAGGACTGGTAAAATAATTTTATCTATGCTATTGGAGGAAGGAGGTACTACAATGTCAGAAGTGAATCATATTCTTCGTGACAGTATGTCGTACAGGATCACTTCGCGGGCGCTGCTGCCTCGCATCGACCGCATCAAACTGTTGCATCATACCAACGCCGTATTAGCATTGCCCGTCACGATACCAGCTAAAGAGAAGTTTGAGAAATACACCATCACATTCACTTCAGATTGTGGCATGGATGTTCGCAATTATAGAATATTCTTCATTCAGATGAGTGCAACTGGCGAGTCCAATATAAGTAGTGATAAATCTGTTAGCTCATGAACTGCTTTGTACAATATTTAAAGTGATTATAATGGTATATTTTTACCTTATAGATCAACCCATCTCATCTTATTACATTATTGAATATTATTTTTACTTAAAGAAGTCGAACATTAATTGAATATCTATAGGTTGTCAGCGATCAGTGCGGCGCGGCGGCGACGGGGACGCTTGAGGGAGGCCTATGTCCAGCCAGTGGACATCTTACGATTATTGAAGACGATTAAGAGGTTGTCAACTATTTATTGCAGTTTTATCAAATTCAAAACATTTATAATGGGTAATACCTAGGTAGTACCTTACGTAGGTAGGCCTACGTAAACAAAAGACAATTTATAGTTCAACCTTTTTTTTCAGAAAGATATAAAAATATATTAATGACGTATACTTTTGTTGCTTGCATAAAACCAGTACAACGGGATGTTAAGCGAATCAACGACATCTGTAGTTAAACACGTTGTTACAAACACAATTTTGGATCAAGTTATATACTTAAAAAAATTAACTTGTTAAACAGAGGAAGAAGATATAAAAAATATTATTTTACAATAATGAATTAATGAAACAAACTCATAACTCTACAAGAAGTATCTTTCAACAATATCAATTTGTAGATTAGATACGAATAAATTGTATCCCTTTAAAGTATCTATTGGATATCTAACGTCATTCTTAATTTACAAAAAAAAGTAAATATCTTTATTAGTCTTAAACCGAACGCGAAATACGACCAAGCGCGCATTTCGCGTATTTGTCCGTACGCAAAATACGCGCTTGGTCGTAGAGTTGCGGAAACCAGCCCGTTTTTAACCTAACCTAACCTAGTCTTAAACCAAATATATCATAACTACCTACGTATTATGTTATAATAGGTACATATTATCATATATTTTAACTTCACTTTTTATCTAGATTTAGTAACATTTATTTGTATTGCCCGTATATATTTTATAATAATGTATCCCATTTTATGTATTAATATAGCTTAACTTTATTTTATACTTACCTAATATTTAATTTAGACCATTATGTCTAGTAGTTCTTTAGTCTAGAAACAGCAGAATTTCCACTGTCATCTAGTGGAAGTCATATTTATATTCCTACAATTTCATGAATACTTTACATTTGAGTGATCGCCCTCGGCACTCAGTATTTGATTCCTAATTGAGGTAATGTTAAATTTGTTTCAAAATAAAAATTATTACTTGTGACTAAGTATAAGTGTTTCATTTCGAACCTTTCCTCTGTTTGTTTTTGAAATTTGTTGGAAAGCTGTCAAAGAAGTTAGAGGAGTTTACGTAACGCAAATTCCGTCAACCAACCAAACCTACATTGCAGGCACAGGGATATCACATTAACTCTTTGCTGCCATTTGTTCGCGATCAGAAAAGTTCTGGTCAATATCATCATCATCAGCCTATTAATGTTCCCACTGCTGGGACACAGGCCTCCTCTCTGTGAGAGGGGATGGGCCGTAATCCACCACGCGGGCCCAGTGCGGGTTGGTGGATGTCACATGTCTTCGAATTTTTGGTTCTAAGTCGTGCCGGTTTCCTCACGATGTTTTCCTTCACCGTTTTGAGAGCAGTGGTGATAAAATAATTTACACAAAGTAAATCGCCTGCCTGGGTTCGAACCCACGATCTACGAATCAAGTCGGGCCGTTAGTACTGGGCCACCACTGCTCTCTGGTCAATATAAGCTGTACAAATGTTTCACGGCTGAAAGTACCCACACCTACCCTTACGCATTACATTAGATAACCCATTAGCATTAGCAAACCAATGCGGAACTGTCCCGTTAACTATGCTTCACCGTCTATGTAAATGACCTCAGCGCTGCAACCGACGCGACGTCGCCGTGAAACCGATAAAACGGTACGAAGAAGAAGACCCATTCATCTCACAATTATTCCAATGAAGCATCTGCATTTGATGAAAGAGTTTTATGGAGATAGACGCGATAGCGCGGGTGCCCTGTCAATGATGCGCAAACGCATCGGAAGCGTGCAGCGGCTGCGCCCGCGCCGCCTCGCCTGCCGCCTTGACCGCGCCACTCATCCGGCACGCCGACTTGGCCGGTCATGGCAGACGCCACATAACACACGGAAACCTTTGCCTCATCATTATATGGAACCGTTATTTACGTCGAAGTTTAGCGTAGCATGAAGGAACTCTTTTTCTTAAGTGTATAAAATAAATTAACATAGGTACCGTGTAAACTGGATCAATAGAAAAGACGGGTCGAATCGAAAAACAACCTTGACTGAGATTTTCATTTGATCTTCATTAATTGGCATTTGGTTTCTAAAAAAGCATCGTAATTAGGGTTCCGTAGCCAAATGGCAAAAAACGGAACCCTTATAGATTCGTTATGTCTGTCTGTCTGTCTGTCCGTCCGTATGTCACAGCCACTTTTTTCCGAAACTATAAGAACTATGCTGTTGAAACTTGGTGAGTAGATGTATTCTGTGAACCACATTAAGATTTTCACTCAAAAATAGAAAAAAAACAATGAATTTTGGGGGTTCCCATACTTGAAACTGAAACTAATTTTTTTTTTTCCATCAAACCCATACGTGTGGGGTATCTATGGATAGGTCTTCAAAAATGATATTGAGGTTTCTAATATTATTTTTTTCTAAACTGAATAGTTTGCGCGAGAGACACTTCCAAAGTGGTAAAATGTGTGTCCCCCCCCCTGTAACTTCTAAAATAAGAGAATGATAAAACTAAAAAAAAAATATGATGTACATTACCATGTAAACTACCACCGAAAATTGGTTTGAACGAGATCTAGTAAGTAGTTTTTTTTTAATAGGTCATAAATCGTAAACCGCAATTTACCAAGTACGGAACCCTTCGTGCGCGAGTCCGACTCGCACTTGACCGGTTTTTTTTTAAATATAAATTCATAAATTCGAGTCCTTCGATTTTGCAACAGCTAAATGTTTACATAACATAAAATCCACTTCAAAGTTTTGTTGCGCTTCACCACTGCATTTCTATTCAACCTGATATTCAGTAATAAAGTTTATTTTCGCAACATCATCTTAACTAGTTATAGTCTAGGCGTAGTAACTATTAAGTAATCTGTGGTCTAGGTACCTATTTTCGAAAATGTAGGTCATGTAATACTGATTAGGCCGAGGATAATGTCATCAAACATCTCGTTTAAACCGCGCAGGACACGCATGATCATCGCAATACCTTACCATTCACCATAAAGATTGATTTCCCATAGCAGTCACGCCACCATACCTACCTACTACAAGGAATCTAAGTAGTCACAACTCACAAATGAGGAAAATGGTAAAATAAAATCCTTTCAGTTTGGTTTTTGCTGACGTTATTCCTGGTTGCTGAAATTAATTATGCATGCAGGTAAGGTTATTTTGAGTTTGTGTTGAGTTTTGCGCAGGCATGATCTAAATATGATTGATCATCATGGCCCCAGAACTTGATGATAATTTGGGATACTACTAGCGATGGTGCTTTATCCCTTACAACAATGGACATTGGCGAAATGGGTGAAAGACCGACCCCATTTTGAGCTTTCACTTCGGATGTATTCAATTAGGTCTACATTTGCCAAATTCAACTATACGATCGTTTATGGAGTAAATAATCTCTAACTCAGCTATAAAACTGATAATCAACGAGCCGTTATATCATAACAATAAAATCGAACTGCATAAAAATAAAGTTTATGTTTGAACTTAAACGAACATATCTAATAAGTCTGTTAAAATATCCAAGTGCAGCAAAACGCGTGCATAGTGTCCTTCACCTTTTACAATAACTCTGCACGCATAGGTCTATAAGGAAGAAAATATACAAATACATTCACTGTTTTGCTTTATAAATCAAGTTGTGGTAGCTAAATGGTTAATACCCATTTATTTTTAAATATAAAACCGGCTGGCTGAGACGTTACCTACTGGCCACTTGGTGCGTAAGTGGTTCGCAAATACTTTATAAAACAAAATAAAAGATTTATACCTACGTAGGTATTCACTTAGACCTGTACTCCCGGAAATCGAAACAAGCATGTGAAGCTAAGAAGATCCTTTAAGTTATTATAACACTAAAGAGGTTCACTAAATTAGGTATACTTTATATAAATAGAATTGTAAAGCTGGATATTTTTGATGACTTTCTTTTAATTTATTTAATTACGAGCTCATTTCCCGCGGCTTCGTTGTAGACCCGTTTTCGGGATAGAAATTGATTATGTCATTCACCCCGAGTTTCCCAGCTCTAAATTATCGCAGAATTAATGTGACGAATTGTCAAGCACGTGTTATCTGTTGTGATTGGCTATTGAAAATTCATTCAACCAATTACACTTAATAATATTAGTGTAGATCGAAAGCACAAAATACCTGTGTCCTTATTTGTTTAGCTGCTAATCTGAAACAGGCTTTTTAACAGGTGTTTACTACCTTCTCATGTTTAGATTCAGCTATAGTTGTGAGACCGAATATCAGAAGTAGGATATTACCTACTACGGTACCCAGAGATAAGATGGTTTACAATGTGCAAAAGCGTGTGTATTACCTAATTTTATTCACACTTTCCGTTTTAATGGAGCATTGAAGTAAAACAAAAACATCATTAACCCAGTGCATCTCATCTCGCAAGTTGTAAGAGGCGCTGAGAAAACAAGTTATTGTCGTCTTCGTATTATGCAAAACGCCGTGAAACTGTCACTCTCACTGCACCGACGGCGACGAGATCTTTTACTGTTAACGAGTCTGATAAACAGGAAGCGTATCAAATTTAATTGTATATTCATATTAAATAGAAAGAAAGTATCAAATTCGCCACATACAGAATATCTCTCATCGTGATATGTCGTTATCCTGCCGTGGCGCATGGACAAAACATGCATATTAGAAAAAAAAATGAGAGCGAAAAACAGCCTAACGGCCGATTTTTCATTCTTTAGAAACTTTTTTTTATCTGAGAAATAAAAGTGCGGTTCGACAGCTCTCTCAGCTCTCACCTGTTCTTTAAATAAAAGTCGTAAAAAAATCGCCTCTAAGTATCTATATATATTTTCATGAAGTATGACGGATTCAGCTCTCAACAATATTCTGTGACTAAATGTCTTCTAACAAGGTGCACATGCACATGCGCGTAGCAACAAACCATGTAAATATTGACGTCGATCACATGAACAAGCCGGTACAGAGCTACTGTCAAAATGTTTGTCGGGCGCAGTGTGAACCGCAGCACTTCACCCCGTGGTGTGGGAGGCGGGAGCCAATATCTCTGCCGAGTGCGCGAGCGCCTCGGGCGGCTCTAGAAAGCCGATCTGCGCCTATAAATCCACCTGACGCCAGCCGCCACCACCATTGTCTCTCTGATCGTCCTCTTAACTTCAAGTGTCATTATATCTTCAATCTAACCATTGTTATTGTAATAAAATTAGAATCAAGTTTAAAAATACCCTTAGTTTGTAACTTTCATGAATTAGAACAAGTGCCAGTGGTGTAAAATGGACGCGCAACAGTTTCGGGAATTTGGCAAGGCAACCATCGATCTGCTGGCCGATTACATTGAAAACATCAGAGATAAGTAAGTACCGTTTCCAAATCTTTAGTTCATTTAGCACTCAGGTGGTGTATTAAGAAATGTTTACAATGAGCGATAAACACTTACATATAGAAGTAAAGTTCTAAATAGTATAAAATTTGTATATAAAATAACACTGTCATAAATTGCATAAATAATACACGCAAGATACCTATATATTTTGTATTCTATGAATAGAAGATATTTATTATATTTTAAGATGCATTATTTGCAATGACTTCATTTGTCATAATTAGTGTCTACACTCAAGTACAAAAACAAACAACTAATTTAAAAAATAATCGTGGCAAACCATTAGCAGTGCATATTCGACGTCATTTTATTATATGTAGATAAAGTTTCTTCTCGGAATGAAACGATTAAATTGTTGCACTTATTTTGTATGTGAGCATCTTTGCATAAAGCGATGAAACGACTTACGTCATTACACTATAGTATAATGTACCTATTCTATGACTAGAGCTGTGCGAGTTCGATTCCCGAAGTCGTCAGAAACAATAGAACCAGTGAGTTGTAGACGTATGTCGTATTTTCTATCAAATCCAATAGCATTGAGGCAACCGATAAGTAACCTGTTTTTTATGATAAAGAGATTAAAGTAAACATTTGTATCTACCACAACAACTAATAGTTATCTAAACAAGTCTAGCCTCGTCCTGCCCAGGGTTAAAAAAACTAGGAATTTTGCCCATTGTCCTGTAAAAAAACTAAAAGTGTCATATGATTTCTGCCCACAAAAAGTTAACTATAAAAAAGGAGGGCAGAATATTAATTGTATACTTGAAAATTTTTCGCTGAGTATATTTTGCGCTGACTAGGTTAAGTATGTCTCTTAATAACAAATGATATGCAGTATCTAACTGCTTATTGACGTTTACCTCTTCAAAACAGAGATTTACTTGAAATCAGTATTAATTAGGATCCAAAAAAAATATGATGATGATGATGACGACTCCTGCATTAGCCTTCTTGTCTTAAGTTGATCTAATCTCGATCGCATCTTAAATATTTGACGGAAATCAGTAGATAGATGCTTAAAATTTACTTAACGCACTACTGTAACAATGTTAAAACGTCATAAATTTGTAATACATAACCGGTACAGTTTGCTCATATAAAACAAACTTTTATGTTTAAAAAATATGCATTGTCACGTGAACCAACGTATGCGCAAAATTTCAGCTCAATTCAACACCGGGAAGTGATTCGAATTTAACTTGTAAATTATGATTTCACACAGACATCATGGTCAGGTGAAACTAGAAGAAAAAAACTTGTAAACATTTATTTTGTAGAATACAAGGTGGTACTAAGCCTGGTTTAAAACATCTTAACTTGAAACCCCAGTACTGCAAACCAATTATGCAAATCCTTATAATTTTCCTTTCAGTTTCATTGTGTATTTAGTAATACTTATCAATTAATTTGCTAATTAGTACGACGTGCACTGCCGCAATATCTAGTCATCGGTAGATTCTACGAGATAAAAAATACTACAGACACGAAACATTCCATCTATTAAACCACAGTTTATGACATAAAAACCAAGCAATGGGAGTAGAACGCCACAGAGGCCATTTTCCTTCCATTGTTCGATCAAATGATCAAATACATCTTATACATCTTCTTTGAATATTATGAACAAGTGGACGAAAGAAACACTAAACGATCTTTTACCATGTTTTCATTGCGACTCCTATACTGAAAATTAATTCACTATTATTATTATTTCATTAATTATTTAATTTATTCATTATTCCTATGTTTCCTTTTTAAATAATAGCATCGTTTCATGCATTCCTGAAACTAAAATAATCTCAGACTCTATACGTTGTTTACGTAATAACAGACAAATAAAATCGCGGTATGGTAATTGCCACTGTGTGGCGACACATACCATAACCTACGTAAAAATTGAGTTACCTACCTATCTCTCATAAGATGCTACTCGCTTCGATCTCTCTCTTAATAAAGGCATACTTTACTTTCAGCGATGTCCTGCCTTCGGTTGAACCTGGCTACTTACTGAATACACTGCCTCAAGATGCTCCGGAGGAGCCGGAAGATTGGCAAGAGGTTCTGAAAGACTTCAATCAATCGATAATGCCTGGGGTAAGTACACGGACCTCAGGTTTCTCTTTCGCATTTATCTACTTGCGCTTAATCATTTCTCAGCGGTCCCCAGTTGCCATACTTGGTCTCGCCTTTAAAATCGAGAGTGTATTCAATAAGTTTATACCTATGTGACCTTGATCTAGACCTCGACCATATTATTTCCTAGTGCGAATACTTTTGCTACCGAACTCTTCGACCCTTATTTTTTAAACTGCTTGCGTCAATGGCTGATCATTCGTTACATATTCTCAAAGAGATGCTATAGGCTTCTGACAGTACCTACTTACCATTTCTATAGATATAACATGCATTAACGTTACAAAATACTTTTCTAGATTACGCACTGGCACTCTCCACGTTTCCACGCGTTTTACCCGACCGGCTCATCATATGCAAGCATTATAGGAAACATGTTGAGCGATGGCCTGTCTGTCATTGGATTAAGCTGGGTAAGTTTTACTCCTAAAGGGGTCTGTATAACACATTTGCGAATTTCCCCCAGTCTTATCATCTTCATCAGCATCGAATCAATTGGAATCAGTTATATAAGTTTCTACCCTAACCGCATTATTTTAAATTATGTTTTTCTTATAGTTCTCGAGTCCTGCATGTACAGAACTTGAGGTCTTAACTCTGAATTGGCTGGGCAAGCTGCTTGGAATTCCTGAAGAATTTCTGCATTGTTCCAGTGGACCCGGAGGAGGTATCATTCAGGTAAATACTTACTTTTACCAACACTCAGCCTGTGATAAATATTAGACTTGTAATCGATAGTAAGACGTTAATTATTTTCTTAACCTTACAGGCTTCGGCAAGTGAAGCGACACTGGTGGGACTGTTAGCCGCTAAAGACAAAACAGTTCGTAAACTTATAAGAAACGATCCCACCCTGGATGAGGACGAAATAAAACCAAAACTTGTAGCTTACACGTCTGATCAATGTAACTCATCAGTGGAGAAAGCGGGATTACTGGGCTCTATGAAAATGCGTTTACTAAAGGCTGATAATGACGGCAGACTTCGTGGAGAAACACTCAAAAATGCTTTCGAAGAAGACAGGGCTCAAGGTCTAATACCGTGCTACGTCGTTGCAAACGTAGGCACCACAGGAACCTGCGCTTTTGACCCCTTATACGAATTAGGACCTGTATGCAATGAAGCTGATGTGTGGCTGCATGTTGACGCTGCGTATGCAGGCGCAGCGTTCATGTGTCCTGAGTATAGGCACCTGATGAGAGGCATTGAATTATCTGATTCCATCGACGTCAACGCGCACAAATGGATGCCTGTCAGTTTCGATTGTTCTGCTATGTGGGTGAAAGATGGATATGACCTTGTAAGAGCATTTAATGTGCAGAGGATTTATTTGGAAGACACCAAAACAGAACACAAGATTCCTGACTACCGCCACTGGCAGATACCACTAGGCCGCAGATTTAGAGCTCTGAAATTATGGACTGTAATGAGGATTTATGGAGCGGAAGGTCTAAGGAAACACGTGAGGGATCAAATATCCCTAGCTCAGTATTTCGCTAAATTAGTTCGTGCTGATGAAAGATTCTTAGTTGAACCCGAACCGTCTATGGGATTAGTGTGCTTTAGATTAAAGGAAGGAGACGTTATGACGAAAAAATTACTAGAGAAATTAACTGAGAAGAAAAAGGTCTTCATGGTAGCTGGTACTTACAGAGACAGGTATATGATACGGTTTGTGATATGTTCACGCCTAACCGTGAAGGAAGACGTAGACTACAGCTGGAAACAAATAAAAGACGAAGCCGATTTACTCATCACAGACAAAATTCACACTAAAGCGCAAATACCTGCTATAGATCAAATAGTAGCGAGAGAGATCTGTGAGAAATCCAAATAAACATAGGTACGAAAACTAAAAAAAAAATTGGGACATACCTACTTGTATACGAATAGTAGTTTTAAATTCGTTTTACTTGTTTGGTGCTTAGAACACAGAGACAAATGAAGATGAATAGTAAACTGGGGATCACAAAAAAACAAGTCGTTATTTAAGGAATTTAGTTTATATTTAGTATAAGAATATTTTTAATGAAACGCTTGAGATGAGACCTTCGAAATAGCATCCAGGTTCTGTTAGAATAAATAAAAAAGTTAAAGATGACTACAAGTTTTATTTCGAAGTTAAAATTATCATTGGCGTCATGCTTATTTGTGTACTTCTAGGTCACTACCTCTAATTATTTATATACAGCTGCAGGTATGACTAACGCAGATACCGTAAGTGTAGCCTTTGGGGAGACAATGTTCCTGGCACACAGCGTCCTCGTTGGCTTCTTCGAAATCGCACGAAACTCGTCCAGGGATCGTATATTCTGAAATAGTAAATATACAGACTAATTAGGAATCATCAATATTCTATTATGTATGTAGGTACTTAGAGTATTTCTGCAAGTCATTGTCTGGCCATCTGGCTTGCCTACAAAAATATGTCGAATGTGAAAGTAAAAAGGGTCATTTATATACAATTGCCTAGATTTATTTATTTATTAATAATCTACTAAATTAAATCTAGCTAAACTAAAAATAACTTTTTAGAGATTGAATCCACGGTGTTAGGGGTAATTAATAAACAGCAAGGCATCTCGAAAACGAAATCAAAACATAAGTAATTTCGCAATTTAAAAAACTAACAAACGTTATCAAATATAAGTTACAAGAAACAATGTAGGCGGTTGTTATAAATTGCTCGAAGACCATCGCAAGAATATGACATTCACAAATTAATAAATGAAAAAAAAGGTATATGTACCTGGAGTGGTTGCCTCTGATTTCGGCGTGATGTTCTCCTTCTGCAACAAGGGCTCGTTGTCGATAGGTACCACACTCCGGTCCTCCACCACGGAACTGTCCCTCGGTTCCGGCTTGCCAAACGCAGTTTGCACCAAACACGCCGAGAACGCAATTAGCAAAAACACATTTACTGCCTTTAAACCCATTATTTCTTTGTTCGCTTATTATTCCTACAAGGAAATCAACGTCGTTATTGTTGTACGGGTAATTAACAAATAACCGACGTATTGCGGCACAAAAATAGACGAACACAATGTGATGAAAGGTCAAGAGAAGCGGCCTTATATATTGTGCATTCAAGTTGACAGTGGACAAGTGAACATGTACGTACGTACTCACACGAACGACCCACTCACGCAGTGAGTAATGCATCGATTGCTACTGTGGTATGGTAACACTGATTCGAGGAACGATGAATCATTCGGATTTATTTGTACTAATTTAAGAAACAATAATTAATTCGTCGCAAGTAAGTATGAAATGGATTAGCCGTAAGTACGTGCTTAATAGCACGTCGGTGTAATGCCATTTATGTATTTTTATTGTAGGTATAGTATAAACTTGCTGGTTTTACTTCTCAGAATTAATTGTTTACCGACTACTGACGTTGTTTGAATAATAACTTTGGTACATTTACTAAATCCTAAGGTCCACAGGTAGGTAGCTACCTACAGTAGGTGCAGCATGAACAATACATGCATAGTCACACCTTGTGAGCATAATTAATCTAGCTAATTTACTAATGAGGGTAGGTTCCTATGTACCTACAAGAATGCAAACGTTGGGTGCCCGTTTTGTCTATGAGTTAGACTTAAATCCATGGTCCGCTTCATCTCATATCTATTTTATGAATATTATCTACTTTGTGGCACTGGTATCTACACACATCGCTACTTCCACCATAAATATACGTCGCACCATTGTGCAATTGCAAAGAATTGCATTCAATTCAATATCTCAATTCCTGCGCTATTATTCAATTACTTACTAAAGGATCCAACCAGGACTTCAATCTAAGGTAGTTATACCTACACGCTTAGTTTTTGTTTTATCTTGGTCTTGAAAAGGGTCCACTGTGTTCATGCATGAATATTTTTAGTAGGTATGGGATCTATCACCCAAAGAAAATACCCTTTATTAACCGATTACCAAAATGGAGGTGGTTCTATGTTCGACATTATGTATATTTTTTTGTTTTTATTTTAGGTTTCCGTATCCAAAGGGTATAAACGGGACCCTATTACTAAGACTCCGCGGTCCGTCTGTCTGTCTGTACAGGCAGATAGACAGACGGACCGCGGATAGCTAGACATTTGAAATTTTCACAGATGATGTATTTCTGTTGCCGCTATAACAACAAATACTAAAAACAGAATACAATACATATTTAAGGGGGGTTCCCATACAACAAACGTTATTCTATGTCGTTTTTTGCAATAATGGTACGGAACCCTTCGTGCGCGAGTCCGACTCGCACATGGCCGGTTTTTTTATTTATGTTCACCGATATCTCAGTCAATTGTGAACTGATTAAAACAAATATTTTTTTGTTTGATGAGTATGTTCCGAAATTGGTCCCATTTTAATTTGGTGAAGATCTGATTAAGAACTTCGGAGATATACAATAGAACTCTTCAATAAATAACGGAAAATCTCTCGGGATTGCTGCAATCGCATGTCTGTATATTGTTTATACCATTTCATAACATAACATCACGCCAGTACGCTCTAAAGGGGTACGCAGATGTGTACAGTTCACCTTGGTACACTCTCATTTCACCGGTTATGTTCAGTTTCATGATATTCGGGTAATCTGTTCTGGCATAATAGGTACTTTACTTAACTACTTGACTATTATCTAGGTACAACAAAAACGTGAAAATAAGAAAACTTATAGCAAAAAAAAACTACCGACTTCCAAATAAGAAAACTAACGCAAGAAGTCGGTGGAAGTCGGTGTCCAATCAATCTGCCTAGCCTTTTCCCAACTATATTGGGGTCGGCTTCCAGTCTAACCAGATTCAGCTGAGTACCAGTGTTTTACATGGAGCGACTGCCTATCTGACCTCCAAAACCCAGTAACTGGGTAACACGATACCCCTTGGTTAGACTGGTGTCAGATCTCAAGCTTCTGACTACCTGTAACGACTGTCAAAGATCTTCAAATGACAGCCGGGACCAACGGCTTAACGTGCTTTCCGAGGCACAGAGGAAACTCGGTATGTTGAAAATGGTCACCCATCCACGTACCGACCTCGGCAAGCGTTGCTTAACCTTGAAGATCGACCAGTGCGGCTGTTATTATTTAGCCACGAGCTCCTCCAGGTGGAAGTCGGTGTCCGTAACGCAAAAAAATGGTACCTACCAAAGACACCGACTTCCAAAAATAAAGTTATTTTTCACTTTGTAGTTTTCTTATTTGGAAGTCGGTAGTATTTTTTTGCAAAAAGATTTTTTATTTGAATTTATGAATTCAACATCAATATTTTTATTTCACATAGGCCTACATGGGCACTTATAAAACGTCAACAAAAGGTGCACGGTTCGGGTTGGTCGTTTCCTATGGAGAAGAACCGGCAAGAAACTCCATGGTTATTGTATGGAGCTTGTGGTTTCAATGTGGCTTTCCAAAACGTAATGTTACTGTCTAAGCTGCGTGCAAGACGGAGCTGCGCTATAACAAGGCAAAACTAAGATAAATCTACGACGCCGCTACGCTTTGTTACGACATCGCTACCCGTTATTGCGACACCGTTACGCAATGTCTCGACGCCGTTACGCAATACTACTATAAATTTACGACACCGCCATGCAATGCAACGACGACACTACGCAATGCTACACCACTACGCATTATAAAGATTGCCGCTACGCTATGTTACAACATCGCTACTCATTGCTATGACGCCGCTACGAATCGCAACAACAACACTACGCAATGCTACGACGATGTTACGTTGTGTTACGGCACCGCAACGCTTGGCTACGACGCTGCTACGCTGTGTTACGTCATCACTACTGATAGCTACGTCGCGCCTTCGCATAGCTACAACGTCGCTTCGCAATGCTACGACACCGCTACGCAATGCTATGTCACTGCTATGTACACCTATCTGTTACCTAATAATCCTCCTTTTACCTATGTTCTCATGATACGCATAGACGGCGGTCGCTGAATTTTTACTAAGTTTTAAACCCAAAGAGCAAATGCAAGTCGCGCACATTCGTACTGTCTAGAGCGGGCGGTGTGAAGTGGCATTCATTTGCGGTGCAGATCTCATAGCGACTGCGTGGCATCCGCGCGATTATGTGTTTCAGAGAGCGCAGAAGCCGCGCGACAGCCGCTACAACATTTTCGCGTGGTCTAAAACCTTAGACATTCCTACTATTGAGAGCAATGTAAGATACACAGCTACCTGCTAAAGATAGTCAAGTTAAAGTTATTTATTTAAAATATATAATTACAAAAAAATATTAATGATTAAATTAATTGTACCATTTAGGTACCTACATGGTACATTGATTAATCAGCTTAGTTAATTAATTGTGTTAGTTATATTAGCTACAGGTATTTACCTTCTAGGTAAATTTAATTTACTAACCGCATTATAATATTGCAATTAATTTTTCTTCAAGTCTGTAATTACTGCACATAAAACCATTGTAGAAAGCATACTTGCTTATTAGTACCTTGCTTAGTAGATGACTTTAGCGATTTTGGTATTTTCATCAACATGGCAAGCATTTGAATTCAGAAAGTATCATTTGGTGAAGTGGAACTGATGAAGAAGACCACAGACGGCCACTGGAACTTCTTATCGTTAAGTATGTTTTGGTTATAAGATATCCCGAATAGTTAAAAGACTGTGATAAGCCAAATTTAAATAAATAGATCTAATGACAATGGTACCATACTGGAACTGCACTGGTGATGAAGAAGGTAAGCTGCGAAACTCCGTAAAAGAACAATGTAAGTACCTATGCAGTAGTACATAGGCTTGTTGGGATTGTTATGAGAAGCCCTCTGGCTATAAATGATTTTCAGGTAGGTACCAAAACTAAAAAGATAAACATAAAACTTTTATGTTTTAACAAAAAAACTAAACCGACTTCCAAAAAAAAACACTACAAAGCGAAAAATAACTTTATTTTCGAAAGTCGGAGTCCAAGACCAAAAAAAACCTGTTCCAAAGACGCACCGACTTCAGAAAAGAATGTTATTTTTCGCTTTAAAGTGTTTGTTTTTTGAAGTCGATTTTGTATTTTTTGCACTAACACTATGCGACACTCAAATGTAAATTCTGAAATTCATTGGGGTTTCAACTCTCAACGCTACACCAAGCGTGGAAAATCCAAGTGTGCTTTTGTTCAGACATCACTTTTAGATGTCGCTTAGTGGTAGTGAAAACGGCGTTAACTTAAAACAGCCCCTGCAAAGTAGGCTGTCTGTGGCGCCGGTGTGTTAAAAAGATGTTTATTATGAAGGGTGTGGTCCGTTATAGTCCCTATGATTATTTTTAGGTTATTTCTACTTAAGGCAGAGAAGTTTTTTTGTTAGACGCGACATTTGTCAAACCCTGTTGAATGTTATTATGGAGCATCTGTTATTATGGAGATCAGATCTCTGGTGAATCCACGACATTTGATAAAAATATGTCTCATCAAGTTATCTGATGGGTGAAGGTAATCGATCTTCCACGTCTCCTCTATTATATGTTACCTGTTTCAAGAGATGGCGTCACCAATATGATCACACCTTTCCATTACATCCTGTATACATGTCTACTATTGGTCATGTTACGATCGACAATGTTTCGAAACGCAAAATTACGACATATCATGCCTTGCGTAAAAACCCCGAAAGAAAGAGCAAAAATTGCGCATAATTTTTGAATGGCTGAACCGTTTTTTAGGGTTCCGTACCCAAAGGGTAAAAACGGGACCCTATTACTAAGACTCCGCGGTCCGTCTGTCTGTCACCAAGCTGTATCTCATGAACCGTGATAGCTAGGTAGTTGAAATTTTCACAGATGATGTATTTCTATTGCCGCTATAACAACAAATACTAAAAACAGAATAAAATAAATATTTAAGTGGGGCTCCCATACAACAAACGTGTTTTTGTTGCCGTTTTTTGCGATAATGGTACGGAACCCTTCGTGCGCGAGTCCGACTCGCACTTGGCCGGTTTTTTTTCAAACATATGTAAGAATAAAGTCATCTTTAAAACACAATAACTCAATCGATATTGGTTCATCCGCTTGGGAACAATGATGCCACAAGAAAAAGGTACAGATAAAAAATGTTATTGAAACTGTCACCCGCACTCGCACTATGCGACAGCACAAAGAGTGGAGTGTATGTTTATTTTGTACTAGCTGTGCCCGCGGCTTCGCTGCCGTCAACTGCCTACCCTACTTACCTACCTGCCTACGCCTTACCTACCCTACCTGCGCCTTATCTACCCTACCTATGCCTTACCTACCCTACCTTCCTACCCTACCTACCTACCCTACTTACCCAACCTACGCCTTACCTAGCCTACCTACCTACCCTACTTACCCAACCTACGCCATACCTACCCTACCTACCTACCCTACTTACCCAACCTAAGCTTTACCTACCCTACCTACCTACCTAACTTACTCAACCTACGCCTTACCTTCCCTACCTATGCCTTACCTACCCTACCTACCCAAACTACGCCTTACGTATCCTATCTACCCTACTTACCCAATGTACGCCTTATCTACCCTACTCACCCAACCTACGCCTTACCTAACCTACCTACCTACCCTACTTACCCAACCTACACCTTACCTACCCTACCTGCCCTACTTATTCAACCTACGCCTTATCTACCCTACTTACGCCTTATCTACCCTACCTACGCCTTATCTACCCTACCTACGCCTTATCTACCCTACTTACTCAAGCTACGCCTTACCTAACCTGCCTACCTATCCTATTTACCCAACCTACGCCTTACCTACCCTACCTACGCCTTACCTACCCTACCTACGCCTTACCTGCCCTACCTACCTACCCTACTTACCCAACCTACGCCTTACCTACCCTACTTACCCAACCTACGCCTTACCTAACCTACCTACCTACCCTACTTACCCAACCTACACCTTACCTACCCTACCTGCCCTACTTATTCAACCTACGCCTTATCTACCCTACTTACGCCTTATCTACCCTAACTACGCCTTATCTACCCTACTTACTCAAGCTACGCCTTACCTAACCTACCTACGCCTTAAATACCTTACCTACTTACTCAACCTACGCCTTACCTACCCTGCCTACCTATCCTATTTACCCAACCTACGCCTTACCTACCCTACCTACGCCTTACCTGCCCTACCTACCTACCCTACTTACCCAACCTACGCCTTACCTACCCTTCCTACCCAACTTACATACCTGCACAGAACATTATTTTATCTAGGGAGAATATCGGCTAAGTTCGAGAGAATTTTTGACTGATAAATTAATTTGACTTGTGTGAATTATGCAGATTTTATTTCTAATTACTATGACATTTAATTGACTAATTTTATAAACATTTCTTTGATGAGTTGATGACATAATGCTGTAGTATATTTTAATTTTTAAGTTCTAATTTGGATTATTGATTATTTGTATAATGGATAAGTTTGTAATTACTTAATGTTTACTTGTAATATTTGTACGCCGTTGAGGCAAAACATGACAGTGAAAAATTTAATGTAACATCTTGCATGTCATGTGTGTGCATACTCATGTTTTGAACAAATAAATGATCTTATCTTATCTATCTTATCTTAACAGAAAAACAGACAAAAATTTCAAAAATGCTGGAAAAGGGTTCTGTAGGTTATCCTTTAAAACTCTGGCTATTTTTTTATTTTAATATTTTCAATGTACAAAAACGACTTTTCTACAGATTTATTATAATTGATGATGATATTGATGTGAAAGGAGCCAAGATGGCGTGCCATCGTGCCATTTATTCACGCGTTTTTTATATCTTCTTGAATCTTAATGGATCTTGCAGATTCTTACCTACGGTCGCCACGTGTGGAATCTGTGCTCTCGTAGTGCTGCAGCTGGTGGAATATTGGTTTATTTCGGATTTATCAGAGCGTTTTCAATGAACTTCTCAAATAAAAAGGCGCAGCTCATTTCAATCTTTTTTTCCTTCTACTAAAAACATAGACAACGTCACAATAGTCCATTTGTCTCTTGTTTGACATTTCAGATTTCGTTCGGAATCTGAACAGGAGGTATTTGTAGGGCTATCTCCATGGCTGCTGTTGGGGTGGTTCTCATGCAGCCATTGATTATTTAACAGGCCTGTCGCTGGAACCGTAGGAGTCTGGTGATGGTGGTCGAGAGTTCTGACCTCATTCTTCAAACCAGAGCACCATAAGCCAATATAGGCCTGATCACCGCTGTGTATACTGTATAGCCACAGCGTAATCTTTGGAGAGAGCCCCCAAGTTTTTCCTAACATTTTTTTACATTGATAGACTGCGATTGTGCATTTGTTGAGTTTGTAGTCAAGATGCGAGTTCCAGCCAGAGCAAATTTGCTATCAAGGATTACCCCCAAATATTTGACCTCTTCTATATGTGTTATTCCTATGTTGAAAAGTTTTGAAAGCCTATGCGGTCCAAGACTTCGTTTGTTAGTGAACATTATTACATACATACATAAACTCACGCCTTTTTTCCATGGGGGTAGTCAGAAACTACAGAACGCCACCTACTACGATCTTTACATACTTCTTTTGTTTTTGCTTCACTCACATTCATACATCTAGTCATACACACACGTCGGTTATGATTACTGCGCACCTGGCCTTTCTGAAGAACATCACCATTAAGGTATATGTATGTCTTGGGGTTAACGGAGAGTTCATGCTTTGAGCACCAGCTCTTGATTATTTTGAAGACTGTTCTCATGAGATAACAAGAGATGCCCTTAAATTTGCCCGAGATTAGAATTGCTATGACATTTGTGTATCCTACCGAGTACAGACTGCTGGCGTAATCGTGCAACGTTGAGCTCTGCAATGAGCTCATGTACAACTAAATTCCACAGAAATGGTGACAGCAGCAGCAGCAGACCCTACTCACGATTCCTCGTGTGGTAGTGTTCACAGTAAATTGAATTGCACGGTTTTTAGCATGTTGTTAATCAACACCGTGTGTGGCGAGTGCCTGCCCGATGCTGGTGAAGTTAGTTTTGTCGAAAACACCTTCGATATCAATGAAGGCGCCTAGGGTTGGGTTTTTTTTAAAGCATTTCATTTGGCAGGGGTAAAACTTATGGATTCGCGTCATCGACATGCTAATGTGACGTGTGACAGAACAGACTACTTCTGTCGGCAGTCCCCATGAAACCATTTATTCACCCTCGCATGTCCTTTTATTTGATAATACAAATATCACAGATACCATCAAATAAATGGACTTGTTATACAGGTTGCAACTTTTTAATTAAACAAAATAAGATCGTCCCAAGAACTTAACCTAGTTATATTAAAAACTAGCTGACCCGCGCGGCTTCGCTCCCGTCAAAATTATAGCCTGCCTATGTTACTCGGGAATAATATAGGTTTCCATAGTTGAAAGAATTTATAGAGTAGTTTCGGAGCCTATTCGGAACAAACAAACAAAAAAATCTTTCCTATCTATACCAATATTATAAAGAGGAAAGATTTTTTTGTTTGTTTGTTTGTACCGAATAGGCTCCGAAACTACTGGACCGATTTGAAAAATTCTTTCACCATTAGATAGCTACATTATTCCTGAGTGACATAGACTATTTTTTTATCCCAAAAACGGTTCCTTTGGGGTGGTCCACGGGAGCGAAGCCGCGGGCAACAGCTAGTTTATAATATTGGTATAGATGAATGTATGATCAGTAGAAGGTAGTAAATTCGAAACAAACCCGTCTGTGGCAGTCACACATACAAGTGTGCCTTTGTGCCCGTTTGTTCATTCCGACGTATGGACGGAACCCCAAAAGTAGGAAAATTCCACGGCGCGGGCGTGGCGAGGCGTGTGGCCTCGACCTCCTATGTGCGTAACTTGGTCGCGTATTCAATTCCCATATTTGTGTATTGTTATCAGTGCAAATATGTTTACGTCTGTGTACCTGAATGGTTATCGATGTCCTCAGACAAAGGAACTGGAAATTATTTGCTGATTACCTTATAGGGTGATTGTATTTGATCGTAATAATATGTTTTTAATTATTATCACCGATTTTATCGGTAAACTACAATTCACTTTTGGAAAAAAAAACTACAAAAAATACGGTGTAGATATACATACCTATACCCGTTACAATCGACTTCCAAAAGTTTTTTTTATGTTTTATGACAAATTTATAACAAAAAAAGTTAATTCAAAAACTCAAAAAACCCAACTGCTTAACTAATAAGAAGCGAACTAAAAAGTCGTAAACAAGAAGTAAATCATGCTTTGCAGTCGGAGGATACATCTGGTTTTAGTCAGCCAGCTCGCGAATATGTATCCTCTGACTGCACAGCATGATTT
This sequence comes from Orthosia gothica, assembly GCA_949775005.1. NCBI lineage: Eukaryota > Metazoa > Arthropoda > Insecta > Lepidoptera > Noctuidae > Orthosia > Orthosia gothica. Next base: position 20,176,067 of record OX459058.1, read on the forward strand.
TCTTCACCATCATCATCAGCCTAATAATGTGCCCACTTCTGGAACACAGGCCTCCTCTCTGTGAGAGGGTATGGGCCGTAATCCACCGCGCGGGGCCAATGCGGTTTGGTGGATGTCATATGTCTTCGAAATTTTGGTTCTAGGACATACCGGTTTCCTCACGATGTTTCTACTGCTCTCTGGATTGGAGTATATAACTTTATTCACTTACACACTATAGTTACTAGTTATTACTTAAGTATTCAAAAAATCCTGCTGTGTGGTCACCTCTATCTTAGTTTCTCTTCCCAGGAATTTGATTACCTATTATTTGAAATAAAACTATTTTTTTTTATACTGTTTAGTAAAGTAATCATCAGTAAAAAAACACTAAAGGATAGACTGTAGCAATCGTCTATTTAACTTCCGAATGCTACGTAAATTGGTATTTCTTATGATAAATGTTTCAATTGAGGGACCACCTTAAACCGATTGTAACTTTTGAATGGGTTCTTTTACAAACTAGAGCTTGAATTTACAATCGTTCAAGTACTTCTGCTAACGCTAAACCCCTAATATGTAAATTTCAAATTCCATTGTGGTCTCCACTCAAGGTAAACTTCTTATTATGGTGATCGGTTGAGGGACCACCTTCTGCATGCTAGATCTTTTTAGTTTGTGAACACGAGGGTTGATATTGAATTAATTCGTTTTGCAAATCTTTTACTAAGAGTACCGAGTCATTTATAGCAGTTGTAAATTTTAACTAGGTTTTGAGTACCTGTCTGTCACGACTGAGAGACCGCCTTTAACTGATTGTAACTTTTGAGTGTCTACTTTTACAAACTAGAGGCTGAATAAAATTTACAATCGCTTTCAAAAGCTCAAAATTCATATGTGGTCCATCAATGGGAACGTAAATAATAATTAAACCAACTTCCAAAATAAAACACTACCTTTCATTTCCGAAATTGGTGTCTTTGGTAACTATTGTTTTTTGTTTTTCGACACCGACTTCGGTAGAGAAAGTATTTTTTCGCTTTGTGGTGTTTTGTTTTGGAAGTCGGTTTCATTTTTTTGTTTCTCTTTTTAGTTTTGGTGTCCCTCAAATTAACATGAAAATTATTTATAGCCATCATATGACGATTCCAATAAGCCCAAACACGACGAGGACACATTGTTTTATTTCGGAGTTCCAGTTCCTATCTTCCAGCTTCATCATCATATCAGTTCGATGGTATAATTTTCATCAGTATCATTTATTTATAATTATTTGCTTCATCATATTCGGTTAACTATTCGAGATATCTTATAACCGTGACATATTTATCATTAAGGCATTCCAGTGGCCATATGTGGTCTTGTCTTCGTCATCAGTTCCACTTCTCCAAATGATGCTTTCTCAGTGCAAATGATTGCATTGTTGATGAAAATACTAAAATCGCTGTGTGTATGCCTATAATATTTGAGGAGTTTTCCCTATATTTCCATGGGATCCCGTCATCAGATATAAACTCTTTTGCAAAAAAAAAAACAATGAAGAAGAACAAGGAAGAGGTTTTATTAATTTGACGATGTATTGGCATGTTATTTGAAGCATCCTGGCATGAAACATTACGTTCCATATTTAAATTTTGAAATTAACAAAAGAAAATATCGATTATTGTGGATTATTGTGAAATTGCTTTACTAAGGGCGCGAATTGCTGAAACGATTTTTTACTGATTACTAAAATTTAAAAAACTTTTTGGATATTTTCTGCAAATAAAACAATTTAATCTTTCTTCTTACATTAAATACCACTTTTTAGGGTTCCGTAGCCAAATGGCAAAAAACGGAACCCTTATAGATTCGTCATGTCTGTCTGTCCGTCCGTATGTCACAGCCACTTTTTTCCAAAACTATAAGAACTATGCTGTTGAAACTTGGTAAGTAGATGTATTTTGTGAACCGCATTAAGATTTTCACTCTAGAATAGAAAAAAAACAATAAATTTTGGGGGTCCCCATACTTGAAACAGAAACTATTTTTTTTTTTTCCATCAAACCCATGTATGTGTGTAAGTGACCCCACACGTATGAGTTTGATGGAAAAAATAATTTAATTTTTTTAATCTATGGATAGGTAGATAGATCTTCAAAAATGATATTGAGGTTTCTAATAAAAAAAAAATCTAAACTGAATAGTTTGCGCGAGACACTTCCAAAGTGGTAAAATGTGTGTCCCCCCCCCCCCGTAACTTCTAAAATAAGAGAATGAGAAAACTAAAAAAAATATATGATGTACATTACCATGTAAACTACCACCGAAAATTGGTTTGAACGAGATCTAGTAAGTAGTTTTTTTTTAATACGTCATAAATCGTAAACCGCAATTTACCAAGTACGGAACCCTTCGTGCGCGAGTCCGACTCGCACTTGGCCGGTTTTTTTGATATGAGTGATAAGCGATAAGGGCCAGTAAAATTATAGACCTACTTGAAGAAGGTTGTTCGCAAACTTACGTATCGCAGCGGCTAAATGTGAGTAGTTCAACTGTCCAACGGACTTGGCAACGGAATCAAAAGACCGGTTCGGTCAAAAGAAGACCCGGTTCGGGAAGAAAACTATGCACAGAACCAAGAGGTGACCGCTTAAAGGTGAATCAGGCGTTGTGGAATCGTAAGGCGTCAAGTGTGGACCTGAAGAAGAGCCTGGAAGAAGTAAGAGGAGTAGAAGTTTGTTTGTGGACGGTCAGGAGGCTTTTGGCTGCCAATATCAGGAGTTATCGCCCGGCTTGGGCCCTAAATTACTCCGTGAGCACCGTGTTGCTCCACTTCAGTTTGCTCGAAACTGTGCTTCATGGACTCTGGAGGACTGGAATAAAGTATTGTTTTCTGATGAAGCTAGAATATCTTTGTGTGGAGAGGACCGACGCCGGCGTGTGCTGCGAATACCACGGGAACGCTATAATATGTATTTACGGGAACGCTTTAATTCGAAATTTCGAAGAAATCACTCCTTATAGCGAAGGTTCCGTTATGTTTTGGGCAGCAATTAATTCAACGAAGCGTACGAAGTTAGTTTTCATAGAAAATGGAACATTAAATGCACACCGGTACATAATGGAAATCCTAATTCCATATGCACAACCCGCATTGACTGCACTTAGGGAAGATTCCATTTTATTGGATGACAATGCTCGCCCGTACCGTTCTGGCGACGTGGAAGCGTACATGCAAGAAGTTGGGCTCCGTCGTTTAGATTGGCCAGCTCAAAGTCCTGACCTCAATCCAATTGAGCATGTCTGGGATGTTCTAAAGAGACGGGTAAGATCAGTGCAACCTAACCTTTTTTTTTCCGAAAGTTTCCGTACGTACGTATCGAATGCCAGCCCGCGCGTTCGTAAAAACCATTCGGATAAAACCTAATGACGTCATGCAGCACTGGCATACATTTGTTATGTACCGCCGCACACGTTCGGAACCATTCCGAATCGCGCCACGCACAGCCGTGCGTATTGGACGTCATTTCATCTAGAGCACGAGTGCATCACGACAATGTGTGTAACAGAAGCATTAATATTAGCTGCTAAAAACACCCCTGCTTGTGGGATAGTCATGACAAAGACACCTGTAGAAATTAAAGAATTGATCTGGATGAGCTCGTGACTTTGCTATTTTTAGATAAAATGGACTCTCGTAGATTCTCCGACTGTTTAGCGGATGCACCCAATACCGACGTTTCTTTTTAGGGTTCCGTAGCCAAATGGCAAAATACGGAACCCTTATAGATTCGTCATGTCTGTCTGTCTGTCTGTCTGTCCGTCCGTATGTCACAGACACTTTTTTCCGAAACTATAAGAACTATGCTGTTGCAACTTGGTAAGTAGATGTATTCTGTGAACCGCAATAAGATTTTCACACAAAAATAGAAAAAGAACAATAAATTTTGGGGGTTCCCATACTTAAAACTGAAACTAAAAAAAAATTTTTTCATCAAACCCATACGTGTGGGGAACAATATTAAGGTTTCTAATATTTTTTTTTTTCTAAACTGAATAGTTTGCGCGAGAGACACTTCCAAAATGGTAAAATGGGTCCCCCCCCTGTAACTTCTAAAATAAGAGAATGATAAAACTAAAATAAATATATTATGTACATACAACCGGCCAAGTGCGAGTCGGACTCGCGCACGATGGGTTCCGTACTTGGTAAATTGCGGTTTACGATTTATGACGTATTAAAAAAAAAACTTCTTACTAGATCTCGTTCAAACCAATTCTCGGTGGAAGTTTACATGGTAGTGTACATCATATATTTTTTTTAGTTTTATCATTCTCTTATTTTAGAAGTTACAGGGGTGGGACAAACATTTTACCACTTTGGAAGTGTCTCTCGCGCAAACTATTCAGTTTAGAAAAAAAATTATATTAGAAACCTCAATATTATTTTTGAAGACCTATCCATAGATACCCCACACGTAGGGGGTTTGATGAAAAAATATTTTTTTAGTTTTAGTTTCAATTTATTGTTTTTTTTCTATTTTTGTGTGAAAATCTTAATGCGGTTCACAGAATATATCTACTTACCAAGTTTCAACAGCATAGTTCTTATAGTTTCGGAAAAAAGTGGCTGTGACATACGGACGGACAGACAGACAGACAGACATGACGAATCTATAAGGGTTCCGTTTTTTGCCATTTGGCTACGGAACCCTAAAAAGGATATATCAATTCTTAACACAAAACATCTTGAATCCCACTTGTCCTATCATGGGACTGGGCCAATGGGACTATTGGGACAGACCCGACTTATCGAGGTTTATCGATGAGTTGAAGTCATCGGTGGATTTCCACTCTGCGAACATTGTTGATACCGTAAAGCGTACGAAGGAGATGGAGTCGAGGATTTTACCTCTGCGTCTGAGCCCATATTGACACTGATTAATAAAATAGATCGCCTGGAACAACAGGCTAGGCAGAGCAATATTGAAATTGGTAACTTGCCTGAAAAACGTGGCGAAAATCTAGTGCTTATTTTGGCTTCAATTGCGGCAGCTATTAACATACCTATAGCACAGAAAGATATAGTGGCTATGGCTATTCACCGTATTCCACACGCACACACGCATAATTCACGGCCGAAAAATGTTATTGTGAAGTTTACTTCCCGACTACTCCGTGATAACGTGCTGAGCGCTTATCGACTATCTAAAGGTACTACATCGGATCGTATAGGACTCGCTGGGACTCAATGTCGTATCTACATGAACGAACACCTGACGCTTCATAATAGGGAGTTATTTCACTAAGTCCGCGACGCTGCCAAAACAAGCAAGTGTAAGTATTTGTGGCTCCGTAATGCCACTGTGCTGGTCAAGGAGAATGATGACTCACCTACAATTGCGATTCGTTCAGAAGACGACATTTGTAATAGGTTTAGGCCAAATAATTCGTCCTAATACGGTGTTAGTATTTGTTACAAAACAATCAATCACTTTATTACACAATGTACCCATATAAAAATAGCGTCTGTTTAAATGTTTGTTTGTCATATTTTCTTGCAAGCAGTTTTGTGTTTTGTTTTGCATAAGATTACATTAAACTATTTACAATCATGCTATGGTAACTTAGAACAAAATTTCAATTCCGTTTTTTGATTTAAAACAGCACCATCTATGAACCGGTACCGGAACCAAAATTGCGGTGTTGCCATAGTTAAATATATTACGCCGATGCTGGGAGTTTTGTCAGATATAAAAAAAACCTAAATCAAAAAATAAAATTATAATCACATGTTATTCTTGAAGTAAATATAGAAAATAACAGAAAAAAATTATTACAATATAATGAGGTTTTTATTATCAGCACAATAATGCAGAAGATATATTTTGGTTAAAATAAAATGCAAACCTTTTGTTTATATGGGCACACCTAAATTACAAATGGCCGCTGCACGAGAGTATAACTAAAGGCGGAAACACATTACTGTGGCGTGGCGTGGCGTGGCGCATACTGGCGTGGCGCTGAGTGTGCACACTAAGCTGGCGTGTCGTGGCGCGCCATGGCGCTATTTCTGAATTAGTATACATCGAACCTTTGCAACGTGTAGACGTACATAATATTAACTTCGGATTCGGATGATGATTTCGATGAAGACCATCAATTTATTTCTATGTACCAGCCATGTTATATCTCCACCACCCTTCCACCATCTTGGTTGACTGGTAGAGAATACCTTAAGCTTGAAGTCTGCCTATGTACCTTTAAGTTGCATGAAATGTTAATAAATAAATAAATTTCTCCTAGCAATTAAACTACTTTAGAGCAAAATTAATAAAAGCCGGCCAAGTGCGAGTCAGACTCGCGCACGAAGGGTTCCGTACCATTATCGCAAAAAAGGGCAAAAAAATCACGTTTGTTGTATGGGAGCCCCCCTTTAATATTAATTTTATTCTGTTTTCAGTATTTGTTGTTATAGCGGCAATAGAAATACATCATCTGTGAAAATTTCAACTGTCTAGCTATTACGGTTCATGAGATACAGCCTGGTGACAGACAGACAGACGGACCGCGGAGTCTTAATAATAGGGTCCCGTTTTTACCCTTTGGGTACGGAACCCTAAAAAAGAAGGCAAGGTCATTCCAAATTTAAAAGTTTTTAGGACAAAAACATAAAAAATTCGGTTTGTATACATTTTGATTATAATGATAAGCGATTATCTCGGCAACGTTTGGACCGATTTTCATGATTCAAACGGATAAAATGGTTTTAGACAAAGACCTTTCATTTGACGCTAACTTCATCATATAATCTCCACAAACAAAAAGTTACGTTTTCAAGTTCCTCGCGTAATTATTAATGTATGATATCTCTTATCAATTCTTTAAAATCTATATATATATCAACTTTTAATGTTCAAATTAGGATTCTATATGATTGTACATGCTAGTTGGGCATAAAACAAAACAAATACAACACTAATTAGTATCTAACAAGAAAACTGTACGTTGACAAGTACAAGTTCAATAAGCTCGTCGGTAATTTTCAACACGCAGCATACAAGCGTCCGCTACGAGTTCACGTCATTGAATGGCGCGCCACGAGCCACGCGGTGTAGAAACACATTTGCCTGGCGTGTCGTGTCGCGCCAGAGCGGTGGTGGGGGCTGTGGCGCAATCGGTCGCGGGCAGTCCGCGCCACGCCAGGTCGCGCCACGCTGGGCCACGACACTCAAATGTGCCTCTAACCATACTAAATGTATGAAACCGATAGGCATCTGGCGCGACACGCCACGCCACGCCACAGTAATGTGTTTCCGCCTTAACCGCGCGTATTTTTTTTCTTTTTGCAATAAAGTTCTCATTATTTCGCAAGTGCCATTTATATAAATAATATAAATATTTTATCATAATCCACACTATGCCACAAAATTCTTGCTGTGTACCTGGATGTACTGTGATTGGTAAAGACGGTAAGTTAATTTTGTTTGTCTTTCTGCATTGCAGAAAAATATCTGCATTGAGACTGTTCTTGATCATTTTCTATCATTTATTTATATTTTCCTGCCCTTTATGTTACTTGTGGTCGGCGCTACAAGTTTTCTTCTTCCATACCGACCTGTCCCCCGTCACGCTATCACGGACTCCCTTTTCTTTCATATCACTCCTCACACAGTCTATCCCTCTTTTCTTTGGCTGACCCCTTTTAGTAACATGCGTTTCATCCCTCCTCATCACACGACGTACGAACATTACCAGGTCAGACGGTTTCCTTTAAGATTTTCTATCACTGGTGCAATTTGTGCAAAAACTTATTTCTCACTTTATCCATTTTTATATTAAATATAAATTGTCTGCTGTCGCAGTCTCCCAAATAGATTGAATTGTAACAAGTTAAACCACAGCACTTCCAGGTGTGTATCTGGGTGTGCTGTAGTTTAACTTGGCATAATTATTGTAGGTAGGTTGACATAATTGTAGGTAATAGGTAGGTACTGTAGGTAGGGTTGACGGGAGCAAAGCCTCAGGCACAACTAGTATTATATAAATCTAACTCATTCTACTTGGCTTGGGAAAAAGTGTACCAAGTGTAGCAATCTTACTATATTTTCTTTTATACAAAACTATCTTATGAAAAAATCAAAACTTACTTCGGAAATAAGTGTTGCAATTAGATTAGCTTAACACAATTTCTTTTTGTCAGAAATTATTTTTATGAATCTTTAGAAAAGTTTTATTTATTTGGAAACTCAACAGCTTATTACTAAATTACATGAGTTATATTGTTCATTGCACTGTCAATGAACAGCCCTGTGCACTTGCGTCAAAGTTACTAGCATCTTATTGTGCGCTTACACTGCACAGTGACAGCGAGATGATGAGAATTATCTTATAAGCCAATAACAGAGTTTCACAGCATTGATAAAGCTAGGTTAGGTTAAATTAGTTAGCTACCCACAAGTGCAACTATTAGTGATCATGTGGATTGAAGACTCATTGATCACATTAAATCAGAGTTAAAAGTACCTATGTAAATATGGCTGTATTAATTAGTCAAAGGGAAAAACAAAACAAAATATTTTGAAAACTAACGTCATGAATATCATGCTTAGTCAAAATATAGTATATATAATCCTTAATCCGAAGAGATTATTATGTTCTTTGTCTCAAGCTCTTGCTGAATAAGGTATATTTCCTCGTTCCTCCAGTGACTGATTTAAGTTATACACCTAATTGTTTTATGTTTTTCAGATGTGCCGCTACACCTGTTTCTGAATCCAGAGACAAGTGAAGAGAAATTTAAAAGTTGGGGTTTTAGATATTGGTGGTGAATTAGTTTTATTGGATCATCATTGTATCTATGACAACAAACATGTCTTTCATAGACATTTTGAAGAGATTCATAAGTATCCGACTGGTGGACTGTCTAAATTGGAATTGAACACTACATATCCAAGGTAATACTAGTAATTGTTAACTTTATATATATTCATCAATGCACTTATTAATCAACTTCAAAAAAAGGTAGGCGGTTCTCAAGTCGGAATCTTTTTTACCCGACTGCCGAAGGAGGGTAACGTGTTTATCAGTCTATGTATGTATGTTTGTTCCTATGTGGCGTTCCAGACACCAAACGCGTTGACCGATTTTGATGATTCTTACGTCAATCAATTTGTCTTAACCTTGCGAGTGTCACTGGCTACATTTAAATTGGAAAACATCTGGTTTTGGTCAGCCAACTCGCGAATATGTATCCTCCGACTGCACAGCATTATTTTCTTCTTGTTTACGTCTTTTTAGTTCACTTTAAGCAGTTGGGTTTTTGAGTTTTTTAATTATTATTTATGTTGCCCGATTTCTCAAACGACTGGATCGATTTGGTAAACTCTTCCTTTGTTTGATACTTCCTGGTAGTTCCATGGTCATCAGATCAGGATCTGATGATGGGATCTCATGGAAATTGAGGGAACACCTCCAATATCATAGGCATACATATAGCGATTGATACATATATAGATGAAATAGATCTGAAGCCGGAAGGTAGGCACTGGAACTCCGAAATAAAAAAATGTATTCTAGTCGTGTTTGGGCTTATTGGAATCGTCATGAGATTAACTTTGCATATAAATAGTTTTTATGGTAATTTGTGGTACCAAAACCAAAAAATGAAAATTTTTAAAAGTTTTCACACCTTCTTCCAAAAAAACCGTTGAAAAACGGAAAACGATATGTATCAAAAACACCGAATTTGGAAAAGAAAGTTATTTTTCGCTTTGCAGTGTTTTTTTTGAAAGTCAGTTTATTTTTTTTTGTTAAAATGTTTTTTTTGTCGCAAATAATAAATATCGACAATATTTTAATATTATTCTTGATCTGTAAGCACAATCACTTGATCTTCAACTAAATATAGATATTTTAATTTTATTTCAGGAAAAGAACTCAACATTGAAGCTATAATAAGCAAGCCGACCCTAGCTTCCACATCAAATGATCGACTCACCTAATAAAAGGGATTACAAATAATCTGATCACTAAAGACGTTAAATTTACTATTAACGGCCAAGAATGCATTGCGAAATGGGACCACAATGTGAAGATGTACAAAAAGTGTCCAAGTTATAAAGGTTTAAGGCTAGTGGTTAAGCTAATCTCACCACGTGTTGCCGGAATTAATCCCGAAAATAAGGGTTAACATTGTAATCAAGTATTCAGTCAATTAGTTAGAGTAACCCTTGACCTTATGTCAGGTAAGCAGTTTACTATTATTCATTAATCATTGTTTGAAAGTTAGTTTATCATTTGTTATCTGTCTTTAATATCAGTTTCAATCGTGACAATATCAGTCAGGTATACTCTACACTTGGCAGGCATATTACTGATTGCAGTATATATTTTTAGCACAAACAAAGATGCTGTTGTCTATCTTCTTTTCACGATCCGTAAATGCCGAATTTCATTTGTGTTAATATATTTTTTCTCATTTGCAGTATGTGGAGTCCTTGAAGAAGAAAGTACCGCCGCCGCAACAGATCTACTCATGTCCTTCGATGATTTATTTGACAGCATAACTGGCAGTTTCAGCGCGATAAAATTAGAAAAGAATTACAGGACTGTGTGACCCCAACCTCACTTCACCACAATTTATGGAATAGTACCATTCCCAGGTAGGCACTGGAACTCCATAGTAAAAACATGTATTCTAGTCGTGTTTGGTCTTATTGGAATCGTCATGAGATTTACTTGGCCTGTAAATATATTTTATGGTAATTTGAGGTACCAAAACCAAAAAGTAAAAAGATTTCAAACCGTCTTCCAAAAAAAAAACGTTGAAAAGCGAAAAACAATAGTTTCTAAAGACTAAAGAATTCGGAAAAGAAAGTAATTTTTCACTTTGTAATGATGTTTTATTTTGGAAGTCAGTTTGATTTTTTCGTTAAATATTTTTTTTTGTCGGAACAAATAATAAATATTGACAATATTTTAATATTATTCTTGCGCTGCAAGCACAATCACTTGGTCTTCAACTAAATATAGATATTTAATTATGTTTCAGGAAAAGAACTCAACAATGAAGCTATAATAAGCTAGCCATTGTAATCAAGTAATCAGTTGGAGTAACCCTTGGACTTATGGCAGGTAAGCAGTTTACTATTATTCATTAATCATTGTTTGAAAGTTACAGTTTTTTGTTTGCTATCTGTCTTTAATATCAGTTTCAATCGTAACAATATCAGTCAGGTATACTCTACACTTGGTAGGCATATTACTGATTGCAGTATGTTCTTAGCACAAACAAAGATGCTGTTGTCTATCTACTTTACACGCACCGTAAATGCCGAATTTCAGTTGTGGTAATATATTTTTCTCATTTGCAGGATGTGGAGTCCTTGAAAAAGAAAGTAACGCCGCAGCAGATCTACTCATGTCCTTCGATGACTTATTTGACAGCATAACTGGCAGTTTCAGGGCTATAATTGGAAAAAAAATAACAGGACTGTGTGACCCCAACCTCACCTCACCAAAATTTATGGAATAGTTCCATTCCCAGGTAGGCACTGGAACTCCAAAATAAAACTATGTATTCTAGTCTTGTTTGGGCTTATTGGAATCGTCATGAGATTTACTTTGCCTCTAAATATTTTTTTATGGTAATTTGAATATTACTGATTGCAGTATGTTCTTAGCACAACCAAAGATGCTTGTCTTCTTTACACGATCCGTAAATACCGAATTTCAGTTGTGTTAATATATTTTTCTCATTTGCAGGATGTGGAGTCCTTGAATAAGAAAGTACCGCCGCAACAGATCTACTCATGTCCTTCGATGATTTATTTGACAGGATAACTGGCAGTTTCAGTGCGATAAAAGGAGAAAAAAATACAGGACTGTGTGACCCCAACCTCACTTTACCACAATTTATGGAATAGTACCATTCCCAGGTAGGCACTGGAACTCCATAAAACTCCATAATAAAAACATGTATTCTAGTCGTGTTTGGGCTTATTGGAATCGTCATGAGATTTACTTTGCCTGTAAATATTTTTTATGGCAATTTGAGGTACTAAAACCAAAAAGTTAAATATAAAAAAAAAATCAAACCGTCTTCCAAAAAAAAAAAACGTTGAAAAGCGAAAAACAATAGTTTCTAAAGACTAAATAATTCGGAAAAGAAAGTTATTTTTCACTTTGTAATGATGTTTTATTTTGGAAGACAGTTTGATTTTTCCGTTAAATAGTTTATTTTGGTCGGAACAAATAATAAATATTGACAATATTGTAATATTATTCTTGAGCTGCAAGCACAATCACTTGGTCTTCAACTAAATATAGATATTTAATTATGTTTCAGGAAAAGAACTCAACAAGGAAGCTATAATAAGCTAGCCATTGTAATCAAGTAATCAGTTGGAGTAACCCTTGGACTTATGGCAGGTAAGCAGTTTACTATTATTCATTAATCATTGTTTGAAAGTTACAGTTTTTCGTTTGCTATCTGTCTTTAATATCAGTTTCAATCGTGACAATATCAGTCAGTTTGTATACTCTACACTTGGTAGGCATATTACTGATTGCAGTATGTTCTTAGCACAAACAAAGATGCTGTTGTCTATCTTCTTTACACGATCTGTAAATGCCGAATTTCAGTTGTGTTAATATATTTTTTCACATTTGCAGAATGTGGAGTCCTTGAAAAAGAAAGTAACGCCGCAGCAGATCTACTCATGTCCTTCGATGATTTATTTGACAGCATGACTGACAGTTTCTGCGCGATAATAGAAGATAAAATTTACAGGACTGTGTGATCTCAACCTCACCTAACCACAATTTATGGAACTATAATCTGCCTATACTGAAAACGACGAAATTTTGTGACACCATTAACCCAGGAGTATTGCCTTCGTTGCCATTTACTTCGTTGTCTATAATATTAGTAACATTCATTTCAATAATGTTATATCAAAAACCCTGATTCCTACAGATTTTATATACAACATCCAGAACCTGTAAAGTTACTGTGAACTACGCATAGGTACTCTTTAGAGCTTGGATCTTTTTAAAATGCATCTTGATTGAAATAGCGCAGCCTTAGAGCATTTAACCTATGGAGACGGCAAGCCGCGAATCACCGAACAAATTTTTCTGCCACTTTCTGCGGGAGGCGAGGAAAACACATACAGCACACTACAAAAAAATGTCAATCACTCACAGATACATGCATCCTATTGCTACAAACGCACACGAAAAAATAATAACCACACAATCAAAAAACACACACACATTGACAAATTTGTGTGTATCTACGCAATAATCCTATGACAACAGATACAAAGTGCTAGTGATGTGATACAAAGAATGACTGGAAATTCATTTTAATGCATGAATGAATGAGCAAAATGTTAATTCGTTTTATTTTTCTTATACTAAATAATAATAAACTTAAGTAATTAATTTCACAAATAAAAAAAATACGCAATATGATTTGTGGTCTGCTAAACTACATAGGTAGGTAAGAAAGGTAGGAGAATTTAAGATACACTAAAAAAAGAACGATTGAATTTATTTTTAGTGAATAATATCAACCGGATAGACTTTTATTTGACACTTTTTTATGTAACACTTTAACACGTCAGTTTTTCGTTTGTTTTGAACTATTTGAGTACGGTGTTTCCTAGCTAAGCTAGTTTGATATCTTATATAGGAAAACATACGTGTATGGTTTCATAGCCATAATCTAGTTCATATACATGTCTCAATGATCACGCCTAGAGGCAATCACTGATTTTTAAAATGTACCAGTTTATTATATACATGTCGAACACATTTCTGTGGATCAACTTTTTTGGTTAAAAAGGATAAACGAACATTTGAGTATTTTTAACATTCGCAATTGTATATGGCTTCGAATTGATGTGCAGTGGGGTTGTCATTGTAACTACCATGGCTGCGATAGTCTCCTCTCGATAGAGGTATCAAACAAAAATCTAAATCGCTTCATCTGTTTAGGAGCTATGATGCCACAGACAGACACACAGATACACAGCAATTCACGTCAAATTGATAACATCCCTCTTTTTCCGTCGGGGATTAAAAAATGATTGAAAACTCACTAACGAAACGAACAAACTTACTTTTTATTAGCCTAAAACTTGAAAAGAAAAGAATTTAAATCTATTCTCATAGACATTTATAAATGATATATTTTTTTAGTTCAACCTGACTTGTCCAGAAACAAACACAAATAAAATTATTTTGATGCTGAACATACTGATTCAAAAAAATCATTTAATTTATCAATCATTCATTCACGTTGTCCCAGCACTATGCACATCGCTACCGTGTCAGCCCCTGTACTGCGTTTGTGCTACCAACGTACCACTGAATTTTTCTATCGTAAAGGCATTATCCATTATTTCGACATTGTTCTTAAATAAAATTATGTTGATGTATAATTTATAGTTATATGTGGTAGGAAACACCATGGCTTCGCAAATTGAAAGTGGCAGCTCGCTTTTTGCAAGAGGAAACCGCACAATTAACCATTTTTTCGGAGAACTTACTTGCGACACAATACGATACACAATGGCGGCGGTCGGCGAATGAACTAGTTTTATATAATGCGTATGGTCATATGGCCAAGCGACTTTGGCAGAGGGGTACGCTCAGCTATGCCATCTCCATAGGTTAAATGCTCTAAGAGCGCAGCAGTTAAGAATTAAAACATATGGTATGAGATGCGAAGGCAAAAATCTACAGGAATCAGTTTTTTTGATAAAACACTATTTAAATGCATAATTGATAAAAATGTTATACATTGCTGCCGGGTCTATTAGTAAGTCTTTGTTTAAAATACAAAAAAAAACATACAATTTAATTAAATAAAGGTACTTGCGACTAACTTTCGAAAGACATCCCGGTAGTACAGTAAAAATTATATACATTAATATATAAATTTTACCAATTATTCATTTAAATAAAGTTTTATAAAAAGCCCTGATTCCTGCAGATTTTTATTACGCCTAGAGACTGTTAAGAGTTTGGATGTTTCCACTGCATCTTGATTAAAGTTGTAAAGAGTTAATACATATGGTATGAGATCCCAAGTGAAAAATCTGCAGGAATTAGGGTTTTTGATGAAACGTTATTAAAATAAACAATAGATAAAAAAATTATACATTGCTGCTGGGTTCTATAGTAGGGTCTTTGTTTACAATACAAAAATAAATCATTACAATTTGATTAATTAAAGGTACAAGGCGACTAACTTTCGAAAGACAACCCGGCAGTACCCAATGTATTAAGTTTTTATCCATAATTCATTAAAATAATGTTCTATATCAAAAACCCTGATTCCTGTAAAAACATAATAACATCATCCAAAACTTTTACATATAGAGACTAGAGTTTAGACCTGTTTCCAATGAATCTATTGAAATTGTAAAGAATTAATACATATAGTATGAGATCCCAATGGAAAAATCTGCAGAAATCTGGGTTTTTGATAAAACGTTATTTAAATGAATAATTGATAAAAATTTGCTTCCTAAAAAAATAAACAAAAAGTTCTGCATTTTTGTAAACCAAAATTTTACTTTTCTTCTTTATTGTGCTGATACTGATACTAAAAACCTCATTATGCTCGAATTTATTTATTCTGTACTTTTTTTTAAATAAATAAAAATTGTATTTGTTTTTTTATTGTTTTATTTCCAATAAAATTTACCAACCAAAACAACACATACATACACATAGACATTCGTATACAC
Organism: Orthosia gothica; assembly: GCA_949775005.1. NCBI lineage: Eukaryota > Metazoa > Arthropoda > Insecta > Lepidoptera > Noctuidae > Orthosia > Orthosia gothica. Next base: position 20,191,792 of record OX459058.1, read on the forward strand.
ACATGCATAGACATACATATACACACGCAATACGTCCATACGTACACTCACACATGCATATGTAGTCCCGGTACCGGTTCATAGATGGCGCTACACATGCGCTGCATTTGAACCCCAAAAAAAAGGCTGAGTTGCCCATCTATACCCTGTATATAATAGACATGGGCAAAGTCGTTATATTTCAGTCACCGTGACTGAAGTTCCCGTTACAAAAATATCACAGTGAAAAATCACCGTGACTTTGTCACGTCGATCACGTCGGATAGGTACTTGGAACGTGTTGTAATGTGACTATACACGATTTGATAATTCTCAAAATAATAAGTGCCCTTGACAAATTACAATGAGTAAACTAAGTTAAAGTTCGAGGTTACGCACGCGGCTAATATTTCTAATAACGCTCAGCACGCATTGCGATTTTTTTCCGCCCATTCTGAGACCTATGGAATTGTATGAAGCTGCAGGCTTTGCGGTAAAAAATCGCGCGGAAATATTAAATATTACCCGCAAGGAATCCGTGTTTTTTGTGAATAAAATTGGCGTGAATATTTTGAGTTCTATGAACACGAAGAAAGAGACAAAAATCGCTCGGCATTTTGTCCGCAGTACGTATATAATATTGAGTATTTAGTACTCGGCTCAGATCAAATAAAATAAAAATTCGAGCGAATAAAATCCGCGCGGCTAAAAACCGCAATGCGTGCTAAGCCTAACGCTGCCTCTCCGCTCGCACGTTCATGCGACTTTGTCCGAAATACTCCAAACGCAGGCGGCCCAAGGCGTGGCTGGACGTTCCGATATATTCTCGTTCCATAATTAACCTGAGTCCTGAACCATCGCAGTGACTGGAGTAGTGGAGTGCGACGGAGTGAATGAGACGGAAAGGAACAACGTTACTTTGGAACGAAGTTATTTTCTAAAAAGTCACTGTGATATTCTCAGGTGGCAGATCACGATGATTTTTTCACTGTGACGTTATTTATCACCCATGTCTAGTATATAATAGTAATCTTTGACATTGATCAATGTGTGTGTGCATCAATGACAGCGACGAAACAAGATAACGCTTGTCAATTATATGACATTTGCATTATACAATTAGAATTGAGTGAAGTTTTCTCTCGATTCTGCCGCTTTCATTCAACTAACCAATCAATTCTACGTCAAAATCAATTATGGGAAAGAAGCAACTTGCTTCGTTTTCAGAGTGTATATGTGTGTGTTTTTGGGAAGGTTCCGGATGGTTTCCTTTGCCGAATTCAGTTACACAATTAGGCCGCTGGTTGACACTAGACATATCTGATAATGAATTTATTGATCAACGCTATTTGGTGTTTAGATGCATGCAGCATGTTATAGTTAAAGTGCCCGCGAAAAACAATAAATATCATATAATTTGTGCTACTTACATCCCCCCTGTACCGTATGGTGACGGACGTAAAGAATTTCTCCATCCCAAATCTTCCCGTGGGTGTCGTAAGAGGCGACTAAGGGAAAAACCAGAGAATGGGCAGCAGCGTTCTCTGTGCACTTTAAGAACAAACTGCGATCGCCAACCCGCCTGCCAAGCGTGGCGATGAAGGCAAACCAAGAAGCAAATGTTCAATGATGTCTCTATGATCAATTCGGTGAAAACCGGGAGCGATCACCGTATGGTAAGAGGCACATTGAACATTCATATCAAGCTTGAAAGGTCTCGAATGATGAAGTCCACGCTCCGTCCAGCACAGATCCAGATCCAAAACACCGAAACCTTTCAGCTCGAACTCCAGAATCGTTTCGAGTGCCTAGGGAGCTCCGTGGACGAATACAGCGATGGGTTCGTGGAAGCTGTCCATACGGTCGGGTCTAAGTTTTTCAAGACCCGCCGTACATATAGAAATAAAAAGCTCTCTGATCCTTCTCTCAAGCTAATGAAGGAGAGGCGTGAGATGATCCTGCAGTCTTCAGACGATGCGGTGAAATACCGGCATCTAAATAGACGGATCTCAAAGTCCTTGAAAACCGACCTCCGCCGCTTTAATACCGAAAGCATTAAAGATGCTATCGAGCGGAAAAAGGGCTCCAAGGTCTTTGCAAGAGATCTGTCTATTGGGCAGAGCCAGCTCACAAAACTGAAGACCGATGATGGCAGGATTGTATCCGCCAAACCGGATCTTCTGAGGGAGATCGAGAGTTTCTATGGGCAGTTGTACACGTCAACCAGTAAACCCGTTGCGAATCTAGCAAACGACCCAAGAGCTAGATTGACCCGACACCATACCGAAGATATCCCGGACGTCAGCCTGTACGAGATTAGGATGGCTCTGAAACAGCTTAAAAACAACAAGGCGCCGGGTAACGACGGAATCACGGCTGAACTCCTGAAGGCGGGTGGAAAACCGGTCCTTAAGGCCCTTCAGAAGCTGTTTGATTCCGTCAAACTCGAGGGCAAAACGCCACAGGCATGGTGCAAGGGTGTGGTGGTCCTCTTCTTCAAAAAGGGTGACAATGCCCGGCTGAAAAACTATAGGCCCATCTCACTTCTTAGCCATGTCTACAAGTTGTTTTCAAGAGTCATCACGAATCGTCTCGCGCGCAGGTTTGACGATTTCCAACCTCCCGAACAAGCCGGATTCCGAAAAGGCTTTAGCACCGTAGACCACATACATACGCTGCAGCAGGTTATACAGAAGACCGAAGAGTATAACCTGCCTTTCTGCTTAGCGTTTGTGGACTACGAGAAAGCCTTCGATTCGATCGAGACTTGGGCTGTACTGCAGTCTCTCCAACGGTGCCAGATCGACTACCCGTACATTGAGGTGTTGAAGTGTTTGTACACAAACGCCACCATGTCAGTCCGTCTTCAGGATCAGACCTCGAAACCAATATTTCTCCAGCGTGGCGTGAGACAGGGAGATGTCATTTCTCCGAAACTGTTCACTGCTGCGCTGGAGGATGTATTTAAGGTTCTGGACTGGAGGGGCCTAGGCATCAATGTTAATGGCGAGTACATCACTCACCTTCGGTTTGCCGACGACATAGTGGTCATGGCTGAGACCACGGAGAGCCTCAATACAATGCTCGATGACCTCAGTAGAGCTTCCGAAAGAGTGGGTCTGAAAATGAACATGGACAAAACCAAGGTGATGTTGAATGCCCATATTACACCCACTCCTATCAAGGTTGGAGACTCTACACTCGAAGTTGTGGACGACTATGTCTACCTGCGACAAACGATCCAGTTGGGTAGGGCCAACTTCGAGAGAGAGATCAACCGTCGAATCCGACTCGGCTGGGCAGCGTTCGGAAAGTTGCGCGGTGTCTTCTCGTCCAACTTACCACAGTGTCTTAAGACAAAATTCTATGACCAGTGTGTGTTGCCAGTGATGACATATGGCTCTGAGACGTGGTCGCTTACAATGGGCCTCATCAGAAAGCTTACAGTCACTGAAAGGGCAATTGAGAGGGCTATGCTCGGCGTTTCCTTGCGTGATCGAATCAGAAATGTAGAGATCCGTAAGAGAACCAATGTTACCGACATAGCTCGAAGAATTGCCAAACTTAAGTGGCAGTGGGCAGGGCACATTGCTCGCAGAACGGATGGCCGATGGGGCAGAAAGGTTCTGGAGTGGCGACCGCGAACCGGAAGACGTTGCGTTGGAAGGCCTCCCACCAGGTGGACCGATGACCTGGTGAAGGTTGCGGAGATCCGCTGGTTGCGGGACGCACGGGACCGGTCAATGTGGCGACGCTTGGGGGCGGCCTATGTCCAGCAGTGGACGTCTTTCGGCTGATATGATGACATCCCCCCTAAGGCTGTTGATGATACTTATTTAACTTTTCTTAATTCTCCGTCTGTGTTGTGTGATGACTCTTCCGAAAGAGAAAATATTATTTTAACAGGTGACTTTAATTTACCCTCACTTGCTGGGGTAAATAAGTTTTCATATATGGGAATATGCTGCGAACAACAAACCGACAAATATAACTCGTTTTTTGTCAAATTTCTGTTCACAACATGTTATGAAACAATATAACCATTTTTTTCAATCCTGGCGGTCGCATCTTAGACTTACTTTTTAGGGTTCCGTACCCAAAGGGTAAAAACGAAACCCTATTACTGATACTCCGCGGTCCGTCCGTCTGTCTGTCTGTCTGTCACCAGGCTGTATCTCATGAACCGTAATAGCTAGACAGTTGAAATTTTCACAGGTGATGTATATCTGTTGCCGCTACAACAACAAATACTAAAAACAAAATAAATATTTAAGGGGGGCTCCCATACAACAAACGTGATTTTTTTGCCGTTTTTTACGAAAATGGTACGGAACCCTTCGTGCGCGAGTCCAACTCGCACTTGGCCGGTTTTTTTGTAATACACATGCATACACATTTTCTCCTGATGTTCCCCTTTTACTTGTTGACTCCTATCATCCAGCCTTCTATGTATATACATACATAGAAAAAATTGTTAACAAGGCCTACCAAATGTAAAGTTTTGTTCTGAGATCTTCCCGGGATTTTCGTCGACCTTCCACCTTTTTGCACATATAAAAGTCAATAATTAGGTCACAGTTACAGTTTGCAGTGCCTATTTGGAACCCTTTTTATGTAAAATATAGTGAAAGATTAGAATTAGTACAACGTAAATACCTTCGTGCTATGCATTATAGATGTTATCGGAAAAAAATGTCATACCACTTACTTCTAAAAAAGTATGATCTTCTGAGCTTAAAGTCAAGACATTGAACAGAGTCATAACTTCCAGAAGTTATAACTCTGTTCAATGTGTGCCGCAATCATTTTGATTGTTCGGACCTAATTAGGAGTCTAAGTTACCTGGTTCCTCGAACAGTTCGTGTACGTGAGGTACGCACTCGACATCTTCATCATCATCATATTGCTACTATAGGTCTACCAGAATCTCATGGCATTTTTTATTTTTTTTAAATTGTGATTTTCATATGGCAATGTCAATTGTCACTTGTCAAATCAAAGTACTTGATGTGTCAACCGCTGCTGAAATTTTTTGTTATTATCTTGAAAATGTGTTATTTTTGTGAAAATGTCGAAAAACCCACTTCGATCTCAAGCGAGACATATTGTTTTCAATATGTATCATAAAATAAGGGCAGAAGAAGGCGTAAATCAAACTCAATCTTTGATTTTAAAGTGCGTCGTAGAGTGGACCGGTAAGTTGGACTGACTTGTTTTGATACTTTTAGTGTATTTTATATTTTTCTTACTTAATTTTTATTTCTTTACATTACTATTATATGGTAATCGTAGGTCAGGGCACATCGAATAATGGCCGGAAGGAAATGGCAACAGTTATGTAACTGTTACTAATTCTTCGACAATATATTGATTTTAACGGAGATTGAGAATCTTTGACGTAAGAAAAATAATGAGTAATAATCTGCACCCTGCAGTGGGACGTGTATATAGACGGGAGTTTTTGGCGGGATTTGGTCGAGTGAAGTTCAGTGGCTGTTAATATTATTTGCAAATTGATTCCTAGTGGATATTGTTATATATTATTGGTGTACTTTTGTGTCTCAACTGTCTACGCAACTGGAAAATTTGTAAAATCATTGACAGAATCGATCTCGGGATAGTGGAGCGGAGTATTTTATTGTAGTATTGACTGCCTCTGCAAAGATTACTAGGAAGACTGACTCGATACAATTTGCTGCCAAATACTCCAAAAAACATTAGAATCTGTTACATCCGCATTCTAATGCATACTTAAGAATAAATATAAGATCCAAAACTCTTTCCAAAGACGTGGCTAAAAGGTCCTAGCAACCAGGCCATAAAACTTACATAAAAAAAGTATATATAGACTGATGATGATGAATGACTATAAGTAACATGATACATTTTATTATTTTTTACAGACTGTATACATAAAAAAAGAGATTGGTTTTGAATATGTTAAATGCCAATGAAAAAGACCCATTTTGATGGAGAGAGATGACATAAAACTACAAAGATACAAGTTTCTGAAATGCCAGTGGAGTTCATGGAATCGTATTCTAGTTTTCTAGTTCTGAATGAGGTTTTAAGTTATTAGTATGATTTAAAAGATATATAATAAATTAGTACATAAATTAATATTCAATTGATTTATTTTTCCTATGTTAAGAACCCGATGTATAACAACATTATTCATACATGTGAGTTATATATACCTATAATACTCACAGTGGATCTTTGTGTCTGAATTGGTTGCAAGACCCCGCGCAGTAGCTATTTTTGTGTCAATGTTGAAGGTGAAGATAGCATTGTATAACTGTCTCTTTCACTCGCTTATGTATGTCACATCGTCCTTTCTCGCTTACTCTATGCAGTACACTCGATGACAAACTGTTTCTTACGCAATGGTTGGCAGGACCAAGTTCAAAGAAACAAAGATCCGCTGTGTCTACTATAATATAGGTACCTCATGTTCATTAATACTAAAAACATAAATAAAAATTAAACAGTATCAAGATCGTTTAATCCAATTTCCCCAGTATTGCACACAACAAATTTTTATTTCCACATTTGCCATGAGATTCTGGTAGACCTTATAGCCTCTGCAAATCCAACGCCGGCTCACGTTCACCACTTCATCGTTCGGTTGAGACATATAACAATGAATTTAATTCAATCGACATTCTTTTTCTTAGTAAAAATGCATTTAAGATGCAAGTCCGAGCACCCCTAAAGGATCAGCAAATTAATATATAATAACGTAATGTTTAATAATATACGCATTTAAATTTACTTTTTTTTATTTTCTTTTATATATTATATAAAAAGCCAGATATTATGAGTTCTGGGACAGTAACCGTTGTGTATTGTATCTGTGTTAATAGCTAGTTATAAATACTTTAAATAGTAATATGTGGAGAACGTGGTGGATAATTGAATAAATGTAATATTTAAGATAGTATGACTGTTTCTTATTGTGCTATTGTTTGTTTTTCCTTAAATAAAAAAGATAAAATATATTTTTTTGCAAAATAGAGACCACCTAAAAAGTATACCCTTTCAAACAAAAGAAGAATTTTCCAAATCGGCCCAAGCGTATTTGAGTAATCGGGGTAAAAACAAGAACATTAAAAAAAATCTGACGAATTGAGAACCACCTCCTTTTTTTGAAGTCGGTTAAAAAAATAACACAGAAACGTTTCAAATGTGTAGTTTAATCTTGAAATCCAATTTAATATTTTAATTACACTTAAAATAATAATAATATTCAATCCAACATGATTTAATCAAATATATCTTCGTAAGTCAGGAGGGTCCGCTTGGCGTCTTTAGGCGCCGGCGGGTTGCGGGGCGAGGGGGAGGGGGTCCAGCCCGGCGCTTGCGTCGGAGGCCGTCCGCGCGCGACTGTGATGCGCCAGCCGTCCTCCAAGCCATCCAATGAGATAAGAGCTTGTGCAGCTATCTCTGGCGTGTCAAAAGAGAGGAATGCTCTGGAAAAATAAAATGTTGTTATGAATTATGTGCGAGCTTATCTTGGACATAACAGGCAACGGTGAAGGAAAACATCGTGAGGAAACCTGGACTTAGGTATATACTTAATGTAAATCTGAAATAGCCAAGTCAGTGGCCTGTGGGATTCCCAGAGGTGGATTAAGGTTGCCATAGTCGACGGCACGAACTATTTGCATGCTATCTCATCCGACAACGAGTGCGAAAGAGATAGATGTTGTTATGAGCATTAAGAAACTAGTTCGCCTACGAATAAGCACTTTTGCAAATTTATAGCGAAATGGATGATGATTTAGGACGAAAACGAGCGCGCGAAATTTTATAAACCGACCTTTGGGAGTATGGATATCTTAAAAAAAACGATTAAATGTATACTTCCAAAATAAAATTATTTGCATTGTTGAACTACTAATCTATTCCTGTATAGTGGCTGTTTTGCAATTTCTTCTTATGGTATTTATATCCGCCCAAAGATGCGTTAAAATTAGTGTTGTAATATGGAACAATTTTTTACTTTTTCTTTTCATACAATTAATTATGAGAAAAATTGATATCATTTTTATTTTGAACGTACATCGTCAAACAGAGGAGTAATCGCCAGACTACGTTTGTATAGTAGAATGATCGACTAGTGCAACTTTAATTTACTCTGACACCAGAGGTGGCCACATCCTCACATCAAAAGAAGAAGGAGGGAGCTTAATAATGTACAATTGTAGAAGTAATTAAAGTCGTTTCTAAGTAACAGGGCTTACTATAAAATTTACGAATTTATGGAGGAATCATTTATTTTTACATTGATTTGACATGGATGTATGAGAGACACTCTTCCTTCACAGTGTATGAAGTCTGAAATATCTGAATAGTTACGGTTGAATGTCACATCCAACTCATCCAATTAATAAAATTACAAGACGTTTTGCTGTCATAAGTTGTACAATTCATTTCCTTGAATCCAAAAATACACATGCCTGAATAGCTGTAAAATAATAGCAAAATAATACATAAAAAGGAAGGTACATGTATTTACGGTTTTACATAATAGTTAACGAAATTTGTGCTTGGGGATTTTTTTTTGTCAAATACACCTCAAAAAGAGAATGTGCCTCAATCATTCAACCAGTACATAATAATGACCACTTACTTTTCATCTTCAGGCTCTTGTTGGAATAAGAAGGGTTCATATGTGGCCAGGCGTCTTCTGATGGTTTCCTCTGAGATGCGGGCACCCGCTACTTGCAGAACTGAACTCCTGCCTACACCAGGAGCTGGTGGAGCAGGGGTTTCAGCACCAGGAGGAACAGGAGTGCGAGGAGACTTTTCATCTCTTGGGCTGCAATCAAAAAGTAGTATAGATTTATTGTGCAACGCGGCTTCGCTCCCGTTAACTGTTGCCTACCGAACTTACCTAGACCTACCTACCTTCCTGCCCTACTTACCTAGACCTACCTACCTTGCTACCTACCCTACCTACAATTTTTGTTTGGGTAATTTTTCCGCGGCGAATCTTAACACCGTGAAATGCACATTCACAAAATGACGTCAAATGCACAACGCCACCTATCGAAAATGGAGTTCAACTGTCCGAGTATCTGGATTGCGTATGTTGTGATAATATTTTACTTTTGGAACACTTTGTGACGAAATAAAATATATTTTTTTGTATAAAAGTTATCTACATTCGTTTCGACAAACAACATTTTACGTGATGTGTGCACAAATATACAGAGAAACAATAAAAACCGGCCAAGTGCGAGTTGGACTCGCGCACGAAGGGTTCCGTACCAATGTTGCAAAAAACGGCACAAAAATCACGTTTGTTGTATGGGAGCCCCACTTAAATATTCATTTCGGTTTTTAGTATTTGTTGTTATAGCGGCAACAGAAATACATCATCTGTGAAAATTTCAACTGTCTAGCTATCACGGTTCATGAGATACAGCCTGGTGACAGACAGACAGACAGACAGACGGACCGCGGAGTCTTAGTAATAGGGTCCCGTTTTTACCCTTTGGGTACGGAACCCTAAAAATCTAAAATGCTGGCAATAGGTTCTATTGGTTATCTTTTAACACCCAGACTATTTTTTTTAAAATATTTTCGATGTACAATGTTTAATACACAGGACAGGACAGGTCACACATGGGTCACACCTGCCCTCTCCTCTAACTTCTGTCATCCAAATATTTTATGCAATAGATTTTATTTGGGAAACAAACAGATGCAATAAAAAAGAACCGGCCAAGTGCGAGTCGGACTCGCGCACGAAGCGTTCCGTACTTTGTAAATTGCGGTTTACGATTTATGACGTATTAAAGAAAAACTACTTACTAGATCTCGTTCAAACCAATTTTCGGTGGAAGTTTACATGGTAATGTATATCATATTTTTTTTTTAGTTTTATCATTCTCTTATTTTAGAAGTTACAGGGGGGAGGACACATATTTTACCACTTTGGAAGTGTCTCTCGCGCAAAATATTCAGTTTAGAAAAAAATGATATTAGAAACCTCAATATCATTTTTGAAGACCTTATCCACAGATACCCCACACGTATGGGTTTGATGGAAAATATTTTTTTCTTTTCAGTTTCAAGTATGGGAACCCCCAAAATTTACAGTTTTTTTTTCTATTTTTGTGTGTAAAATCTTAATGCGGTTCACAGAATACATCTACTTACCAAGTTTCAACAGCATAGTTCTTATAGTTTCGGAAAAAAGTGGCTGTGACATACGGACGGACAGACAGACAGACAGACATGACGAATATTTATGGGTTCCGTTTTTTGCCATTTGGCTACGGAACCCTAAAAACAAGAAAACAAAAATTATTCATAAAAGCTTTTTTTTATCATCTATAGGCTTGCGCTTAACCACTATCTCACCTGATGGTAAGTGATGATGTGGTCGACGATGAAGCACGCTTGCCTAGAAAAAACCTATTCACTCTTGACTTAAAGACCCCTAGATTGTAGCTATCGGGAAACCAGACTCCAGCAGGGAATTCCACTCCTTAGCTGTACGCATAATGAAAGTGTCCCCAAAACGTTTTGTGCGTATGGGCGTATTAACTATTAAGTAATCTGTGGTATGGGTGGGATATCCACCATGTACCGATGACACATCGCCGTACGTCTGGTAGTCCGATGATGGAACGGGCTGGGATCAGATCATGCAATTCCATCGCACACTCCCCGAAATGCAACCGATAAAAAACCGACAAGCTGCCAACTCGGCGACGATGTTCAAGGCTCTGGAGCTTTGACTTGACCAGTGCCTCATTGCCGATGAGTCTCTTGCTTGGCCCGCTTTTCGATCGACTCGAGTGCATGAAGCTGGTATTTGGCAGATCCGTCCCAGAGATGAGAACAGTACTCCATGCATGATCGAACTTGCGCTTGCTACAAGTTGAGCAGCTGTTCCGGCGTGAAGTACCCTCTCACCTTCGCAAGGATCACCAACTTTTTGGCAGCCAGCTGAGCCTTTGCCTCAATGTATAATGGGCCAAAATTGAGAGTCGATGTCAACGAAACACCAAGAAGCTCAAGATGGTCTGTTATCGGCACGGTCATACCACGGAAAGAAGGAGCCGGGTCGAATAGGCTCCTTTTAGCGGAAAAAGACACGCCTGGGTTTTAGCAGCATTAAATCTGACCAGATTGGCATCGCCCCATTCGGAGACTGCCTGCAAGGTCAGGTTCAAACGCTCCACCATGGCCTCACGGAGAGACCGGATCTGCGGCCCGGTAGCCCGTGCGTTGGACAAGTATCTCTCAGCAACAGTGCTGTCGTCAGCATACCCGAAGGTTTTAGCAGATCGTTAATGTGCAACAGGAACAATTTTGCTGAGAGTTCTGACCCCTGAGGGACCCCGGCATTAATATCCAATTGGTCCGAAGAGCAGCCATCGATACTCACTCGAATGGACCGATCTCTCAGGAAGTCTGCAATCTAATCACACAGCCCACCAGGCAAACCGAATGAAGGAAGCTTACCAATGAGGCTTTCGTGCCAGACCCTATCGAAAGCCTTCGAGATGTCGAGGGAGACGGCAAGCGCTTCCCCGTGTCTCTCGATGGCCTCACTCCATATGTGAATGGCATATGCTAGAAGTTCCCCAGTAGACCGATTTCGGCGGAAGCCGTATTGGCGGTCACATATAAGGATATCTTTAGTTTCTAGGTATGCCAGGAGCTTTTTGTTAAGTACACGCTCCATACTCTTACAGAGTATGGACGTTACAGAGATGAGTCTGTAGTTGGCCGGGTCAGCTCGACTGCCCTTCTTGGGCACAGGCTGTACGTTGGCTAGCTTCCAAGCATTCGGCACTTTTCCAGTCTCATATGAAAGGCGGAATAGGCGTGTCAAGATCGGAGAAAGTTCAGGAGGTTCTAAGAACTATTGCTGGTATGCCGTCAGGGCCGCTAGCCTTGTTCAAGTCGAGGTTGCGCAGCACCCCACGGACGTCCTTTTGATGGATGCGAATGTCTGATATAGTTGTCTCGCATCCAAAAAGGAGAAGGCGGGGCCGCGAATCACCAGGATTCAGACGCGAAGATTCCGCAAAAAGAGATGCAAATAAATTTGCCTTCTCCTCAGCGGAGTGGGCCAACGACCCGTCGGGTTTCAGCAGTGGTGGTAGTGAGGGACGGCAGAAGTTCGATTAGACCGACTTAGCCAGGGACCAAAACGCTTTACTACCTGCTGGGTAAGAAGCAAGTTTGGTCCCTATTCGGCCAATGTGGTCGAACCGAGCCCTTCGCAACACCAGCTTGCAGGACTTGGCAGCCCAGGCTATTAATGTATGGACTTGTGTAAATATTGTAAAACACTTATTTTTTTAAAAGAGTAAATATGGAGTTTCTTGTCCGTTCTTCTCCATAACAAGCTACTTTTCCGAATGGATGTTAGAATCAATTAGTATTACTTTATTTTTATATTTTTTTTATTTTTAAAAATAAACGTTGCTCCACACTAGGAATTTCTTCCTGTATCGTGGGTGCGTTTACAAACATATAAACTCACATACACAACACCCAGAGCCGGAACAACTATCTGTAGGTCATACAAATATTTGTTCCGTGCGGGAATCAAACCCGCGACACGCAGCGCAGCAGTCAATCGCTCAACCACTGCGCCAACCGTGCGCCCAAACTACTTGAAAATTTTATTTGTTGATGTTCAAAAGTGCTACTTAATAGCCTAGATTCCTAATGAGCAAGAACGTCCCAGTAGAATCAATACTTACTTCTCCCTAGCTGTGACAAATGAGTCATACAGATACTTGACTCGAGGACTCTGCTTCTCTTCAGGTGGTGGGGGCTCTTGAGAGGCACTGAATGGTTGATAAGACGCCACACCACCAGCAGCACTTGCTGATCCACTAAGTTTCCTCTCCCTACCTGAAATTCCAAAATACAATGTTGTAGCAAAATCAAATTTATTAATTTTATCTGTTTTTCTTTTCACCTTTCAGCAGAACACGAGGATGCACCTATACCAATATTATAAAGAGGAAAGATTTTTATGTTTGTTTGTACCAAATAGGCTCCGAAACTACTGGACCAATTTAAAAAATTCTTTCACCTATGGAAAGCTACATTGCAATTTAAAAAATTCTTTCAAGCTATGTTATTCCCGAGTAACATATGCTATAATTTTAAAAATTAAATTAAAATTCGTTTATTTCAGGTCCTTGACCCATATAAGTAACACAACAATACAAATACACTATAGTCAATTCATGCAATAAAAATAAAGTAAAAATTAAAATAAAACAAAACAAAATGAAATATGACAATGAATAAAATTGAGGAATGAAGTTATGTCAGTAGCAAAAATATAATATCCTTATAACATGGAATCGATTGATGTCAAAAAGCACAAATCAAAATAAAATATAATAAAGCTGAATTAGATATATTATGACAACAAATTAAATTATGGAATTAAGTTATGTCAGAATCAAAAACTATAGTATCAAGAGACATAATTGTAACAAATCTAAATCAAATTAACCACCAACAGTATGCCTGCTACAACAATGACTTATGTAGGGGCAATCCAGTCGCTGAGCAACCATCGCCAAGACAGTGTTGGAGCTAGCCCGCACCCTGCGCACCAAGGACGCGCACCGCTTGCGCATGGTGGCGTGGAAACAGTCGGTGCGCGCTTCCGCAAACATGCCCGAGGCGCTGCAGAAGCGGGGTAGCCCCAACACTGCCCTGAACACATTGTTGTATTGGACATGAAAGGCACTGTAAGCAGCTTGTGAGTAAGATGCCCATAGGCTGCATGTGTATAGGGAGGTACAGAAAGCTTTAAAAATTATGATTTAACCTGATTTGAACATTGTGCAAACCTACAGGCTATCATATTTGCTCTCTTAGACAGTGCCCTCCGCTCCCGCTCAATATCGATTTTGACGGGAGCGAAGCCACAGGGGTCAGCTAGAAAAATATACAATAAACCTCTCTTTTATGTAAATAAATTAACATAGTGTGTATGCAGTAATCAACTGACCAAGCAAGTAACCTTAACAAAATAATACCTGCTCTTGGTCGCTTAAATGTAGCATTTTGAGGCTGTGCCGGAGGACTTTTTATAGCCTGAATAGCGCCACTCTTGATCAACTTTCGAGCAATTTCACGAGCATCGCGTGCTTCCGTTGGCCGCTTCGGCAATATCGGCTTTTCAGGCTCTTGTTTGGGAGCCTTCAATGCCTGTAAAGCTTTCTTTTTCTTCTTTAATTTCTGGTATTTTGCTTGTAACATTAACTCTTCTTCTGTTAAATTTGATGGAAAATGTAGGTAAACCATTTTAGTAACTATTCAAATGGGTTTACTTTCCTTTATAATTACCTAATTCAACTGATTCAATTCAATTCAACAACAAAAATACTGTTATTGTTTATTTATCAGAAACGTCAATGTCATGTCGTCAATCAAGCGGCAATGACATTTTTTTTTTTTTTCTTTTTTTTCGCCCTTCTCGGGCAGGCTAAGGTTTTGGACCATACCGCCTCGTCTTCAGTGTAATTTTAACATTATTTAGTATGCATTAGAATACGGGTGTAACAGATTCTAATGGTTTTTGGAGTATTTGGCAGCAAATCGTATCGAGTCAGCCTTCCCAGTAAGCTTTGCGGAGGTAATCAATACTACAATAAAATTCTCCGCTCCACTATCCTGAGATCGCTTCTGTCAATGATTTCACATATTGTCCAGTTGCGTAGACAGTTGAGACACAAAACTACACCAATTTTATATCCCAATATCCACTAGGAATCAATTTGCAAATAATATTAACAGCCGCTGAACTTCACTCGAAAAAATCCCGCCAAAAACTCGCGGCAATGACATTATGTCATCTATTGACAATGGGGTTGTGAACGCAAAGCTCAGCCTAGATGTCGCTGGCGGCGCAATGGCTACTGTCAAATCGTTTTCGCTTTGTTTACATCTCGTCTTTTTTGTTATTTTTTGTGTTTAAACCGGTCCACCATCGCTATTGTTGTCATGTATGGTACCTGGAAGCTCAAAGAATTGAAGGAGGAACTAAAAAAACGCGGAGCAAGGATAACTGGAAAGAAAGCAGACCTTATTGAGAGGTAGACTTACAAATAATAAAATATTTTTCATCAGTGATATGCTCTAGATTTGGATATGGTTTTAGTTGTAACTTGTTAATTCTTACTTTCCTCACGGTAGAAAAATTTACGAAAAATGAGAGGACATTATTTTAATGATAAATTGTATTCTTTACGTTTTAGGTTAGAAGCTTATGACCGAAACTTTAATTTCGGGCATCAAAGCCCTCAAGCTTCTGAAAGCCAAGCAATTGACGTTCCTGCTGTAGAACGTTACCAAGACGTCAATAGCTCCACCATACTGCCGAAGATTACCAAGCAACATATTCAAACTTACTTTGACAGGTCAGTACTAACATCACTATAATCATTTCCAATGATACAGATAAGTTTTGTTTGATAACCTTGTGCGGCCCTATTTTAACATAATGGTCTTATTTCAGATTCAATAATTATATCAGTGACGCTGTAAGATTGTATGAATCAAGATACCTTCTTGTTTTACGTTCAACAAAATCCTGCGAAAATACATACTTAAAAGGTAAGCTTATTTTCACTAAAACTCATTTTAAAGTTGGTCTCTAGGATATAGTGTGGCTACTATAGGTTACTTCTTCCACTTCTTGACAATAGTAAGATGAAGTCGTTAAATTTTGATGTGTAAAGTAATTTGCTTATTAAACATGTCAATATTTCTTCCAGGTTATTGCAAGGCATCAATGAAACAGCTTCAATATGAAGTAAACATCAAGTTAAGTGATGATGGAATGCCTGAAGAAGCAAGCTGTGAATGTGCCGCAGGAGAAGGCAAAGAAGCCCATTGTAAACATATAGCTGTGGTACTTCTTGCAGCTGAAAATATTGTCCGGGAAAAAATAATACTCCTTCATGAAGTTTGTACGTCACAACTACAGACATTCCATAAGCCATCAAAAAATATTATGCAACACCATTGCGAGCCTCCAGATTGCCATCCAAAAGAGATAAACATAATAGTGTTTACTCTCCATATTTAAAACAAAACCCTAGTTTTGATAAGACTACGTTTCAATGCAGGTTTCAGTCTTTGATTTTAAATTATCCACACTCATCAATGCCTCTTAAACAATTATATCCTGCAGCTAACCAACGAGGAATATGTTTTGATCATGATTATATGGAAAAAAAGGCAGTAGATGTTTTTTTAGAATCCATTTATGTACAAAATGTATCTGAAAGAAGAATTATGGATATTGAAATAGAAACTAGAGGACAAAGTTCCAATCCAAAGTGGCATGATTATAGAAAAACCCACATTACAGCCAGCATTTTTCACACTGTGTGCCATTTGAAAAGTGAGACTTTAATTAAATATTCTAGTCAAATATTAAATAAGAATAGAGTTACAACAAAAGCCATGGCACATGGAATTATAAATGAAAAAGTAGCCATTAAAAAGTATATGGAGATGTATGATCTAGTTGTAGAGGAATGTGGTCTATTCTTGTCTCAGGAAAGGCCTTATCTAGGAGCATCTCCTGATGGATTACTGGGATCAGAAACCATAATCGAAGTAAAATGTCCATATGCTTCAAGAACTCAAGACATAAGTCCTCATACCATACCATATTTACAATATGATGAAAATGGACACTTAACTTTAAAAAAAAGTAATATTTATTACTACCAAATTCAAGGGCAATTATATGTTACAAAAAGATTATTTTGCAATTTAATAATTTTACTTTTAAAAGTAGTTTATATTGAACGTGATGAAAAATTCATTCACAATATGTTGAAAAAACTGGAATATTTTTATCACAACCATTTTAAAAATGCTGTTATCAAGAAATATTTCTATAAGGAATAAGGGCCAGAGTTGCTTATTTTCATCAAATTGAATTTGGTGATGATGGCAGATTTTTGAAGATTTTATAATAAAACTAATTAATCAACATAAAAATCTTTTATTTCATAATATTTTCTCTAAAATTACAAAGCATAGCACAAACAAATAAAATTCTAGATGTTAGCGGTACATGATATGGGCTTAATTCACGTTTTAAAATCTTGTATGTTTTAGCTAGACCTATAATACGTTCTATATGAACTCGTTTGCTTGCTAGTTTTCGATCCTGTACTATTCTAACACCTGGAATTTGTGTCTTTCCTTTCAAGAACATTGGAATGTTAATTGTTATATCTTTTGGAGCAAAAATGTCCTGTACATTAAAACCTCTGTCTGCCATGATAGAATCGCCAGAATTACACATATTTTCAAGGTTGGATCTTTCTATAATCTGTCTGTCACTGAGGGAACCTCCATAACATTCCGAGACATATGATATTAAGCCACCAGGTGTAGCTCCAATCATAGCCTTCACAGTATTCTTATGTTTGTAGCTGCTGAATGTATCCTGCTGTGCTAAAGGATTCCCAGGCTTTGTGATGGGTATCTCTGTTGTGTCCACAATAATTCTTGTACTTTCGAAACCTCTTTTAAATGACTCTGGCATATAATATTGAACCAATTTTTTTGTGGGCCAAATGCTTATTAAAGACCATATTTCATACATAAAATTTATCCATGTTATAAAAATGTTAGCAATACTAGTATAGGAAATACCAAATAAATATGCCAACTCTCTATCTGGTAAATACCTCCTTAGCTTAATCAGTGTTATCAACATTTGGTCACCAACAGAAACATTGATAACATGACTTTTGCTGTAATTTAAATGATTACACATGGGACTTAAAGTGTCTAATACCAGCATGAATTTTTCATAGCATTCTAGCCCAGAATAAAAATGAAGAGCCTGCTGATCGGCCCTCATAGCCTCTAGTGATATGTATCCCAAAGAACTACCGCATTGAATGCCAACAGATACTGTTCTTGGAGTAACAATATTATCTTCCGAGGAGCTCTCTATAGTAGATATTTCTATTTCAGTGCTTGTAGATGGTTCCGGAATACTTTCCTCCACAGTTCGCTGTGTAGAGGGTTCTGAAATATTTTCCTCTTCAGTTGGCTGTGTAGAGGGTTCTGGAATACTTTCCTCTTCAGTTGGCTCTCTAAAATCAATTCTGCGTCTGATTCTTTCCAAATACCGAAGGCTTCTTGATGTAGGTGTTGTTGACTCCCGGGTGGACCAAGGGAATATGCTTGGTACAGTCCCCTTTTTGAGATATCTACGTATTTGAGGATTGCCTGAAAAACAAAATATTGACAAATGATCATATTTTTTTGACGTAAGTAGGTAAGTACAAGAGATTATAAGACTTTCACGCGTAAACTGTAGTAAAGAATCACGTCGGATATATGTTGATTGGTTTAGATTCAAACACACTTGATTTTGGGACCTACCTACAAGCTAGTTAACATTGAAATTATCCAGTGATAACGACAAGTCTATCTGTAATACTATTACTAATGATTGAAATCAACACAATAAGTTATTAACTCACCTGTATATACTGACTCTCCTACATAATCAGATTCTTGGAAATGATTTCGACATAACCTGCTATGCCGCGTCGCTACAAATTTTTTGCGACGTATAGCCCTTTCCCACTCTTTTTTTAGAGTTGTATCTTTGGGAAATAAATGAACACCGGGGTTGGTGCATCCTGGTACAGCACAGAGAGGCATATTTCGAGAAAATCTAAATTTACTGAATGATAGGTTATAAAATGTATGGAATTGACAGCTTTCTATAGCCATAGCGACGATACGCCACCTATCGTGATAAAATGGCAGTTCACATCCCCATTCAGCTGGAACCACAGAGAACATAATAATAAGCTGGAACCTAAAGCCTGTGCAACACGGTTGCCAACCAAGCCAAAAACCAAGGCCACCTTGGTTTGAAGCGGATTGGGCAATACCGGCTACACGGTTTTAAACAAGCTCCAACAAACTTCAGTATATTTAGAACGCTGCGCAGAGAGGACGTATTTACGCTCGTACCGTACGTTCATTACAACGATGTCATGGCGCCTTGCCAAAACTTCAAAAAAATATATTAATAAACTTTAAAAACTAAACTCATAACTGACTATATCTTCTACTTCTACTACTATTATAAATGCGAAAGTTTGGATGGATGTGTGTCTGTTTGTTGCTCAATCAAGCTAAAATGGCTGAACGGATCAGGTTGAAATTTGCCACAGAGATAGATTATAGTCTGTAATAGCACATGCAGAAACAATAAAAAAAAATGCATGCGATATTATTAAGTATATTCTATTACTTTAAAAAGTACCTATATTAAATATACTAGCTTCTGCCAGCGGCTTCGCCCGCGTAAAAAGTGGTTTCTTATCCCAAGGGAAAATTACACCGGGATGAAAAGATGTAGGCTTTTTAAATATGACTCAATTTTCTATAGATACCGATAACTTCCGTTATTACTTTACGTTCGCTCTGATGAGCCATTTTTTGCGCGTGCGTCTGCAGAAGCGCGACCAACAGTTGCCAACCAACTGGTTGGCAACGAACGCCTTTCTTCCAAGGGCGTTGGAAAGTCATGCTTTTGGTTTGAAACGGCCGCTTCAGACCTAGGTGACCTTGGTTGGCAACCGTGTAGCACAGGCTTAAGTGAGAACGGATTTGTGGGCGGCGTTAGTCCACTTGTACCAAATGTAAGCACTATTTAGGTCAACTCAAATTGAGTTGGGCCAACCACCGTCTAAAGTTTAGAACTTTAGATTCTAAATGATCTATTTTGTTCCAACTTTGTGGTATTAGATTGAATAAAAATCAACCACAAATAATAATTGTTAGGAAAATAGGAAAAGGTCAAGCAGATTGATTGATCATGCCTGGTTTTTTGAATCAAGCATGGAATAACTCTGTTGCCTTTAGCTTTCAGTTTCAAGCAGTATATTTAAGGTAGAAACATACTATTAAAACCCGACGTGAGACCACGCCACGCGACGCCTTTGACGCATTGAAGTACTAATCAATCCCATTTAATATGGTCAGAAATACATAAACAACTCGCCGTGTGAAAACACGCATTCCCACGCGGTAATATCTAGTCGGTCCATATCGGCGTGTTGCCGGGAGAGGCGGCACACATGCCACCCGACGCTTCGCACAGTGTGTTTCTAGTTAACACCCGACGCCACGCGTCAGTCAGTCGAGAGCATTCCTGGCATAAAGATATTTTTTGTAAGTTTTTATTTAAAATGACAGATGAACAATTAATAGATTCAGTGAAATGGTACTCAGTATTATATGATATGAGTTCAGGCCAATACCGTGAGCATAGTATTAGAAATAATACTAGAAACGAAGCTATGATATGATCAGTGGTGCCAACATAGGGTAATTTACCCTAATTTAGAGTAAAGTTTAATAAGCAGGGTAATTTTTAGGGTACAAACTCGGTGAGGGTAATTTTAGGGTAATTTTTATGTTTATGCTAGAATAGAAATTATTAACTTATTTGAGTCAAAATTGTAATGAAATGGACTTAAGTTTAAATATTTACCTTGAACCAGCAATCTCTTAAAACTTCTTTTTCTATTCGCCTATCATAGCCTCAATGATTGTATGTCGTTTTTGTGGCGAATAAAAACTTTTTCTTTCTTTCAATGGCAAGAAAAAGTCAAGTACTTGGTATGGTACAAATCCTAAAATAATCAGATTTTTTTTAATGGTGTCAAATATTCTTATTTTAAAACTGGTCTATAATTATATTGTAGATTGTAATGTCTCGTTTTATGTATGATCTTGCATGAAATGTATCAAATATAGATAGTATGGAGAGGAAAAGCAAATTAAAACAAAATTAGGGTAATTTTTTCATTTAACTTAAAATCTAGGACAAATTGAGATCAGACTTTTAAACACTGATGTTAGAGTGCTTCAATGTATCTTAAAAAGTTTATTCAAAAACTAAGTATTTCTATCAGAAACAAAAATATAAGTGGTGTCACTGAGGGTAGTATTATATTATATGCGTTAGGTTAAGTATTTTCATGTGGGAAAAAACAAAAACCGTCTCGTTTTTGTTTCGTTTTTTTTTTTCTGGCAATACTGGCCATGATACTAGTAGCGAAGCGTGTTGTAATTTCACGTGGCATGTTGTATATATACACGGTTCGCATCGGGTGTCAACATGTCACGTCGCGTCAGGTTTTAATAGTTTGTTTCCACCTTAATAATTTTTGGTTTCAAGTTTGATGACAAAGACAATTTCAGACCAACCCAGACAATGATGGCTAAAAGGTCCTAGCAATTAGCATACGTAGTATCTCTAAGTAGTCTGTGGTCCTAGCAACCAGGCCATAAAACTAATATTAAAAAAAAAAAAACAGACAATTACATTTTGTATGATTTTGTTGACAATTTGTCTCATCTGTGCAGTGCAGTCATAGACTATTAAATAATAGAGTGCAGTCACAGTGACCAGTGACAGAAAAATTATAAAATCGATCTTAAAAAATTGCAAAATGATTCGTTTATCAAAAAATATTATTCCTTCGCTTGCGAAAACGTTGTTGAAAAAGTCAAATCAAAGCCAAAACACCAGTATTCTGATATTCTTGCATGGACAAAGATTACTTTCAGATTCCGGTAGGTAAACAAAACAAAAAGTTTTCCAATGTGAGATTTTTGCATCCGGCATTAAATGTTTCATTTTAGTGATCCTAAATAGATTTTCGAGTAATATCAGTTTATTTTACGTAATACAACCTATTACGTAAACAAAACACAGTATACACACGTTTTCCAGCCTTCATGAAACTCGTGATGGCTATTCATACCTACTTATTATTCTACACAATCTATTTAACACCATCCGATATAATAATAATACATAAAATTATTCTGTATAGAATAAGTTTAAAGTTGCGAATATATTTCAAGGATTGTTATTACAATATTGTAACCTCAAATTGTTTTTTTGTTTTTCAGCTGCTTCTGGTAAATTCTCAGTAAAACATGAAGACCTTGGGCGACCATTATATTTTGATGCTCAAGCCACAACACCTGTTGTAAGTGATTTAGTTTACTCCTTAAAATATGTATGTACCATAATTTTTTACATTATAATCCTATTTACAAAGGCTCTCTTGTTATAGGATCCAAGAGTCCTAGATGCTATGTTACCATATTTTGTAAGTTATCATGGTAACGCACACTCCCGCACTCATGCTTATGGGTGGGAGAGTGAGGCAGCGGTTGAAAAAGCTAGAGAACAAGTAGCAGATTTGATAGGAGCAGATCCAAAAGAAATAATATTCACATCTGGAGCAACTGAGTCAAACAACATATCTGTGAAGGGAGTGGCACGATTTTATGCTCCAAGGAAGAAACATGTTGTTACAACACAAATTGTAAGTCACCTTTATTTAGTGTTAAATAATTAACAGGTAACTGTAATGGAATGTTTATTAATATCAATTAATAAAACATTAGCAAGAAATCAGTGAAAGTAATGGAACTGGATTGTTTATTTTCTAGGAACACAAATGTGTGTTAGACTCTTGTAGAGCTCTGGAAGGAGAAGGATTCAAGATTACATACTTGCCTGTAAAAGAAAATGGAATCATAGATATGAAAGAATTGGAACAGGCACTAACACCAGAAACCAGCTTAGTATCCATTATGACTGTGAACAATGAAATAGGTAATACCAAATTATTTTCCTTTAGTTGGCATTGGCAAGGTATATTTTACTCTGAAATTAGATCTGGTCTTGGCATAAACTCAAAATTTCAGAATATACTTTGATTATTAGTAGGTAAATACAACTTACAATAAATTGCTTGATAGCAACCTCTTTCTGCTTGGATAAATACAAGGCTGTTTGTGTAAATTTAGTCTAAATCAAAATTATAAGATGCTATTTATTTTTAGTATTATCTAACTATGAAATAAGAACATGGGTCATGCCATTTTATATAATGTTTTCAGGTGTTATGCAACCCATTGCTGAAATTGGTGCATTGTGTAAGAGCAAGAAAGTATACTTTCACACTGATGCAGCCCAAGCATTGGGAAAAGTACCCCTAAATGTCAATCAAATGAATATTGATTTGATGTCAATTTCCGGACACAAAATATATGGGCCAAAAGGTGTGGGTGCCCTGTACATAAGGCGCAGGCCTAGAGTGAGAGTAGAGCCTATTCAAAGTGGAGGTGGGCAGGAGAGAGGCATGCGCAGTGGCACAGTACCAACCCCACTAGTTGTAGGACTAGGTAAAACTTATTATCAAATTGTACACACTGTCTAAAGTAACATTGCATTTCTGTTGTTATAACTGATAGTCATATAAATAATTGAATATAGTCTCTAAACAGAACTTTTGTCTGTCGTAAAACCCAGTATATTCTATAATGTGAAGTTGCTATAAACGGTCTTGACTACCTACTGTAAAATTCATAAGTATCACTTATTAATTCCTATTGTTTATATCTAGGTGCAGCATGTGAAATAGCGCAACGTGAGATGGCTTATGACCATGCATGGGTCGTAAAATTGTCACAGAGATTCTTAGACAAAATATATTCAAAATTGACACATGTGATAAGAAACGGAGATGCAGAACAAACATATCCTGGCTGTATTAACTTGTCTTTTGCATATGTTGAAGGTATTATAGATAAGATTAGTTTATGTCTTATGTTGTTATGACCAATAAATAATAGCAATAAAATTTAACTCTGATATCAATGCTGTTTACAGAATTGAAAAGGTCATTTGAAATAAAACTATAACTAATATTTTTCTTATTGTTTATCTTTTTAGGCGAGTCTTTATTGATGGCTCTGAAAGACATTGCATTATCAAGTGGGTCTGCATGTACTTCAGCATCATTAGAACCATCTTATGTATTGAGAGCTATTGGAACAGACGAAGATTTGGCACACAGTTCTATCAGGTAAAATATACATACAATTCCTACTTAAACATTATACCTATTACTTCTATTTACTAGAGCTTATTTCTTGAACATACTGTTCTCATAAATTTATTGGTCTGAAAGAATGTCAATACGTTTCATTACAGATTTGGATTAGGAAGATTCACAACAATTGAAGAAGTAGATTACACAGCTGAAAAAACAATTAAACATGTAGAACGCCTAAGGGAAATGAGCCCACTTTGGGAGATGGTCCAAGAAGGGGTAGACATCAAAAATATTCAATGGTCGCAACATTAAAATGCCTCATAATTGTTTAGTGAACTTATTCCTAGAGTAGATTTAGGTGATATATTGTGACATGTTAAAAAGGAAAGATCTGGTGATTAGGATGAAAAGTTGGTTAATAGTGTGGTTGACCATTGAAGTGTAAATTTGTAAATGCTTGATGTAGAAATATTTGTTTCAAGGAATGTCTTTGTAAGATTGTCAATATTTATGACCACTACTATTCTATTTGTATAATCTGTAGCATTGTTGTATCAAAATGCTTATTTCAAAGTGATTAAATATCAAAAATAAATGTTTACTTGTTCTTTGACCTCAATTATGAGCAATTAAAAATTAGGTATTGTGTTATCAGTTATTTTTAAATGTTTATATATGAAATAGCAGAAATAATTTTGCAACTTTAATACTTGCCTACAACTTCGCTTCTATTTTGAAGGTCTAATTTGCAGTACAGTTATTATTGTGCAATCCACTGAAATGCATAAAGGTTGAATTACATTTAGTTCAATAAGAAATAGTTTCACTTTAAGATCTTAATTCATATAATTACTTACAATAGAGAAGGGTCTTTATGATTCTTATGTTACAGAATCAACAAATAAAATTATGAATGTACTATTATTGATTTATTTTGGTAAAGAGATGCATAATCAATATTTAATGTGTTATAGACAAGCAGAGCATTGATAGTTATCAAAGTTTATTATCAACATACTGTAATACATTGTTAGGTAACTGCTTCATTATTATTTTTTGTTAACTTTAAATAAAGTACAATTTATTGAACATGTTGTTTTCCTTAGTCGGATAGAAGAATATTTAGTAATATATGTGATAACTGTCCAGTGTCCTGCAGCAGTAGGTAATACCTACTAATACAATTTACTACAATATTGGTATGCCACATAAGTAGGTACATTAAGACTGACCATTATTATAGTAAAGATTTAAAGGTGATCAACATAAACTTAATAAATAAGATAACTACTTTTTAGAGCAGCCAGTGTTCTATGAATCAAACAACACATTTTCCTACATGATAATACATACATCCACAATCTCTTGATAATCGAAGAAAATATACATGGCTCGGAATGATCAATCTAATTATTTAATACTGTTAGGCCATTTTGCTTTAAATTTCACATAAGATCAACAATTATTATTAAACAAGGTGTCAGTGCATCTTCTATTTATATTTATAGAAGATCTTAAATACAAAAATCTGATGTTAAGACTGGTACTATTATTTATTCTGTGGTTTGATACAAATTACAAACATACTTTTTAGAGATTCAAAAACTCATACAACTTAGTGACTTAGCAAGTACAGGCTTATTAATAGATCTTATTTTAGAACTCATGTTTCACTAACGAAGCATCCTCACTGGGAGCATTCGTTCGTGAGCATTTGTAAACAAGCAATCGTAGGCGAGCAAAAATGCTTTTCATGTTTCCTTTCCTTGTTCTAGCAAAACTATGAACGTTGAGTCGAACATTCCCTTGCGAGCTTGGAGCATTTGAATACGATCTCGTTAAATTTCAAAATGTCGGATAAAGCAATTGTAGCTGCAGCATTTTTGTTTTTTTTATTGACCTCGCCGGTCACAAACACTTGATCAAGAAACTGTTCCATGCTTTACAAGTGGCAGTAATATTCCTACATACATACTCATTCATTTCATCATCTGATTACTCGCTTTTGAGAATTTTATTTGCGTGAATATTCAAATGCAAGCCTTTTCCGCAAAATCGTTGCGACTTCCACACCAGCCGAAGTTCGCACTTGCGTGTATGCTTTGTTATGCTCGGCTCAATGTGCACACCTCTTGAATATTCGACGTTGAATTCTCGTTACAAGTGAATGCTCTCAGTGAGGACGTTCCTCTACAGAATTCATATATACCTAAATCATATTTCCAAATTCTATTATGCATAATAATAGTTTTACAATGCTTAAAAAATATACAAATAATATTAATTAAAGCAACAAATAATTATACAGAATCAACAACTACATGGTGGCTCCTCTTCTGGTTCAGGATTTGATATCTTGAAACTGTTGTGATCTAAAGTTTGCAACTCAATCCTAGATCTGGACGATTCCACCAGTTGCATTGCAATATCAGTAAACATTTCTTCAATGCCTTTGCCAGATTTACATGAAGTTTTATAGGTGGTGCTGATAAGATTGTGACACTGTTCACTGAAAATAAACAAAATATCATTCAAAACTATTCAACACAGCATAAAAGCATACAAGGGCATCAGCAAAAATAATTACCAAAAAGTTTCAATATCAGCATCAGTTACTTGGGGTGAAGAGCCTTCCAAATCAGATTTATTGCCACATAGAAATATTTTTGCATTCTCTGCATATGTTACAATGTCCAGCAAATGCTGGCTTAGAACATGAAACGAGGATGCATTGTCAAGTGAAAACACAAGGATTGCTGCCTCGGCAAACTTGTAGTAGCTTGAGGTGACCGAAGCAATCCTTTCCATGCCTCCAGTGTCCCATAGTTGTAACTGAAATCGTATTGTATTTATTAAGCTAAATCTTCATCATTTCAGCCAAAAGACTTACACTGCTGGATACAGGCCTCAACTTGGCGTCGCCACATGGATGCGAGAAGCAGTTTATTAAGCTTACAGACATTAAAGACAATAATTAAATATCAATTAAAAGATACAGATATTACTATCATGAATCCTGTTTTACATTTTACATCAAGTAACAGAATTACCTTGACTGTTTTGTCTGTAAGTTGATATGGCTTTTCAAAGTGATCCAATCCTAATGTTGACCTTCTATCTGCATTAGGAACAAACGTATTGTTGATAAATCGACGGAAAATTGAACTTTTCCCAACACCATATTCTCCACACAATATCACTTTCAACACTGGGGTTTTAACCATAGCCATGTTTGAATTATTGAGGAAGAATAATCCGTCAAGGTCAGAGGTAATTCAATACAAAATCTCATTTAGACATTACAAACAAAATTAAATAATTAATGCATTCTGAATAGTTGAATACGCAGATACACAGTGCACACACCCATAAATAATTTTGGTTCTCTGGTTTACTTGACGTTAGTAGAGAGAGGGAGAGAGGCGTACCGTGTACTCGTAACACAGAGAATATAACCAGTAACCACTGCCTTGCCTCGTAATAAGTACCGAGTACCCTAGAAAGCGTAGACAGAGTAAACTATAGACTGCTGGTTATCTTCCTTTGCACTCGCACAAGAAAAAGATGAACATATTAGCGTCACTAGCAAAGAAAAGAGACAGAGAATAAATATTTCTGTCCTTTATCCCGTGCCGGCTGAGCACAACATTGTGCACAACAAGTTTGACGTTTATGGCGGTGGCAGATTGTTTATATTATCAATTGCATCGAAAATCAACACAAAATACAATTTTTTTCGAGCTCAATTCAAGACACAGTTTACTCTGTCTACGCTAGAAAGAAAGCGTAACAAGTTCGTCGTTTTGCATACTTCAATAATCTGACCAAAGATTACTATTATATACCCAATCTGACAGCGCTCACTAGCTAGCGATCGATCTGTGAACATTTGTGTTTTGTCCTATTGCAAAAAGCATACAATAAAGTGTCAAATGACTTAAGTAAATCAACTGAACAAAATTAAATGTAGTACATCAAGTTGCATCGTAGTCTTTGTAATGGGTTGCCACGGATAGCTTAAAATTAACAGGTATTTGGGTCTATACTTTTAGTCTGTGATAAAAGTATAGCCACAAATAATTATCATTGCAGTATTGCAGTGCACCTCTAAACTATTTTGTTCGTGTTTTGTTCTTTGTAAAGTAGTGTTGAGCCCGGATATCCCAATTTTTCAGAGAAACCTTAGAAATGTTATAAAGCCGATTAATTTATTTAACCTGATTACTTAAGCGAATTCCCCATAATGTATTCGGTCGCAAGCAGGATCACTGAGTGGTAAATTCTAGACTAGTATGCTATTCCTCATTTCGTTCAGAGGACCGAGTACCTAGTCAATTTCAATGTACGATAGAGTCTGGCAAACGAAAGTAGAGACTGAAAAAGCGCGGCAAATTTAAAAAATCTCGGCATAGCAACCCCAAAACTAGTATGAAATACTTGGAATAACCTAATTTGATACTTTAGAATTATTTATTATTAATTCTAAAGTATCAAATTAGAATTATTTATTATTTATTCTAAAGTATCAAATTAGAATTATTTATTACTAGCTGTTGCCCGCGACTTCGTCTGCGAAGCATTAGTAATTCGAATTGCTTAATTTTTATATCGCGGCTTAATATTGTAGGTTTTCCATACAAACTTCTACCCCTCTTGTATGATTTCCGTAAGTATGTTTGGATAAAAACTATCCTATGTCCTGCCCAGGGTCTCAAAATATCTCCGAACCAAATTACATTTAAATCGGTTCAGCGGTTTAAGCGTGAAAAGGTAGACAGAGAGACAGACAGAGTTACTTTCACATTTATAATATTAACTCGGCCCGCGACTTCGTTCGTGTGATGGCAACCAAAAATAAGCTGTTATTAAACCAAATAAAAATGTGGTTTCGTAAAGTTCTACGGTTTATAGGTTTGGGATGATTCGTTATTTGACTTAAAGAATCCGGCCCTTAAAACTTAATATACCCTTTTTCTCTGTTTAATTTTTTGTTTATTTTAGTTAGATTGCTCAGTAAGATGTCTCAAAAAAACTGAAATCACTTAACCCTATCAGGGGCGAGGTTGTTTTAAAAAACGTAATATGTTTTACTTTATCTCCACGGAATGAAATTGTTCATACAATCAAATTGCTCCCTTTTCACCCCCTTAAAGGTTGACAGTTCAGTGGCGACTGTGAACCGGAAAACGCAAATTAGGAAGTCCGACCTGGTCAAGGCTGCTGGAGTCCGGTGGATGCGAAACGCACAGGACCGATCAGTCTGGCGGCGCTTGGGGAAGGTCTATGTTTAGCAGTGGACGTTTTTTGGCTGAAATGATGATGATGGTGAAAGGTTGATTTTCCTTTTATTGTTTACTTAGGTTGGTATTTATCTCAACTATCAAGTTTATTAACCCAAGACATAAAATTCTTTAACAAAACTTTAACTTCCCCTAAATCGACTTTTGAGTGTAGTTTCTAAAAACTTATAATGACAACCTTGATTGTTTACTTAAGTTGATATTTATGTCAAGTCTCTAGTTTATTAACTCAAGAAATAAGATTCTTCAAAAAACCTTAACACCCCTAAAAAACCGTATTTTGGGGTTAGTTTAAAAAAACTAAGAATATCAACCTGTATTGTTTACTTAGGTTGGTATGTATGTCAAGTTTAAAGTTAATTAACTCAAGAAGTAAGATTCATCAAAAAAAAAAAAAAAACGTCTTTTGGGGGTAGTATTGAAAACTAATAATAACAACTTTTATTGCTTAAGTTTCAAGTTTATTAACCCAAGTAATATGATTATTCAAACAAACTTTAACACCCCATAAATCTGTTTTTGGGGGTAGCTTCAAAAACTAATAATAACAACCTTATAATTAATTTAAGTTAGTATTTGTGCAATGTTTCAAGTTTAGTAACCCATGAAATAAAATTCTTCGATACAAACTTCAATACCCCCTTAATCGACTTGTGAGAGTAGTTTCAAAAAACTAATAATGTCAACCTTTTATCATTTACTTAGATTACTATTTATGCTAAGTTTCAAGAATATTAGCTGAAGGAATTAGATTTTTCATACAAATTTTGTCCCCCTTTTTCTCCCCTTTAGGGGAAGAATTTCGGCAAACCCTTTCTTGTCGGATGCCTACGTGTCACAAAAAAATAATCTCCAAGTTCCAGGTCTCTACGATCAGCGGTTTAGGCTGTGCGTTGATCCGTCAGTCAGTCATTCAGGACAAAGCATTTTATATGTATAGAAAAAGATATATGGAGCAGAAGACTGGTCGGGTTTTTTGAGACTCATAATTTCAGGTGGACCAAAAATTATTTAATTATGAAAACGAATGCTGCGTAAATTACGCGACACAACACAAAAACCTAATACAGCGTAAATTACGCAACACTAAAACGTCAATCACAACTATGTTTACCTGAGACAAATGGTCCAGTTCGGTAGTTCCCCGTATTAGTGACATTTGATTCTTCAAAGAAACTTTAACACCCCTAAATCGTCTTCTGGGGATAATTCCAAAAAACTAATGATGCCAACCGTTATTATTTTGCCAAAGGAATAAGATTTTTCATACAAATAAATGTCTCCCTTTTAACCCCTTCAAAAGTTGAATTTCCAAAAATCCCTCCTAAAAGCTCCCCTACATCTTCAAAAGTAGCTATGTGCAGTAAAAGTAATCAAAAATCTTTATCACCCCAACATCGTATTTTAAGGGTAGTTTCGAAAAACTAATAATGAAAACCTTTATTGTTTATTTAGGTTGGTATTTAAGCAAAGTTTCATATTTACTGACCCAAGAAATTAGATTCTTCAAAAAAAATAACATCCCCTAAATCGTCTTTTGGGGGTAGTTTCAAATAGCAACCTTAAGGTTAGTATTTGTGGCAAGTTTCAAGTTTATTGACCCTAAATATCAGATTTTTCCAAACCAGTGTAATACCTCCTAAATCGTCTTTTGGGGGTAGTTGCAAAAATCTAATAATCACAACCTTTATTGTTTATTTAGGATTGTATTTATGTCAAGTTTCATGTTTATTCACCCAGGAAATCAGATTCTTCAAAAAATTTAACATCCCCTAAATCATCTTTTGGGGGTAGTTTCGAAAAACTAACAATGAAAGCCTTTATTGTCTATTTAGATAATCAGATTGTTCAAAAAAAAATTACTCCCCTAAATCGTCTTTTGGGGGTAGTTTCAAAAAATAATAATAGCAACCTTTATTGTTCATTTAGGTTAGTATTTGTGGCAAGTTTCAAGTTTATTGACCCTAGAAATCAGATTTTTCCAAAACACTGTAATACCTCCTAAATCGTCTGTTGGGGGTAGTTGCAAAAAAATTTTAATGACAACCTTTATTGTTTATTTAGGATGGTATTTATGTCAAGTTTCATGTTTATTCACCCAAGAAATGAGATTCATCAAAAAAAAATTACATCCCCTAAATCATCTTTTGGGGGTAGTTTCGAAAAACCAACAATGAAAGCCTTTATTGTTTATTTAGATTGGTATTTATGTAAAGTTTCAAGTTTATTAACTGAAGTAATGAGAATCTTCAAAAAAAAAATTAACACCCCTAAATCTTCTTTTGGGGGTAGTTTCAAA
Source organism: Orthosia gothica (assembly GCA_949775005.1). Taxonomy (NCBI): domain Eukaryota; kingdom Metazoa; phylum Arthropoda; class Insecta; order Lepidoptera; family Noctuidae; genus Orthosia; species Orthosia gothica. Next base: position 20,223,294 of record OX459058.1, read on the forward strand.
AAATAATAGTAGCAACCTTTATTATTCATTTAGATAAGTATTTGTGGCAAGTTTCAAGTTTATTGATCAAAGAAATCTGATTTTTCCATACAAACTTCAACACCCCTTAAATCAACATTTGGGGGTAGTTTCGAAAAACTAATAATGTCAATCTTTATCATTTACTTAGATTACTATTTGTGCTAAGTTTCAAGAATTTTGGTCGAAGGAATTAGATTTTGCATACAAACTTTCAACCCCCTTTTTACCCCCTTAGGGGTAGAATTTCCAAAAATCCTTTCTTAGTGCACACTTACGTCACTTGAAGAACCTTTCTGCCAAATTTCATGCTTCTAGGCTTAGCAGTTTTGGCTGTGCGTTGATTGATCAGTCAGTCAGTCAGTCAGTCAGTCAGTCAGTCAGTCACCTTTCGCTTTTATAGATATAGATTTATTCTAAAGTATCAAATTAGAATTATTTATTATTAATTCTAAAGTATCAAATTAGGTTATTCCAAGTATTTCATACTAGTTTTGGGGTTGCTATACCGAGATTTTTTAAATTTGCCGCGCTTTTTCAGTCTCTACTTTCGTTTGCCAGACTCTATTAAAATGTACTCTGTGGACCTAGTTTAGATTAGAGAAAATCGTAGACAGAGAATACTATAGACAAATGGTTGCCGTGCCGCATGTGCGATAGAACGATATGTAGATGTATTGCCATATCAAAGCTTTTACCCCGATTTTTTGCAATCCCAGATTCACGGCTTGAAGTCCATAATTCGTCTAAAGACATCTGTGATTAACTAGCTGGACCTCGCGGTTTTACCCGTTACATTCATTTATATATATATATATATATAAGTAAAGAATTATCCAAACAAATATTATAAATTCGAAAGTAACTCTGTCTGTCTGTCTGTGTTACCTTTTCACGCTTAAACCGCTAAACCGATTTTGATGAAAATTTGTATGGAGACAACTTTTGTTTCATAAAACACGAAGGGGGAGAAATGGGGCGTTAGTTTTGTTTGAAACTTCTTAATAGGCTAGCTAGCTAGCTTAAACCGATGAACCGATTTAGATGAAATTTGGTATGGAGATAGTTTGAGACCCTGAGAAGGACATAGGCTACTTTTTTGTGCTTAAACATCGAAGGGGGTGAAATGGAAGGGAATGGAATAAAACTTCTTATTATGGGGATTGATTCACCTCAAACTTTGCGGCAAAACTTTAATTAAAGTGTATTGTTTTTTTAATAACGCCTAAAAGGGGGTTGGGGTTGTAAAGATATGATGTACAAATTTTCTTCATGAAACTGACTTTTGGCAGGTGGTAGTTTATAGATAGTAAAAGTTAGTGATATGGAAGGAATTTACAAAAAAAACGAATTTTAAGGGGGTAAATGGGGAAAGCTGAACTTACAAAGTTCAGCTTTCCTCATTTACCTGAAACTTTTTATTGCGGCTTCCGATTTGGTTGAAACTTTACAGGCATGTTTTTTATAACAAATGATTGAGATCTAAATATTTATTTAGATTGTATAATGGGATGAGGCTTTGTACCTATTACACATTATGGACAAAATATAATAAGTGCAAATATATTAACAGTTATGAGAAAAGGGGAAAGCGTATTCATACGTCGAATCCCAATAATCCCGACTGACCTATCATTTCAATTTAAAAGACTCCAGTTTCTAATCAAACTTAGTTTTGCTATTACTATTAACAAAGCTAAAGGGTAGTAAGGGTGCATTTGGAAAAGCAATGCTTTATCCACGGCCAGCTACATGTAGCTGCTGATGTTCGCGTATGTCCAGGGCCCAGAATATGTACCTATGTATTAGCATCAAATGACAAAATAGTATATAGCAGCGTCCCTAAATGTTGTACCCATGATTAACAGCATAATTAAGGAATGTCAATTAACTATTGATACAATTTATGATAGAGTAGAGTAGAGGTATCTTCAATTTGGAGCAAAGCAGAACCTATGAGTCTGTAGTTTATTTGTTTCCTTTTGTAACTAATTAACCTATACCTGTATTGACTAACGTGTTCAATTAAATAAGTTAATCATTTTTACGTGAATGCTTCCTGTAGCTAAACAGGCTGAGTTTTCCAAGTGGTTATGGATGGCCAAATCATCACTATGAAGAATAGCACAAAACAATCAAAGTAGTCAGGGGGCCAATTTTGATTAAGACTAAAACTGCAACATTGGATTTTTCTCAACCTGTATGTCGACAACCAGAATTGATTGATAAAATCTATATTAACGCGGGCGAAGCTGCAGGTAACAGCTAGTTATATTTATAAAAAGAAGTTTTATCATGTTAGATCATTAACTATACAATATCAATTCAATATTTTGTATACCATACATTTAATTTTTAGTAGTATCTTATCTGAATTCACACTTAGGTACAAGTAAAACAATATTATGTTTTTTTTTATGACATAAAATTAAATGGTTTATTAAGGACAAAATATTTCAAACGCAGGCAACACCAAAAAGTAATATTTTTAGGTAGAACTGTCAATATTTGTTTACCACAGTACTGTGCTGACCTTGAAAAAACCGGCACGCGACATGAAACAAAAAATCATATCATGCTATCTCATTTCTTTACATGACGTATGCATAAACCGTTCTCTTTCTTGTGTGAATGAGATGCAAGCTATCTAGTCGTCTATAGTTTTCTCTGTCTACGGAGAAAATAAACTGAGAGCACAGATAACTATACTGAGAGTGCCCGAGGGCCAAGGGGCACAAGAGCGGTGCAGAGGAGCCGCTATTTATTTATTTGTATGTGTGTGGCGTGGCATCGAGGAGGAGCGGCACTGTAAGAAGTATGATGCAAAGAGTATGTGGACACAAAACAGTACGGCGCGCCGCCGCTTACGTACTTTGTGATGTGGATTAAGAAACACTACGCGTATCAGAGAGTTTGTATGTACGTGTATGATGGACAAGTAAATCTGTGTGCGTGTAAGGATGCCAGATGTTCGGAAAAAAACTGCCACATTTTTTTCGATTGTCAAGATTATTAACAAATTGCTAATGTTATTTTTTGCAATATTGTTACAGTTGTATTTGGACAGAATAATGGTTATTAAATAAATTGCTATATAATAAAAGTTTAAATAGAATTCACATAAAGAACAAAAAATACTTAATATGCGTTTTGGTCATTTATAAACTATGTATGTTAGATATAATAGGGGTTAAAGTATGAAATTGCCGTTTTATTGTATATAGGTACTTCGAATTGACATAGAACCTTCATGGTTTTAGATTTTTGAGTAATATACTTAAGAACAATGATATTCAAATAAACAGATATGTTATAAGCGCGCGCATTGTGAAGACTCGAATAGTAGACAATTGTATGATTTAGTCTTTAGTTTATGTCACGCATGGCGAAGAGCGATACGCTTTGTTGAAAAAAAAACAAAATTAAAAAAATGCCATCGTGTGTATTTATAAAATGTACCAATTATAATACCAAATTACATAAAACAGAAGGGATCTCATACCATATGTAAATACGCAATACACCTCAATTTACTAATTTATTCAATTTTTTTTTTCTAATTTTCTGATATTTGGAGGTTACAAAAAGAAAAAACATTGGTTGTCAGAATAATGTTTGTTTACATTTACACGCAAGTGACAAACACTAGCTGTCTCTTTTTTTCTTGTTTGTTTTATCAAGCCATCCCTTTCGACATTGTAGTGAAATGTCAGATGAATGAAAAGTGTGTATGTGTGCTGCCGCTGCTGCGCGGAACACTTTTTTCAATTGTTTTGTGAGTGTATAACGTATCTGTTTATTTGAATATCATTGCTTAAGAAGTTCTTCTTTTAAAAAATGTGAGCGTCAGAATCGCAGGTCAACAGTCTTATTTAGCTTTCAAATTGTGCCTGAAAATTACTTACCAATTGCTTATATTTGCTTACCATAATGAGAGAGAGAGGAGCTTATTTCATCTATTAAAAGAATTAAAACATTTAAGGTTGACCAGCCATTCTGATATCAGAATGGCTGGTCAATCTCTGTAGAGTAGTAACCATGTGGAATAACTGAAATTTTAATGTGCCAAAGATTGCTTATTAATTGCTTATTTCACAATTTAGAAGCCTAGACCCAGTATATCCTGTTATTCTATCTATAAGCTAGTTAAGAATTTAAAATCCCCTGTGCCTGTTAAATTTATGAGAGCAAAGTGACGTATGTCGAAAATTGCGTTTATATATCAAAAGGTTTTATTACTCGTTTCTTTATTTTCTGAAATAACTGAATGGGGCCTAGTTTCTATATTATTTTTAATCATGGCTGTATTTATTAACTTTGTATATCCTGCTGACATAGAATACTTATGTTTTTAATAGTGGCTTAACCGACATTTTTTTTTAAGTTGCCTGCCAATAAAGAGATGAAATTAATCTGCCGTACATTAATTTTTATAACTTACTGTCGTCGTTTTATTATGTGCGTGTAGACTGAGGGACCAAACTGGTATGTCGCAAAATAAAAATCGTAGGATTTACTAGTAGACTTAAAACAATTGTAGAACAAATCTGGGAATTTCTAAACAAATTTATTTTTGAATCCTATGAAAATAGATAAGAGTAGTCTGACCACAAAATGCAGACAGTACTTTTATATTTTGTACGGTTAATTTTATGTTATATTACATGGCTTAAATGTATTTAATATAACAATAGATTACAAAATTAACTTATCAATTATTGCAATACTAGTCAGCACTTACACTAATTTTGAAATATTGGTCATCATAGCTAAACGTTCGTTCATAAAACAGTGATATCAGTAGATAAAGGCAGATTATGTATTTCTTGTTTTTTATAGCATTTATTTTTTTTATTTTTTTTGCTACTCGTAATTATAAATAAAATGGGAAATTATATGTGCGGCAACAAAAGTTTTCTTTAGCACCTGCAACCTAGCGTCTTTTTTTATATGTGGGCGACGAGTTAATAGAACAGCTTCAATTATATTAATTCATCATCTTTACTACTCCAACAGAATATCAAAAAACCAGCGTCAATTTACGAGCGTAAATTAATATGACTCCGAGCTACCGATAAATATATTTACTTCTGATTTGATAACTCAGCGACTAATGTTGTAAGTGAGCTACTTTATATATTTTAGAGATTCAACATCTGTCTGCTAATAAAATCAAATTCCAGCCTCAAAATTAGCAATCAAAGTTTTTCATTCAACAACTAAATTAATAAATCATATTCTTTTTTCGTGAAAGTTTGCAACACACAAATTATTCAATTAAATATAAAATAAATGTGAATTAGTCCAAGAGCGAGCGAAGCGAGCTCGGGAGCTTAGGGCACCCCGACACGGATAGGTTAGGTTCGAAGGAGATGACGGGAGCTGAAGTGAGCGAGCAAAGCGAGCGAACTCAGCTCCCGTCATCTCCTTCATGTTAGGTTACTTTAGACCCTGCAGACAGAAATAGGAGCCCTGCGCAGCGGGGCTCCGTCGACTTTGTTTCGTTTCCCCCCCTCCCTTAAAACTTAAATATTTTGTTGCACTCGAAGAATTATTAGATTTACTTTTAGTTAACAGATAGTTATTCAGTAAAACAGTTAAGCTTTAAAGATCTAGCAGTATAGTATAATTCATTTATTTGATGAGCAAATTTAGTGTGCAATTCAGTATTTTTGGTAGTAATTTCGAATATTTTGATTGAAAAAAGGGGAATTACAGTTAAAGTATTAAATACCACCCTATTTTTTGTATGTTCATTTGGGTAGGTATAATAGTCAATTACTTATGGTAACATTATAAATAGATAGGCGAATACATGAAATTATAGCTTTTATTGACCATTATTTGATGACAATAATAAGGAAATTTTATGTTCAAATATAGTAGATTCACTCATCAATTACTTATGATAGAGTATAAAAATAAAGGTGACTCTATGAAATTAGAGTACGTTGATATTATTTTATAGATGAAGTTGATACACTTATTAGAAGCTAGCAATGAGTAGACATATCACAAATTTAGTTGCTTAAGAATTATCACCATGTTGCGTCATATTAACAGTAGCTTGTTTTACAATATATGGTCGCTTATAAACCATTTATTAGACGCTAAAAGTTTGTCGCTGACCTATTAATTAATTAGACAACTAAATATATTTGCAGACGAGAATGACATTTTAAAGAAGCTGCCTTAATTAGCACCCTAAATAAATGAGCTGTTTCCGAACGCAATCTTGAAGTAACATTAAATTAATCTACTATAATTTTTATGTAAGTATGATATGGCTGTTTTTCCACCAGAGATGTGCTAGGATGCGTAGCAAGGGATGTGTTGTTAAGAACCATTACTTCAAACAAAGTGATTCTATTGGTTCTTCTTCTTGGTTGTGGCTGGGTAAACACCCAGGCTCTCTCAGCGTAGTTCTAGTGAAAGCTTTTTGTACATACAAAACAAAGGAAGGATGTGTGCGAGGAATGTGTTGCGAGATATGTGTGCTAGGGATGGGTGCGAGCAGTGTTGCCGTTCTAGCGACTTTGTCGCTAGTTCCAGCGGATTTTATGAGTGGTTAGGTTAGCATAGGGCAAACCTGGGCTATGGGTAGTAGGAGTATATTTATCTATGGCCATGGGGTCCCAGGGCTAAGAAAGAAAATTTGGTTCAAATAAATATCAAAGTTAAAAAACCGGCCAAGTGCCACTCGGACTCGCGCAAGAAGGGGTCCGTACCATTATCGCAAAAAAAAATTTACGTTTGTTGTGTGAGAGCCCCACTTAAATATGTATTTCATTAAATTTTTGTTATAGCGGCAACAGAAATGCATTATCTGTGAAAATATCAACTGTCTAGCTATCACGGTTCAGGAGATACAGCCTGGTGACAGACAGACAGACGGACCGCAGTCTCAGTAATAGGGTCCTGTTTTTACCCTTTGGGTACGGAACTCTGAAAATGGTTCAAGTCGTTAAATTATTTTTTGTGGCTCTCTCATATTTTTTGGTCGGCAACCACTCATGAACCCCGCTAGAACTAGCGACAAAGTTGCTGAAACGACAGCACTGGGCAACACGGGCACTCGGGCAATGGCGCGCACGCTCCGCTGCTTCCACACTTTATCTGAAACGAGCCCGCTACACATCCTCGCGCCGCCCATCTGTTCACTGATTCACAGCGTCGGTACGCATCCTCGCACCGCTCAGCTATCTCGCACATCTCTGGTGGAAACGCAGCCTAAATGTGTAGATTCTGTTTAATGTTACCTACCTACCTTAAAACAAATTCTCATACTATTATCGTGCCTTTTTATTAAATAGACTTTCATTGAATACACACCTTTTTTCATTAAATTCACATACGCCATAAAAAATAAAATTAAATTAACCGTATAAAGTATAATAGTACTGTCTATATTTTGTTTTATTGTGTGATCACTCTATTTTCATAGGATTCAAAAATAATATCTCAGTTAATGTAAGAAAAACACAATTTTAGATACCTAAGTAGAAACTTTTTACTAAAAGTTAAGTACACTAGTCTTTCTGATATTCCTCTCGTCAAGCAGCTAGTACATGCACATATTATGTCAGTGGATGTGAGGATTGAGGGACCAGTTTTAATAATTGCTATCTAAAAATTGCGGCGATATTTCTTTTTTACAAAATGTTTCAAGTCTCATTTTAAAAATTTATGTAGAAAAAGAGAGATTTTATTTATTTGATTCGATTAATTCACTATATGTATCTTTCTTGTGTGGAATGAGGGACCACAGTTTAGTCGTTACATATATTTTATCTTTGAAGCTTTGTGGTCTGTTATTTAGTTAATATCTTTACAAATTCTTTACTCAAAGTCTGTAGTCACGACACCTTAATTTTTAGGGTTCCGTACCCAAAGGGTAAAAAACAGACAGACGGACTGCGGAGTCTTAGTAATAGGGTCCCGCCCTATTACTAAGACTCTGCAGTCCGTCTGTCTGTCACCAGGCTATATCTCATGAACCGTGATAGTTAGACAGTTGAAATTTTCACAGATGATGTATTTCTGTTGCCGCTATAACAACAAATACTAAAACCAGAATAAAATTAATATGATATTTAAGTGGGGCTGCTCCCATACAACAAACGTGATTTTTGTGCGGTTTTTTTCGATAAGGGTACGGAACCCATCGTGCGCGAGTCCGACTCGCTCTTGGCCGGTTTTCAGATACTTTTCGAGATCTGGCTGATAATCTGTGAGGACTGAGGGACCACACTTTAAGTTTGCTGCAGCTGTAGTTTTTAATATATGTATTTGTTTACAAATTCCCAGATTTGTTCTACAATAGTTTTAAGTCTAATAATAAATCCTACGATTTTTATTTTGCGATATACCAGTTTGGTCCCTCAGTCTACACGCACATAAAAAAACGACGACAGTAAGTTATAAAAATTAATGTACGGCGATTAATTTCATCTCTATATTGGCAGGCAACTTAAAAAAAAATGTCGGTTAAGCCACTATTAAAAACATAAGTATTCTATGTCAGCAAGATATGCAAAGTTAATAAATACAGCCATGATTAAAAATAATATAGAAACTAGGCCCCATTCGGTTATTTCAGAAAATAAAGAAACGAGTAATAAAACCTTTTGATATATAAACGCAATTTTCGACATACGTCACTTTGCTCTCATTGTAGTGTATGTAGGTTAACGCTAGTATTATTAAGCATGTGTGTGTAACCATACCTTATAATATATGTTATGATGTACGATGATTCGATGTGACTCAGAATAAATCGAGACGTTATCCAGAGTGGATGTCTTTCATTTACCACGACACTTCATGGCGACCCTGCCATTCAAGGTCACATCAGTATAAAATTTGGACATTATAAATTCGGACATTATTACAAAAATTAGTGGTTTTGTGTTGTAAATCATGTGTCAATCTACACAAACGAAAGAAGAGACAATCATCGCGCAAACGGCTGCTGGTAATGGGCAAAATGGTGCGACAACCGAGCAGAGCTACTCCAGCATCAGCACGACGAATATTCTTCTCACTTTGATTACAATCGTTCTGCTGGCAGCGGCATGCTATGCTATCTGTTATTATTACAAGAAGACGCATGTCAAATGGATGGAGAGGCAGATGAACCGCAGGTCTATACATCGCAGGCAAACCTCAAAGGCATTTCAAGAAACATGCTCCCCGTGATGACGACGCCGAAAAACCCATGAGTGAAAAAAAAAAAACCCTTGACAATTCCCAAAATTAAATTACCGCGTACGTTCTAGTGATTACGACATGTGAGACTGGCAATAAGTGCATAAACTTTCGTGAACAACGGAACTGTTTAGTGATAGAACGTCTAATCAGGCATATAATTATTTTTACTTCACGTCTTACATAAGAAAATGCGTGTAAAATGCATTAACGAATTATGCAAGTAAGTAAATAATATAATATATTATTGAAAGTACTACGTGATAGCTCATAAATCGTGCACGACGACTCACCGAACCCGATACCCCGCGCGATAAATGGAAGGTATCGCATTACTTTCTTTGTTTGTAAGACAGTTCGAAGAATCGTAGTGAAGACAAGTAGTTGATATAATGATGTCATTACATTGCTTTAAGTTTTATTTTTAGATTATGGACGATGATTTAAATAGAATATATGAAGATTTGGTAGACATTCGTAAATATTTAATAAAGAAAGGACAAGCTAGATTTACAAGTTCTATTGCGACAAATAGGCTGAAAGAGGCTAAAAATTTATTTGGTGAAGCACAATTATTATATTCAAAGTTATCGCATGATTTAAAACCAGGGTTAGTGGCGAAATTGTCCACCACCTATGATAATATTAAGAGCGTATTTTTAAAGATAAGTCAATTGTGTACTTCCCCACCTAGTGCAATAAAAATTGTTAAAATGGAATTTGACATTCGAACGGCGTGTAATTTAATCCCCCTTATGGATGGTAGGGAGGAAACCACGAAGCGATTGATTGATGCAGTGGAAATGTATGCGGATATGTTAGAAGATTCGGGAAAACTTCTTTTAATAAAATTCGTTATTAAAGGCCGCCTATCTGAGAACGCTAAGCTACGTTTATCGAATAATTATGACACCGTTTCTAATTTAATACAGGATTTAAGGAAACATTTATTAACCACAAAATCTTTTACTGCTATTCAGTCCCGCCTCCAAAATATGAACCAAGGTTTTAGGTCAATTGACGAGTATGGTTCTGAAATAGAACAACTTTTTACTGATTTAACCATCTCGCAGGCAGACGGAGACTCGTCAAAATTCTCGATTCTAAAGCCATTAAATGAGAAAACGGCCATTAAGAAATTTTCAGATGGATTGAAAAATCCAAGGCTAAGCACCATCGTGGCCGCTCGCAACTATAATAATCTCAAGGACGCCATACAAGGTGCTAAGGACGAGGATTTATCAACACCTACGTCCTCTAAGCCAGACGTCTTACAGTTTTCGAGAAGAGGTCGAGGTAAGTTCACACCTTTTTCAGGCCCGAGGGGTCAAGGTCAACGTGGCCGCAATTACGGATATTTTAATAATTATAACCGCCGTGGTTACGGAAGATCATTTCATAATTTTAACCGCGGTAGAAACTTCTCACAGGCGAATTATAACAATGGCCGATATCACCATCGTGGTAATAGGCGAGGAAATAATTACAGCCGTAATAATGTTTTTTCAACGCACCCCGCCCAAGCAGAGTTATCACCGTTTATAAAAACGCAAGAGGTTGTTTCCCAAAATTCTGAAGAAAATACTAATGCCCAAAATTTGACAAGAAGGCAGTTTTTTCGATTTTAATAATTATATTTTGGCTTGTAAGGGACGATGTCAATTTGTGTCATTTTATTGTAATAACAGAAAATTTTCTTTTTTGGTAGATACGGGTGCGTCAATATCTATTATTAGAAAAAGTGAATTACCCGATTCAATGCGTATTTGTTATGATAACACTATTATTAACGGCATAGGAGGGCAGATCAACTCTTTGGGATATGTAACTTTGAAACTTGTTACAGAAAATAATGACACGTTTTTCCATAAATTTTACGTCTTTCAAAATTTACCCTTCAAGGCGACAGGTATTTTAGGCTTAGATTTTCTATCTACTTATGGTTGTAATATCAATTTGAATACCAACGTGTTAGTTGTTAATAATGCAGGTAAACTAATATATTTACCTATCTCACCTAGACTTGATTTAACGTTTACTAATAATAATTGTCTTATATTACCGGCCCGAAGTGAATCGACTCATTTCATAGATTTAGATATTGATGTGAAAGATGATTGTGTTGTTTACTCAAAAGAAATAGAAACAGATATATTTTTAGCAGGAGCTATAGTTAGACCTAAACATCGTAGGATACCGATCAGAATACTTAATATAAGAGATAAAGAAGTAAGATTAGAAAATTTTAAACCGGAAGTTATATTTTTAAGCGAGTACAATATTTTTTCTTTTGATAAGACTAACGCCAATGCTAATAGGGCTGAAACTTTACTTTCGTTGATAAAACTAAAACATCTTAATTCAGAAGAAAAGAGTTCTCTTGAAAATATTTGTACAAAATATTCAGATGTGTTTTTTCTGCCAGGAGATAAGCTAGCTACCACCAACGTTTACGAACAATCAATAACATTAAAACCAAACGTTAGTCCTACATATGTTAAACCTTACAGATTGCCTCAATCAATGAAGCCAGAGATTGATGGTCAAATAAAACAGATGTTGAGGGACGATATAATAGAAGAGTCCTCAAGTGAGTGGAATAGTCCTGTATTACTCGTTCCTAAAAAGTCAGAAGGCAGTAAAAAGTGGCGTTTAGTAGTGGACTATAGAAAACTCAATGATGCAATAGTCGATGATAAGTTCCCACTACCAAACATCACCGATATCTTAGACTCACTTTCAGGATCAATGTATTTCACTCATTTAGACTTAAATCAAGGTTATTATCAAGTTAGTTTATGCCCTGAAAGTCGTAAATATACTGCTTTTTCTACTAGCACGGGTCAGTATCAATTAAAGCGTCTTCCTATGGGACTTAAAACTTCCTGTAGTAATTTTAGTAGAGTAATGTCTATAGCTATGTCTGGTCTGACATATGACAAATGTTTTATCTATCTCGACGATTTAATAATTTTTGGGCGAAATCTAAATTCACATAATAAAAATTTAATAGATGTACTCGAAAGGCTAAGAAAAGTAAACTTAAAACTAAATCCAGACAAATGCCAATTTTTAAAAAAGGAAATATTGTATCTTGGACATTTAGTTTCTGCTGATGGAGTGTTACCAGATCCGGAAAAACAATAGTTTTACAAAATTACCCTGTACCCAAAAATGTAGATGAGGTGAAACGATTTGTAGCATTCTGCAATTACTATCGTAAATTTGTACCATCGTTTGCTGAAATTACATTACCTTTAAACCGATTGTGCAGAAAAAATGTAGTTTTCCTTTGGACAGCAGAATGTCAACACTCATTCGAAATCTTAAAACAAAAGTTAATTAGCCCACCCATACTTCAGTACCCAGATTTCTCAGAATCTAACGAATTTATTATACAGACAGACGCATCAGGCGTAGCTATAGGTGCAGTTTTGTGTAACAATGACCTAAGACCCGTAGCATATACTAGTCGACCATTAAATAAGGCAGAATTAAACTACCCCACAATACAAAAAGAACTAACAGCTATAGTCTGGGCAGTTAAGTATTTTAGACCGTATTTGTTCGGTAGGCATTTCACTATAATGACGGATCATAAACCGCTTATTTATTTGTTTAGCATGAAAGATCCATCTAGCAGGCTGTTGAAGTTTCGTTTAGTTCTTGAGGAGTATGATTTTAAAATAGTGTATGTGCAAGGAAAGGATAATGTAGTCGCAGACGCATTATCCAGAATAAATGTGACTTCCAGTGAATTAAAGAGTATGAATGAGAAAATTTCAGAAGTTAATGTCATGACTAGAGCACAGAAAAGGAGAAAGGATGAGGAAAGTAAAAAAATATCACCGCCAATTAGTAAACCCACCGACGAAGGGTCTGATCAGCCTAGAGTCGTGGAGTTACTGAGGAAGCCGAGTGATGTCGTGGAGATTATTTTGTTAGAGAAAGATAAAGTGGATAAATATAGAAGAGATAATTTGATAAGTGCTGAAGACGAGTGTCTCTCTTACATCTCTAGTAAAATGTTGTTATGTGTAAACCTCAACTTTAGGGCACATTTCTCGCGAGCCGAATTTGTGACTAAGTTAGAGAAGTTTAGCAATAATATAAAAGTAAAAGAAGTATGCATAGTTAAAAATAATGACAATGAAGAGTTTATAAAAGGTTTGTGTAGTGAAATACAAACATTAAAAAATTGGACCGGTCCAAGAGTATGCATACTAAGAGGAATAGAAAGAATAGAAAATGATAATGAGAAACAATATATTTTAAATGACTTTCATTTACTGCCCACCAGTGGACATGCTGGTGTGCGCAGAATGACTAACAACATCAAGAGACGATATTTCTGGCCAGGTATCGATAAAGATGTTCTTGATTATGTAAAAAAGTGTTCTACATGTCAAAAGACAAAATATAGTAGATACACAAAACAGCCGATGACAATCACAACGACTGCGTCATCAGGTTTTGAAAAAATATTTTTAGACCTGGTAGGCCCTTTAGATAAAGACGAGAATGAAAATTGTTACCTTGTAACGATTCAATGTGAACTAACTAAGTTTATTGAAGCATATCCAATAAAAAATAAAGAAACCGAAACTGTAGCAAAATCAATTATACAAAATTTTGTTTTACGTTTTGGTATACCTAAAGTTATAGCTACTGATAGAGGTTCAGAATTTATTTCAAGCACTATGGTTGAAGTTTGCAAATTATTAAAAATAGAAAAATTAATATCCACAGCATACCACCATCAATCAATCGGTTCTCTCGAAAATGCTCACAAGCATTTGGGCGCTTTTCTAAGGACTTATTCAGGCAATAACGGCTATGACTGGTCACACTGGATACCGTTCTGGTGTTTTAGTTATAATAATACCGTCCACTCAGAGACGAAGTACACGCCCTTCGAACTAATTTTCGGTAGGCCGTGTAATATTCCTAATAATATTAAGAATTGTAATAGAATAGATCCATTATATAACCCCAATGACTATTCTTTAGATTTAAGATATAGGCTACAGGTAGCGCTAAAAGAAGCAAAACATAATTTAGAAACTAGTAAGGAAAATAGAAAATTAGCATATGATAAGAAATGTAATCCAGTTACTTATAAGAAAGACGATTTAGTTTTAGTCAAAAGTGAAGGAACAAAGAAATTAGATAATATTTTTGAAGGCCCTTATATTGTATTAGAGGATATGGGCCCTAATGTCAGAATTCAAAAACAAAATAAAATCGAAATAATTCATAAGGACAGAACTAAATCGTACCATAGTTAATAGCAAATAGATGTAATAAAAAAAAATAAAAAAAAAAAAAAAAAAACGAATTTTGTATTCGTAATAACATATTGTAAAAACAAAAAAAAAAAAAAAATAAGAGCTCCAAAATTTTTTTTTTTTTTCTATAACCCCCGGAGGTGTAGTGTATGTAGGTTAACGCTAGTATTATTAAGCATGTGTGTGTAACCATACCTTATAATATATGTTATGATGTACGATGATTCGATGTGACTCAGAATAAATCGAGACGTTATCCAGAGTGGATGTCTTTCATTTACCACGACACTTCACTCATAAATTTAACAGGCACAGGGGATTTTAAATTCTTGACTAGCTTATAGATAGAATAACAGGATATACTGGGTCTAGGCTTCTAAATTGTGAAATAAGCAATTAATAAGCAATCTTTGGCACATTAAAATTTCAGTTATTCCACATGGTTACTACTCTACAGAGATTGACCAGCCATTCTGATATCAGAATGGCTGGTCAACCTTAAATGTTTTAATTCTTTTAATAGATGAAATAAGCAATTCTCTCATTATGGTAAGCAAATATAAGCAATTGGTAAGTAATTTTTAGGCACAATTTGAAAGCTAAATAAGACTGTTGACCTGCGATTCTGACGCTCACTAAAAAATGTGCAACATTCGATTAACGACTTTCAGTTGTTTTTTAAAACTAGCACTAGCAGTGAAACAGCCCCGACTCGTGAATCGATCTTCACCATTATTGCTCCATGATAACGCGAGCCCTCATACACCACGAGAAACCTTTTTAACTCTACAGGAACTGCAATTAGAAACCATTCGTCACCCTCCGTAT
This sequence comes from Orthosia gothica, assembly GCA_949775005.1. NCBI lineage: Eukaryota > Metazoa > Arthropoda > Insecta > Lepidoptera > Noctuidae > Orthosia > Orthosia gothica. The sequence continues at coordinate 20,238,635 of OX459058.1, forward strand.
TCGCCAGACCTTGCTCCAACGGACTACCATTTTTTTCGTGATTTGGAAAATTTTCTACGTGATAAAATGTTTTCTTCTCAGAAGGCAGTACGAAATGCTTGGACACAGTTTGTCGAATCAAGATCACCAGAGTTCTATCGCAAAGGCCTAAATGACCTTCCTATTAGATGGCAGCAATGTAAAGATAATAATGGTATGTATTTTGTGTATATAATAGTAGATTAGTAGCCAAGGGCTGTAAGGCATCAATTGCAGCCCGAGATATTTAGGCGCACGAGCGCAGCGAGGGCGCCTATAGTTCGAGGGTGCAATTGATGATTACACCCGAGCTAACTATTCTGCTTTACATCTCGATTGTGAGGTAAGTAGAAAAAAACCGGCATTACAAGAATAAAACATTCTAAAAAATATTTATTTTTCAAGAACGAAATTGAGCTTCGCCGTTCGATATTTAAAATTGATGACAATTTTTTTTTTTGTTCGCCCTTCTCGGGCAGGCTAAGGTCTTGGACCATACCGCCTAATCTTCAGTGCAATTTTAACATTCTTTAGTATGCATTAGAATACGGGTGTAACAGATTCTAATAGTTTTTGGAGTATTTGGCAGCAAATTGTATCGAGTCAGCCTTACCAGTAAGCTATGCGGAGGTAGTCAATACTACAATAAAATTCTCCGCTCCACTATCCTGAAATCGCTTCTGTCAATGATTTCACATATTGTCCAGTTGCGGAGACAGTTGAGTCACAAAACTGCACCAATTTTATATCACAATATCCACTAGGAATCAATTTGCAAATAATATTAACAACCGCTGAACTTCACTCGAAAAAATCCCGCCAAAAACTCCTTGATGACTATTATACTCACACGAAGACAAGGCTGAATAGCAAAGCGACCTCTTTGGTCATTGGGCTGAATGCATGATGTCTATTGCCAGTATGATGGTTAGATGTAGGTACGCGAACTTTTTGAAAGAAAGAAGTGTTTTTTTTTTAATTACTTACCGCCCTAGGGCTTTTCTAGCTACATTATTACCCTAGAGCGCTAATTAATCACCTACAAGCCCCATTTGGAGGTAATAAGAACCTACTTACCGAACATGAGAGATGTAAATATATTTTATAAAAAAAGTAATTTCAATTATTCAGTACATGTAGCGACCCTGCTGAAGCGATAAGTTTGTTTATTTACATAACGCAGGGCGCTACATAGTTACTTACGACGGCAGGACGCCACTGAGTCAGTCGTTCTCCAACACTCATACTGTTAAGTTAGGTCCTAGTTTAGAGTAAATTTAATTATGTAATTGTTGAAAGTGATACGAGATAATAATATAGTACGATTTTATTTTATCGTAAATTGTTATTTCATTTGGCCCTTACTAGTACCTAAATTGGTGACCCCGACGTGATCGTTTTTTGGGCCACAGTGTACTAACTTTTGTGACTATTTGTGTGCGATCAGTGACTTTAAAGTTCGGTGATAATGACCACTTGTGTTCCGGACGTACCCCATAATTCATCTACGACATTATGCCAGTAACACTGTCGTCGCGAATTCCTGAATTTTGGGTGGACCAACCGCGTGTATGGTTCATCCGCGTCGAGGCAATTCTCGCTCCACATAAGATGAGCGATGATGCTAGAATGGACTTAGTTGTTGCGAAGTTGCCTAAAGATGTCATTGTGCAACTATCAGACTTTCTGGCCAAACCTCAGAGAGGCAGATAGAAAAACTCATAGGTGAAATGGAGTTGGGCGATCAAAAGCCCTCACAACTTCTCCACCGGATGAGGGACTTGGCGCGTGACAAAATCCCGGACGACACATTGAGAGTGCTATGGCAAGGCCATCTACCGACAACCGTACGAGCGGTATTGACTGTTTCGGAAACCAAAGGACTAGACAATTTAGCGATGATTGCGGATAATGTCGCGGAGGCTACCCGCGTCCCACAAGTTTCGGAGGTGTCCCAGAAATCGGTATCATCAGGTGAATCGTCCAAAGCAGATATCGAGCAGTTGACAGCTGAGATTGCAAAGATCAATGCAATGTTGACAAACATGCAGCGTGACCTTGACCTACCGTCAAGGTCAAGAAGTAACAACCGTTAAGGTAGTTAATAATTAATTATGATGATAAGTTTTTATTGATACTGGTCCAGATGATGTTGAGTAGGTGTTACAGAAAATTAATTAAATGTTTTTTTCAGGTGGGTTTTTCAAATTTAATATTGTATTTAATAGTTGTTTCGAGTACTAGAATAATCAAATATGATGATTAGTTTTTATTGATACTGACATAGCTGGGCATTAACTCGTTAAACCGTTAATCAAAAGGTTAATTCCGTTAATGGCCGTTAACGCTTCGAGAAAGAGGTCAACCGTCGAATCCGACTCGGCTGGGCAGCGTTTGGGAAGTTGGGCGGTATCTTCTCGTCCAACTTACCGCAGTGTCTCAAGACGAAAGTCTATGACCAGTGTGCGTTGCCAGTGATGACATATGACTCTGAGACGTGGTCGCTTACAATGGGCGTTATCAGGAAGCTTACAGTCACTCAAAGGGCAATAGAGAGGGCTATGTTCGCAGTTTCCTTGCGTGATCGAATCAGAAATGTAGAGATCCGCTAGAGAACCAGGGTTACAGACATAGCCAGAAGATTTGCCAAACTTAAGTGGCAGTGGGCAGGGCACATTGCTCGCAGAACGGATCGCCGATGGGGCAGAAAGGTTCTGGAATGGCGACCGCGAACCGGCAGACGTTGCGCTGGAAGGCCTTCCACTAGGTGGACCGATGACCTGGTGAAGGTTGCGGGGATCCGCTGGTTACGAGATGCACGGGACCGGTCAATGTGGCGACGCTTGGGGGAGGCCTATGTCCAGCAGTGGATGTCTTTCGGCTGATATGATGATGATGATGATGACCGACAAGTGCCCGGCGGCGCGTGGCAGCGAATAAACGTATGACAGCAGTAGAATGGATGCAGTAAAAAAGTGCAAGGAAAAAAAGGTAGAAGATGCCTTACGACAAGAAGCAGCGGCAAATTCGAAGGACTGAGATACTTTAAGTGGCGGCGGGAGCAATGCGAGTAACAATGATGATGACGAGGAAGACTTTTTCAATTCTGTCACTCATTCTATAGAAAAACCAAAGAGCTCTAATTCTTTAAAGAACGCAAAGTCTCTTTAAAATGTGGCTGGACATGAAATCAAAAGACTCGTTCAACGATGCTGCATTCCTCGAGGAACAGATATTCCTAAATCTATTCATTAAATACAATACTGCTATGCCCTCAAGCGCTGCAGTTGAACTTCTTTTTGCCACGGGTAAAGACATTTTAACACCAAAACGAGCCTCGCTTTCAGACGAGAACTTCAACATGTTAATGTTCATGAAGGGGAATATGCTCCTTATGCCCGACGATTAAATTACACATTTGAATTATACACGTATTTTGTTTTGTGCCTAACCTGTTAACTTTCAGTCTTCAAATGTCTGTGCTGCGTTTCGCAAACCGAACGTCATGCGTGGAAATTCATATAGTCCAAATGGGGTTATTATGGCTGTCTTCTCTATATCTTCCGGTGCTATACTTATGCAATGGTAGGCTCTATTTATGTCTAATTTTGAAAATATTATTTTATTCGCTAACACGTATGTGAAATCATGCAAACGAGGAATCGGATATCTGTCAGGCTTTGTTATCGCGTTTAAACGACGATAGTCGCAACATGGTCTCAATTAACCGTTTTTCTTCGGAACAACGTGAAGTCGACTAGCCCAAGCAGTTTTAGATGGCCTACAGATACCTAATTCCTGCATAATTCTAAACTCTTCCTTAACTTTGTTATATCTGTCTGGCGCTAAAGGACGAGCGCGAGCATGAACGGGTGGTCCCGTCGTCTCGATATAATGCAACACATTATGCGGAGGAGTTTCCCTGAATGACGCTGGTTTTGTGATTTCGGGATACATACACAATAAATCATAATATGGACAACTCTCAATAAAGAACTAACGGACGACTGTTGCGTCGTTACAATTGCGGCTGATACATTTAAGTTTGTAGTCTGATCTTTAAGCTTTCGCTGACTGATATCCACTAATATTTTATGATAAGACAAAAAATCTGCGCCCGGAATAGGCTGCTTAACATCAGCTATTATAAATTCCCAACGGTACGGTCTACTTAACTTTAGGTTTAGAACCAGCGACTTAACGCCTTAAGTAGCAATTTCGGTACCGTTGACAGCATAAAATTTGTAATCAGAACACCTTAAGTTTTTTTAAATTATTTTCGTTACCAGTAAGATCGACACGTTCGCGCCTGTATCGACGAGAAAACGCAAACCCGAGTTGTAGTCCATGACTGATAGACGGCTGCAGGACACCATAGCGCAGACCTCCGCCGACGACTGCACCGTGCCTATTAGTTTACCGACTGTGAAGATCTGTCACTTTCTTTTTTGCTGTAATCCCTTGGCTTCCACGCACAAGGAGGTACGCAGCGATTGGCTCTATGGCGGTACCTACTGAAAGTGATAAGTGCATAGCCAGTCTGAGGAATCCGGTGTGCGACATCTTGATGACGACCTTGATTAAAAAACTGATTTCAAATCGGATAAAAAAAGTTTTGAACGAATAATGGAAATGTGTTCTATTATTAATGCGTAAAGCAATAACAAAACTATAAAATAAACAATAGTTACCTCTGGAAAGATATTCCATTTTCTTTTTTTTCTTTTTGAGAACAACTTTTGCAATGTTTAAAGATACAAGAAGGCAGTTTTTTTACATAAAATAATAAATCACTTGTGATGTGTAAGCACTGCGATGCATATTTTCGCACTAAAGCGAGTTTGTATTCGTTTTAGAATTTGTATTTGCAATTTCGCATTGGATGTTGCACTCTCGTGTTCCGTAGGCGCTATCTGATACTGTTCTCTGAGCTAGTGAATATAAAATTCCTTTGATAGATTATATATACCTATATCCATGCATCAGCTTGTGTCATCACTGAAACCAAACCAGAAACTTTAAAGTAGTGGACACAATACTATTAATTATGCATTATTTTACCTTCACTAAACAACTAAACAACCAACTAAATTCGGTATGCAAAATAATTTTATTCCCTTCCCAACCAATGTTCCCAACCCTATTTCAAAACTTTTTGCACAGATTGCTAGTTTTGAGCTATGCTACTATTTGGTAGTTGTTACAATATTTTCAAATAGGATGTGTTCGTGTATTTTTGGTCCACATTGAAAAAAAAAAAAAAACTGGTAGAGCAGGGCTGCAGAACAGCAATATGTCCTTTGTTTTGTTTTAGAAGATTTTATTAAGTCACTTATTTTGTTGGTCTATTTAAAATGGAAGATTTTTCATCTTGGCAACACAGTACCAATACGTCATGTAAACGCATCTTCTATTGTTGTATTTTTGTTGTTATATCTGAAAAAAGTTGCAAATTACAGCTTTATAACCCGATAACTATAATGATAGTAATGTCTGAATGTATTTGAAGCTTACACAGTGTAAAATAAGAGGTGTTTTTTTTCTTATCCATCATGGATCTTCAGACCTCGCATTTGGCCGCAGCATTGATGTCTGGCCCTACATTACCTATGTATAACAACACGTCTGCTGAGGCCCCAGCGACGATAACTTCACCACCTAATATTTCTAATGAAGAAGTTAAAAGCGAGAAACCTAGCGAACCACCAAAAGAGCCCCCTGAAGAGGAAAAAGAAGAAGTAGCAAGTGGAGAGGACTTTTCAGATGAAGTAATTTATTTGTTTATTTACTAATAATATCATGCTCAAATTTTATTATACAATACAATAATGCATACACAAAACATAGCAAAGTTCAATAAAGTATATTCTATTCTATAATAACTCTTATGTGCTTTTATTCTAGTAGGTAATCAATAACATCATTTTGTCTACTTCTGTAAAAGCTGTTTCGAAAAGCCTTTTGGAATAGCAGAAGTCATGTCATTTTATACTGATTTCCACAAAGCTTAAACATCATTACTACTATGGCTGGAACTGCTACATTTTATCCTTTTCAGGAGATGGAAACTCAATCAGGCAGTAAATCAATGCCGGGCAGAGGCGTCACTTTACAGATGCTTTTGGAAGAAAAAATGCTTGAGCCAGGGAATGCAGCTATGACAATTGAGTATTTAGTTAGTATCAATTATTTTATTGCTTTTCTGAATAAATATAATATTTTGAACCTTGGAGCAATAATAAATGTCTGTGTTTGATCCACTCTTTTACAAAAATGGTTTGGTTAGACTATTAATCCGGCACATACATATTCCCATAGAGTAATCTAAATTCTGTGCCGTCTCGTCGTCGGATCGCGGTTAAAATATATGATAGAGACAGGGCTTGGAGGGGATGCGAAGACGACACTGCATTTCGCACATTTAGCTTTGCATTTAAGCGTCTGCTTTTGAGACGAAAACATGTCTGCTTCAGAAGACAAGGATGTTCTGGCTATGGTTCAACTTGCTAACATTCAAAGGGTTTAAAATAACCACTCGCGCACCCCTTTCTGCTGCGTCTTGTCTGCGCCTTGCCTCTTCATGTTTTCGAATAGGGCGCAGGCATCGACGCGTCGTGTCCGGGTCTCGTCCGCGCCCTGTCCTTTTATTCCTTTTCTGTTTATTTTGTGTCGCGACGCTTCTATACATTTTACGCGTCCTCGTACGTCTTTTCTGTGTGTCCCGCTCCTTATTCAGTGAGGGTAGGACCTGTTTATTAAACTGTCCTTTCATCAAAATCTACCATGTTTATTTTAGGGTCAAAAGTTTGTTGGAGATTTGCAAGCAGATGGGAAAATAAAGTCCCATGAGACTGAAACTATATTTTGTTCCCCGTCTGCTTGGGCAATACATTGCAAGCGCATAATAAACCCTGACAAGAGATCTGGGTGTGGTTGGGCTTCTGTCAAATATAGAGGGAAGAAATTAGATACGATTAAAGCAACCTATCTACGCAAGAAGCAGCTACAAAGAGAAAATATGCATTCTGATGGTAAGATAGTTTAAAAAATAATGAAAAAGGTTATGATTCTTTCGTCTGGTTTAATAATGTTCTTTCTTAAAATTACAGAGGAGATAGAAATGGAAGTAGAAACTCCTCCAGAGCCACCACCACAAAGGATTGTTATGAAACACAACACAGTGCCAAACAGAATGATGCAGCAGTCAGTATAAAAAACGTATTTCCTAGCTTTAGTGTGTGTTTAGTCTCAACAAACTTGGAGCAAAAGATATTGAGTATAGTCATGGGCTCTCAACTCAAACAAATTATAATTAGTATTAATAAAAGATGATAGATGGCAGCATAGGTAATAAATGTGAAAATAACAATTAACTTTTAGGCTGAAATTTATTTAGTAAAAATCAAAACTTGCTTCTTCATCATCCATTTACACTCATAAGGTTTTTTTTACAAAAAAGGTAACTGAAAACTTTGTACGTTAAATTTGTTGAAAGTATAGTTCTCGCCATACTTTTGGGCGGCCCTAAAGTTGGCTCACCGGATGCGCGAGGCACGAAACGTTGCTGTTTTTGTCTGAGATTTCGTACTGCGCAGCCATTGTAGCCAACTTCAGGGCGGCCAAGAAGTTTGGCGAGAACTATAGCTATCGAAATTTCGTTTTGTTTTGAGTTCTTTGCAATAGATGGCGTTTTTCACAATTTTTCCTAAACTATGTATCCATCGTAAGAATCATTTTGTAAGACAGTTATTATCTATGATAGCCGTAATTTAAAAGATATTATTTAGTATAGGCGTAATTTAAATTTAAAAGTCTTGGTCTATCACTTAAAATCACTTTTTAATGAAGCTTGCTTACACGTCGAATTAACTAGATACCCCGCTGGCACAGGACTCGTATCGCGCTAGGGCCTACTTCAATCGCACGGGTTATAAAATAAGAGATAACGCGACGCGTGTCCCGCTTGCCGTCCGAGTTTACGCGTCGCATAATATGTACAGTTTGATTCAAACTTAATGACGGCTCGAAACAGTTAGTGAGGCACTACGTGCTAGCAATTTCATGTGACAGCGGGGGTGAGAGGAAGGGTAGGTACTGCGCAGCGAGTAGAGTTTTTTTAAAACATCGTTAAGTTTGAATCGACGTCCCGTTAGTAAATACTTAAATAATAACATAATAATTTTTGTCCTTGTGTTCTTTTTTTATTTTTGATGGGTTTGCTCTTGACTCTAGTCTAGGTCAGAAGTGACAGAGACAGAGTCTACGATGGATTGATCTTACCCAGAAGAAGCCTGTTCACTCTAACTTTGAAGAGATTCGGGTTGAATGCGTTCGGAAACACAGACGCAGGTAGTGAGTTCCATTCATTCGCTGTGCGCACGGATGATTACACGGATCCACTACTCGTACCGTTCGATTCAAACTTAATGACGGCTTGGAACACTCGTATGAGCCGCTGCGCACCCCTAACCACCGCTGGCATAATTAATTTTTAATATGCAGTGTCTGTTGCGAGTCGCTATTAAGTTTGATTCTAGTCTACATCAAATTTGTTCAAGTAGCCCATGCTACGTACCTAACTAAAGCAGTAAAAACATCCTGTTCTTTCTCATTACCTACCTAAAATAAAAATATAAGTTAAAATTAAAATTAAAAACCCGACTGCTTAAGAAGCAAACTAAAAAACTGTAAACATGAAAAAATCATGCTGTGCAATCGGAGGAAACATATTCGCGAACTGGCTAACCACCTGATCCTCCAACTTTTTAGTTATAATTTTTTTTTAGAATTACTTTTAAACATAATGTGGTATATATTTTTGTAATCACCTCTTAAAACCCTTCATTTTGATACCCCACTCGATGGGATAAAGAAGAAAAAATATTGAGACCTGCACAATATGGCGCCCAAAATCCGCCATGTTTGTTTTTTTAGAACTTTACCTATCCAAGAACACTTGGGCGGTCAACACTTATCTATCGATGTCTTAACTATATAAATCGGTCTAGCGGTTCAAAAGATATGAGGTAATAAAGAATATTATATATGTCACGTCGAAGTACCTATGAATCGTAGAATCGCCATTTTAACCCCAATGTCTAGAGGCAATTCCTTTATTCTTGACTGGAGCGGGTTAATTTATTAATCAGTTCTTATTTTTCACACATAGTCCGCGCGATGCGCGTTCTAAGTGGGCGGAACTTCCATATTGTTTTTGTTTAGACACTAATTACTTGGATAGTTGAGTAAAGTTAGCAAACAATACTAAAATGCTGATCAGTTAATTATTTTAACATTAAACAACCTCAATACTCACAAATACAAAGTGGTTTGTAGTTTATTATTGAAATAGTCATCTAATAACAAAACTATTCAAGTTTCCGGTGATCTAACAATCTTACTAATTAGAAAGTTTCTCATTATTACATAGCTGTGTAAAATAGTCTTATGACTTCTTAGTATTTAATCATTTACTCAAATTTGTTTAGTTCTCGTATTAAATTATTAAATCTGGTTATTGGTCATAGAAATTATAACATCCGCCATTGTTTGACAACTTAATAAGAATAACATAATGAAACACATTTACTTCGTCAAATGTGCAATAGTTAAAATGAGAACAAATCCAAAAGTCCTACAATAAGTGTTCCTGTTTAATTTAAACATCTCGTATTAATTAAACATTGAAATTAGCATATGAATTATGAATCAATACTGATTCCACAGTGAGCCAATAGATGGCGCTGAACTCAAAACCTAACTTAAATAGACATAGACACTTAAAACGATTAGTTAGGATAATAAATTAGCAAATTCACGCCTACGCGGCGACACGGCCATTGTGATCGGAGGCTCGTGCTCTGGGCCTTCCGGTGTCCTCAGTCTCTGTGTTTCTTGGTTGTTATCTGTAATAGCGGAGAAATATTTGTCGGCAGATTATTGTTGTTTATCATCCTACAGTATTAATTAAGTTTAGAATCTGATAACAACTGATTTTATTTATCATTGACAGCTTGTAATAAATCTAAGCTGAGTATGCCTTATTTTGGAAATATTGAATGTATTTTTACACCCACAGCTATATGCTTTAGGTATTCTACTTGCTATATGGTAAAGACCAATGTTGTTAGGAAACAACTAACTGCTACATGTCATGTCAATGAAGGCATACAATTTCTATTTCAGATTTTTGACATGGAATAATCAGTTGCTAGCTTATTTAGTCCAATTTGAATCTTGTTTGCAGAATGTTATTGTTTGTATTATCTTACAATATTCATTGATTTGTAATAGGTAATAGTCAGTTTAAGTTATCAATTTATCACTGAATACTTATGAAATTAGGTAACTATTAAGTTTATCTCAAATGAAAATATTTGATGCATTAATGAGCACATACCTACTTATAAGAAGGCTTACATAGCAGCCTTGTATTTGGTAAGTATAGTGTAGGTAGTGTAGGAGTATTGTGATCAGCTGTTTTTTGTTTAGTTTCATTCTCACGGGACGGTAATGCTCTGTGATAGACACAAAGTCTTTGATTTGACAGGATTTAAGGATAGGATCAGGAACACCGCTCTGTGATAGACACAAAGTCTTTGATTTGACAGGATTAAAGGTTAAGGAGTTTAGGATCATTGCTCCGTGACAGGCACGAAGTCTTTGATTTGACAGGATATAAGGAACCAGGCTCTGGGTGGTCTTGTACACCGTGGACCCAGCAGGATAACATGAGAGATTGTTCATTAGCGGCCTCCACGCCTAACCAATGGATATTAAATCTTTATTAGTTGCTTCCACAGCAAACCAATAGATTGTGTGTTGTATTATCACTATTAGTTTCCTCCACGGATTACTAACAGACAGCTTATTGTGTTATCATTATTAGTTGCTTCCACAGCATACCAACAGTATAGTTTATTGTGTTATCATTATTAGTTGCTTCCACAGCATACCAACAAGATAGTTGTGTTATCATTATTACTTGATTCCACAGCATACCAATAGGATAGTTTGTTGTGTTATCAATCTTAGTTGCTTCCACAGCATAATAAGATAGTTTATTGTGTTCTCATTATTACCTCAAATCCATCTCCATGGATGCTGATAGTTTGGTGTTGATATAACCTATTATTTTATTAAGTGCCTCCAGAGCTATAGGTTATTGGACATCTCAATAATTAGAGCTTGTTTTATTATTCATTTTTATAATTGACTAAATATGACAATAGAATAGCATAAACTGAAACGAGTTACAAAAACATAATAATAACAGTAGTCCTCCTGACTGTTGAGCCATCTGCATAAGGAGGTACTATGGTGCACAAGGCCAATGGCTCAACATGCTTTTTGAAGCATGGGGGTTCACCAATTTCAAAACTCTGGGCTGCTACAGAGGAATCCCTATTGGAAAAACCCCATAAACAAATTTTGCCCAACCTAGGAATTGAACCCAGGAATAAAAATTTAAAAGTACTTTGTTGCATGGTAGTATCATGCACAAGCGTCATGTAGTTATTCGACATGGCTATTGTGTTGAGCCTTCTGATACAACAACACCGTATCAGTTAGCGAGGTGAGTAGAAGATATTTTGAAAACTTCTCACCTTTTACTTTAGTTATGTTGGGCTGGAAGTCATTTTTCAGCTGACCTCTATTTGGTGGCTTGTATGTATGTTGGTAGCTTCTAAGGTCCTGACCCGGCGACACGGTCACTTGCAAACCAGGTATTTTTAGTTTTGTTTCCACATCCTTGATAATACTTGACTATGTAGGTAACCATTTTGATTTTTGATATGACACAGGAATCTGGAATGTGAGAAGGTATACAGATAAATAATAATAAAAGAAAAGATGATCCTATTAATATTTAAATAAGTAGGAGTTAGTACTGATAACAATTAAATTATGTTATTGTTTTGAAATAGTAAGTGAGTAATTCAAAGTTAACTAGAATCTGATGACACTGAAATGAATAACTATGAAGATTGCTGCATTACTTATGACGGTGTTTGCACTAGCTAAAGATTAATGTTAAAACATGTTGAAAACTACTTTTAATGATGCATGTTTGCATACCACACACGCAACAACCTATTTACACACCTATTACAAACCTATTTCATTACAAAACATTTATGTGTGAACAAGTTTGAATACAAGCTAGGTAAAAAGTTGCAAAAAGAAAAGAAAGTTATTGAATGCTAAAAGTGACAAATTATCAAAAAACAAACCTGTCTTTTGATTGTTTTTATTCTGTGCAAGTGCATCCAATAACAAGCTTTGAAATCTGTCAGAAATTACTAATCTATTTACACCCATGTACCATAACAAGTAAAATTCAACTAAACCCATTGTGAGATTTAATTCATTAGGAAGGTTCTCAAATATTGAATGATTAAATAAACTTTATTATAACAAACTTAACTTGAACAAGCATAAATCTTAGAGCTTATAAAAGGCCCCATCAGTATCCAACTGACAGTCTGAACCAAGAATGTAGGGTCAGACAATTTTTTAATTAGATTTAACTTATAGCGCTATCACTGTCAAGAACCCCATAGCCAAAACAAATCTACCAGATCATGTAGACAGATAAGATGGAACACAGTAATCACATTAGATTCACTCAAATATGTCTTACATACACAGGACCATTAATTTACCAAAAATCACAAGGTCCATACATAATAGGTTACTCACACATACTAAGCGTACCTACTTGTAAATTAAAAGTTACCAGGTGGCTATCAGCTTATGACTATTTATTATTATATTATGATTATGCATGAACTGAAGCTCTGCTGATACTTACCCTGATTATAAAGTTTGTAATGACTCACCCAGGTGTATCACAACCCTTTCACCCATTCATACAAATACATTTATATTAGATGCATACTCACTCTACAAAAACCTCTAGATAATATTTTAAATATTGTTTAGTCTTGTAACCAAACAATTATTCTCACCCCAGCTACTTAAATGCAAATCGTTGTAAGTATTTTCTTGAGCACACTATAATTTTATTTTTATTTGTTGTGCTTTTCATGTTTAAGGAATGTGTTAATACATTTTCTTATCTTACTTTACTTTAAAAAAAGTATGACATGCAACGGGTTCCACATTATTCAATAATAAACCCCGTTTGGTAGTCGGGTAAAAACAATAAATTGCAAAAATGCCAATTAGTGCGTCAACATGAATATGTCATGGCACTTTCTGCCAAATGTTTACTACTTCTGTTGCACATACATTCTGTAACTTACTTAACTTATTTACCTACTAAACTTTTGTTTTAGCTACCTAAATGTAATGAATGCTATAAAAATAAGTTGTTACTTTTTGTCCGGTACAAAACTCAACGTAGGTACTTTGAATTGTTTAACATTCATACACTCACACCTTGTCCCCATGGGGATAGGCAGCAACCACAGATTGCCACTTGCTACGATCCTTACATACTCCTCAAATAAAATAAAATTTCTCAAATAACTGAGCCATTGCAATTCTTAAGACAAAAGAACCATATTTAAACAATAACATTGAGTTCCTAGTCAGCTGTCTTATTTTATGGAGTAATTTAAGCCGTTTCATTCATTTTAATTCCACAAATTGCCACACAAACAACAGCAGGGACCACTCAGTCAGTAAGGGGTATTGTGTTACCCAGTTACTGGGTTTTGGTTGCTCCATGTAAAGCACTGGTACTCAGCTGAATCCAGTTAGAATGGAAGCTGTCCCGGACTTGGTTGGGAAAAGACTAGGCAGATTGATTAAAATTGTCACACAAAAGGTCACTGACCTTGCCTTGTATGATGAAAATAATTAAGAATGTTAAGTTACATAAATAAAAAAAACAGAATACTCCCCTCAACCATGATGGAATCTATCAATGGACAGATCAAGTTGTTCGCTTAGCTGCTTCGGTCATTCTGTGCTGTATAAAGTTTTGGCCACAATGGTGTAGGACAGCATCCATGCCACTAGTCAGTAGCTTCTTCTGTCGTTTCAATAGAGTTCAGATCGTTCACGTAAAAATATTCCAGTTATTTTCGCCTATGTCTGGGCATCGCTTACTCTTGGAAATTATCATAGGAAAATCTTTTGCCATACCCTCGGCGCTGGCGATGTTGTACAAAATTCTTCGGATGGCTTTCATAGCTTGGGCAGAAGGCGATAGTGGGAGCTGAGCCCAATTCTGATGTCACGTCGAAGTACCTATGAATCGTAGAATCGCCATTTTAACCCCAATGTCTAGAGGCAATTCCTTTATTCTTGACTGGAGCGGGTTAATTTATTAATCAGTTCTTATTTTTCACACATAGTCCGCGCGATGCGCGTTCTAAGTGGGCGGAACTTCCATATTGTTTTTGTTTAGACACTAATTACTTGGATAGTTGAGTAAAGTTAGCAAACAATACTAAAATGCTGATCAGTTAATTATTTTAACATTAAACAACCTCAATACTCACAAATACAAAGTGGTTTGTAGTTTATTATTGAAATAGTCATCTAATAACAAAACTATTCAAGTTTCCGGTGATCTAACAATCTTACTAATTAGAAAGTTTCTCATTATTACATAGCTGTGTAAAATAGTCTTATGACTTCTTAGTATTTAATCATTTACTCAAATTTGTTTAGTTCTCGTATTAAATTATTAAATCTGGTTATTGGTCATAGAAATTATAACATCCGCCATTGTTTGACAACTTAATAAGAATAACATAATGAAACACATTTACTTCGTCAAATGTGCAATAGTTAAAATGAGAACAAATCCAAAAGTCCTACAATAAGTGTTCCTGTTTAATTTAAACATCTCGTATTAATTAAACATTGAAATTAGCATATGAATTATGAATCAATACTGATTCCACAGTGAGCCAATAGATGGCGCTGAACTCAAAACCCAACTTAAATAGACATAGACACTTAAAACGATTAGTTAGGATAATAAATTAGCAAATTCACGCCTACGCGGCGACATATACATATACGTCATACATACAAACATACAAGATACGCGCAAAACCACATGGCTGGCAACCCTTTGCTTGCAGTCGGGTAAAAAGGATAAATTGAATAATAAAGTGAATAATAAAATGCCATGAATTAGGTACCTACTTCATGTCATTCCGTTGCCGCGGAAGCAAGCTACCTACCTCCATTTAATTCTACAACGAATTCGACAGTTTTGATTAATTTGGAATATTCGTGCATATTGTGAAATTCGCTACACAGTGCGACCACTTACATTTAAGAAGTTACCGCGGTCTGAGCGGAGTCTGTCCCGATCATACCTAATGTTATTGTTACGAATATGAAGTAAGCGTTCAAGAACAACTGGCAAATAACGTCTCTGAGTACATGATGCGATTCCTCGTTCAAATTGCCATAGGATTTAGTATTTAGGCAAACTACTAGATGGCGTTAGAAAACCACAGTTTCGGGCTATTAATGAGTCACTGGTGCTGCCGCCTGTTAAAAATATGGAGAAAGAAAAATAGTCCGACTTAAGGAGGTGACAATTCTTTGTATGGGATTGGGTATCTGTACTGTAGTATTATATTATCTGTGGTATAGTTAAAAAAGAAGATAACTTGATTACCTTATTGGTGTACTCAACACCTATAAGGTAATCAAGTAATGTTCTTTCGTAATCTGCTCACCAGTATGGTAAGCAGTCGCAAGCTTGATGCGCTGAACATTATGTGCTGGGTTCAACCCCAGGAATTCAATTTTTTTTGCCTCAAAAACATATATGGTGAAATGAGGGTATACCATCTCTGCCCACCTCTTCAGGTAACACGGATGTGTTATTTTTGTTAAAACAACAAGACTGGCTCCATGTTTATTGTTTCTAATGCACCTGGATTACCTCTTACGGATTACTATACAAAAAAAATAAAGGAATTATTTTTCTTATTTCAGTGATGCCAACATGTTGATAGAAGCTGTATCATTCTCATCAGCTGGGAAAGTGCAACCGTTCTTGGTGTCAGTTAGTTCAAATGCTAATCTGGTACTTGATATCCATTGTCACTTGAAAAAGGAAGAGGTTTATGGATATTTAGCTGGCACTTGGGATTTGAACAGTCACAGTATGTTAAATTTAATTTTAACCATAAATCTTAATATGGAGCTTAAATAGGGGTAGCTCAGGCATTAAAGGGATCTACAGTCTAATTCCGTAAGTGAATTCGGCAAGGCGAAGAATTTGGCCCAATCAATAGACCAAACACGTCCGCGATGCGGATTTCCGTCTATGTGATTGGTCGATTTCGCCTTGCCGAATTTACTTACTCATTTAGGCTCATGGCCTCCTGGGCGTCTTAGTTCTTATTAACTAACAATCAAATCCTCTTCCATTACCACAAGAGCTTTGCTCTGAACAGAGGAAGTTTTTTTTTATTTTCGACTTTATTAAATTATCTGAAATGTTATTATTAAATAACTTTGTATGTTCCAGATGTCATGATAACCCACACATTCCCATGCCTAATCAGTAAGAATGACAAAAGACCAAGAGTTCTAGTGGAATTAGAGATTCAAATGGAAATAGAAAAACTGGGACTAACACTTCTGGGCTGGTATCACTCTCATCCAACGAATCCTGCCATGCCAAGTCTTAGGGATTGTGACAACCAGTTGGAATATCAAATTAAAATGCGCGGACCCAGTGAAATATCTTATATACCTTGTATTGGAGTCATTTGCTGTAAGTAAAAAAATATTCAAATATAATTTAATGGTTCATTTTGTTTAAGTTTTCCTCAAATATGCTTTTTTATAATTTTCAGCCCCCTATAACCCAGAGAGTCCAGTCTTGGAATCGTCACTTACTTTCTTCTGGGTCATGCCTCCACCAGAGCAGAGGCCTACAGAATATCCTCGACCATTGCTCCTTCAGTACAACATGGTCCACGACAGCCACCTGTCAACACACGCCATGGAACAAATAAGAAAAAGCATCAAGTACTATTTTGCATTCTCTGACGACACATTTGTCGATTTTAAAGACAGTTTTAGGGCTGATGTCACATATTTGGATAAACTGAAGTGCACATTAACTGCTAAATTTCCGAGAGAGCAAAGTGATGGGCTACTGTGGCATTTCATTAGAGACGAGTTAGGTTGCTCATCAGAACAGGACGATAAAATGGATCTCGATGCTTTATTAGCAGTTCCTCAACCAATACCTGTGTCAAAGCCAAGTCAGGTGACTTCTGTACCCAATTTCCCTTCAGTCAGTACGCTGCAACAGATGGTAAGCCGGCCGGCAGGCGTGCCTCCTATAAATGTATCGTCAAGCATCGGATCGGGCTCGCCCCATAAATTCGAATCACCTCAACTGAACATTCCAATACCGACATCTTCTAAATCGTCATCAAAATCTGCTACCCCTACGCTGCCGTCGTCATATCCTACAGGATTAGATATGCTGACGAGCATGGCTCTCGGATTGGGTTCGCCCAACATGCCTCTTCCTATGGGTGCTTCTAGTTTGGAAAGTTTAGCTGCGGCAAACAGCATGCTGACTGGTCTCACTCCAGGCATGTCCTCAAGTCTAGCGGCTAGTTTATCGGGTAGCAAACTTCCAGATCCGCCATCGTACGCTGCATCTCTGCAAAACTTGACGAGCAGTATCGGAAGCTACGACAAGACGCCGAGCAGCACCGCGACGAGCACCAGCACCGCCACGGGCACTATCCCCGCCAGTCTGGCCTCCAATCTCATGATGAGTTCTGCAGACATTGCCAATGCTTTATTCTCAGCTAGTAAATACTCCAGTGCAGGCATTTTGGGAATACCCGATCCTATGTCTAAATCAACGTTAGCTGCAAATAATATGTTCTTATCTCCATCATTAATGAAAATGCAAGAATCTCTGTTGAAACCGCTTTCGACAAGTAGTCCTATTTCTACTAAAGCTGGTTTAGATCAGAGCATGCTGATGAAATCTCCACATGACTTATTAAAAGGCAATAAAGATTACTTGCCGCCCGATTTTGGTAGTATTGGAAAAGGGAAATCGGATTCTCTTGATGGTATGAAGTTAAATGAAACAAGTACT
This sequence comes from Orthosia gothica, assembly GCA_949775005.1. NCBI lineage: Eukaryota > Metazoa > Arthropoda > Insecta > Lepidoptera > Noctuidae > Orthosia > Orthosia gothica. The sequence continues at coordinate 20,256,732 of OX459058.1, forward strand.
TCGTCAAAAATAGAAACAGCCAAGCCTGATAGTATGGAGGTGCAAGCTACTGACTTTAGTATGCCCTCGCGAGTTGGTGGGGAGTCATTTTTGAATCAGATGTTAGAGTTAACTAAAAAGACCACAATGCCTGATTACTTATCGGATTACAATCAACCTCTAAAGTTAACGAAGGCGGAAGATCTTACGACGTCTGTGCCTCCCTCCAGCCATCCTTATATGAGTTCGTCAAGCATCGTGGACACTATAGCACAAGTGGCGATGGGAAATTTTTCTAAGCATGACGAACCTAAGGACTATGTGAAGGAGACAGATTATAGTACTAGTAAAGTCGGTTCTTTACCTGGTGGTAATGATAACGAGAACTGATAAACTTTCTAATGTATACAATTTTACTCAAACTATCACTAATAAAAGCAATTGAAGTAACTAGAACCTATCAAATAATATAAACCAGTATGAAATACCGATTAACTGTGTTAGATGTGCATGAGAGATTGATCTATACTTTTTGAAATATTAAATATCAAGCAGACCTGTGGTTTTATCATGATGACTTTCTTGAAGTATTTGCGTGTGGTGTGTAGGTACCTTTGGTTCGATTTAGGTTACTTTTATTTTTAACACTATTCCTGATTAAAATATTTTGAAGTCTGATGGTAACTATAGAGATTTAAGATTGTATTGTCGCTTTGTGGTGATATTGCATTTTATGTGCTAATAGTTGGGTTCTGTACATAGTTATATGTAGTCATTTGTTAGGAGTAACTATGGAGCCTAATAAAAACTGCGTTATAAAACATTCGAGCTTACACATTCCATTTCTTTTCATTTAATTTCTGAAACAAATAAGTGAAATATAATATTTCGATCGCCATAATTATGCGTTACATTGCATCAGTTCATCGCTCTTCGTCGCTCAAAATTAGTTTTTTTTTGTGTGTGTTATTTATTGTGTATTTATTTAATATTGCATTGCATTAATTCTGTCATTTTTTTTCTACGTTCGTTTCATTAGTCTCGGTGTGTGATGCAACATGTTTCAATAAATGAAATCATTTAAACCTGAAAATTGTACCAAGAAGGAAGGTAAAGCAAGAAGTACTCGAATGTTTTGAAACACATTATCTTCAAGAAAATTAAATTAAAGTATTGTTGTGATTAATCGTCGTTCTCGAATTTTGTGTCGTCTGTATTTAAGATTATAAATGCTAATGTATTATTAGACTTGGGTTCTCATAATTTTTAATATTTTGTACCTAATAATTACATAATTATTTAATATTAAGTTAATAAACGTTTGATTGTGACGCATCTGATATTGTTTCCTTTGGACCTAGTACAAGTACATAGATTATTTTAATCATTGATTTCGTTATCATATCTGAATTTGTGCAAATTGCACGATTGCAAGCTAAATACAACAATAAATGTTCTTGTTGTAAATGTAAGTGTTGGCTCTTGACGTGGACAGTTTCTGTAGCGATGGATCATCCATGCATGTACTTAATGCCAATGCAGGAAAACGTTATACCCACTTCAGTTCCCACCTAGTTTTAAGTTCAATATTATTGCGTACGCTTTTGTGCATGCACTCAAAATTGTTGAGTAAAACAGCGATGACTTCAGAAAGGCGTCATTGGTTAAAAATGTATAAAGGATGATCATATACTCTGATAATTTAAATCAAAGCGCTATTGATCTACGATTTTCGATAATGTTCCTAATCAAACGCGATATCGTAATGACGGTCGTTTGATATGAGGATTATTTTTAAACGGGCCAGTCCGGCTCAGTGGTGTTTACCATATCCTCATTCACGTTGGCAAATTTCCGGTGATAATACAAATATTCTGTTATTGTTTATGAAAAATAATTAGGTGTGGTAGAGCTGTTGCTCTCAAAGTGGAAATTTGTGATAGTGAATATGTGTTAAAAATAATTGTTTGAGGTGAGATTGTTTTCCTTATTTTTGACAGTGCTTTTGCCTTCAGGATTTACCTCAAAGATTACTATTATATATTTACCTGCTTTCTCTATATCTAGCTACAGCTTCGGTAGGTAGGTGTTAATACGAGATAAAATGTTTAATTCCATTTCACCTGTTATCGTATACCTACTTACCAGTTCAGTCGACCCACTGCAGGGCATAGACCTCTTCTAGGTCAGGTTGCGTTTGCCGATTCGCAATCTCCACTCAAGAACATGTTTTCTCCACGTTCGTAATCGTTTTTACGGCTAATCGGTTCTTTTGTTTTAGCCGACAGACAATATGTGCCTAAGTATCAATCTGCACCTACCTACTGCATAATTGTCAAAGTAATTTACCTACGTAGAGTATTTAAATATTATCAATTGTTCCAGATAAATATCGAATGGCGACGAAGCCCAAGACTCCTGGATTCACAGGTTTGGGAGACGACAGCGAAGAGGAGTCTGAGTATACTCCGCTGTATGATGACATCGACGATTTAGGGTAAAATTATTGCATGATACTGTAAAAGTTTAGAGACACTTGGAAGTGAAATGATCGCATACTTATTCATTTAGGCCGCCGTTAAGTCTATGCTGTCTCTGTCACTTAAAAGTGTATTTAACAAATTAATACACTTCTAAGAACGACTTGAAAGTTAAGTGGTCTTTGAGTAGGTACCCAAGGAGGGATTATTGGTATGCTCAACTTGATTGCACCTGCACCTTGTAGGTATTTCAGAGTGTAGCATATGGCCATAGCGTATTTTTCTCGTTCTTCTAGTCTCATTGGAATACACGCAGGCGTCACGATTATCCAATGCACTAAATTGAAACACATCGTTTAATTAGGTACCTACCTACATGTCCTGCATGGTGCTATAGACAATGAAAGTTATGATGACATTCAAGCCAACATTGAGGCATTTTATATTTAATAACCAAGTGGTCTTAAATGCAAATGGCACTCGTGAATCCTAATAACAACGCGGCTATTACTTACCTATATCGTACTATAATAAGACCTTATTAAACAAAGGATCAGATCACCAGTCTCGCTAAGAATATGCTCCATGCTGACATTCCGTTTTTCAAAGGTGTTGAATTTTGCCTGAATGCAGAGATTAACAGTGATAAGATGTAAACTATTTCCTCAGACAAAGAACAGCTCAGGAGACGAAAGGATGGAATCTGTTTCGGGAGCTTCCCGTGAAGAAGGAGAGTGGATCTATGGAATCCACTGCCTGCATAGACGCCAGTGTGAAAGTCCTTAAATTACTGTCGTATATCGTCATATTTACCGTTGTTCTTGGATCCGCTGTAGTATCTAAAGGGACTCTACTTTTCATCACATCACAACTGAAAAAGGACAAACAAATATCTCATTGTAACAGAGCTTTAGGTAAGTATTGTAACATCTTTTCTTTAACTTATTCGAGGGTTAGTTGGAGTTTTTTCGTAACTAACTCTTTTGTATTTCGTATCACCAGCCTACGATAAGCAGTTCATAACAGTCCACTCGCTGGAAGAACGAGTAACATGGCTGTGGGCAGCTTTCATCGCATTCAGTATACCAGAGCTGGGCATATTCTTAAGGTCACTCCGAATATGTTTCTTCAAGACAGCTGGGAAGCCCACGTTTGGACAGTTTTTGCTGGTAAGACACTAAAGCTTAGTACTAATAAAATATTATTTCTTCTTTGCGAATCTCGTGGATGATAGATTGATCTCATAACTCTTATTGAGACAAAAGTAAACCGAGGCAAACAGCAGGCATAAGCATCCTCGTTTATTTAACGATAACAAAATAAGGTGATTCCCCGTACTCTAGGAGATTAATAAATCCCGCGACAAGATTAGTAGGAACTATTTAAATTCTTAATCCCCAAAACAGACTGTGTCCAATTTAATCAATAAACAATTGGAATTCTTTAAAAAAATAGTAGATAAGATAATTTTCGCCACCAATTAAATTAATTTTATTTCTATCTCAAAACACTAAGTCGATCATAATCTTATCTAAAACAATAACGTGAATGACAAACACGTAGTTATCATTACCATCTCTATTGTGTCATGCTACCCTGGGCCACGTGCCTCAGTAGCAGGGATCTACCAGCTTGCCGACAGTTGAGGATTTTTCCGACAAAAACTTTCTCGTGTAGTATGTCGTAGTGGCCCTGTCATGGGTTCAAATCAGGGCAACTACCAATGTGACTTTTCAAATTCATATGTAGTCTCCAAGTCCATCTTGGACATCGCTGACAACGGTGAAGGAAAACATCATTAATATAAGTCTGAAATTGCCAACCCGCATTGAGCAATGCTCGTGCCTTCCACGTATGAGAAGACAGCCGTCGATGGAGAGCAGTGCCTCCTTGGCCTGCCTACACTCGCTATGGTCAATGTATAGCTTGCTGTGTTGATATCTGGTGCGCTTCCTTACCAGACCGCTTAGGTACCCGAAAGATATGGCACGATTGGCTCCGGTCTCACCGGTGCCATGCTAGAACTCCTTCGGGCGAGCTCAACCGCAGCATCGTTCCTGCGAGAATTGCTGTGTCCCTTGATACTTTGAATGGTTACTTTATTGTGTATACCGACTTGGTTCAGGCGCTGGTGACACTCGTATATTAACCCGGAATTAACCGTGTGGCTGTTTAGTGCTTGCAGGACGGCCATGCTGGCCGAAAGTATGCGTTTGGGGAAATCCTTTACCTCCTCTGTGATGATATGTGTAGTAATATTGCGCTACCACACTTTGAGTGGCATCTCCATTTGTGCTTATGAAAAAAAGTATCTAATTAAGAACTATCACGCATTTTTATGGGATATCAAACGACTATTACTAACGCAAAAATTGTTTCAGTCCTTAATAATAGAAACACTGCACACAATCGGAATTGCATTACTCGTGCTGCTTATTTTGCCGGAACTAGATGTCGTGAAAGGGACGATGTTGATGAACGCGATGTGCTTCGTGCCAGGAATCCTGAACGCCCTATCTAGAGACAGCACAGAGCCTCGATACATTTTCAAAATAATCTTAGATGTACTCGCTGTTTCTGCCCAAGCTACTGCGTTTGTTGTTTGGCCCCTTCTTAAAGGCGAAGATGTTTTGTGGACTATTCCGGTAGCATGCGTGTTGGTTTCTCTCGGTTGGTGGGAAAATTTCGTAGGAACCTCTGGGAAACAATGGTCAGGTAAACAATGCGTCATTTTGATTTTTTATTGATATTTTACTTGTGACTTGTGAGCATGGATAATATATAATGTCACTTTTATTATCGGCTTATAAATCTGTTCTTGATCTAGTAGCTATGATAGTTACATTTCTGAACGATTTGCTAATGGGCAATAAGAATTATATTTGACCTATACGTTAATATCTTAAGCTCATTTGATGCGCACACTTAGCCATATCACTTGATATAGTTGTTCTATCTCACGAAGGCGGGTTGCGTGACCTTTTATGATGTTGAAATAAGAGTCATTTTGTTACGATTTATCCGCCTTCGTGAGATTGAATAATTATACTTATTTCACTACAGCTTAACACAAATTTAAATACCTGCACTTATATCTTACAGTCCTACAACCTTTGCAAGATCTTCGCGACGGTCTCAAAAGGGGTCGTTATTATACGCAAAGAGTGATTTCAATATGGAAGATCTTCATATTCATGTGCAGTATAATGTTATCTTTATACATCCAGAATGACGACCCACTCGCTTTCTTCACGAAATTTAGCAGTGGTTTTAGCGAACGACTTTACACCGCTCAGGAGGTAAGGAGTTATGTAGTTTTCGCTATCCTAATGTGATCAGGAAACTGGTGGCTGAACCTATTTGTTGCATTTCTTCATTTAATGTTCTTATTACAGGTTCAAGCAGTTCAGGATGATTTCCTAGGTTTCATGGGTTACGCTGTGAGGGGAGTACCCTTGGAAATACCAGCGGCATGGGCTACCCCTCTCTGGGTGGTACTCATCCAGGTCTTGGCCGCATACGTCTGCTTTGCTGCCAGTAAAACTGCCTGCAAGATCCTCATTCAGAACTTCAGCTTCACATTTGCATTAAGCCTTGTTGGACCAGTCACTGTTAACTTGCTAATTGTTTTATGCGGAATGAGGAATGCGGATCCGTGTGCATTTTATCGAACTATACCTGACTATTTGTTCTTCGAGATTCCACAGGGTAAGTTGAGTAGTTCGATCACATTTCACAATTAAGTTTAATAGTTATTTTACTACTAGATACTCGTTGGAGACTGGGAACGATCCATTTTTATAAAATTATAGTAATTTTTTTGATCGATGTATATATATTTTTTTGCCGCAGTTTATTTCCTGAACCAGTTCATAGTGGAGCAGATGTCCTGGATATGGTTGCTGTGGCTGGTCTCGCAAGCCTGGGTGACTGCTCACACGTGGAAGCCGCGCTGTGAGCGTCTGGCGGCCACCGACAAGCTGTTCTCCAAGCCGTGGTACAACAGCGCCATCATCGACCAGTCCATGCTCCTCAACAGAACTAAGGACGATGACCATGATGTATCATTAGAGGTGATGGTTTTACTTTGATCATCATACATTAAGTGTATTGTCAGATAGGTGACTGAATTAATAATTCTCGTTTCCTACTTATATTTCAGGATCTTAAAGATCTCAATGGAGATGACGCGTCTTCAGTTAGCGATGATAAAGGATCAAAAAAAGACATCAAACCATCTGACACCATTACAAGGTAAAATTTTCGAGACAGAAAAGATTCAGTGAAATATAACACGGATATTTCATTTAATGTTTTTCTTTTACGTAACCCAGGATCTACGTGTGTGCAACAATGTGGCATGAAACAAAAGAAGAAATGACTGAGTTCTTGAAATCTATTTTCCGTATGGACGAAGACCAGAGTGCGCGCCGCGTTGCGCAGAAGTATTTGGGAATAGTTGATCCTGACTACTATGAACTGGAAGGTATGTAGCGAAGCAAACAATCCAATCGGCATTGATTTACCCAAAAATAGCATCATCGTTTTGTTTTAGTTGGGCCAAACATATTCCGTAGTATTTGTATTATAAATTGATGCAAAAATTGCTCTATCATATTCCTATTGTTACAGTACACATTTTCATGGATGACGCGTTTGAAGTATCGGATCACAGCGCAGAAGACTCGCAGGTGAATCGCTTCGTGACGTGCCTCGTGGAGACCATCGACGAAGCTGCATCAGAGGTTCATCTCACAAACGTAAGACTAAGACCGCCCAAGAAATACCCTGCTCCGTACGGCGGTCGCCTAGTATGGACACTACCAGGAAAAAACAAACTGATATGCCACCTCAAAGACAAGTCCAAAATCAGACACAGGAAAAGATGGTCTCAGGTAAGCTACTGAATTTCGCGTTTTATTGTTCTTGATTTATTTTAAATTACTCATAAATTCTTAGGATATGATAAGGTATCGTGATAATGTAATTTGTGTTTGTATGTGTTTCGACGTCAGATATTTTTGCAAGTTATTTCCTCTATGAGTGATTATAAACTTATCGATAATCTTAGATCCGGGAAGATTACGAATGAAATGGGTGATGGTGGTTGTAAATTAATAGAAGCTAATTAAATTTTCAATTAACCTTCGCATCACTACATAGTATTAATGAAAGTACCACGCCGCGTCTGTATGCAATAAAGACAAAAACTACTGAACGGATTTTCATGCGGTTTTCACCTATAGAAAGAGTGAGAAACGAGGAAAGTTTTTGTTTATAATTTGTCACGGGCGAAGCCGGGGCGGCTCGCTAGTAATATATAAAAATAAAAATAACACTCTTGTTTTCTACAAAGACCCGAAATCATTTGTAATAATTTAGGTTTAATTTTCAAATTCCACAATGGTTAGTATTTATGCGATGTCGCTTTGAGTTAGTTTGGGGAACTCCTCAGACTTTATGATATTTTTAATGACTAGATGGGTGTCGCTATCTTATCAATGCTGATTGATGGATGGAACTATTCTGCTTTGATTGATTGTCTAGCTCTACCTGGTACGAACAATGAATCGGTAGACTAGCTCAAGGTTCATTATCCTCCGTTCTTATGCTATACGTCCGGGTTAGATGGCTTTGTTTTGAGTAGCGTAAGAAATGAAACACCGATGTGTGGTGATAACGACCGGCCTAAGTACTTGCTCCTGTACAGGTGATGTACATGTACTACTTCCTGGGTCACCGTCTGATGGACCTGCCGATCTCCGTGGACCGCAAGGAGGTGATCGCGGAAAACACCTACCTGTTGGCTCTGGACGGTGACATCGACTTCAAGCCCATAGCTGTCACGCTACTGATCGATTTGATGAAGAAGGATAAGAACTTAGGAGCGGCGTGCGGACGTATCCATCCTGTGGGCTCCGGTACGTGTTCCTAGCACATATGTAGATATATTTGAAATAATCATTATGCAAAAGCTTCATCGCATTTTATGAGATTCTGTACCGCATAAAGTTCAGTGATAACTTGACTTGTACGTACTTTTGACTGCCTTTTAAAATATTTAAGAGCTCAATGTAAGTTTTCGAGTTAATAGATTAAAGAGCTGATGATGAGACTGAGGTACTACGACTGTTTTTACATATTTATAAATTATCAATGATCTTGAGGTGATGCTGATATTGTAATTATATATTCGTCGCTTCATTCTTCAGATATAATGTTTACTAAGTAGTCCCTTTATCCTACAGGCAACATCGCACGATTTCAGAGAGTAATTCGATAAGTTTTTTTTTTTTTTTTTTTTTTTACTACCTTCAATACGGTTCGTCTGTTCTGTCTGTGTGACATTGTTCATTCTTTTTTCGTGCGAGGCAACGAGCGCACACGCTTATAAAAAATACCGAAACCGAATACCGTACGGGAGAAATTGGAGAGATACAAGCACAAGATTAGAGAATTAGAAGAAAAAGAAGTATTGGCGTCGAATAAGACGACCGTTGAATTCATCTGAAGATGAAAACATTGCAGGTTAGTTGAACATTATTAACTAAGTGTCACAAGTGTTTACATTTATTAACCTAGTGAAAATCGGGATTGACTGCGAGTCAATTGCGATAACATAATTAGCTGCGAGCCAATTATGAGTCATGTTCTCATGACAACCAAGTAGAAAATATGTGTAATCTTGAATAGATATGCACATTAACTACGAATTAACTATTGTCCGCGAGACAATATTAACGCAATAAGCGTTACATACCTACCTACTTATTCGTTCGCTAACTATTACGATAAGTAATAGTTTATAGATACGAACAACGTCGAGCCCCGTGAACCACAAGATGGTCCACCAACCATTCCATGTGAAGAAGGCCAACTGTTGGTAAACCCTGCCCTGTCGATACCAGACCTCGTAGAGGATCCGGCTACCCAGCTGAGACAACCAACATCCGGAGCTATTGTCTGTGTTGGGGTTTTCTACATCTTGTACATCAGACTTTGGGGAGGATGTTCATAAAAGCTTAGCCAGTTTGTGGACACCCCTATTTAAGAAAGGGTTAGCCAAGGAGGATAAAGATAGACCCATGAAAAAGCATCTTATACTCACCAATTGCAAATTATTGCAAGCTCCGAAGTTGAACGCGGAGATCTCAGCCGCCGTATCAGACATATTCAGAGGAAGCAAAAAAAAAAAAAAAAAAACTGGTTTGTTTTTAACAACAGTTGGGTAACGGTACCGCAGCAATAAACAAAGCAATGGATACTTTGCTCAAAACAAATTATAAAGTTCTGGCCTTAAAATATTTAAGGGATGGTTGTCGTTTGTTACCTTATTTGCACCACTGCTTGGCTAAAGACAGAATAAAATGAATCACCCCGAGTCTGGAGAAGAACTTTCTTCACGTTATTCAAGACTCAGAACGTGACGATATCCTAAGGTAACTCACTGTCCGAAAAAATAAAAGCCAATAAGGCCATTGAAAAACAAGGAACTAGAATACGTAAAACCATGGTAAATCAGAAAAATATTACTCCTCAACCGTTGGCCACTCATCCTGCCATCCAGGGAAACTGGTCAGGACCTCCTTGTTACCCGTCAAACAGGGGGGGGACCGGAAGGTCAGAAAAGACCACCAGTGACGCCACGTCGGTTATAACCATCGCAGTCTCAAGCGCAAGCAAAGCTGCGCATCGAAGACCCGTGACAACAGAAATAACCAAGGTACATGCAGGCAGAATACAATTCTTTCTTAGTTGTTGGTCTCACATAACCAATTGCAGCAACGCAGTTGTATTATCATGGATAGAATATGGTTTTACAATACCCTTTTGTACTCCAGTGACTCAGCCTATCTTACCAGTTTGTATCTTTTCTTTCGACGAGGCTTGAGATATGCATGTAGCAATTAATAAATTGTTAGAACTAGGGGCTATTATAGTAGCAGTATTCCAACTCATGACCAGTACATATAAAACATATTTTTGGCACCTTAATCTTTAGGTGGTAAGCGGTTTATTCTAAATTTAAAATCATTAAACAAAATTTATAACACATATACATTTTAAAATGGAGGATTATAGAATGGCAGCAAAATGAATCCCTCAAGACGGATTCTTAGCAGCAATTGACCTCAAAGAGGGCTACCTATTAGTTCCTATATCCGAAGCCGATCGACAATACTTACGATTTAATTTTCAGGCCCCTAATTCTAGTTTTATATGTACATACCATTTCACTGCTATGCCGTATACGGCATTTTAGTTGCACCAAGAGTGTTCACAAAAATCATGAAGGCCACCTTAGAAAAAAAACAACACAAATCAGTAATATACTTAGACAATATATTATGTATAGGTTATAATTACGAGGAATGTGCTATCGTGAAATCCTAAAACTTCTAGAAAGCTTAGGTTTCGTAGTTAATTATGATAAAAGTTCATTAAAACCAGATAAAATATGTAAATTTCTGGGATTCATGCATAATACACAGAATAAGTCCTCATCGTTACCAATGATAAACGGAATAGCATTAAACAGTTAGTTTAAAAATTCTCGAGGTTGCCAAAATGTACAATTCGAGAGTTTGCGCAATTAATAGGTGTTCTGTTCGCAGCTTTTCCAGCAGTTCGATATGGGTTTCTATATACAAAATTGTTAGAACGTCACAAATTCCTGGCATAACAAAAATAATAATAATTATAAACATATGATTAATATCCCCGAAACGGTTCTAAAAGACCTTAATTGGTGGCGTAATCGTATTTTCATAGCCATGTGTCCTATTAGAAATCAAAGTTATAACAATAAATATATTCAGACGCTTCTAGAACGGGTTGCCATAGAAACGAGATATCATATAAATTACCTAGAACTACTGGCTGTATTACTAGGATTAAAAAGTTTTGCCAGTAATTACTATAATTGTGCAATATTGTTGAGGGTAGACAATACTACAGCAATATTAAGTTACATACATCACCTAGGCGGAATTCAGTTCCCGCAACTATACGATCTGACAAGACACATTTGACAATGGTGCGAGAAACGTAATATTTGGTTGTTCGCATCTTGCGTAAACACGAAAGATAATTATGCTGACGAAGAATCTAGAAAGATTAACCCCGATACGGAGTGTTTATCTGTTCAACACACTTATAACATTATTAAAAGACACTTTGGTTTCCCTGATATTGACCTCTTTGCTTCTCGTGACAATGCCAAATGTGACTTGTTTGTTTCTTGGAAACAAGAACCAGATGCTTACGCCGTAGACGCTTTCAAACTGAACTGGCAATCCAAATACTTACACGCGTTTCTGCCTTTTTTCCCTAATTTTAAAATTTTTGCGCAAGTTTATTGAAGATGATGCCATGGAAATTTTAGTCTTTCCCTATTGGCCTTTGCAGCCATGAGAGCACCATCCATTGCACACCAAGCTTACCCTGGATATCGCGAGGCTCTGCGGAATGCATTCATCCGCCGCGGGACCCTTCTCGATTAATTAAATCTAATGATGGCTTCGCTAGCCGACAATACCTACTATCAAACAGTATAACGTTACACTTAAACTTTGGTGGCAATATTGTTCTTTGTATAACATTGAGGTTTTTAGTGGTTCAAAAGCATCCTTTTTAACGGAGCAATTTAATAAAGATTGTTCTTATGGCTCCCTTAATAGCCACCGGTCCGCGTTGTCGTTGATTCTAAACCTTAATGTAGGTTCCGATAATTGTATAAAACGATTATTGAAGGAGACACTTAAACCATTAAGCCTAAGTATACTTCTACTTGGGACCCACAGTCACACACTTGCAGAGTCATGTTGGTACCCTAATATAGAATTAAGTATCGAAAAAATCACCAAAAAGTTAGGTATTTTATTAGCACTATGCACGGCCCATAGGGTCAAACATTCTCTTTAATTAAATTACATAATATATCAATTACTTCAAGCGGAGTTAAGATAGCCATAACAGATATGATTAAGACTTCCGCTCCCGGACGAAACCAGCCGGTACTACCATTCTTTCGAGACAGTATAAATATATGTCCTGCTTTAGTCCTCCAAGATTATATTTTTTAACGAAAAATATAAGGACAACGAATGTAGGAAATCTATTATTAACTCATAAAAAAAAAAAAAACCCACACAAAGCCGACATGGCTCAATCCATCAGTCGATGGATTAAATACGTAGGTACTGTCAGAAAATGGCGTGTACGTGAGTACATTCAGTGCACACAGCACGCAATGGCCGGCAATCGGCCGCTCGCGTCTCCGGAATCAGTATCGACACCATTAGAAAGACAGCTACCCGGGTGGACGAGCACGTCTTTAGCCTTTGCCCGATTTTATGACCGACCAGTCCTAAGCGATGATGATTTCGCAAACGCTGTTGTATTTCCTATTAACTGCTTATATTGAGCAATTATTGGTGATTGTTACAATAATTAAGTACAGCTGTGATACATTTCATTTTCATTAATAAAAATAATAATATAAAAAGAGGCATTACCCGAACAAAACTTGTTTCTCTGAAAATCTACTTAGTAAACATTATATCTGAAGAATGAAGCGACGAATATATAATAGATGATCAAACGAACTTCTTGAAGTGAAGTTCGATCATTATTATATGAGTCGCTTCATTCGAAGATATAAGAACCCTCCTCGCCCATTATTAAATCATATTACATAAATATCACTAATTTAAACCCTGAAAGTTTTGTTCGATAACGAATCTCTAAAAAGAATGAACAATGTCACACAGACAGAACAGACGAACCGTATTGAAGGTAGTAAAAAAAAAAAATTTATCGAATTACTCTCTGAAATCGTGCGATGTTGCCTGTAGGATAAAGGGACTACTTAGTAAACATTATATCTTCGAATGAAGCGACTCATATAATAATGATCGAACTTCACTTCAAGAAGTTCGTTTGATCATCTATAATGGCGTATTAAATGGAAAATTAAATTTTATACCCAGCCACTTAGCCACTTGAGTATTTTGTCTTTTATTAATAAAGGCCTTAGTTTTTGATCTCTACAGCACGCTTATTTATCATACTTTATCTGGTCTTTTCACCTGATCTTATAAACCTGAATGTTGCAGGCTTCATGGCGTGGTATCAAATGTTCGAGTACGCTATCGGCCATTGGCTGCAAAAGGCGACTGAACACATGATTGGCTGCGTACTCTGTAGCCCCGGATGCTTCTCTCTCTTCAGAGGAAAGGCTTTGATGGACGACAACGTCATGAAGAAATACACATTGACTTCGCACGAGGCACGGCATTATGTGCAATATGATCAAGGTATGATGCAGGGTCACCATGGCTGCTTGCCCTCAATCTATCAAAGTCAATGAAGGCCGCGATATTTTGGTCGATTTAGTACAAATAGAAAACGTGAAAGTGGTCTTGAAGGCTTATTTAACTTTATTAAATTGACACTTGTACTTTTAGACCTATATTACTTCAACAATTCGATCTGTAACGAGAAGTTAGTGTCTTCTACGATTCTGATTAAAACTGACCATAATTTGGTGCTGTTTTCTCTGCTAGTTTTTTCTAGGCTACTGTTGTCAGATGCCATGTTAATAAGGATGGTATGTCAAGAATGTCCGTAATGAGCTGTTGTGTCGCAGGCGAGGACCGCTGGCTGTGCACTCTGCTGCTGCAGCGCGGCTACCGCGTGGAGTACTCGGCGGCGTCCGACGCCTACACGCACTGTCCCGAACACTTCGACGAGTTCTTCAACCAGCGCAGACGATGGGTGCCCTCGACTATGGCCAATATCTTCGACTTGCTAGCAGACTCCAAAAGGACTGTCAAAATTAATGACAATATTTCCACACTGTATATTTGGTATCAGGTTTGTATTTGTTTTTTGTGTAATAATTATTAGAATTGGATTAAATCCTAACTTATCTCTGAATAGTATAAATAAATCGTTTTCATCTACAACAATATTCATAGATCTTCGACTTTGCCTAGCAAAGTTAACGTTTCATGGGAATATGAACTGTTTGCCGTAGCACAGAATAAATAATAGTTGGTCTTAGTCTTTAGCACTTAAACTTAGCAGACAGCTGTTCACTTGAGCCTATAAATTTAGTCATTGTTTGCTTTACAAACGGCCCGGCTAGCACAGTCGTTAGAGCATGAGACTCTTAATCTCATGGTCGTAAGTTCGTGCCCCACGTTGGGCGCCACTGTAACGGCTTATTCTGCGCAGGGTAGCCAGCACAGGCCGCTAACTGATAGGTAGGTAGTTAGGTAGATGAAAAGTGAAACAGTTGGACAAGTTAATACATATAATTAAGTACTACAGTTAGGTCGCGGGTACGTATGGTCACTGTTCTGTTCTGAGCACTATCAGCATCCCGTGGCAGCACGTGGCAGACGTGGGGATCAGCATAGCCTCAGCGATAGGCCGCCGGAACTGTAGCGGCTAGGATTGCGCAGGGTAGGCTGCGCAGGCGCCGGCCAGCGTGGCGGCAGGCCGCAGGCAGGTCGGTCTAGACCTGAGACGCGTGAGTAGAGGGGTCCAGCCCTCAGGCCGTACGAAGAGCCCTGGAAGCGTGTTAGATGCGCTGCAATTAGCAGCAAGCCTTCCACCCCACCAGCTTCTCTTCTTTTTAAGCCAAGGGACGGTGTGGGAAACATTGTAGGTGGAAGCTCAGCACATCGCAGCGGTTTATAGGTAAAGGAGTGCAAACATAGCAAGCACATTGACAGATGCAAAATCAGGTTAAGTATGAACATTTATTATGCATAAAATAAACGTGATCACTTACAATAACACAGTAAAGCACTACACCACCTCGATGCGGTACAAATACCAGTGTTGCCAGAAGGTTACATTTCTTACATTTTTCGTAACTTTTGACCCCCTCGCGTAACATGTAAGTAATTTTTATATTTAAGGCAATTTTCGTAACTTTTGAGAACAACGAGATTTGTAATACTAGATTTTTATTTCAAACAGTTTACGAACGGATCCAAATAGAACGCACCTAAAACTGGCGCGTCTAGAAAGTATTTCACTCCATATCATACTCAGAGATGGCTCTGAATGAAACGCGCCATGACAAAATGAAACATAAAACTTGATTTTGCTTGAGCGTGTGCGCGTACGTTTCGTACTTTGCGAGTTCGCGCGGTTTCGTACTAGAAGTTCCGGTGATTACCTACATTTATTGTTTGGTAAGTAAGTTTAGCGTTAAAGTTTCTCAATTTATCGAGATTCTAGTGCCTATCTTTAATGTATTAATAAGTAGGTACCTATATGTCTAAGTTATAAATAATAATAAAAAAATAAAAAAAACATACCTATGGTAAAAAAAATACGATAAGAGGGTTCTACACATATCGAATATTAGTAGTTAGTTCTGTGTAAAACTAACAGATGCCCCACCTCTCGTGGATTTGGTTCAAAGTAATAGAATAAGTTAGGTGCTAGACTAGATAGTAACAACTGTGAAGATGGCGCTGCGAGCAAATGAAACTAGAGCAAAGATTACTATTATAAACTAAAGTCTGTTTTTTCATAAGATTAAATAAACCATTAGAAATCATAGATTCCTTTATATTACGCCAATTTGCTGACATCAATTTGCCTCTGAAATCAAAAAGGCGAAATAAAAAAATCATGTAACTTTTGAAGCAAAAATGTAACATTTGAGGAATTGAAACGTAACTTTTGACTTAAGGGCCCTGGCAACACTGAAATACATACATATTACAATCTCCAGTGCGCTGAACAACTCCTTGCCGCGCGTCCAACAATGACAGCGCGAAATCAGATACTAAATAGGTCATGAAATCTATATAGGTTATCCAGCACAGAGAATCAGGTATTATTACTTAACTAATGATGAACTCACCCTAAGTCGGGGCACAACACAGAGTCCTGAGGGTCACAGGATAGCTTTCATCAGCTAAGCCAGCGGAAACGAAATGACCGAGCGATAGCGTCCCGGAAAATTAGTGTTGTGCCGAGTTTTTAGTGATGTGGCTAGGAACCGTAGGAACTTACTAATTGTGATATTTAGTATCAATCAGTATATATCACTCGACTATTTTCAGTTGAGATCCTCACAACGCTTCATCATATTCGTATGAAAACCTAACTTACATAGCAAATCAAAGGCAAAGTATATAGTTCTTGCCCTTATTGCTCTGCTTCATGGATTTTGACGTAGTTTTCACAATCATTTAGAGGTTGATTTAAGATAATAATTATTTTCAGGGTTTGTTGATGTTCGGTTCCGTGCTCGGTCCAGGAACTATCTTCTTGATGATGGTGGGTGCTTTGAACGCCATCACGCAGATCAGCAACATGGATGCTATGATTCTCAACTTGGTGCCCATCGTCATCTTCATCATCGTCTGTATGACCTGCAAGTCCGAAATCCAGGTAAGAATACCTTCTTGTATACTACAAAGTGGTTTACTACAGACAGTTGTACCGATAGAAAATTAGTGTGATTTTCGTATAAGAAAATACACACGCTGTAAAATCGTAGTTGGTCACTTGACTACTCAGCCCCATTTTTTTGATCCGTAGTTAACTCAACCAATGATTAAATATTCTAAACAATTGTTTGAAATTGTTTTTAACGCATTTATTCATCAATTGTTAGTCAAAAAAATGTTTTAAATATTTAACTCTCCAACATATTTGACCATTTATGAGGCTAATAATTGATGTTAAACTGCATTTTACAGACATTAAATTAAATTTAAACCGTTGGTTATCATATGTAACCATTGGTTGAGTTAATAGGGATGTTTCCTGGGTAGAAAAATGATAATTTTATTTAGTCCGTATTATTTAATACTATTGAACACGTGTTTTTTGCTTAGCCAAATCAATAAAAAATTACAAAGTTAAAGCGCATCAAAGTTCAGGAGTGGGGGCTTGTGACGTCACTAAGGTTAGTATAAGTTTACTAGCGGCGTGACGTTTCACGATATTTTAACGCATTATATCGTCGTCGTCACTTTATGTTTACGTGTCAAAAGCAAAATACGTATCCAATATTTTTGCCCGACTGCCGAAGGAGGGTAATGTTTTATTAATCTACCTAAAGTACACAAAACTAATTTTCATTAAACTACCCTATTATGAACATAAAAACTGGGCCTTAGTCGCAAGCGCTACTATTGAACATGAAGTTCGATACCAGGGTCGGGCAAACTGCTATTGGGTTTTTCCATCTGAAAATGCCCTGTACTCGTAGCAGCCTGGAATCTAGACTTTGTGCCTGGTTGATGGCAATAGGCTCGCCCTGTACATGGAATTTAAAATGGGACTTAAGGTTGCCCTAGTCGATCATTCTTCCACAAACGTAGTATAGCGATTATTCCACTGTTTGACGGTGTACGTTCTAAATAAAAACTGGTATCAATTTGTCTCATCATTATCTAGCCCTGTATGGAAAGTAAAAAAAATATGGTATTTGAAAGTTATGAGCGTCGAAAGTTCCATATTCAACACAAATTTTAACGCATCTTTGGGCGGAAATAAATACCGTAAGAAGAAGGAAAATTGGAATACAATCACCATACAGGGATAGATTAGTAGCTCAACAATGCAAATACGTGGGACACTCAGAAAGTTTTGCGAAACTAAAAAAAATTGTTCTATACGTACATATATTTTTATTAAATCTTTTCAAAGTACTTTCCACCAGCCTCTATACAAAGATTCATGCGCCTAAACCAGTTTTCAAAACACTTTTTCCAGTCCGCCGCAGACACCTCGTTTACAGCCTGCTCGAACGCAGCCAGCGCATCTTCCGGCGACGAAAATTGTATCCCTTTGAGCTGATTTTTTATTTTTGGGAATAAAAAGAAGTCACACGGTGCTAGATCAGGGCTGTAAGGAGGGTGACCCAGGAGTTTGACTGGCGTGCTGTCCAGGAAGTCCCTCGTTTTGAGTGCGGTGTGCGCAGGTGCATTGTCGTGGTGGAGCAGTAGCCCGCGGAGCCCTGTGTTTGGTCGCTTGTTGCTTATAACAGAGAAAACTTCTGGCAAACATTTGGTAGTATACCATTCGGCATTAATGCTTCTTTGATCCCGTAAGGGAATTGATACCAAGTGGCCAGTCAAATTAAAAAAGGTAGCGATCAAAATCTTACCCCCGCTTCTAGATCGCTTCACTTTGGTAGGCGTTGGCTCATTTTGAAACACCCAAACAGTCGACTGGCGCTTGGTTTCTGGGTCGTATTGATAAATCCAGGACTCATCACCTGTAACGATGTCGTAAACACGCCGAGACGAGCCTGCTTCAAATTTGTTAAGCATATCACGGCACCATTCCACCCGGGCCTGCTTCTGAGCATCGGTGAGGTTGTGCGGCACCCAGCGTGATACTATCCTCCTCACGCGAAGATGGCTGTGTAGAATCTCGTGAAAGCTTCCCGATCCAATCTTCAATATGTGTTGAATCTCCTGATATGTAATTCGCCTATTGTCTTGGATTAAATTTTTCACTGCTAGCACGTTTTCTTCGGTAACAGCCGTCAAAGGGCGACCGCTTCTTTCGTCATCCCCCAAAGTTGGTCGACCGCGCTTGAATTCGTTATACCAACGATACACGGTTGCCTTGGAAGGGCCTTCATCCATGAATGCCATTTGAAGTCTATCGTACGATTCATCCGGTTTCAGGCGACACTTGAAATCGTATAAAATCATAGCTCTAAAATGTTCCCGGCGCAGATCCATATTTCAGTGAGACACAATACTTTGAATTAACTCGCAAAAAATGTGGAGGGAAATTTTGAAATTGGAACTTACTTATTTTTACTTATAAATAATCATATTTTCGAAAAACATTATAACTGGCCAGTCTCCCATATATAAAAACTTTTTTTCGCAATACTTTCTGAGGGGCCTGGTAATATTATTTTGAAAATATACATTTAGTCGTTTTTTTTGTAAGATATCCATACGCCCAAAGGTCGGTTTATACAATTTCGCGCGCTCGTTTTCGTCCTAAATCATCATGAATTTAGCTACAAATTTTCAAAAGTGTGTATTCGTACGCAAACTAGCTTCTTAATGCTCATCACAGCATCTATCTCTTTCGCACGTGTTTTCGTATGAGACAGCATGCATTTGAACCCCGCGCACAAAATAGTTCGTGCCGTCGACTAGGGCAACCTTAAACATACCTGGCGAAATGTGCTTGCAGCTCTGCTTAACCCTTCGGGAATGCAGACGTTGTATGTGTAATACAACACGAAATAATAATTTCATTTTGATTTCCAGCTACTACTCGCCAACCTGATAACATGCCTTTACGCCATGGTGATGATGTTCGTGATAGTGGGCATAGTGCTCCAGATCGTAGAGGACGGCTGGCTGGCCCCCTCCAGCATGTTCACGATCCTCATATTCGGCTCGTTCTTCATCACGGCCGCGCTGCATCCCCAGGAGATCATATGCTTACTGTACATAGCTATATATTACATCACTATCCCCAGTATGTACATGTTGCTGATCATATACTCGCTGTGTAACTTGAACAATGTGTCCTGGGGAACTAGAGAAGTGGCGCAGAAGAAAACGCGAGCGGTAAGTCGGTTTCTGGTTTTAAAAGTTACGTAATTCTGCTGAAATAAATCCATATTAAAATGGCTACCAGTTTGTTTGCAATAATGCGCATAATACCTGTTGAAAATATGCCTAATCACTACATATTATGAAATAAAGTCCCCCGCTGCGTTTTTACGCGATAAACTCATAAAGTACTGAACGGCATGCTTATTACGTATAGTTGCAAGAGCAAAACGATAGCAATTTTTGCGCAATAATTTTTCTTCAATAAAGAAATTTTAGAGTTTTTGGCGGTTTTTTAGAAATAAGTGCATTATGCATATGACTAAAAGCGAGCGATTAGCAAACGATTGTTTAGGGCCTACCATATCTATACTGTAGGTAATGCCGACTTTTATGACATAAAGCGTTTGATCGCGCGGTGATTGCTTATTGCTGTTTCTTACGTAATAAGCCTGCGGATTTTATGAGGTTTTCACCAATAGAAAGAGTGAGAAACGAGGCAGGTTTTTGCCATAATTTGTCACAGGCGAAGCCGGGTCGGGTCGCTTGTATTAATATAAATATGATTCAAATTGTTTCTTCAATTATGTTTTGGAACGGTTGCTGTTTTTTTTTTTAATTTTTCTTCGAGATAATTTTTAATTATTATATTTCACAATTCTTAGAGTTAATTTATTAATACTTTATATAGGACAAAAGATGTAATGAGAATAGGAAATTAAAAGTTATAAGTACCACCATTCTACACAAAAAATCTCAACTCTCTCCAAACTCAATTACAGGAACTTGCAATGGAAAAGCAAGAAGCTGAGGAAGCTAAGAAGAAGATGGATGACCAGAGCATAAAGAAGTGGTTCGGCAAGGGCGAGGAGACGAGCGGCTCTGCGGAGTGCAGCGTGGCGGGGCTGTTCCGCTGCATGTGCTGCACCAACCCTCACGACCACAAGGAGGACCTGCATCTGCTGCAGATCGCGCACGCCATCGAGAAGATTGAGAAGAGATTGGATACGCTGTAAGCATTTTTACTTTTTTCCTAAGTGTTGAAGTGGAATATTGGTATGCCACTGGACGTAACCATACAGAGATTTAGAGGTAGTGTCATCAAATTTTCCTATATATATTAGAATTTTACTGGTATAAGAGTGGTAGAACGGTGTGTGACGCTTCTCATGGCTAAATCCCACTCGCTTTGAGCCCCGCCCTTTTGTCCTAGTAGTAAATACAAAACCAGAAACTGTTTACAAATTTTTATGTGGTTCAGTTATACACCGTGGCATATTAGTCGTCTTAAAAAAGCAATGTGTTCGGAACGAAAACGTTTCGTTCCTTTTCTTGTTATTTTTTTCAAACTCTCTGTCAGCTAGCTGTCATCGATTTGACAGCTTTTGATTGAGTTGGCAGTTGACACTTGACTCGTAAAAATGTAACCGACATGACTGGACGCGATACCGGGTTCTCGTTTTGATTTTATTGTAATGATTAAATAATCAATCCATCGTTATTGGAAATCGCTTCCGCCATTCGCGGGTGGTATTGTGCTTCGCCCGGACATTGGTATTTGGGTATATTTCGCGCGCAGCGAGGTTTTTTCGTGTGGGGAACGTGTAGGTGTCTGCTGGCAGCCGGAGCCCCGGCTCAGAACACGTTTGTTGTCCCTTCCATATTTATTATATATATTTTCCCTATCCCCATATATAACACGGTATTGACCAGGAGACCACCACGAGGACAAGGGTAAGTGCATGGTTTATGTACCACTTTCCACATTCCTGTCAGGAACCAGTATATCTAAAGAACAAACCCCTAGCTTTCCGCTGCTGCGAATCGCAGTGTCGCGGGTAGACCTGATAGAATCCAAGAGTCGCAACATTGCTATGGGCCCCAATGTTCGGCTGTTGGCTTTGTGATCCGCAAGCCTGTATTCAACACAATGTATATGAACAACTTTCTCCATGGAAGTCATAGTCAATACTAATAAAAAAATTGAATCTCCCATACAAATTTTGATCAGCTGACGACAGCTAAGAATGGCAATTCAAAAAAAAATTGCCTATGACTTCCATTGAGAAAGTGGTCCATATACATGGGTAGAAGAAGTAAGCTGCTTTTGTAAGACGACTAAAATGGCACGGCTATAATGCTAGCCTAGTGTCACTTATGTCATATGTCACGGTGTCCATGGACCCTTGCGATCTGCCCTAGTATGTTTGCTTTGTGGTTTGCCAAAATGTTTCTTTGATTTTAAGGCAGTTTAAAGGAGAATTTAGTTAGACACTTAAGCAAAAGTAGAAATAAATCTAAAGGCGCCTCGGAACACTGCGTGAGTCGCTGCGCAGTAGCAAATTCATGTTATATCAAGGCTGAGGGGTGGGATACTGTGCAGCTAAAGGAAATCGACGCGAAAACTTCACAGACATCATTTCCTTTGAATCATCATCAACTTATATATGACTAGCGGACGCCTCGCGGTTTCACCCGCGTAGTTCCCGCTCCTGTAGGAATACAGGGATAAAAAGTAGCGCCTATGTCACTCGGGCATAGTGTAGCTTCCCAACGGTGAAAGAATTTCTGAAATCGGTCTCGTAGTTTCGGAGCCTATTCGGTACAAACAAACACAAACAAACAAACAAAAAAATCTTTCCTCTTTATAATATTGGTATGGTATAGAAGTCGGCTAATAGCTGATGCTAGAGCCTATGTTCATGTTATATTGACTGTTCTGTAGCGGTGCCTCTGCCGAAGAAGCAGAGCCAATGAATCGTCGTCGCTCATCGGCATCGGCGCTGCGACGACAGTCCGGTATGGACCCCCTCGCCAGGCTGCCAGAGTATGAAGAGAGCGAGGTTTCCACCGACATACCCAGGGTAAATTAATTAACTATTTGCTTTTCCAAGAGTTATAATTATACGTGTAGATGGTAGATGCCAAAGAAAAGAACGATGGATTGTATGAGGAATGATTAATGAAAAAAAAATGTGATAGCGTGACTGTTCACAGAGCGGAAAAGAAGACAAAAACGTATTGCGCTGGCCCCAAGTAATATGAAACAAGGGCATATAGATAATGAATTAGTTTTTAACAAATTTCCTAAAAAGGAGGATCATTATTTCAACCGAAAGGCGGCCGCTGCTGGACATAGGCCGCCCCCAGGTCGTCGCCACATTGACCTATCCCGTGCGTCTCTCATCCAGCGGATGCCCGCAACCATAACCAGGTCATCGGTCCACCTAGTGGAAGGCCTCCCAACGCATCGTCTTCCGGTTCGCAGTCCCCTTAGCCCTCCCCGATTGTCCTTTGGGATACTTTATGCTCTCTGATTAGGCACTTTGTGAGCGACCACGTCTCGGTCCCATAGGTAATCACTAGCAACACACACTGGTCATAGACTTTTGTATCTAGACACTGCGGTAAATTGGACGAGAAGATACCGCGCAACTTCCCGAACGTTGCCCAGCCGAGTCGGATTCGACGGTTGACCTCTTTCACGAAGTTAGACCTACCCAACTGGATCGTTTGTCCCAGGTAGACATTATAGTCTTCAACTTCGTGCGTAGAGGCTGTGATCTTGATAGCAGTGGGTGTTACATGGGCATTTACCATGACTTTGGTTTTGTCCATGTTCATTTTAAGACCCATTCTTTCGGAAGCTGTACTGAGGTCATCGAGCATTTTACTGAGGTCCTCCATGGTCTCAGCCATGACCACTATGTCGGCAAACCGAAAGTGTGTGATGTACTCGCCATTAACGTTGATGCCTAGCCCCCTCCTGTCCAGAACCTTGAAGACAGAAGGCAGTGAACAGTTACGTAGAAATCAGTAGGATGGAAATCGTCACACCTGCGCGCGAGACGATTTGTGATGACTCTTTTAAACAACTTGTAGACATGGCTAAGAAGTGAGATTGCCCTTTAGTTATTTAGCCGGGCATTATCGCCATTTTTAAAGAAGTGTACTAACACACCCCTGCACCATGCCTGTGGCGTTTTCCACTCGAGTATGACGGAATCAAATAGCTTCTACAGGACCTTAAAGACCGGTTTCCTACCCGCCTTCAGGAATTCGGCCGTGATTCCGTCATAACCCGGTGTCTTATTGTTTAAAAGCTGTTTCAGAGCCATCCTAATCTGTGATGTCTTCAGCATAGTGTCGGGTCAATCTAGCTCTTGGGTCGTTTGCTACATTCGGAACGGGTTTACTGATTGATGTGTACAACTGCCATAGAACGTCTCGATCTCCCTCAGAAGCTTCAGTTTGGCGGATACGATCTTGCCATCGTCGGTCTTCAGTTTCGTGAGCTGGCTCTGCCCAATAGTCAGATCACTTGAAAACACCTTGGAGTCTTTATATCGCTCAATCGCGTCTTTAATACGCTCGGTATTACGGCGCCGATTCCCTTGAGTAGCTGATTTTAAAATGAGAATCACATCTAAATGGCTAGTCGTAATTTTTTGGAAAATATATGTTACATTAGACCTGAATAATTTGATCTGAGAAAATTTTGAGTTTTTTTCGTATAACATAGTGTAATTAATTTGTAAAGTTCGCCATTGTACCTTTGCGCATGAAGTTTTAAATAATAATAATAATGTCTAAAACGGACAAAAATACGACAATTGCTCCCTAACCGCTGGGCGTATTTTAATGAAAGCGACACCATCTCGAAAGACAATTTAATTGTCTACATTTTCATCTGAAGCTTTTTTTTTAAGTCATAGAATAATAAGAAAAGTAAAAAAAAAATACTAAATTTTAGGTCGCGCGGATGTGAAACGAGGACACGTTTTGTTCCCTCAAGGTCGTTGGCGTTAGTCGTCGTCTTAAGGCGGCGGCGGGCGACTGTCAAGGATTTAGAGATCCGTCTTTTGAGCTGCACGCCTCATTGCTTCTTGGCTGACATGATGAAGTCGATCGCATTTTTGGTTGCACCATTGACTGTACGTTTTTTTTACTGATTTATTCGTTAATTGTGAACCGACTTTGAAAACTATTTTTGCGTTTGAATGGTGGGTACACCCGAGGTGGTCCCATTGTCATCAAGTCAGAATCTGATGATGGGATCCCATGGAAGCCGGATGGAACGCCGTTATTAAACATTGTACCTAAAAACAATAGGTTACAAAGACACCGTCTTTGGAAAAGAAAGTTATCTCTCACTTTGTAGTGTTTTGCTTTGGAAGTCGGTTGTTTTTTTTTTGTTAAAAGGTTTTCCGCCTTTAGTGCAGTGAATGAGTGCAAAATCTAATACAATTCTGTGCATTACGTTGCAATTTTACTTTTAAGAACCGGAAAACTTTATTTGTTGGTTATCCAAATTTTTATTTGTTTACAACAGGAAGAGCGTGACGACCTGATCAACCCGTACTGGATAGAAGACGTGAACCTTCAGAAGGGAGAGGTGGACTTCCTCACCACGGCGGAGACAGACTTCTGGAAGGACCTCATCGACACCTACTTGTTCCCTATTGATGAGAACCCAGAAGAGCTGGTATGTATCCATTGTATGTATGTATGTATGTATTTTATGTATGTTTTCTATACACTTCATTAGGCTCAGTGTATCTTGGTGATAAAATATGAATAACTAGCAGCCGCCCGCGGCTCCGCCCGTGTTGTTTTAGTGCTTCTCTCAATATCTTTATAAATTATAGCCTATGTGTTATTCTGATGTATAAGCTATATTTATGCAAAGTTTCATCAACATCCGGTAAGTAGTTTTTGCGTGAAAGCGTAACAAACATTCTTTATTTCAATTAAGCCATTTTTGAACGTCAAAAATGGAAATTTAAAAGTAATAATAATTGATTCTACCGAAAGTAGCTTGTTTTGGAAAAGAAAGAACAAGAAACTGCATACTTACTCTTTCAAAAAAATAGTTTTACTCAAAAATGCATGTAATGTGGTCATTATTTTGACAACCTTGTTTGAGCAAAGTCGACCTTGCCGTTCTGTTTCAAGGAGCGGCCGGCAAAGCTTTGCTGGCCGCTCTAACAGGCCGGCAATGTTTTGCCGGCCGCTATTTTGACGTTTCAACGTTTTAAAAAATCAAATCCAAAAGGATTTTATTTAAAACACAGCTGTTTGTATCTATAGAGATAGGCACAAAAAGATTTTATTCCATATTAGGCTGAATAGTTTGAACAACTATTGCTCAAAAAAAAAACAAAGAGGTAACAAAACGCGGTTCAGCGAAAATTTTGTTTTTATTTAGTGACTTTTTTGCTAAAAATGAGCTCTCAAAGCGAAAATTCTTCTGATTCAATGTGTTTAACACCACCTGACATTAAAGATGAAGCTAAATTAGTGGTTGAAAATTTGATACCGCGAAACTCAAAGGAAAAATATAAATTTTTATATGAAAAATTTGTGCAGTGGAAAATCAGTAGGAAATCTAAATCTTTATCCGAAAATGTTTTTCTTTTCAATAATACAGCAGTCAAACACCGCATTAGAATTATCGCAAACTATTACTAATATCAAACCGGGAAAGTCGGTGTTGAATTTTAGTAACTGTACTTTTCATAATTTTCATTTTAATTAAAATTCTAGTTAATTAATATATTTTATACCATTCCCCCTCTAAAAAGCTTATTTTATTCACTGAAAACAGTGAATAAAAAGCACTTTTACTCACTGTTTTGGTGTTTGAATTTGGAACACACCAATGTATTCGAACTCCATCTCAATGCTACATAAACTCCTTGCGCAAAAAAAAATCGATGCAAAATTCTTGTAAAGGGAATACTCGACTTTCAAACTACTTCTTTGATTTTAATTTTGAGTTTTTTTATATTTAGGATTTTAATAATGATTTTGATTTTAGTCTAGGATATTTATTGAATACTTATTTGGATTGTAATTTTAATATTAATTGCAATGGTGTTTAATGAACTATAATTATTCAAAGTAACGGCGGTGGTCACTGGCCCCTGATGCACAGGTAACAGCACCTAGCTCAGGGCTCAGGGTTTCACATTTGTTGTAAATTTTGAAGGAAATAAACCATTTATTTATTACTCGTAATATTCCTTGCTTGAAGTCATGGTATAAAATATAGTATGCAACTCTTGAATAAAACGGATTTATATCGAGGGCCACGAATCACTCGCGTCGCTCATGATTCTAACACTTGAATCACTCGCTATGCTCGTGATTCAATAATCATGAATCACTCCCTACGGTCGTGATTCAGTCGTTAGAATCCTTCACTTGCTCGTGATTCATCTATGGCCCTCGCTTTAAATCCGTCTTTTATTCACTAGTTGCATAATATACTATTTATTTAAATTACTTGCTGGTTTTATTTAGATTAGGTACTTGCATTTTTGAGTAAAGCACTATACAAACCTTGGCCCACAATGACTGCTTCGCTGGTCACGCTATGATTGCCTCGAGCTAGCCTAGCTACGCTCTACACTTGCTGTCCTCGCTGTGTCGGCCTCGAGCTACGGTCTCGGCCTTTATCTCAGCTCGTCCATGCTCGTGCTGCACGCTGACCGCGCTGTGTCGGCCTGGAGCTGCGCTACGCTGCGCTGTCGGCCATAATCAGCGCGACCAGCAAAGTAGTCATTATAGACCGCGGCAGTAATGTACTATTACAACATTTACATACATATGAGTTAAGTTAAGTTAAGTTAAGACGGGCTGGTGGCCGCAACTCCACGTCTAAGCGCGTATTGTATATACATATATTAATTCATATACGTGAGAACGATGCACCCAGACTAACACTACTAAACTACGTATAGGTATAAAGTATTACAAGCACTAAGAGACAAATTCATTCATTTGATAAATAGGAACATGGTTTTCAGATACTTACAAATATTGCAAATATAGGTAAATTACCTAATTCAACAACAACGGAGTGTGCGGAAAAATCTGAGTTAATCCTTTTCTTCACAGAACCGCATCAAAACTGACTTAAAGAACCTCCGTGACAAGATGGTATTTGCTTTCTTGATGGTGAACACGTTGTTCGTGCTGGTCATCTTCTTACTGCAGCTCAGCCAGGACCAGCTGCACTTCAAGTGGCCTTTCGGACAGAGTTCCAGCATCGAGTATGATGAAGACCTGAACATGGTACGATTACATTTACACTTTTATAATTTATAGCCTTACACAGGCTCGCTAACCATTCACATGTAGAGGTTAAACTAATTAGCTACGAAATTATACACAGTACACTTATTGTATAAACCGAGTGTCTCTAATTGCAATTTTTTTCGTGACACGAAAATTAGTGTCCATAAGCGTCAGCTGTGTGAACACGTTGTGTCCAAGTGCCTAGGGTGGTTAAAAAGTTTTCTAACAGGTACGATCACAGAAATCTTAATAATAAGGCAATAGAAATGCTAAAGTACTAAATTTTATATCGGGACGCGTGTCGCCGGGGTCACAGCTACTACTACATAAACAAAAAATAGATACACAATTACACCTACAAATGCACTTTGCATTACTGCTACAAAATTAAACTTTATGCGATAACATTACGCAATATTTTTTATAAACGCATAATGTCAGGGGGCGCGACTCCTGCAGCCAATAAGAAACGTGTGCGAAAAGCAAAAAATGATATTGCGTACTCACTCTCGGCCCTCGGCTCTCGGCCAACTCATGCGGCTTGTACCTAGAATTTACGCAAACGGCAATTTTTGTTTATTGCGTATGACTATAATTTCATTGCTGCTTTTAGCAGTAGTAATAGTAGACATGAATAAGCTTAAGCGTTAATGGTTATTGATTTGACAAAAAAATCGTTTTTTGTGATAAATCGTAGTAGTGATAGTGAAAATATTTGATTTGTCTATATTTGCTAAAAAACGAAAAATTTCAAAAATTAAGTACTTACATATGAAATGTTATTCCTTTATTTGTTAAGTTACAAGTTTTGGACGAGTTTCCGCAGTTGGATATGCTGCAAAACACCATGTTTACCTCTCTCCGCGCGTCGCGCCGCGTCTCAAACAACACTAGAAACCGCAACAAACGCTCCGCGTGCACTTGTGTCCTCCAACACATAAGCGCGGCGACAAGGTCACGCGTCTATGCGACTTCTATTGCCTTATTATTAAGATTTCTGTGGGTACGATATTTTCAATAAACCGCACCGCGTTTGAATAATGAGTTTCACGTGGAGCAAGGAGAATACAAAGAACCTTATCATTTTAGTAGAAGTGCTACCAGCAGCCTAATTGCGTAAGTGAATTCGGCAAGGCAAAGCGCAAAAAGTATGAACAATTGACCAATTACGTGCGAGATGAAAGACGCGATGTGGATTTGCAAATACTTAGAAAACAAACAAGAATGTTTCATGGTGATCAACAAGAATTACATTTTATTAATTAAATAATAATAAGGGATTACGATAAAAACGCATTATTTTATCGTAATCCCTTATTATTATTTTGTATTAGCGTTTGTTTCGAAACGATTTTGTAGTTATTTTCTTGTGTAGAGAGAGAGATTAAAAGAAAATGTGTATTGCGGTTTTGAGAAAGCATACTTCCAATTCGCAATTCTGGCGTTCAATGTTACAAAACTAGTGCTAGCTGCGGTAAAGTAAGACCCGTTATAGATAACAATCTCCGAACGAATCAATTCACCTGCTCACGTTTACTAAAGCACTTAATTATTACCAGCGACACGCAAGGGTTTCGTTTACAAAATTATCGAAAATATTACTCAGCTCATTTATGCGCAAAGTTAAAAGTAACAAAAATAAGGACATAAGTTAATCTTTATTTTCGTAAAAATGCAAAGTTATCTTTTCCAAAAACTAGCACAAATATCTGTATGTCGATTTTTCGTAATTTTTTTTTTGTCTATGTAAATTTTAGCGTTTAAAAAGTGCCGGTTTCACTGTCAACAACAAGTACAATTTTAAAAACCCCCGACACATTTATCATGCGAAAACACCCCGAATCAAACAGTAAAACGCCTATAACTTTTGATCGGCTGAAGCGATTTTATTCAAACATAGCTAAGAACACTCTCGACAAAATCACTTTTCAAACAAAACAAACTAAATCAAAATCGGTTCATCCGTTTAGGCGCTATGATGCCACAGACAGACACAGAGATACACATATACACAGATACACAGCAACACACGTGAAACTTATAACACCCCTCTTTTTCCGGCGGGGGTTAAAAACGCTTTTTGTGTGTTAAGAATATAGTTAAGTATCATAGAAGTCACATTTTTTTTGTAATATGATTTTGAAGTGGAGCTTTTATGAAGAAAAATAATGGAGTTTTCGAGTGGTTCTGATGTAGATAGCTTCCATTGTGGCGGAACGGATTTTTAGCCACGTCAGGATAACAACTCAAATTCTTTTTATCAAAAAACATAAAGTACAATTACTTACGTGACGTGACTTATAAACTGATAGTATTAAATTTCCTTTCTGAGTTTTCAAAATAATTTCACCACAGATCTAACAAAACTTATCTGGAATGATCCTAAAAAGTTGCCAGGATATTTATATTTAAATATTTTTCAACATTACTCAAGAATCAATTAACTCATTAAACTACAACACAGCTGGTTTATTGAAAAATAAGACAGCCAGAATGAAACAAGGTACAGTGAAAACGATGTAAACGGTTGTCGCTATAACACAAAAACTGGACAAAACAAACATAGTTTTGTAATGAGGATAGACAAATATTTCAAAATCACTAAGCACCTTTTACAAAATCTCGTTGACCAGTGATTTTTAACCTAATTTAAATAAATGACTAGATTTTGGTCTAACTTCAAGTTTGTTTGCCCACGTCAGTTCACTATAACTCAAGACTACCTGACGCTGGAGCCCATCGGGTCGGTGTTCCTCATCTTCTTCGGGACCATCATCATCGTGCAGTTCACCGCGATGCTGTTCCATCGAATGGGCACTCTCTCTCACGTGCTGTCCACTACGCACCTCAACTGGTACCTTACTAAGAAGGTAACTTTTAAAATAAAACCTCATGATTATCTTGTTTAAGTAATGGGTTCATTTAAAGAAGCATTCGGTTGAAAGTGTTACCTGAAGTCCTCCTATAACAAGGGCCTTAAACATACCTGGCGAAATATGAGTTATCTTTAGGTTCACTGCCTAACCAAACGGTGAAGCCTTCTGTAACACGTTATTTTTTTTAAATAAATGGTCTAACCCACAGACATCAATCTAACTAGTATAGCAAGTCCCACCATCTGTATGCAAACCAAGCGTGCCACTTTTTCAGAAACAATTTAAAAACAAATTTACTTACCAATGAAAGATAACATTTCCAATGCCTCAGCCAACTTTTTCTATACATTCTATTTTTCTATAATTCGGTGGATTTCCGGTACCGATAATGCTTAATGAATAGCTCAGATTACGATCATTGATCGTAACTATAACTCCGTTTTTTGGCACGCGAAGTACATACATTTGTGTTATCTAGTTAGATTTATATCTGTGGTATAACCCGTCGGGGAATACAGGCATAAATAGAATAAATTGAATTATAAGTCCTGCTTTTCCCAGCATCGTTCTATTTATTAGATCTAAATGACATAATTATATGCTTTTAGTCAGTTCTGAGGTTTCATAGTATTTCCAGCACCAATGTACAAGTTACAACCATCGGCTATCTCAATAATACGTTATACTGTTAACAGCCAGACGAGATGACAGACAACGCCCTAATAGAGGCCAACGCATTACTGATAGCCAAAGACCTGCAACGTCTGAACACTGACGACCTGGACAAGCGCGACAACAACCAGCACGTCTCCAGGAGGAAGACCATACATGACCTGGAGAAATCGAAGGACACCAAGCAAAACGTTATCAATCTTGATGCTAATTTCAAGAGAAGGCTGACTATACTGCAGAATGGAGATGCGGGTAAGTCGTTTAATATTGCGAGATTGTCATCTTCTGAATTCTTTTAATTGAAGATTGCTCTCTCTTTTTTATTAATCGGCGAAACAAAAGGAGGGGTTTTCAATTCGAGGTTTCTTTTTTGTATGGTCACGCATTACTTTTAATAGAGGGGGTCCGATTTCAAAAAGTCTTTTTTTATTGCTAAGAGTATAGTTACCTTCAAGTTGGTCACATTTAAATTTTAAAAATAAAATCCTCCTCTAAAGGAAGTAGTAAAAGTATAATAAGAGGATTTATTAATAATCTTCCCACATAATTTTCAAAAAATTTTTAATAAAAAATTTAACCGACGAACTGAAAACCTTAAAATAAAACTTTCTAATCAATCTAGCATTTTGAGGCGGCGCCGAATTAACGAACAATTTTATTTATTTACTAGCTGACCTCCGCGGCTTCGCTCCCGTCAACTGGCTACCTACCTACCCTACCCTACCTACCCTACCCTATCTACCCTACCCTACCCTATCTACCCTACCCTACCCTACCCTACCCTACCTACCTACCAACTCGTTGAACTATTTATTTGAATAAGAAATAAAATACTACTATGCGAATGTAACCAACTTTTGTTTCTACCGGCAGCGGCGATCTAATTAAAATTTAGAACATAAAAGTTGCTATTGTGAGTCAATCCTAAAAGATAGACATACAGGGTGTCCCAGAAATCGACGTCAAGCCGTAAATGGGTGATAGACCAAGTTATAACAGTTCTCAGAAAAATACGAAAAAAAATCTATCTCATGTTTAAAAAAATTTATGGTCACTTTAATAATTTACTAAAAAATCAATCCCTGTAATGGTTCTTTAACTCCAATTGCTACAAATCCCATAATTTATCTAATTTTTTTATTATTATGTAATCTTGAATAATGCTTGTGTAGATTTTTGCCTAAAATTCAAAGCCAACTCCTCCTACTTGGAAGAAAATTAAACTTTTTCAAAACCAAATTATTCAAATTTACTATTTCGCCCAACTTTAACTGACTGTACTGAAAAAAAAATGTACTACGCTAGTTTGGCAAGTAACATGAAAAATTGGCGCATTTAATAAGGATTCAAAAATGGTGTAACACTTGCTAGATTACGTTTTCAATAATTGGTCAAGTTTTTTTTTGTAAATAGTCTCAGTTTTTACACAAAATGTCCATACTTCCTTAAAATGACTTTAGCTTACCTAAAGCTTTGCTAAACTCCGTTTCTAGTTCGATAGAGACGGAGAGAGTCATTTTACGAAGTGTGAGCGAGACAGAGAGTGACGCCACCTTTATCAGTGACACAACCTTTATCATGAAACGGAGATACAATTTACCGATGAGTGCGAATGAGACAGCAGTAGTTATTGTTCTGTTTTGTAAGCGCAGACGCACACACAATTACAAATCAGTACGTTACGCTGCTTTGTTTACTGCGTATCTCCGTATTCGTTCATGTTGATTCCGTACTTACCACTTTTTGCGTTGTTTTCTGGACTTAATTGCTTGTGATTTGGACTGTTTAATTCCTCTTTCTGACGACCTGTGCTTTACTCTGGACTGTTGCTGATCCTGTGATTGTGTAGTACTACCATGGCTGTGTACACTGCATTGGAATATGCGAACATGCACCTCGTTTATGGGGAATGCAGATGCAATGCCAATGCAGCCGCTAGACTTTATCGTGAGAGGTACCCGAACAATCGTCACCCAGATCATCGAATTTTTATTAATGTGCACCGTTCACTATCAGAGGGACGATTCCCTAACCAAGTACATGGTGAAGGAAGACATCGTAATCCGTACGAAGACGTCGTACTACAAGCAGTCCAAGAAGACCCAAGTGCTTCTGTACGTGGAATCGAAACAAGCACCGGTGTATCTAAGAGTACCGCCCACCGAATCTTAAAAAAGAACGAGTTCCACCCGTATCATGTACAGCGAGTACAATCATTACTGCCACGGGATTACGCTCCCAGAGTTGCGTTTTGCCAAAGGATGCTAGAAAGGCACAGAGAAGACCCTCGATTCTTAGAGAAGATTTTATGGACCGATGAGTCAACATTTAAAAAAGATTGCTACATGAATTTGCACAATTTGCACGAGTGGCATGTAGAAAATCCAAATTTGATGAGGCAAGATAAGTCACAGTATCGATTTAAAGTAAACATGTGGACCGGGATACTAAATGGCAAAATAATTGGACCTTTTGAGCTGCCAGAAATTTTGAATGGCGCAGTTTATTTGGATTTTCTTCAAAATACTTTACCAGATTTATTAGAAGACGTGCCACTGAACGTTTACAGGGAAATGTGGTTCCAGCAAGATGGCTGCCCAGCGCATTATGCCCGTTTAGTAAGAGAACATCTTGATGAAGAATACCCGCTCAGGTGGATAGGGCGCGGTGGGACAATCTTGTGGCCACCCCGTTCGCCTGATTTAAATCCCCTAGATTTTTTTTACTGGGGAGCGGTAAAAGAGAAAGTGTACTCTAAAACAATAGAGAATTTAGCCGAGCTGCGGGAAAGAATAACGGAAGCCGTTGTCTTTGTAATCAGGGGAAGATTTGCCCGGAAAATAACCAGATCTTTTTTAAGAAGATGTCGTGCTTGCATTGCCGTCGAAGGAAGGCAGTTTGAACATTTATTGTAATAAAAATAAAAAAAATCTGATAATTTGTTTTTTTTTTCTAAGATGAGAAATCTGGTCCTGACTTAAAGTAAAAAGGTTGAGTCACTATCATAACTTTGCTCTTAAATTACGTAAAATTTCGATTTCTTATCTCGCTCACACTTCGTAAAATGACTCTCTCCGTCTCTATCGAACTAGAAACGGAGTTTAGCAAAGCTTTAGGTAAGCTAAAGTCATTTTAAGGAAGTATGGACATTTTGGGTAAAAACCGATACAATTTACAAAAAAAAATTTGACCAATTATTGAAAACGTAATCTAGCAAGTGTTACACCATTTTTGAATCCTTATTAAATGCGCCAATTTTTCATGTTACTTGCCAAACTAGCGTAGTACATTTTTTTTTCAGTACAGTCAGTTAAAGTTGGGCGAAACAGTAAATTTGAATAATTTGGTTTTGAAAAAGTTTAATTTTCTTCTAAGTAGGAGGAGTTGGCTTTAAATTTTAGGCAAAAATCTACACAAGCATTATTCAAGATTACATAATAATAAAAAAAATTGATAAATTATGGGATTTGTAGCAATTGGAGTTAAAGAACCATTACAGGGATTGATTTTTTTAGTAAATTTTTAAAGTGAACATAATTTTTTAAAAACATGAGATAGATTTTTTTTCGTATTTTTCTGAGAACTGTTATAACTTGGTCTATCACCCATTTACGGCTTGACGTCGATTTCTGGGACACCCTGTATGCTGTCGCGGACTTTTTTGTAGAACTTTTAAAGAGGAACATTTCCATCATACATGATATTTGCGTAACTTAAACCGTTTACGCAGCGCACGCAATGGAAGCTCTCAAAAAGAAATATCTTTGCCCGTTTTTGCAATATTTTTCATTTATGCTCGGCTCCTATTGGTCGTAGCGTGATGTTATATAGCCTATAACCTTCCTCGATAAATGGACTATCCAACACAAACAGATTTTTTTCAATTCCAACCAGTAGTTCCTGAGATTAGCGCGTTCAAACAAACAAACAAACAAACTATTCAGCTTTATAATATTAGTATAGAACTTTTAAAGAGGAACATTTCCATCATACATGATATTTGCGTAACTTAAACCGTTTACGCAGCGCACGCAATGGAAGCTCTCAAAAAGAAATATCTTTGCCCGTTTTTGCAATATTTTTCATTTATGCTCGGCTCCTATTGGTCGAAGCGTGATGTTATATAGCCTATAACCTTCCTCGATAAATGGACTATCCAACACAAAAATATTTTTTTCAATTCCAACCAGTAGTTCCTGAGATTAGCGCGTTCAAACAAACAAACTCTTCAGCTTTATAATATTAGTATAGATTTAAGTATACATGTGTAACATTACGGGTCACACCTAAGACGTTACACAATGAGATAAAAAAAAACTAATGAATCAGAAGATATAAGCTTAATTAAATATATCTATATACAAATAAAAAAACACGATATAACAAAAAACATGAGGAAAAAAAAAAGAAATAATTTACAAAAGTAAAACTCAGTACAGTAGATCAACTTAGCTACAATCAATTTGTTTGGCGCCAACTCAAAATGCTAGACTAACGACTTTTTTTTTGCTTTTCGTCGGTTAATTTTTCGGTTCGTCGCTTAATTTTTATGTTAAAAAGATTTTACAATGCATGTCCTCGATCTTTTCGAGGACATGCATTGTAAAATCTGCGTTGCGTTTTCCAAGCAGCCAAACTGTGCGGAAAGTGTCACTTTTTTTCACTAGTGCTTTTTACTTTCCTGTATTTTTTTAATTTTTAGCTCCAACGTCAGCCCGACGCATAGAGTTTTTATTATTTGAGAAAAGTTTTACAAATTAATTATGTATAGATTATCATTCATATAAAAGGTAAAATAAAACTAATACTTCATTTTAGGCGTTTTTACTTAATCTAGATTTAGATTTTGATCAATAAATTAATTTTAAATATTCATTAAATATGTTTGGCAGAACGTATATTTTGCTCGTGCCTTATTGCGTTACGATGTGACAGCTATTTGCATATGCGCAGTTGATATGCCCGAGGAACTATTAGTTAATCTGTGGATATGCTGAACGCGTTTGAATAAGCCCGCCATTTTATTAATTAATTTATTTCCTCCCACAATTATTAATTCATTTATTTCAGGCGACAGGGCCCAGATAAAATAACTTAAACCTAAACATACATAATAATAATGGTGTTAGTAACAATACAAACTTATACCTATGTTAGTAGCACAATAAATTTGAATAAAATTTAAAAATTTACGAACATTCAATGATCATTGCTTCAGCATTCCAGCTGAAATACTGGAGCAACGATTCATATGAACACAGTCCAGCCTGTCAGCAATCATGGCCAGGATGCCATTGGAGCTGGCTCGCACCCTGCGTACCAAGGATACACATCTTTTACGCATCAGTGCATAAAAGCAATCGACGTGCATTTCCGCAAACATCCCTGATGCGCTACAGAAGCGAGGCAGCCCCATCAGCACCCTGAAGGCATTATTATACTGAACACGAAGTACAATGCATAGTAAAATGTTGTATGATACACGTACGTCTATCCACCATCGGAAATCACCTACCTTCCGCACTTGTAGCATAAATAACTATTTTCCCCTTCTTATTGTGTGCACCTCATGAACTGTCGTCTAATAAATGTTTTTTTTATAGTTCAGGAAGTAGCCCTATACCTTTGTGACTTGTGTGCTCAATTTCTGTAGTTTTTCCATAATTTTGTTTCGTGGGCTAGCCAGCCCAGAGGAGTTCGTGGCTAAATAATAACAGCCGCACGGGTTGATCTTCAAGGTTAAGCAACGCATGCCAAGGTCGGTCCGTGGTTGGGTGACCATTTCAACATACCCGGTTTCCTCCGTGCCTCGGATAGCACGTTAAGCCGTTGGTCCCGGTTGTCATTTGCAGATCTTTGACAGTCGTTACGAGTAGTCAGAAGCTTGAGATCTGACACGAGTCTTGCCAAGGGGTATCGTGTTACCCAGTTACTGGGTTGTGGAGGTCAGATATGCAGTCGCTCCGTGTAAATCACTAGTACTTAAATCTCTTTAGTAAAGTTAGTGATAGACACAATTGTAATACCAGAAATAAAGATAAGTTAGATCAACCATCATATAGATTAGCTAAAGTACACACATCTTTCATGGGGTACTGTGTTAAATTCTATAACAAAATACCTTGTGAGATATTAAAGTTAAATGAAAGAAAATTTAAAACAATAGTTAAAAGCACACTTTGTAAACAAGCATATTACAAATTAGAATAGAATAGAATATACTTTATTGTACACCATAAAAGTTACACATCTATTTTATAAGAAAAACTTAATTATACGGGTACAAAGGCGGTCTTATCGCTGACAGCGATATCTACCAGACAACCTTTGGATGGACTGAAAGAACTTACAATGAAAATGGGGGTAGTCTGTGGTGTACTGCTATTACATTAAAACATATATATATATTCAAAAATATATTGTTATAATAAATACTATCCATAAACTTAAATATACATATACTTAGATATATACTTACATAAATAAATAATATTACATGTTAACAAATTCAAAGAAAGGAGGGACAAAAAAAAAGAAGTAAATAATAATGATGAAAGTAATTAGACCCAATATAAAAGCGTTAGAGAGAAAGGAAGTGGTTTTTAACTAGGTTCTTAAAAGAAGCCAGTGACTGGGCTTGTCTAACAGGCAACGGCAACTCATTCCACAATCGCACAGCCTGGACCGTAAACGATTTGTCGTAAAACTTAGTGGAATGAGCAGGCATCAAAAGTTTCAAATTCTCCGATGATCTCAAGTGTCTAGAATGTGTGTCATGAAGGAACTTAAAGCGTTCTTTGAGATAATAGGGGGTTGTAGGAACAAACAGAATACTGTAGAGTAAAGATAAAACATGGGCATTCCGGCGAAGGCGGATTGGCAGCCACTTGAGCTTAATTCTAAATTCAGAAACATGGTCATATTTGCGTAAACCAAATATGAATCTAATACAAAAGTTCTGGAGTCTCTCAAGCTTATCTAGCTGCACTTCATTCAGATCTAAATAACTGACATCGGCATAGTCGAGGATTGGGAGAAGGAGGGACTGGGCGAGTGCAGTTTTGGTGGCAGTTGGAAGGAAATTGCGCAGTCTGCGCAAAGACCCCGCAGATGCAAACACCTTGCGGCTAACCTCCTGCAGCTGAGGACCCCACGAAAAGTCCCTGTCAACTAAAATACCCAGGTCTTTCACTGAGTCGCTGTATGGAATAGCTGAGCCATCAAAGACAATCCGGGGGAGCTGCGACCAGTTTATTTTCGAACGCAACCTAGGACTGCCGACAACAATGACTTGAGTCTTCGTAGGATTTACCTTCAGACCGTGAGTCAAACTCCAATCAGAAATACGATCTAAATCTTTATTGACCATATCAACTGCCTCAGACAATTCTTCTACCGGAGCTTGCGAATAAATTTGCAGATCGTCAGCGTAAAGGTGGTAAGACGATAGAAGTTCATTGGAAATAGAATTAATAAAAATAGCGAAGAGCAGAGGAGATAGAACGCCCCCCTGTGGTACGCCTGCAGAGGTATTGCACCATGACGAAGAAGAATCTTCAATGCAAATACGTTGTCGGCGGCCACACAGGTAACTACGAAACCAATCAATTGCCGTTGGAGATATGTTAAGAGAGCCAAGTATGCCGAGTAAGATATCAAAATCGACGGTGTTAAAAGCATTGCTGAAGTCTAATAAGGAAAGAACCGTCAGATTTCCATTTTCCATACCAAGTCTAATATCGTCAGTAATGTTTACAAGAGCTGTTGTAGTACTATGTCCTGGACGAAACCCGGATTGGAAAAAATTAAGGAGGTGGTT
The DNA here is from genome assembly GCA_949775005.1 of Orthosia gothica. Lineage (NCBI taxonomy): Eukaryota > Metazoa > Arthropoda > Insecta > Lepidoptera > Noctuidae > Orthosia > Orthosia gothica. The sequence continues at coordinate 20,296,213 of OX459058.1, forward strand.
CTTGCACAGGAATGTACTAAGTTGGTTATGGATAAGGCGTTCAAGGACTTTGGAAAGAAACGGTAATATGGAGATAGGACGGAATTCAGAGAAGGAAACAGGATTATGCTTTTTAGGAAGAGGGGTAATTTGGGCTTCTTTCCAAGAAGAGGGGAAAACACCGCTGGATAGGGAATGATTAAGGATATGGCAGATGATAGGAAGGATTTCGTCAAGGATAGGGAGTATCATCTTGCGACTGATGCAGTCACTACCAACAGCATTAGACGAGATAGATTCTATGCTCTTCTTAACATCACAATCGGAGAACTGATTAAAGACGAATGGTGAATAATCAGGAGTGGGAAGAGACGAAAGATCATTTAACGTTTTTGCTTTGATATTACCATTGAAGTTAGAGGAAGTACAAAAATGTTGATTAAGTAATTCAAGATCTATATCTTTAGGAATAGAATCTTGGCGCGATTTCCCCACTCCCATTGATCTAAGAAATTTCCAGACTTTAGCTGGGTCACCGTTATCAACGGACTTATGAATGTGGCGGCGTTGAGCATCCCTACACACCCGGTTGCTACGATTGCGGATTGCAACATATTTCTCTCGAGTAAAAGAATTTGGTCTGCTTTTAAATCTTGTTCTAGCTGCTGCTTTCCTCTGCAGTAAGTCTCTTAAACCATCTGTAAGCCACGGCGCCGGACAGTGCTTAATTTTTACCGGTCGAACAGGGGCATGGACGTCGTATAACTGGAGAAGCCTAACACTGAGTAGATTGACTTTGACATCAATCGACTCCGTGCCAATGACATCAGACCAGTCAATGTTGCCAGCATCCTCACGGAGGCTCTCAAGGTCCATACACCCAAAACTACGCCGGAGGAGTATCTTAGGTTTAGCCTTCGGAGGTCGAATTTTGTAGGAAAGGAATAAAAGGTCATGGTAGGAAAAGGCATCAGCTGTACATTGTCCATGCTTAGCGACATGTTGAGTAGAAGAAACAAGTATAAGATCAAGAAGTGAAGGAGTACAGTTAGGAAAATGATGAGTGGCACCTAAGGAAAGAAGGGACAAATTGCAAGAATGTGATATAGAATGGAGAGAGGAAGATCTTGAATCCTGTTTAAGAAGACAAGTGTTGAAGTCTCCCATTATAATAGTGTGACTGTAAGAAGGAATTATGTTAACGAGGAGATTTTCAAAAGAAGAAAAATAGTCGATACGTAAAGACGGACAATAATAGACACCAAGCAGAATCTTCGAATGATGAAGATTGACTTCTAAAAAGAGATGCTCACCAGCGTTCTGCGGCGGTGGCTGTGATGACATATGAACAACTGAGAAAGGAATGTTAGCACGAAGATATATGGCAACACCGCCACCACCACAGCCCGTGCGATCATTTCTAATTAGTTTGTATCCGGGTAAAGAATAGGAAGTGGATGGAAGGCATGGCTTTAGCCGTGATTAGATGATTATATTCAAGATAAGAATGCTTGGAAACATGCTGGTCCTGCTCCATAGGCCTATCTTTGGTGTGGACAAAATCAAAATGGTTAATTTGTATTATATTCATAATTAAAGTAACGCTTTATTTTTATTTTTTCTTCTTTTTTTGTTTAAAAAAAATTGACTCGCACACTGTTCTGTTGTTGTTTAATTAGGTAATGTACCTATATTTGCACTATTTGTAAGTACGTGAGGACCATGTTCCTATTTATCAAGTAAAGGAATTTACCTGTTAATGCTTGTAATTCTCTCATACCTATATGTAGTATAGTAGTGCTGGGTACATCGTCCTCACGTATACGAATTTATTAAAGTATGTACCTATATAAATATTGTATAAAACTTTTTTTTTAAAGAGTAAGTATGGAGTTTCTTGTGCGTTCTTCTCCATAACAACCTACATTTCCGAATGCACGGTAGAATCAATTTTTATTAAATGTAAATTTTAACGTTCAAAAGTGCCACATAATGGCCTACTTGAAATAAACACATTTGACTTTGACTTTAGTACTAAGACTGAAAGCCGACCCCAACAACAATTGGGAAAAGGCTAGGCAGATGATGGGCTAGCCAGTCTTTGCATTGGATCTCGCTTGATGGAAAGCGATGGATGAGATGTATGGTGTAACTTTTGCTTTGAAGGCTGACGGATTATATCATAGAAGAAGTTCTATAAAAAGTGCCTGTTAATCCCAGGTCTGATATCTCGCCTGCCGTCCCTGGGCGGCAACCCCGCCACGCGTCGCGCCACCCTGCGCGCGCTCGTGACGCGCCGCGACTCTGTCGTCGCCGAGAGGCGCCGCTCGCAGCTGCAGCTGCAGGCGGCGCGGGACTCCACTAACGACTTCATGTTCAACACCCCCGGATCAGTAAGAGTAAGAATTTACTACCTTTTTTTTAAATAATTCTCGAAATCATAATTCATTAGAAGAGTACAATCAATTTACATAGACAAAATAAATTCAGAACATAAACACAAAAACGAACCATACTTTATTGTCAGCATATTTTATTTTTCCAGCTTTATACATCAACACCATGTCCAATTAAACCATTACCTATACCTACACAAACCATTAATTAATTTCTAGTTGGGATATTTTGAAAGCATGGGCAACGCAGATGACAGAATGTATGCGTTCGAGTCTGCGGCGTGACCAAGTCGGCAGCAAGGGAAAGAGTTAGTGGGCGAAGTGTATGTTACCTTCTCTAATAGTGTGTGTGGTTGTTTAGTTTGACTTGCGGTGAACTGCGGTGCAGGCTGTCATCTGCGTGAAAAAAATACACTGCCGTTTGCTTTAATATTTATTTGAGCTCATCTTGTGTTTTATATTGGTTTTACAAATGCTTCTACAGGGTGTAATTGAAATAACTCAAAATCTAAACTTGAAACAATCAAATGTGTAGCTAGACTGTAGTGTGCCACCGTTAAACACAGGTCTCCTGCCATTATATCCAGCAGTCCCGGTTCAACACTACTTCATCACCTTCCAGACCTTGCCCATGTTACCTACCTTCTTATGAACCGTGACGTTATCACTGACTCCATCATCATCTGACTTCGTCATACTTTTTTTGGCCTTCTACCTTCCACACGCACAACCAATAAAAAGAAAAACATTGATCCCCTAAGAACTATTAGGGACTCCCTTTGCCGCACTTAGACTCCCATTTGATCGTTTGTGCGTGGGGCATTTATTCCCTTTCAACGTTTTGACACTGGCGCTTATAGTAAATATTTTCTTGAGAGCACTACTATACTCGTCTTGCCTCCCGCCCTTTCACTGCTTGTCTGTCGAAAGAAAAGGACATTGACCGGGTTTGTCTCACTCATACATGGTTGATTAATGTCCTTTATCCTATAGAGACGGAGTGCTAAAATTTTGAGCTTTGGAGTTAAATATTCTGGATACTCTTCACATTAATCTCAAAATTCTCATCTTCGCTACATGCAATCCTTTTCATACGTCTTCTTCACAGCTCATCATTCCGATCCTTCAAGTACGTGAGGTATTATTTATCATGGACTTGTTTCCCACATGACCCTAGTCGTTCATTGTCACTTCTTGGCTAAAAATTTTAAGAATTTTTGTTGCTTTTGGAGATGTTTCAATTACACCTTGTTTATAATTTGTCTACGTTGAGTGATGAGACTTAGTGAATCATCGTCTTCGAAATATCTTATCCCAATTATTCATTATATCTAGTTGGATGACATGAGTGGGCGTCCGTCGACGACGGCTGCGTACGTGAACCGCGGCTACTCGCCGGCGCTGGAAAGCGACGCGGAGGATTCTCCGCCGCCGCGCAGGTCCACGGTGCGCTTCCACGACCACTACGCGTGATACAGCTACTGATTATACAGTGGCGGTTTTCTTTTTTTTTGTCCCACTACTTCGTAAAGGCCTCTCCTAAGTCGCTCCAGAGGATCTAGACAAGACAATTATTTTAACAAAAGCGTCGCGATGCCGATGTGTAAAATATCAAAAATGTATGGGATTGCTAAGCGTTATCGGAATGTCACGTGATCAATCCCTTACATTGCCATCGTTGAAAGAATGAGAGCGGTTAAGCACTGCATCCGATACGAATTTGAGAAATTTCGGTTACGAAGTAGCCGTAGTACTTCTTGAGGTTACGCACTACATCTGGCCTTCTTCCGAACCTTTTCGTTCGAATTTAGAACATTTTCGTACGGGTAGAACTCGGATTTTAAATCACGGACTCAGATCGGATGTAGTGCGTAGCCGCCCTGATAATATGTCTGGAGCGTCTGGTTTTGTTTCACGTGCCACCTCGTATCAGTGGCGGATTATTTAGAAGAAATGTTGTTATTCATGATACGCTAGTTTTGGTATGTTGGACCACTGGCTGTGAGAAAGGCTCAGAAAAAATTGACGTAGAATTTACGAAGCACACCCGTGCGTCTCAAATAAGGAAAAATTTATAAAAGCGCCATATTTTAAAAAATGTATATAAAAACATAATTATTTTTAACTGCCTAAAAGTGTAACATTTTTTAATCTGCCTTCCGTGATGACAAAATAAAGACAGATTTATTGTAATTACAAATATTGTTTATTTCTATCAGAATCCGCCACTGCATAGATCATCTGATGTATTCCTACGGTTTTGCATTTAAACGGACAATATTGTACTCAGTGATTGCTGTGTAACACTTTATTCTTGCATTTATTTATTTGTAATTTCCTATAATTAAAACATTTATGAAATATATTACGAATTTAATAGAACATATTTTGTTTTATTACTTATCTATTTTAAAACTTTCATGCAACCAAGAAATATATCCTATACTTGCGTGTGGATTTTGCAGACACACCCCGAATCTTAATGATATGGTATGCGACGCAAATATTATTTTTGGGATCGAACCCGCGACCCAGCAAGCGCTTCTGCTTAGTAAGAGCCTTCGCAAGTCCTTATTCATGCCAACAATAGTTGTTTTCTTATGCTCGTTCGTCAGTTGCTACTTGCATCATATCTCATACTAGACTTCACCATATAACACGTGTACCTCAAAAAAAAATCTTCATTCTACGAATTACTTGGGAAATCCCTTCAAAAATGGTCTGTGTCTCAGGTGAGTCAGTAGATACAGCCTCTTTGGCGTGAAGTAAGGGGTCGTTAGCAGTTAGCTGGCGCTCGGCAGTGAGCACTGGGCGGTGAGCAGCGAGCAGCGAGCAGTGAGCAGTGAGCAGCGAGCAGTGAGCGCGCGGCCCGCCAACAGAACGCACGCGCGAACCATGCGCAGCGACGCCGTCCCGCGAGTGCACTCCACGCTTTACCTCAACATTGTGAAGTGATACACAGTACACATACGGATTACTACAACTCTAATCTCCTCGGGATATATTCAAAGGTAAGTTCAGTTTAAAACTCCTAAATCTAAGCCTTATTCCGATATGGATGTGACCTTTCAGCCCTCGAGGCTGCTGAGCGCGATCAGCTGCGAAAGTGAGCGAGGGTGACTGTGAGGTGCCTTGCATAATATGCACACATGACTGTAGCTTATAAAGTGACCAGTTCCTGGCACTTCTTTTATGGATATCTGCTGTGAAGGCCTAACATACGCGAGACTACACTGGTTTCTCTTTCGAAAGTTTCGTAACAACATTTATGTAAAGTGAGACTGACCGTTCAAAGAACGTGTCTAATATGATTCATAATGTGTTATTTATTCAAAAATTTGGCGAAGCTGTGGACCGTGTGGTACCCGTAACAAGCTTGTCTCGTAAACAAAAGTGAATGTAGGCGGCATGGGATACAGAATGGGAAACAAAGACCCGCTATATTGCCTTAGCCAGTGACAAACGACCTCTAAATACCAGCTGTAATAGATATGCTGAAGTGATACATAATTAAATTACATAAAAAGGTTTAATACATTGTGTAACTCATACCTTACGTACATTACATAAGGTACATATCTACAGATTTCACGTAACTTTGTTCGGTAAATTGATATAAAAGTAATGTCATTTCACAGTTTGGTAACTTCCTAAATCTTATTAGTTGACTCACATAATTATTTTATTATCGGTACACTAATAGTTTTAGCAATTAGAGCACAATGATTATGATGTTCTATTTAAGTTTGTTCCATTTGGTGCAGATTGTTTTTTGTTTTTTTTTTATAACTGTCCAACAAATTCTGATAAATTGCCTTTATTAACCGTCCAACCTTCAAAAAGACTTCTACTGGATATTCAACATCTCCAGATAGTATTTAATACGTATGTCAATATTTCTCCTCTCGATTTTAACGCCTCCAAAAGTCTTTTACAATACCTTTAAACCTTAGTCTATGTTCAGTTTCCCTTATTAACTGCCCAACCTTCAAAAATACTTCTACTGGATGTTTATCACCTCCAGACAACATTCTTTATACGTACATCAAAGTTTCTCTTCTCGATTTCAACGACTACAAAAGGCTTTCACAATACTTTTTAGCCTTAATCTATGCCCAGTAAGTGAAATCTAGAGAACCATGGGACGGATCGATTGATTGATATTCTCATACACTAGTACTAACAACTTCTTAATAGTACCAGCAAGCACACAAACACTGAAGCCGGCGCTCAACACCCAGGCCTCGCTCACATCCGCCGCCAGAGGGTCGTTCTCACTAGAACAAGAACAATTTGATGATTTCCGCAATAGTGCCCACTATTACGCTAGCCAACTGCAATTAACTAATTAATAATAATCTTTGCGTTGCGCAGGCGCGCTTGCAATACAAAGCGTAATTAAAAGGTTTGTTCAAGGAATTTTCGTTTTTGCTCCTACTTATTTACATGTGAGAGTTGTGTGACGGGAGTTTGGCAAGCGCCTGGATATTGTTGGGTTTTAGTAACCGGTTGCACCTGAAAGTGTAGGGACAAGATAATTTGGTCGATCTGTATACATGGCACGCTGATCGTTGTCAGCTGGTCAATCAAGTATCTTTATGATTTTGGTTGACTCTTGATACAAGATATACCAACTGATAGAGATAGTGTTGAGAGAAAAAAAACCGGCCAAGCCAAATTTCAATATTCTGAGTTCACGGGAAGTACCCTGTAGGTTTTGATTCCCTTGCGAATGTCGAAAATTTGCGGCAATTTGTGGCATAAATGGCTGTATCTTTTGATTGCGTTGGCTTAGAATTTTGATAATTTCTCAGCTTTAAGGGACAGTAGACTTAAGTATTTTATATAAATTCCAGCTTGATTCATTTCATTCATTCCATTCCTCCACGCGTTCCTGAGAAAAAGGGTTTTGACAGACAGACGGACGGACAACAAAGTGATCCTATAAGGGTTCCGTTTTTTCCTTTTCAAGGTACGGAACCCTAAAAAACAATGAAAACGACCCTTGTCTTGTTGACAAATTTATTTAGTAACAAGCGCAGTAACCGCTTTCAAATACCTGTGCCCATTCAATAACACAGAGCTTTACCCAGTTATAAATAAATAACTCGTGCGTGACGCAAGCCTCAAGAACCCACATTTCAAACACCATTGCGTTCTTACTGCTACAGATGACAACGCGCAACTGTAGGAATAACGCAATGGAAACAAAAGCGGAATTGAGCCACTTTCGTGCACAATCCTTGAGCTGGTTTCCGTGTTTGTAATTTCGTTTAATATTTATATATCCGACTTATATTTCCTGATCGACAGCTAACCTGACAAGAGTTAGAACAGACAGATGAATACGTCTGAATACGACAACTGAATAACATCTATTTGTAATTATATCAACGTTCACAATTAAAAATATTTGATTTGTGTAACTTTCGCATTTATAATATCACAATATTATATATCTTTATAACTTCTAAACATTCCTAAGTATTTCATGGCCGTTAGTAATGCTTAATTGCTTACTTTCATTAGCCATTAATAAATTGTCAAACGCGCAAATGGTTGCGAGCAGACCTTGACAGCTGTGACCGGAAGAAAGTGGGCTGTGATTAGCATGTCGCTGACGTACCAGCACGGTTTATACCTATGTACGTATGTAACGGTAGTTCAGGACGTGAATCTATTGTAGATAGCTTTTGTCATTGAGTCAAGTTTTAATGAAAACAAGATATCAGTTGGATACTAAACTATATAATTGAATAGCACGATATAACAAAGGTCATGTCTGATTCTAGCTATAACATTTTCAAAAAAACATAAAATGTAGTTTGTTATTAACAATCAGGATCAAATGTCCTTTGTCAAGTTTAAGCTGTTTTCAGAATTTCCCTTTTAATAAAAAAAAACATTCTGTATATTGATTCTAATAACGTCACCTAGGTTTTATAATAGCTACATTAATGCCAATTATAACACCATAATCAGTCACATAATAAGACTGTGGACAGTAATAATACAGGCATTTTGCAAAGCATGCAATGATTGCAAAGTTGCTCTACAAAAGACATCAACGCACGCCCACTACCACGAGAAGTGGAAATGTCAGTATCGCAACATATTGTACAGCGTTTAAGACATTATTTAAGTACATAAGCTTATGTTATTATGTCGTTCTACAATCGTAATTATGTATTTAAATGAAAATTAATTAAATAAGTAGGTATTTCGTTAGTTGTTCTTGTTGCTTTAGTGATCCTTGGTTCGATTCCTGGCTCAGGCAAACCTTTATTGAATTTTTCTTCTGGAATTTCTTCAGTAGTAGTAATTAGTGTTCCCGGTTGATGGGAATAGGCTCGCTCTCATTACAAAGCCACAGTGATTCGTTACATTATTATTTATATCACCCTCCGTGAACTACGAGGACAAAATTTATGCCCTGCACCTCATAGGGTTTTCTGGTTCCTGATTATTATCGAGGAATAGAATATGTGGTTTTTAATTATTTGATTGTTTTTTGTGTGAATAGTGGCTTTGATTTGTTTTTGGATAAAAAAATAATAATTGTCAAATAGAATAAACATTTGAATACTCGTAAATATATATTTTTATATTATATAGGTTCGCGCTTGACTACTATCTCACCTCACCTGATGATAAGCGATGATGTGGTCGACGGTGAAGCACGCTTGCCTGGAAGTAACCTTAAAGACCTCTAAATTGTAGGCTGTACATGTGTTTTTCACAAACTAACAATTTTATTCCTCGTTGGCATAGCCGATATTAAGAAAAAGTAATATATTTTATACATTTTTAAATATTATTCTATAAAAAAATAAAATAAAAAAAAACATTTATAAATATAAAAATAGTAGCTCACCGGTATCGGGAACAGGGTCCAAGCTACCGGTGGTCAGGGCTCCTGAGAGAGGATCCTCCTAACGATACGCGCCGTGTCCAGGAGTACCGCTTTCTGGATCAAGCCCTTGATCCAGCTGCCCAACGAGAGCCTCCAATTATTATTTATTATTAAACTGAATCAATTTTAACATCGTTTTATAGGTAGGTTAACCTATACATAAAGTAACTAGATCCGTAATAACTGCATTTTTCACATGATTCTACTGCTTGATCACAACCATTTTTAACCCCCGCCGGAAAAAGAGGGGTGTTTTAAGTTTCACGTGTGTTGCTGTGTATCTGTGTGTTTGTCTGTGGCATCATAGCGCCTAAACGGATGAACCGATTTTGATTTAGTTTTTTTGTTTGAAAGGTAAATTGTCGAGAGTGTTCTAACCTATGTTTGAATAAAATCGGTTCAGCCGTTCAAAAGTTATGGGCGTTTTACTGTTTGAATCGGGGTGCTTGCGCAAGATAAATGTGTCGGGGGTTTTTAAATATTGAAATTTTTCTTGTACAAGATTTTAATTAACTTGCAATGTATGTAAGTGTGTTCGGGTCAAATCTTGCAACTAAATTTTAAAGCAGTTATCCTCCACCGATTAAGATGAAATTTTGCATATACGTTTAGTTTGGATGACAATGCATGATTAGATAAGTGACGTCATTCTAAATCCAATATGGCGGACGGCCCAAGATGGTGGACTAGTTATTTTTTGTGCCATGATACTGCCATGATATGGGTATCATATGAAAGGGTTTTCTGAGAAGAATACGAAAAAAGCTTGGTTTTAAAAAAAAACTGTTTAATTTATAATATATTAGTTTGTCTTCTAAAGGAAGAGCTATTTACCTATTATTCTTGTATAGGTTTCAAAAGTTCTCTTTTTTCAATTGATAAATCTTGGCAATGTTAATCACTCACACAAAACTAGCAAGTAATGAGTTGACCGCGTGTTCTCCAGACATAAAGGGTCGGAATCAATCCTCAGGCTGACTGGATTAACGTTATTTATGTTGTTATATTTATGAGTGCAGTGGTGGCGTAGTGGTATCGGCCGCGACTTATAAGTTGTAGGTCGAGGGTTCAAACCCATGCAGGCGCTTTATTTTGTGTACATTATTTCACTACCACTGCTGTCAAAACGGTGAAGGAAAACATCGTGAGGAAACTAGCAAATCCTAGAAACAAAAAATCGAATACATGCGACATCCAACCCGCACTGGGCCCGCGTGGTGGATTACGGCCATTCCCTCACACAGAGAGCAGGCCTGTGTCCCAGCAGTGGGAACATTAAAAAGACTGATGATGATGTATCTACATGTGCAGTAATCATTAGCCGTGAGAAAACGACCTTCTCAAATATGTATGATGCGCTGATTAACCTTCTAAGAATTGAGATAAATATCATTTACGAATTCACATGTTCAATTCACCTACTTACATGCACTTTTAATTCTTGCCCAAATTACCATAAATCTCACATCAAAGAGAAAAAACAAAGAAATCTCTCACAAATATTTACATAGAGTTAACCTCCATTTGAGCCGAGTTGCGCTAGCGCAGGCGACTGTAACAAAAAGACAAGTTGCACGGCCTACCACCTACCACTACATTATAACAATTGCGCTAATAAACCCCACTTTCTCTTTTTTGTGGAGAATTTCTCGCATCTGCATCGTTTATTAATACGTTTATTAGTACGTAACGATCGCTTATTGTGTATTATAGAACTCATGTGATTCAATAACATTATGTATTGTTAGCGTCGGCCTTTTTCTGCCAATCAGTATTCCGTCTCCACAGTTTGAATGTGGCCCACCCTGCAGACTGTTTCCTAATATTAACTATACTAATATTATAAAGAGGTTATGATTGTGAGTTTCTGGATCTACTGAACCTATTTAGATGAAATTTGGTATGGAGATAGTTTGAGACCCTGGGCAAGGACATAGGATAAATTGTATTCCCTTGAAATAAAACACTTTTTACGCGGGAGAAGCTAGTCTGTCATATGTTTGCCACGGTAAGTAAACTGTGGTTAATAGCCCGGTTGAGATTACCAGTCTTTACTTATGCCAGTTTTAAAGCCTGAGGTCTTAGGGGTTGTTTCTCTCACTTAATCAGAAGTAGATAACCATTAAGTCAATCAAAATCAATCCTCATATTGCATGGTTGCATGAAATTAATGTTACTTTCGTAATGATATAATTTGATTGACATGGTTTTTTAGATCAAATCGTGCATAGCCTTCACTTTGACCTGGAATTTATTACCCGCTCCGAAATTAATTTGATACAATTAATTGTTTCATTGATTGAGTAACGAACAACCACAAGTCTAATATAAAGGCATCAGATGGATAATCTCGTCGAGGATAGATACACTAAAGTAGGACAGAAATAAGATAGATTCATAATGCAACGATCGAGCGCTTGTGGCTTGATTTCGTAACAGACCTGAGACTATTTTTTATTAGCATAGCTTTGAAGTTTCTGACGACTGGTATATTTTTATAGAGAGAAAATAATCGAGACGTGACGATGAATTTTTTATTTAATAAAGTTGACAAAGATACAGGTTCTTTGCACCTGAGCCAGTTTTTGATCGCATCCGGGTTTGTTGGAACCGCAAAAATGTTTCTAGGAATATAGCTCCTTGTCTCAATAGATGAAGTCAGTTGGGTGTAGATTGGCTGAGTGCTGAGTCGCTGGCTCGAGGTCAGTCCGCCCCACTCCTCCACGCTCCGGTGATCCAGCGTGATACTTACTTACATTAAGATCGTTACGACTTGTTTATTGACTCGGTATAAGAACGATTAAATGCTAATTTTATGTCCCAAAAATAATTTGGATCATAAAGCTATTCCGACGCGACGGCATAATTTGATTAAAGTTCATGTTGATTCAAAATGATGGTAATTTTGTACATAAATCAATCACAGTTGTAAGGCCAGCCAATGTCCATTAAAAAAATCAGCACATATTCATTTGAGACTTTTAACAATAGAAATATTAATTAAAGCTCGATAGTGTCGAAGCTCAAGCGAGAATGAGGTATGCCAATTTCAAATCTCTTGTATTCTGGGGAATGTTTAATTTTGCTTACAGCTGATGTTCACCTAAACACACTAAAAACATGAATATCTTAAAATTCATAGCTCACTGTCGCATCCAATCATCTCCGAAACTGGTTTCACCAGCTCTCGTGGGTAATTAACATCAATCGGCACTCCTTAAAAGCTGAAGATTATCTACACTCCCATTGGGCTTGTGAATTAGGCTTACGTTGGGCAAAGCATTCCTGATCGTTAACTCATCTTCTTGTGCAAGCTATGTACATGATAGCGACACTATGTAAAGCTATGAAAGTAAGAATATAAGGCAGTGTTGCGCAGCAGTGAGGAGGGCGGGGGGCGGCGCGCGGGGGAGGGCTGCCAGCTGACGGCCTCTAGCAGTGAAAGTAAACCTGCGGCCCTCGCCACCAGCCCGACCACATTGGTGCTTGTAATACGATTTAAATTATGATTTACTATTGCATTGCTAGTGCTTTGATGTCATTTACAATGTCTAAATGTACATTGTATTGTAACAATCAATCGATTGATTGTATTTCCCATTATAGAGATAATCGTGGTCGTTTTTAGATTTGTATTCCGATTCTCAGCCAATCCATACACAACTCCATCTCACACTTTCAAAAAATCTTGTAAAGACATTAGTTTGTAATTGTTTTAAATTTAATTGACCCAAAAACTAAAGCTTTGTTTTAATTTATTGCCTCTTGTGTACGAAGTCTGGTTATTAACCTTATTGTGGCAGGTAGAATACTACCTACATTAGCTCGTACATAATATTTGATCGTTTCCGCTTATTACGAATTACGTCAGACTTGTAAAACATAAATTAAGTAAAGCGTAGAGTGTTAAGACATCGTTATAACTGCATTCTTTATGAAATACCAACTATTCGTTTAATTTTGTAAAACATAGTTGAATTATGATTCACAAAATACCAGCAAGCGTCCCCAATATTTTCGCTTGCATTTAGCACATTAATTTACTACAAGATTAGACAATAAATCTAGGAGTTACTCCAGCTGTTACTTAGTAGGGAACATCACATTTATTACAAATCATGATCATTTTATTAAACCCGACGGAAAAAGAGGGGTGTTATAAGTTTGCCGTGTGTACCTATGTGTTTGAGTATGTGTATTTGTCTGTGGCATCATAGCTCCTAAACGGATGAACCGATCTTGATTTAGTTTGTTTTGTTTGAAATGTGACATTATTGCGAATGTTTTTAGCTATGTTTGATGAAAATGAATCGATTCAGCCGATCAAAAAAAGTTATGGGCGTTTTACTCTATGAATCGGGGTGTTTTTGAAGGATATCGTGTCATAATTTCGTGTTCGATAGATTGTTGATCGAAGCGTGTCTACTACTAGATAAATTAAGTAGTTTAAAAAATATGAAAAAAAAATTGTCGGGTGTTTTGGAAAATTTTACTTGTTGCTATATGGCTCTCTGAATTTAGTCTAATAAAGTTGTTAACTGTTGAATGGCAGTAGAATACATAGTTACCTTATGTAAAAATGACTCTGCTCCAATGCGACGGGAACAAGCAATAACAAAATTGTATATTCCCAGCTCAGGCCGTATCCCTTGTGTGCACTATCTTTATGGAGTCCAATAAGTATTGAATTTGAACTAAATAGGATTGCTATTTGCTCTAAAGTGCTTGTAAGGGTGGGGTCCATTGTCCAGCTGAGACCGAAGTCGCTGACCTTGCGGGCGGCGCGGGCGCAGGCTGCCCACTAGCGGGGCGGCGTGATCTGATACGATGGACATTGCCTGCTCAATGCAATAACCCAGCCTAACAATGTTTATGACTTCTTTGTGCTGGTACCTTGAAACTGTTACATACACGATGCGAGCCAGGTTCTGCCTATTGTTATGTTATATAAAGTTATATTTTAGTGTTGCGATATTAAATGAAGAACAAACTAAGACTTCTTCGATAGTTATGAATTGTAACAAGAACTGACGGGCGTAATCGTTTCTTCTAGCTATGTTGTAACACTTTCCTTAGTAACATGTTGTTTCCTCGTGAAAAGGTTGTTGTCCCTACCACCGTCTTCCTAACGGAAACGAGTATAATTGTTGGCAAGTATACCTAACAGGAAAACTTTAATATTGGCGAAAGATACATCATGATTCTGAAAGAAATAAAATTGATAATGTCTTTCTTTAGAAATGCTGTATGTAGATATACAAAATATGTGGTTAGATGCATATGAATGAGCAATAAATCACTGGCGAAGGTCCATAACTCTGCGAGGGATGAATGACCGGCAAGGTCGAGGGCTCTCGGTGGAATGCGCGAGAGTTCTGCTGGACACACTGTGATTCACGCACTCAATACATTCTTATTCGCCGAACAGCTCGGTATTTTTACCTTCAGGGTGCTAAGAGACAGTCGTATCCTTGAGACATAGAATGACCTATCTAGTGATTCTTATTACGAATGTATTTTGATGCAACGCCATTTTACGATCAAACTGAAGCCTTGGCCGCTAAACAGTTAATTTATTACAGCTAAGAAGGTGAAAAGCTACAGCCTCGATTGTTATCAACGTCAATGTTTATTGTTTTACAAGGATTTCCTACATTTTTACAAAGACTTTTAAATTATACTTAATAAACAATTTGTAGGTAAGGCTAGGCATATTAGCATACGATATGAAGTAAATAAGAGCTGTGGTTAAATATTTAACCTTTAACTGAAAGGTTAGCCGTGCGCTCACTTGAGAGGGCACCATCAATTAGGATCATTTTATAGATCTTTTGAAAGGTTAGGCATTGAAGTAACTTCGTGCCTTTGTTAAGGTCTATACCTTCTTAGCAAGCTAGGTTACCTGCGTCACAAAGACGCTACATTACATTGTTGCATGACTAATAAATAATAATGTTTAAAGAGACATAATATGCTCTTTAGTTTATAACTGATCCTGAAAATGAAGAAATTAGTAATACGCTTTTAAAGAATAGCTACTAAATTCTTCAAATTATACAAACTCTATCTAATCTACGTAAATTGTGAACAAAATTAAATCGTACATAGATTGTGGCATCTAAATGTATAATTATCATGTAAGAAGGTGAAGTAGATAGCATCTAATACCTATGTGGCTTATTTTCTATAATCTCTACTGCATTGATGGTTCTATGATTTTGCCGACAGTTTCCGTTCTTTTGACACCAAAAGTTAAGGAAAAATGCTCGATTTTGAGAAAATCAAATAAACCTTTCGAACAAAGTCACAATCTCGACAAAACTCAAGCTTGTTGATAATCACAGTATGGCACAGTCAGCTTCACGAGTCAAACCCACGAGTCCGTAAAAGCGTGACAGTGGACACAGTTGGAGCCTTCCAAAATGGAAAGTCGTGATGTCGACAATTTCTCTGTTAACGGTTCTAAAATGAACGCGAAGACACTGCACATCTGCTAATTAGGTACGTTTTGTGTGTGTTCCTCTGTGGCCGGACCACAGTTTAGTACTCAGATGCTATAGTTTGAAATAAAACCTACCTAAAGTCTACTTTCATCGGAATATATATATATATTTTTAGTACCTCAAGAGATATCTTTTTAATTAACAATTTATGTGGTCCGGCCGCCAGGCAGTGCTCTCTGGCCGCGCCACCTCAAATTAAATAGAGTATAATGAACTATCAATAAATCAATATCCCGAAAAAAACTACCTAAAGAGTACCTTGCATACGACAAATATGGTCCAATAAACCCCTTTAGTTAAGGAGTTATTGGTCATAGGGTGTGGTCCGGCTGGAAGGTATACTCTGCAGCAAGTCAACTTTGCAACATTTAATATTAACTATCCATAAATCAATTTACATAATAGTACCTTTTCTCTACTCTTCGTTGATACTTTTTCTCTTAAGAAACTATTCATTTTGATTAATTAATCTTTAAAGTATGTGGCGCGGCTAGGGAGGATTACTTGCAGCAAATATAACGAAATATGCTTTTTTTCTTTATGCCAACGAAAACTGCATAATAAGTACTTTATAAAAAGAACTTTTATTTTTATTACCAACAATGATTTTGAAAAAGGCGCACTTTGTGGTGTTTGTTTACCTATCTACCTAAGAATAGTTAGTTAATTTGACGAAGTAAGTGAAAATTTTGGTTTAAAATAAACAATAAGTACACGAAAAACAAATACTTGTGCCTTCGATTGTCTGGTGCAGTTTAGCAGTTGCTTATAAGGATAGAATGAACATCCGCAAACTAATAGAAACAAAAACATCCGGTTTTATGACGCTTATAAAGATCCCATAAATTTATACAGCATACGAGCCAATATTATAAACAAATATTATTTTGACAAAACAATCACAAATGTCTTGACGATCACAAATTGTATGTCGATCGAATATTACTTTTGTTTTAGACAAAATTTTATTAAAAGATATTCCTATAGTTACCTTTATCGGAAAAACGATGCACAAATGCACAATGCAGTTAGAAAAACTCCACATCTCAACGAGTATGTTCGTACATGCCACTGAATGAACTTATTTTGTCTGATAAAGGCATTTCAGCCCTTGAAGAATCGGCTCAAACAAAGTTAGAGATTGATTCAGGTGTGCTATGTGTTAAAAGTAATGACGACGGTGTAAAATGTACCGGTAAACAAATTATTAACTACACATTAAATGATTTATTAATATTTAAAATTGATTTAGGCGTTGATTTAAATGACATCCCAGACACTATGACATTACAATGAAAATTATTTGCGCTGTTGTCAGTGATTTTGTATTTACCAAATATTCGCCATTACATCACTCACTGCAAGCGTCTCACAGTGTTTTATAGACCCAAAAAAGTGACATCAGCTTTTTATTGGCTATTTCTACCTAATAGTTCATTACAAATGCACGAGTAGAACGCCCATGTGCCAATTTGAAGACTTGATTTTTGAAAAAAATCGTAAAATTTTCGTAACCTTGAAAACACCCAAAAATATTCGTAAAAAAAAACTGTATATAATTCAGCTTTATTCGTATTGCAGGTTTATGAAGCAATTCAGGGCAAAAAATATCTCGTATTTATGTAATCAAAAACGAAAATAGAACCCACGAAAAAAATGTTTTACGGAAATCACTATTTAGTTTTTAATTTATTTTTCAGCTCGAAGTTGAACCTCTGTCTGGTACAAATAGATTGCTTTTACTAAGGTTTATCACTCATAAAAATATTACTTTCATCTTAGGCCTAGGTTTTGAGAAAATGATTTTTATGTACCGAGGTTAAAATTCCTAATTTAGGGGTGTCACAAAGGTCAATTATTATCGGCTTTTTAGAATCAACTAAAATTAATTATAATTTAGTTTAAAATTATTTATGACTTATCGATCATAGTGCATGTTGCAGATATAGTCTATTGAATCGTAAACAATAACACCCATGATAACTCAGATAGGTTAAGTAGAAGGTAATCGCGGGGACTCCTGTGTATTTATTTGGTAAGTAGTAGACAGACTGTCACAGAGAACGTCATCATAGGTACGGCGTCGGTAACATGTCTTCCAAAAGCCTACAGGCTAGGTACATCAAAGTTGGTTCGATCCTACATCGCTGAAGCAACTTTTGTACGAGTCAAAAACTCAAAATATTTTATGTTTTTAATTTGACTCGTATAAAAAATAGTAATAGTTCTTTCGCACTTACCTAATTTCATGACACAATGACATGAGTGCGTAACAGGAAGTAATAAATTTCGCATGCATTCTTTCTTTATCTAGTTGAGATGGCACGCTTTGACTCTTATGGCTCAGGCATAAGGTATAATTTGCACTGAATTGCATCAGGAAGTGAGCTGGCAACGTGTGGACGTGGTGAACTGTCGGTACTCATCTATTAACAGATACATCATGTCGAAAATGCTAAAAATGAAACTGTGGCTTAACTACTGGATATATTCGTTTGCATTTTTATGTGTAGACTGCGAATATCATGACTTATACGGAGTTTAATTTATTTTCATCTCTACCCTATAATAGTATAGGCAGGTGTTTATCAGACAGTAATCAAAATAAGAAGCCAAGAACCCAATTATGGGCTAAACTCGCATTTGTACATTAACTGTCCTATTACATTTGTATGTTAATATATTTTTTGTGTACAATTTCACTTGAAAAGAGTTTTAAAATAAATTGTTAGAATTATACCATTATAGAAGACTAGCTGTTCCCCACGGCTTCGCTCCCGTGGGCCACCCCACGGGACCCGTTTTCGGGATAAAAACAATAGCCTATGTCACTCAGGAATAATGTAGCTTTCTATTGGTGAAAGAATTTTTAAAATCGGCCCAGTAGTTTCGGAGCCTATTCGGTACAAACAAACAAACAAAAAAATCTTTCCTCGTTATAATATACCATTATAGAAGATAAAAGACCTGCTGATTTTGTGTGATAAAAACTAATCGTCGACTAGTGACAACCCTAGCACATATTTTTGAAAATAATTTTCTCAAAACCTAGTCTCAAGTTGCAAGTAATATTGTTATGGATGATAAACCTTAGTATAAGGAATCTGTTTGTATCAGACAGAGGTTCAAATTCAAGCTAGAAAAAAAAAAGAAGATATATACTGATTTCGGTAAAACATTTTTTTTTGCGAGTTCTTTTATCGTTTTAGATTACTTAAACACGGCATAATTTTCTCCTTGACTTGCTTCATAAAACTGCAATACGAAATAAGCTCAATTATGTACAGTTTTTATATACGATTTTTTTTTTGTTCTTTGACCTTAAATGTCACAAAAACTTTGCGATTTAAAAAAAAAACAATTATTCAAAATTGGCACATGGGAGTTCTACTTGTGCATTTTCAATGAAATATTAGGTAGAAATAGCCAATAAAAAGCCGATGTCACTTTTTTTGGGTCTATAAAACACTGTGCGTCTGGATGATACTCGAAAAACTTAAGATGATTTAAGTACTAAAGTTACAAGGACTAAAAACCAGCAAATGAATGTTCATTGTATTTTATACGCAAAATTGTAAATTATAACTTATTTTTATCAAAATGTTTATTTTTAATTTAGGCCTTGCATTTTAAAGTTGGAAAATAACTTCAAAACTCCTTTAATTGTAATACTGATTGACTATATTTTAAATACGCGGTTTTTGTACACTCTTTTTTTCATTGTTATTTCTTGTTTAAAGGGTTAAATGCTTAAATTCAATCTATTGACTTTAGTTTGATAAATAACACACTTTGCCGTCATTAACAATACCTTTTATTAACAATTGTTATTATTTGATAGTGAAAATATATTTGTTATTCGTAAATTTACTGTCTATTTTAAACCAAATGTTTCACTTACTTCGTCAAATTACTACCTATTCTTAGGTAGATAGGTAAACAAAAACCAAAAAGTGCATCTTTTTCAAGATCATTGTTGGTAATAAAAAAAGTTTATAGATGAAGTCCAGGTCTTTTTATAAAGTACTTATTATGCAGTTTTCGTTGGCATAAAGAAAAAAAGCATATTTCGTTATATTTGCTGCAAGTAATCCTCCCTAGCCGCGCCACATACTTTAAAGATTAATTAATCAAAATGAATAGTTTATTAAGAAAAAAAAGTATCAACGAAGAGTAGAGAAAAGGTACTATTATGTAAATTGATTTATGGATAGTTAATATTAAATATTGCAAAGTTGACTTGCTGCAGAGTATACCTTCTAGCCGGACCACACCCTATGACCAATAACTCCTTAACTAAACGGGTTTATTGTACCATATTTGTCGTATGCAAGGTACTCTTTAGGTAGTTTTTTTCGGGATATTGATTTATTAATAGTTCATTATACTCTATTTAATTTGAGGTGGCGCGGCCAGAGAGCACTGCCTGGCGGCCGGACCACATAAATTGTTAATTAAAAAGATATCTCTTGAGGTACTAAATATATATATATATTCCGATGAAAGTAGACTTTAGGTAGGTATTATTTCGAACTATAGCATCTGAGTACTAAATTGTGGTCCAGCCACAGAGGAACACACAATATTACCCACTATGACGAGTTCTTAAGATAAAAACGCTTCTATTCTTCGTTTGCGAATGGGCAACGATTAAGCTTTATCTTTCTGACTAACCAAAACCTTGACAATTTTAGTGTCTCAAAAGCTTTTACACGAACTAAATACTTTTTTTACTTTAAGTTTCATCATTAAGCAATTTTCTAATTATTATTTTCCCTCTTGTTTACAGCAAATAGTAAATAATGGCGACGTCGGGAGGGAAGCCGCGGCGCGAGGAGGCCAGCGACAACTCCGATGACGAGCTCACACCGCTCGCTAACGACATCTATGGTGGCAGGTGTGTACTAAACTTGTTCAATATTATCTAATTGATTAAAGAGCCGATTTTTATTCGGCAGATAACTCTTATCTGAGGAAAACAAATGGCATTTTGACAGCTTAAATATAAACAATATGTCAAACCGCCATTTTTATTCTTAAACTTTTCCGGCATTTGAGAAATCGGGCGATTACAATGGAACGATAACATTTTACATGGAATAAAAATGGTGGTTTGACAGTTTTTGTAAAATCCATGCTCACAGACGTGAATCAATAGTTTTTCAAGAGCTTTTGATTCGAATCCTTGTGCTTATCATGGATATTTAGATGAATCATTTCCTATGAATGCCAGCCACAAATTAAATTAACTCATCACGAAGGGGTAAAATTAAAACTCAAGAACACAATTCTATATTTAAGTTTTATAAGTATATAAAAAACATAAATGTGGTATCATTATAACGAGCCTATAATATGTCTAAGCTAGATATTACCTATTACACAAAGATACGACTTCGTCTCTAACAAAAGCTCGTCTGAGAGTTACGTTAGGTACAAGACGGAACAGCCTCCGTAACGTATGATATCACTCGTTCCAATCAAAGCTACACGTCATCGTCAGGCAATCATTCAGCGGTTGTTCTCATGTACATGCTAAGTACATACCTTACACTTTCACCTTTACGAAGTAACTGAGTAAATAAGGAAATAATAACACTTTTTATTTGTTTTCGATTGCAACTTTTCAGTTTTGTATAAAAGCACTTTAACCTAGTTTTCGTTTTAAGTTATTTTAAAAGCTCTTACAAATAATATTAAAGTTGCATAATGTGTTCGTTATTTTTTCATAAAAGTTTTGAAATGATTGTTAAATTAGAATGCGTTAAGTCGTCACGTGATTCATGCGAACACACAATTTCTCGTGAAGGCTTCTTAACGAAGTGACATCTAACATCGTATTTGTAAGGTCAAATGTGATCATAACGTTAATATTAGACCGTATTTGGTTGAGGCTACAAGCAACATTATTTAAATTCAACGATAGTAAAATATAGTATCTAATTTCGATTATTATAGAATATAATGATTCAATTGCCATTACAGGTTATTGTATCACCGGTGAATCGATTTGACTGCTTGTAATGAAATTACGCAAGTTTCTAGAAAAAGAAACGAATCAATTAGAGTAGAATGCCGTTAAAGGTCTCATTAGTGGTAAGAACACTAACAACGATATTAATATGGTGTTCAAAGCATAATTATGTGGTTAGACATGTCCAAGCGGTGGTCTTAAAGCATTATTTTCCCATCATAACTATGTTGAGTAATTCAAAAGCAAATCAGATGACTCAGATTTGCAATGATGATAAACTCTTATATTGCAAGTTTCCCACCATGAGATTTGACTTTTAAAAACAATATAGGCTGTGAAAGCTTCTTCTGCTAAGCTTCAACATTTCAGAATTTTGTGACTATTGACGCCGATATCAGAATTATCAGAAAATAAAATCAAGTATTTTGAGATGGTAGACTCGCAGAGTGATTTTTTTTAAGAAATTGACATGCCAATATTATTAAAGAATAAGAGATTTATCAATGGTCATTAAAAGTGCAATTTATGAGCTTCTTATTAGAATAAAAATACCTGTAGCCTAGGATAAAAAGAAGTAATAATGTAAAATATCTTTGTTTAGTATAAAGCTTTATTTAGCAGAGGTCGAACCGCTTGCGCTCGCGCGATCGGTCACCGCGGCCCGGAACCCGTTCAAATGCCAAGGTTGACAACTCTGACGACACAACTTTCGATCGATCGACTGCGCCACATTTTTGCGCCCCACTTCGCTCTTAGAGGCCTCTACGCACCATATTATAGGGTCTATAATAGACACTCGTGATGGTTTACTTGCCCCATGATTCTTGTCCAAGTCTAGATGAGAAATTAAGGTCTAACCTTGAGACCATATGTTGTAGTTCTTACATCCTGTTTCAACTTCACAAGTCTCTACAATCTACATTCTTTGCAGCAAGTCTGACTGCATCTTTGAACAATTTATTCTTTTTTACGAACAGATATATATTGTTCAAAAATGCAGTCAGGCTTTGAAGTGTTTTTTATTATGTCTGTTCTAGATCGTTCAATTCTCCGGTTTGTTAGATCACGTTTAGTTACAGTCTGTCAATGCTTGATTCGTAATTCTTAATCTCAATTTGGAAGAATGTTGAGAGTTGTAACTGCAAAGAATAGAGTAAATAAGACTATTTATTTGATTCAGATTGAACAGTGTCTAGCAGTAAACGCTTTCGTAGGCGGCAGCTGAGACGAGCGGGGTCGAGCGTGATCAGAATACTGGATGGCACTGGCTGACCAATTTGATACTTACCGGTTGTTTTGGGCTCAAAACAACAGTAAAGAGAATTCTTAAAATCCGAACTAGCTGCCACCCGCGTGATATTCTTCTCCCAATATATATATAAGAAAAAGTATGTATGTATGTTCCTTATAGACTCCGAAACGGCTAGCCGAGATAGTTTGGAAAGGACATAGGATAGTTTGTATTCACTTGGGATGATACTAGGGCGAAACTAGTATCTTTATAAATTATAGCCTATGTGTTATTCTGATGTATAATCTATATTTCTGTGAAGTTTCATCAAACTCCGTTCAGTACTTTTTGCGTGAAACAGTAACAAACATCCATCCATCCTCACAAACTTTTACGTTTATAATAGTAGTAGGAAGTAGGATGTCACATGTAACGAAATCACTGAATTGACAGATAATAATTTCGTGTTAATATTATGCGATGTATTAAGTTTTGCGAACACATTTTAGCACGATGCAGGAGAAAAGGTGACACTAGAATTATAAAACTCTATTTTAAAGCCATATGATAATAAGATTAGATATAGGTATCATAGGACTGAAAATACAAGGTCCTCAAGAAGCTATGTTTCGTCTTTTTCAAAGAAATAGACATATCGTCGTCTGATCCTTTATACAAATTACTTATTATCAATCGACAGCTAGGTTTTGACCATAATATTTTAAACGCCGTGTTATGATGAACATAGGGTCGTAATGACGTAACCACGACTTAGATCAGTTAGGTTTATGACAAACATGGAAGTTAGCAGAAGTGTGCACAACATAATGCTCCCGTCCACACCATGGTCGATGACCTCGGGCTGCGGTGGACATTGGGCATGGCCGGGAGCAGCGGCCACGGCGCGCATATAAAACAAAACATCACCTTATGATGGCCATATGGAAATTGGAAAGTTTGACGATTCCCATTAGGTGACGAAATTTTTTATTTTGCTAATTGATCTCTTGGAAAAACCTCTGATTTGTTGACCTACGTTACTACTTTTAGAGAACAGGTTTTTGCTGCCAAGACCCAAAGCTATTTTATTAGTCTTGAAACATAGTTTTTATATATGTAGATGCGTTTTTATTAATTTGCGACATTGAGATATCGATTTAATTTAAGATATAAAATTAATATTAATTACCTATTCTTGCTATGAAAAGAATAATAAAAATAGTAATAAAATCAGAATTTTATGCAAAATTAAAACAGAATTTCGGCGGTAAGTCTGTTAAACTGTTTCTTAACAGATAATAACAATCCACTTAATCTAACTACTTGAAACTTGCAGCTATTACTTTGTGAAACAATAATCGCGGCTAAAGAAATAGTTGTTTTATTGTAATGGTATTACGGGTTACTGTTATGTTACAAAACCGCGGGGCCGCCGCGCGCCGGCCGGTGCACGGGCACGCGACGCGAGCGAAGGCTTTCGTAAGTTTTCGTGAGCTGTAGCGACATTGAACGATCTATTGTTCTGACAGGCAGCTTCGTAGGCTGCGCTCGCGCCGACAAATACCTAATTCATCTAGACGCGGCCAATATGATTGTCTCGAGTCTGGATCGTGTGTGGAGGAAGGTCACTACACACGTACATTTGATTTGAATTCCGACCTCGCGCACTAAATGTTAGCGACGGTGAGACGGTGACTGCTTGCTCAGGGTGAAGAACTTGCAATAGGTTACATACGCAATACAATTTCGCATGTTGCTATTTTAGATACAAATAATAATCAAATGACATAATCTTCGTAAATATCAAAGCACACAAAGCATAGCTTCTTCTATGTACAGGGTGCGACGAAAACGTGTTCTGATTTTTATTGATCTTTAAGTCCCAATCTGATTTTTGAATACCTATTCCTACATACAGGCAAGAAAGAGTCAAATATGCAGCCGAAAATATAAATTATCTAAAACAGAAGCATCGGTAGGATTCGTAGATAGCCAGGTAGGTACTGGTATTTTGGGTGAGTCAGATTAATTAAATATACCAAAACAAGCACTTTGTGCGTAACTTAACTCTCAATACGCAGTTTGTGCATGAATATTTTAACTAAAGAACTGGTTTTCTAGAGCTAAACCTTGTATATTTTATATTGTATTTTGGATGTATAATGAAGCGTATAAATATAGCAACTTTTTCACTTCCTCATGTAGGTAGAAAATTAATGCATACGGGGACCAGTTTATCTACTAAGAATTCGACAGGTTTCATGGTTGTTTGTCGATCAATCGAATTATTCTTATATATTTAAATACGACTTTTAAAATATTTATATATATCGTTGTTAAACGTACGTACATCTAAGACATGACTAGAGCAAAAGGATGGACCTAACTATTGCAGGCCACTTTTCGGAAACGACTCTCGGGCAGTTTTTACTCGACTGCCGAAGAGGGTAATGTGGTTATCAGTTTGGTCCCTAGAACGCTACATACATATAAAAAAACAAACATACATATATACATTCTATTTATGTATGTATGTTTGTTCCTATGTTGCCTTCTAGGGACCAAACGCGTTGGCCGATTTTGATGATTCTTACGTCAATCGATTCGTCTTAACCCTGCGAGTCACTGGCTACATTAAAATTGGAATAGAAAAATGTTTTTTCTTCCTAACCCATCGTGGGGTATCAAAATAAAGGGTTTTAAGAGTTGATTTCAAAAATATATAACACTTATATGTTTAAAATTCTAAAAAAAATAACTAAAAAGTTGTAAATAAAAGAAGTTAATAAAAAAATCAAAAAACCCGAATTAACTTTTTTATACTTTTTACTATAATTGCTTGGGTACCAGATACGTAAACGCAGCTTTTCTTAGATGCACTTCCGAGTATTAGACAATCATGTGTAGGTACCAACATATTGTTGTGTTGTAGTTAACTGATTGGAAAGTGTTGAAACATAGGCGTCACTCATTTGCGGTGGGGTGTTGATGCGATCATATCAATTAGTGAGCGGACGATACAATTTCGCGTGCTCACCACTGCTGAACGAAGAACTCACCGCACACTGCGTGTAACTTGGTGCTAGTTAGACAAAATGTTGGCTGAGGATTTTGGAGTCAATTATAGAACTGTATTGTGATTACCAAGGTTACACGTATTTACAGCGTCTTTGGATTTACCACTAAATGACATGGAAAAGCACAAATGTTTGGGTTTTTAGATAATGTGTAGGTATCAAAGTATAAATAAATTTAAAGGTATTTAAAATGTACCTAGTCTAGTCATATTCAAAACCTCTTTGGTGTATGCGAGAAAATACTTGCTATGGTTACAATCCCATGATATGGTGTTTTGCTTGGTTACCACTATTTATTGCTTGTGCTCAAAATTCGCTTGTTAGATATGCACACAATGGTAAAGTCTAGCTTAAAACACAAGCATGCATTTGGATTTATATCCCGAATGCCCGATATTGCAATTTGGTTTTGATGGAGAAATTATAATTTTCGTTCTAACAATCCCAATGTCTTAGATAGATTTGCACCTTAAGGCGGTACCCCGAGCAAAACGCCGCGCAAGCCGTTTTTTGTGCTGTTTTTAGGAGCTATCTACTCGTTATTTAAAAAGAAATATCAATTAATAAAAATACATTAAATTTCTTCATAATATTGATTCTAAAATGGTAGATTTAGTTTTTTTTTAAATGTTGTATATATTTCACTAATCTACTTCCAAAAAAACATGAAAATGAGAAATAATTTTTGATATTATGCATCTCCTCGTAAAGTGTTCATTGATTATTTTTTGTACTAACACTAATGGATAGACAATTTAATAACGAACATTTTTGTAGAATTATTTTTTTCAAAAGACTAAAATTCGATTTTATAAAGATTTTATTCTAAAATCTGGGCGTATTCACTACTGTAATTCATGCGCCACCAGTGCCGCTAGACCAATAGGAACGCTCATATCTCATGCCGATTTTTTGGTCAGGGTACCGTCTTAATTATACAAATGAGATTAAAAATTTATCGAGTATTGAGTAGTTTTTCTTTCGCTTTCAACCACATTGGAAAATATATTATTGTTATTAATAATGATTCGCACTTTTTTGTGCTGTATCATGTTGCATAAAGCATTTGACAGTTATAGGAGTTTGGGAGAGATCAACAGCTTTCTAACCCAGTGTTACGTACAAATTCTGCTTCTACAAGGCATATAATTGCATTATATGCCCATAGCTTCTTAATTCAGAAGAGAAATCTCTCCTGAATTAAGAAGCTACCGGATTTATAAATTACGAATAGAAGTTGAGTAATCGCCAAACTTTACGTTCTAAACACCAAATACTCAGTTCATCTATAGTGTCGATACTTGAGCATACTAACGAGTCTTTGGACACTATATAGCTCAAAATATTTTTCATGTATTAAGATCCCTCAGAGCTCAAGTTTGCTGATCAAGAACTCGTAATTACGTCGCATACCTAACTATTACCAGCTACGACCAGCTTAGACGAAAATTCTCATGCTGCCTACTAATTTGCAAAGGAAACCACGAACCGGCAATTTTGTGGTAATAACGTACCTATCCCATATATTGAGGAAATTAATATTCATACTTTGTCCAGTACGAGACAATAGCGTACCACAGGGCGACGCGGCGCCGCGCTGCCCAAGCAGTCGTTACTGCGATCGCACCGTTCGCTGTCCTCATAACATAACAATCGATGAGTTCTACTACACTATTCGGACTGACTGGACATTCCGTGATAATTTTCTTCAAATTTCCGAAAATAATTTTCATAAATTTTCTATGGTGATGTGACTTTTTTAAACATGGTAATCCAGTGACTTGTGAAAATATGAGTGACCACGATCGAAAAAGTCATTACGAAAGGGACGATGCCGAGGAACCGCTTTACGCCGCCAATAACAATAATTCGATTTATAGCAATGGGACTTTACATTATTGTAGCATATACAGGTAAATGTTGCAAGTAATAACATAATTTTTAATCTGTGGAACTTTGAGTGGTTTAAGCTTAACGGTTGTTGTGACATTATCCGGTGATGACACAAAAGTGGGCTGCGTGTATGGGGTTACATCAAGTAGGTAGATAGATGTGACACAGCCACTCATAGGTAGGTAAATACCATAACTGAAAAGAAAAATATTCCGACGAATTGAGAACCTCCTCCTTTTTTGAAGTCGGTTAAAAACAAGCGCAGGTAAATGAGCGTTTTCTCCAGTGTACCGAGGTCAGAGTCAGACCAGAAATAGGAACTGGTAGTGTTGCTGGGTACTGTTTACGCAGTCTATTATTTTTGGTCCTCATAGTTTTAATGGTAAATATGCAAATGTTTTCGTATCCTAAGTGCATACCACTCTGAGCTGTTAATGAAAAAAGTGTATTTAATAATAAGACCCCATCATAGACGATTTTAATGCGCGTATTGTACAGCTTTTGTTATAACAATTAACTTAAGTTATACAAATGTAGCTGTCTAGTAAATCAACTTCTTATGCATTCATTAGATTGTGTGCGTAATGGCGGCGTTACGCATAATTAAACAGAGCTCAATCAACAACTTTCTAATGCCTTACATGGATCACAGATCCGCTCAATCATTTATTGTCATTGAAAGCAAGTTTACCGGTGAATGAAACATTCTTTTGTTTTGTCATGTAAGAAAATTGACGATAAAATGTTAATTGACTGTTAATTTCTTATATAGGACAAGAGTAATGGAAATATCAGCTCTCTTCGAATGTATGATAATAAAACTTATAAACGAGTTTTAATATCGCTTATCTCTTTCTGATCTGCCATACTTAGTGGTCAGTCAACAGTGCGAAGTTTTGCCAACTCGCCAAGCTAGACAGCCGCAACAGCTAATAATTGGGTCACCTACCACCTTCGTTGGTTAGCTT
Organism: Orthosia gothica; assembly: GCA_949775005.1. NCBI lineage: Eukaryota > Metazoa > Arthropoda > Insecta > Lepidoptera > Noctuidae > Orthosia > Orthosia gothica. The sequence continues at coordinate 20,325,147 of OX459058.1, forward strand.
ACGTAAACCCAACTGTCACAACCAGTACAAGTACTATGTGCATATGTGTTGCAACAATAAACGCTGTAATGTAACGTTTTCTATCCGTGTTAATATGCTGCACACGCGAAGGTCATCATGGCGATATATTGCCGATCGGAAGGAAGCTGCGTCTGGCGCGGCCGGTCGGAAAGCAACATTGCTCGAGATTTCTCTCTCAACTGAATAGCGTGTGAAAGTTGTTTTTCTCGCTGCAATGTTAACTCTAGCTGCGTTGTCGAGCAGGTGCAGGATTGTACGCACTCGATCGGCACTTGCTAAAAATATGATTCTTGGCGTAAAAAGAAAGGAGATGCCAAACATATTTATGATATTTGGTGTGTTAATGTTAATAAACCACTGAAGACTGAACATACTTTTTAATTTAACTCTTTCATGTTTTCATTGTTTTAGCCAATAGGAATGCAATGATAAAACTGGCATAAGATATACGTAATATGTACTCATTTTTTAATTTGTCTATTTCAGCCAAAGGACAGTACAAGAAACGAAAGGATGGGACGTGTTCCGGGAGTTCCCGCCGAAGCAGGACAGTGGGTCTATGGAGACGCAGAAATGTCTGGAGTTCACAGTGCGGTTACTGAAAGTGGCGGCGTATCTAGTCGTCTTCATCGCGGTCCTCGGCTCCGGAGTCGTCGCGAAGGGCACCACGCTCTTCATGACTTCACAGCTGAAGAAGGACAGGCGGATTGCGTATTGTAATAGGAATTTAGGTACGTTGGACTTCACTTTAGTATGCATTTTCCGATTAAAGCCAAACATGCAAAGCCTATCAAACGCCAATCGTTTAAGGAGGTGCGCACATTAAACAAGATCCGGTGTGGCGCAGCCGCGCGCGTTCCAGATTCATTTTGGACTTAACAAATCTAGTTGCTGTACAGACGTGGCTTGTTTGCCAATAAATATTGGATTTACTTCAATCTAAACGACAAATATGTATTGCGAGAATTTTATTAACGACAAAACGCAATTGAAGTCAAGTTTTAACACTGATTTCAACTTTATTGAGTTTCCGAGGCCCAACTTTCACGACCGTTATTAATCTTTCGAAATAATCCTGATGTATGGGCCAAGAATCCGGACATGAAATTTTTTAAAAACTGTGTTTAACATTATGCTGAAAACTAATATAAACATCTGTCTCATTTCCAGGTAGGGATAAACAATTTATAGTAAGTCTTCCAGACGAAGAGAGAGTGGCGTGGATGTGGGCCATCCTAGCAGCGTTTGCCATCCCAGAAATAGGAACACTCATTCGTTCAGTGAGGATATGTTTCTTCAAAACTTCTAGGAGACCAACAAGCACACAATTTATTGTGGTAAGTAATACTACTTATTTCTCTTCGATATTTTTAAGTACACGGGTATCTACATAGTTTTTGAGTGGTCGAATAGTCGTAGCTCGTAAACCGTAATTTTGCGACAACAGCAAAAGCAGTTATAGCTTAAGTGAAATCAGCTGATTTAACGGAGTTTCACAATCCGACATATATTTATCTACATTAGGTATTACTTAGTTTGGCATGAGGACGACTGGCACGAGATTTATAATTTGTATGACGACTCTCACTCACGACTTTATGCATAAATATTAAATATTGCGTGCAAAAATGCGCGCTATTTGTTGCTAATATTTTCATACCGATTTTTTTATTTTTTTATTTCGATTTGTCTAAAAAGCATTTGATATTGACTGTTTCAGATTTTTATAGCAGAATCGCTGCATACGATAGGAATGGGCCTGCTCTTCTTCATGATCCTCCCAGAACTCGACGTGGTCAAAGGAGCCATGATCACAAACTGCCTGTGCATAATTCCTGCGATACTCGGCTTGCTTTCGCGAAACTCTCGAGACTCGAAGCGATTCATGAAAGTGATCGTGGACATGGCAGCAATAGTTGCGCAAGTCACCGGCTTCATAGTGTGGCCACTGTTGGAGAACAAGCCTGTGCTGTGGTTGATACCAGTTGCATCGTTATGCATATCTCTCGGATGGTGGGAGAACTATGTCTCACGATCGAGCCCCATAGGTAAGCAGAAGACCACTCAAATTTGAAATGCAATGTCTTTGACTTGAGAAATCTATTCACTGTTCTATTTTCCTTCACAGGTATAGTCAAAAGTCTGGGCAGATTAAAAGACGAGCTAATTTTCACCCGCTACTACACATACCGTTTTATATCTGTGTGGAAAATCTTGTTATTCCTCATGTGCATCCTCTTCAGCATATGGTTTGATGGCGACGAGCCCGCCATGTTCTTCCAACTGTTCAACAGCGGTTTTGGACCACACAGTATCGTCGTTGAAGAGGTTTGTTAAAGAATCATTTTCTTTTTCTTTGCAATATGTATTAGATCCCATAATAATCGTTTTCCAATTTTCAGGTACAAATCCAACTAGGCGGAACTGTTATTCCTGACTTGGCTAACGTTACTCTTACTGGAGATTCAGTAGAAGTGGCAGCTGCGTACAAATCCGCGTTCTACGTGATGCTTATCCAAATATTTGCAGCCTACATCTGCTACATATTTGGCAAGTTCGCGTGCAAGATCCTCATCCAAGGCTTCAGTTATGCGTTCCCTATAAATCTCGTCATTCCTTTGGTCGTCAATTTATTGATTGCTGCGTGTGGTATAAGAAATGGTGATAATTGTTACTTCCATGGATCAGTGCCAGATTATCTCTACTTCGAAAGTCCACAAGGTAAGGTTTTGACTGATTTCATACATTTACCAATGTCATTGTCCGTCTCGAGTATTAATATTCTGATTATTGCTTTCAGTGTTTACATTAAGCGACTTTATATCACGTCAAATGGCGTGGATATGGTTACTCTGGTTGCTCTCACAAACATGGATTACCATACATATCTGGACACCTAAAGCAGAACGTTTGGCTTCCACGGAGAAGTTATTCGTAATGCCGATGTATAATGGTTTGCTAATAGATCAGAGTATGGCTCTCAATAGAAAGAGAAACGATCAGAGAGATGTAAAAACAGAGGTAAGTGACCAATTGTATAGAACAACTTAAAGAAACGTAGCATACATACATTAAGGGCCTTCCACCGCTTTAGTGCCGTAAAACGGTTACTTTCTAAAGCATACTCCTTAGTAATGGCTAAATTAAAAGGTCTGAAAAAAAATAATTGATTCATGTAGGTACATTATTTGTGAAACTTGGTTTATTCATATAGCTAATAGTTTTGCTAAAAATAATTAACAGTGCGATATTTTTTCGCTACTATTGGATAGGTACTTCTCGAAATAATAAACGACTTGAATGTTTAAAAATATTTTACACAGAAAATTTATGGCTAGAATTCCTTCATAACTGAAATAGAATATGTAATTCAAAGATTATTTTGCAAACAAAACTGTCCGAGCGGGCGTACGGCCAGTACTGCGTTAACATTGGGGAATAACGCTTTAACAAGCGAAATTGTGGAAAATTTCAAGCTGAAGTTGTTATTACCAAATTTTTATGGTATGATTCCAGGACCTCGCAGAAATAGAGAAAGAAAAGGGCGACGAATACTACGAAACTATATCGGTTCATACGGACAACACCGGATCTTCCCCTAAGGCTATTAAATCATCAGACCAGATCACCAGGATTTACGCATGCGCTACTATGTGGCACGAAACTAAAGACGAGATGATGGAGTTCTTGAAGTCTATCCTTCGACTGGACGAGGACCAGTGCGCTCGGCGAGTCGCTCAGAAGTATTTACGAGTGGTTGACCCTGATTACTACGAATTCGAAAGTAAGATTTTATTGCTACATATTTCAAACACAAAACTAGAATAATATTCTAGACTTAAATTTTACACTTGTATGCGAAATATGGTAAACGGTTTTCTCTCTATTCCAGCGCACATTTTCTTAGACGACGCCTTCGAAATATCTGATCACAGTGACGACGATTCTCAAGTCAATCGATTCGTGAAACTCCTGGTGGACACTATCGACGAAGCGGCTTCCGAAGTACATCAGACCAACATCCGTATTCGACCTCCGAAGAGCATGCCTGCGCCTTATGGAGGACGATTGACGTGGGTGCTGCCAGGAAAGACGAAGATGATCTGCCACTTGAAAGACAAGGCGAAGATTCGTCACAGGAAACGTTGGTCTCAGGTAGAAATATCATCCACAAATTAAGGACATTTATTAAGTAAACGGATTTTATCGAAACCACTATAGTACTTTATAGGTATCTAAGATTATGGCATCTCAATTTAAATGGCGTTTGATTATTCTCCAGGTGATGTACATGTACTACCTTCTCGGTCACCGTCTAATGGAACTGCCTATATCCGTGGATCGTAAAGAAGTAATGGCTGAGAACACCTATCTGCTGACCCTGGATGGAGACATTGATTTCCAGCCTCATGCTGTGCGACTGCTAATCGATTTGATGAAGAAGAACAAGAATCTGGGAGCTGCTTGTGGCCGTATTCATCCTGTAGGCTCTGGTAAGAATGGATGATGAACCTACTATAATTCTTTGTATTTAAAGACCGCCAAAAAAAATGCAAGTACTTTGACTATTTCAATGATCTTAAATTCAATATTCACACGTTTTCAGGACCTATGGTGTGGTATCAAGTGTTCGAGTACGCTATCGGTCATTGGCTGCAAAAGGCGACTGAACACATGATTGGCTGCGTACTCTGTAGCCCCGGATGCTTCTCTCTCTTCAGAGGAAAGGCTTTGATGGACGACAACGTCATGAAGAAATACACTTTACGATCTGACGAAGCTCGGCATTACGTGCAGTACGATCAAGGTGGGATAAGTTCCAAATTCAAATCAAATAGTGGAAAAATTTGAGTTGGAATTTAATCTTACTGAAATTGTCTTTGGTTACAGGGGAAGATCGTTGGTTATGTACGCTGTTACTTCAACGAGGCTACCGCGTAGAGTACTCAGCCGCCTCCGACGCCTACACGCACTGCCCCGAAGGGTTCAACGAGTTCTACAACCAACGTCGTCGCTGGGTGCCTTCCACTATTGCCAACATTATGGACTTGCTCGCTGACTGTAAACACACTATCAAGATTAACGACAACATATCGAGTCCTTACATCGCATATCAGGTTAGTATTTTATATTATTATGTATTCTGTTTTTGACATTATAGTAGGGTAAATATTATAGGCAAAAAACCTCCTTTTTATAGAAGTCGGTTATTATTTTGAAAAAAACTGTCCGATGCTGGGGCTTTGCAGCCTGTATTTCAAAGCGAGATATTATTTTTATATTTCTCTGCAATGGTTTTTTTGTATGTAGTTTTTATTATAAAAATGTGTGCCTTTATTTATGACACTTGTGTTTTTTACAGATGATGTTGATGGGTGGTACGATCTTGGGTCCCGGAACTATATTCCTTATGTTGGTGGGTGCCTTCGTGGCCGCTTTCCGAATCGACAATTGGACGTCCTTCGAATACAACTTGTATCCTATCGGGCTCTTCATGTTAGTCTGCTTCACGATGAAATCCGAAATTCAAGTGAGTAACGAGAGCTTTTATAGATTCTAGATCACAGCACACGCATTTTCAATTTACTTATATGCAAGAGAGAGGAAATTAGTAGAATTCCTAATTCGAAATAGAACAATTATTGGCCTATTATTATTGCTGAAGCTTAATTTAGTTTTAGCCTTCTAATATCTTGCGGACTGTTGTTTGTATAGGCTGGTTAATTGATACAGTTTGCTTGTTTTATTAATGATTTACTATAACTCACTTGAATTCGTGGTGGTTTTTGGCCCAAAGCAAAAGGAAGAACGTATGACAGTTCTTCACAATAGATCACAAATTATCATATATGAAACTATTTTTAAAAAATATTTTTCATGAAGTCTTTCAGTCGGATACATAGATGGGTTTTAGAATTCTTTAGAATGAGGATGTAACATATTCTAATGTTCTTTGGAGTATTTGGCAGCAAATTGTAACCAGTCAGCCTTCCCAGTAAGCTTTGCGGAGGTAGTCAATACTACAATAAAATTCGCCGCTCCACTATCCCGAGATCACTTCTATCAGTGATTTCACATTTTCTCCAATTGTGTATGAGACAAAAAACTACACCAATTGTATATCACGATATTCACTAGGAATAAATTTGCAAATAATGTTAACAGCCGCTGAAGTTCACTCGAAAAAATCCCGCCAAAAGCTCACTAAAAATAATAAAAACTTTGTGTTGGCATCAACAATTATAAATGTCTAACTTTACTTTTTCTTTTCAGTTGCTGGTGGCTCAGATACTGTCGACAGCATACGCCATGATCATGATGGCCGTGATCGTGGGCACCGCGCTGCAGTTAGGCGAGGACGGCATCGGAGCTCCCTCGGCTATCTTCTTGATATCGCTCTCCAGCTCATTCTTCATAGCCGCTTGCTTGCATCCGCAGGAGTTCTGGTGTATCGTGCCCGGCATCATATATCTCTTATCTATACCCTCTATGTACTTGCTTTTGATTTTGTATTCTATTATAAATCTGAACGTAGTATCTTGGGGTACTCGAGAAGTGCAAGTTAAGAAAACGAAGAAGGTTGGTATACAACTGGTTCATTTACCTTTAAGGCAAGGTTTCACGAAGCTAAATTATCGCAAAATTAATGTGACAAATTGTCAAGCACGCGTTATCTGCTGTGATTGGTTGAATGAATTTTCAACAGCCAATCACAGCAGATAACCGGCGATTATTCGTCGATTATGTTAACAGCCCGATAATCGAGTTTTGAGAAATTGGGGGTTATTCCTCAATAGAAAGATAACTAAGCATTTTCTACCGTTATAGGAAATCGAAGCAGAAAAGAAAGAAGCCGAAGAAGCGAAGAAGTCGGCCAAACAGAAGACGCTGCTAGGTTTCCTTCAAGGAGCGAATAGTAATGAAGAAGAAGGCTCCATCGAATTCTCTTTCGCCGGCCTATTCAAATGTCTGTTATGTACGCATCCCAAGGGGAATGAAGAGAAAGTGCAGCTCATGCACATCGCGTCTACTCTTGAGAAATTGGAAAAGAAATTAGATACTGTTGAGAGGTTAGTAATTTTCCTTTGCAACTTATTTTTACCCGACTACGGCGAAACCAAAAGCAAGGATTATGAATTTAGCAGTTCATGCTTGTATGTACCAGGCCCCTCAGAAAGTATTGCGAAAAAAAGTTTTTATATATGGGAGACTGGCCAGTTATAATGTTTTTCGAAAATATGATTATTTATAAGTAAAAATAAGTAAGTTCCAATTTCAAAATTTCCCTCCACATTTTTTGCGAGTTAATTCAAAGTATTGTGTCTCACTGAAATATGGATCTGCGCCGGGAACATTTTAGAGCTATGATTTTATACGATTTCAAGTGTCGCCTGAAACCGGATGAATCGTACGATAGACTTCAAATGGCATTCATGGATGAAGGCCCTTCCAAGGCAACCGTGTATCGTTGGTATAACGAATTCAAGCGCGGTCGACCAACTTTGGGGGATGACGAAAGAAGCGGTCGCCCTTTGACGGCTGTTACCGAAGAAAACGTGCTAGCAGTGAAAAATTTAATCCAAGACAATAGGCGAATTACATATCAGGAGATTCAACACATATTGAAGATTGGATCGGGAAGCGTTCACGAGATTCTACACAGCCATCTTCGCGTGAGGAGGATAGTATCACGCTGGGTGCCGCACAACCTCACCGATGCTCAGAAGCAGGCCCGGGTGGAATGGTGCCGTGATATGCTTAACAAATTTGAAGCAGGCTCGTCTCGGCGTGTTTACGACATCGTTACAGGTGATGAGTCCTGGATTTATCAATACGACCCAGAAACCAAGCGCCAGTCGACTGTTTGGGTGTTTCAAAATGAGCCAACGCCTACCAAAGTGAAGCGATCTAGAAGCGGGGGTAAGATTTTGATCGCTAGCTTTTTTAATTTGACTGGCCACTTGGTATCAATTCCCTTACGGGATCAAAGAAGCATTAATGCCGAATGGTATACTACCAAATGTTTGCCAGAAGTTTTCTCTGTTATAAGCAACAAGCGACCAAACACAGGGCTCCGCGGGCTACTGCTCCACCACGACAATGCACCTGCGCACACCGCACTCAAAACGAGGGACTTCCTGGACAGCACGCCAGTCAAACTCCTGGGTCACCCTCCTTACAGCCCTGATCTAGCACCGTGTGACTTCTTTTTATTCCCAAAAATAAAAAATCAGCTCAAAGGGATACAATTTTCGTCGCCGGAAGATGCGCTGGCTGCGTTCGAGCAGGCTGTAAACGAGGTGTCTGCGGCGGACTGGAAAAAGTGTTTTGAAAACTGGTTTAGGCGCATGAATCTTTGTATAGAGGCTGGTGGAAAGTACTTTGAAAAGATTTAATAAAAATATATGTACGTATAGAACAATTTTTTTTAGTTTCGCAAAACTTTCTGAGTGTCCCACGTATTTACGTATGTAACGTCTAAACTGTTCATACGATTTTGATGAATAAGGTGTCAACCCATTCGTTTTTATGGCCCGGTGGCGTCTCATCCCATACAAAGAAACCGTGCCGACGTACTGTACTGATAATACTGATTATTTTTTGTACATCGATCGCGTTCGGTTCATCTATCTATCGCCGTGGAACGGAACCGAACGCGATCGATTTACAAAATATATTCGGTATAATCAGATGAAAAACGCAAGTTAGTTTGGCACTGTTTCTTTGTATGGGTTGAGGCATCTGTATGCTAGTATATGCGTATGGGTACGGGTATGGCCCGGGTAAAACAAGCTAAAAAAGTAGTCGGGTTACAGTTTTTATAATTTGTAATGTAATAAACTGAACATGTCGCAATTCAAATTGAATGTTTTAGGGCTGTTGATCCACATGGCTTGAGTAGAGGACGAAAACTATCGGTTGGACCGAGAGGTAGTACCAGTGGAGACCATGGGTTGGATGCTTTAGCCGAAGCACCAGAGGAAGATAACGACTCCGACTCCGAAACCGATACCCTTTCCACTTCACCTAGGGTAAGAAAACCTTTTCAAATTACGAAAAAAAAGCTTATAACTGACATGACCGGTAATAAAAATATGAAAAATAATATTATTTATTTTTGGCAGGAAAAGAGAGACGATCTCATAAACCCATATTGGATAGAGGATCCCGAATTGAAAAAGGGTGAAGTAGACTTTTTGAGTCCCGCCGAATTAGCCTTCTGGAAAGATCTCCTTGAGAAATATTTGTACCCCATTGATGCCAACAAGGAGGAAGAGGTAAAGAAGAATAAACAAAGACGCGGTGTCGGTCTAAATAGATTCGTGCTGTTTATTCCTGACACCGGCATATCACTTTACAAGTTATTTAATCATGCCTAAAATCTGCTTATTTTTTACATTTGAGTCATTTTATACGTTTATACCACTTATACTTTATAATACCGAAGATTTGAGAGAGAGTCACTTTTAAACAAAAAAACGTGTTTGTGTGTGCTTTGTATGGAAAATATTATGATAGTGATTTAAGCTGATCATATACCTAATACTCACATCGGACCTTTGTGTCTCTGAAGTTGGGTGCAAGACCCTGCACAGTAGCTATTTTTGTTTTAATGTTGAAGGTGAAGATAGCATTGTATAACTGCCTCTTTCACTCGCTTACATTTGTCGCATCGTCCTATCTCGCTTATTTTATGCAGGATACCCGATGACAAACTATATCTTGCGCAATGGTTCGCAGAGCCAACATCAGAGACACAAAGATCCGCTGTGACTACTATACCACACTGAAACAATGTCAAATCAGGCATGCAGGCTGGAATTTGCAGTCCTATTTTATAACTATGTGCATTTTTAATAAGCTTTTATTTCAGATATTTAATTTGATCTCATAATCATATCTTTCATAATGTCATACCAAATATTTCTGATGTTAATCTTCCCCTAATTTTAGGCCCGTATCTCGAGGGATCTGAAAGAATTGAGAGATTCGTCTGTTTTTTCTTTCTTTATGGTCAATGCCCTCTTTGTATTGATTGTATTCTTGCTACAACTGAACAAGGACAACCTTCACTTTAAGTGGCCCTTCGGAGTTAAAACTAACATAACGTACGATGAGGTTACTCAAGAGGTAACGTGAGAGTCCACTACACAGCGAACAGCATTCAACGATGACTCGGGACTGCGGGCTACTACCGACACTTGAAAGTACCTAACCTTGGCCATGACCCCAGTCACCCTTGAAAGTTGCTTCGAACTATTTAAACATATTTGTTTTATGAAATTTTACAGGCCCGCATTGCAGGAGACTTGATTGAACTTCGCAATAAGTCGGTTTTCGCATTTGTTATGTTCAATGCTTTATTCGTATTGATAGTATTTTTATTACAACTGAACAAAGATCAACTCCACGTGGTTTGGCCTTTGGGAGTTAAGACAAATATTACGTACATCGAGGACACAGGCGAGGTACAGCCAAATATTACCACTCACGTGTGGCACTATACAATCCTAACGACTTCTTCTAACCGGTCTGTCTGGGAGGCACACCAGCATGGAGTCCCGGCGACACTGAAGACTTAACAATTCTGATGGTTTTACGTCTAATCAATATCCAAACCCGCTGTCCTTAATTTCTGGTTTTATGGAAACCCCGTGTTTCTATCCGTAATAACACACGAAAATTCGACTACGGTGTTACCTGCGCCAATAGAGCTGACATTACAAACTTTGGTGTTTAATTCCTAAATCCACTATAGGATATCCGTTCCCGAATAGCCGTTAAACTGGACACAAAGACCAATCCAGCAGCCTCCTATTCTCCAATCCAGTTCCGTAAATATCATCCGAAACTGAAAAGTATATTTTCAAACATTTCTTTTCATTGGCCGTAGTCGAATCCGAACCCAAACCTTGGAGTTTTTAGATGTGATGGAAAACCATTCACTTTCCCAATAAGTGCACACTTTCCAATCCAATTCACCGAGAAGTAACTTAATGTTTCTGTTCTGTCTATTAAGGTGGCGGAGTTTCTTTAATAAACACTAGTAACAGGGACTCTGGTTTCCTTTGTACATACGTAATTGTACACTTTAAAGGATGTGGTGACTTGCTTAACACGTTTTATAGTTCTCAGGATATTACGGGAAATACACCTACTGCGAGACAAACTTTTGCATCGGACTGTGTGTTTTATTTATAAACTCTGTGTTTCACTTTCACTATTTCAATGTTCATGTGGAAGCATCTCAAAAATACATTTAAATATTTCACATAACGTCTACACTTAAAAATATTGCACTTGTATATAACAAAACGAAAATTCATTTTCACAAATACTTTCCTTTGTTTTTAATTTTCGTAGTCAGAGGTGTGCTTTAAGGCTACTTATTGATGTTTTATTAATTTGCAAATTATTCTGTTACTTACCTAAACAATTTTAGTAAATCTGATGCACCCTAAAAGCACATGTTTGACCTTCGAAGTATTTGTACTTACAACTAATTTATAACTTTTCAATTTGATTATATTATTGTAACAAAAGGGCATCACTAATGCTATCTTAACATTTTCAGGTTTTAATTTCAAAAGAATACTTGCAATTGGAGCCTATTGGTCTAGTGTTTGTATTCTTCTTCGCCTTAATTTTGGTGATACAATTCTCCGCTATGTTGTTCCATCGATTTGGAACCATATCGCACATATTAGCGTCTACAGAATTGAATTGGTTCTGTTCTAAGAAGGTTAGCATTTAACTTAGAGAAACGAATTACCTTGGGTGGAATGCATGGAGTTCTTCTAATTTAATGTCTTTTTCTTTTTTTCAGTCCGATGATTTATCTCAAGACGCTCTGCTAGATAAGAATGCAATAGCAATAGTGAAAGACTTGCAGAAGTTGAATGGTTTGGACGATGATTATGATAATGATTCGGGCTCGGGTCCGCATAACGTCGGCAGAAGAAAGACCATTCACAATCTGGAGAAGGCTAGACAGAAAAAGAGGAATATAGGAACACTAGATGTAGCTTTCAAGAAGAGATTCTTCAACATGAACGCGAATGATGGACCAGGTATATTTGAATTAAGAATTTGTCCTCATCATTATAAATCTGTGATTTTTGCGCAAATGAAAACAATTTATGAAACCGTTTTATAGGTACACCTGTACTTAACCGCAAGATGACGTTGCGACGTGAAACTTTGAAGGCCTTGGAGACGAGAAGAAACTCCGTGATGGCGGAGCGAAGGAAATCACAGATGCAGACACTTGGTGCCAACAATGAATATGGAGTGACTGGAATGGTAACGTTATAAAACTCTTGTTTTGTTGTTGATCAAGCTGTTGGATACCTGCTAGATCGCAGGTACCGCTCGGATATAGGACATACGGCCTTTTTCTGAGAGCTTAGTGATTACTATTGGATGACACCTCAAAGCCTGTTTTACTTAACTGGATATAATATTTGTACAATATATTTACAGCTCAATAACAACCTGGGTGTCGTGCCTCGGCACAGAACATCGACTGCAAACATATCAGTGAAGGACGTGTTCGGCGAACCGAACGGAGGTCAAGTGAACCGCGGCTACGAGACCACTCTGGGCGACGACGACGACAACAACTCGATGAGGTTACAGCCCAGACAAAATCAAGTTTCCTTCCAGGGTAGATTTTAATCGAGAGTTGCCAAACTAAAAAAAAAGGAACCTAGGTTTAAACAAATGTAGATATTAGAAATATAGACTGTAGTATTTTTACAATGAAAAACTCAACAAATGTTTGTGTGAGTAATGTATTGCTTGTGATATATACTTTTTTATAAGGTTTGTGACAGCAGAGAGTGCCGTCATTAAATACCAACATTGGACAATTTACAGCTTTATTGTAAGATAAAACATACGAATTTACACTGCCACTTAACTTTACATTTATTGATCTTTTTATACCTATTAAAATAATATCTTTGTATTAAAGATTTTTATTTTTGTTCTTATGAATATAGACTTCGAATTAGTGTTGTATGTAATAAATGAGATTAAATTAACATGTGTATTTAACTTTGTATTACCTGGTTTTGGATCAAAAATATGTCGCCTATTTAAGGAAGAGACATTATCTCAATATAAACAATAGATAGGTACCACAGTAGATCGAGACATAAATTATAGGACTTACTTAATTTTCTAAGAATGAAACAAATTCAGTGAGCTTGAACAGTTGATCTTCACTTGAAGTGTGCAGTGGTGCAGGCTGGCTAGGCGGGGACGGGCTCACCGTGACACCGTCGTCGTTCAGAGCCCACTTGCGCTCGCGGCACACGTGCAGGACTGCATCCTTGCTCAAGCCAGTCATCGAGACTACGGTATCTAGTGATATTGAGCTGTATGAACGACCCACCAGGTTGAATGTGCGCTCCCTTACTTTATCTGGAAAAGCATAAATGACTAAGTAAGAAAATGTGATAAAGAAATTAGAAACATTTTTATTATTATGATCGATTAATATCCTCGCGTTTGATGACTATCTCATCTGATGGTGCACTAATTATTGTCGTAGTTGGCCATGATGGGCCCCTTTTTCAGCACAGACTCCCATTTAGTGCGTCCTCTCTGTGAGAGGGAATGGACGGAAATCCACCATGTGGGTCCAGTGCTGGTTGATGGATATCACATGTCTGTGAAGTGAGAACAGTGGTGATGAAAGTATTTACACAAAGTAAAGGCCTAGGTTCGAACCCACGACCTACAATATGTAAGTCGCAGCCGTTACCACAGGGCCGACACTGCTTGCTGAGAGGTGACCTATTAACTCTTGACTTAGAGAACCCCAGGGTTATAGTTATGCAATGTGTCGCGCGCAGGACAGTGATTTCCAAACTATGTTGTGATTGGCATCCAGTCTAACCAGATGTACCTGAATATACTGGCACACTGGTATTATTTTCAATCAATCAATCAATAAGCCCTCTATTTTGAACTACCGTCTGTTTTGAAGTGTTTGTTTTCCTCATTTAGAGGATATCTCTTAGTTCAGTTTGCCTTTTGGCAAAGGCCTCTAAAATTGTCAATTGTGTTCTATCTCTGGCAACCCTTCTCCAGTAAAGGCCCGCTGTAAGCTTCAACTCACAATACATAAAAACCATTACAACTATTTACTCCAACACTAAAGCAAGAATAAGTCACTAAAGAAGTCCCCCAAGTTTTTCTCTGCAGAATTGGAGAATATATTCAGAAAGATGGAATGGGACCAACTTGGTTTAAGCATAGATGGACGAAGACTAAACCACATAAGATCCGCAGACGATATTGTAGTCGCCGAAGCAAACCCTGAAAAATTTGAGAAAATGATCCAAGACCTAAACAGGGAAAGTCAGAAAACAGTGCTATCCATGAATATCACCAAGACCAAGCTTCTGACAAACTCTGATAACCGAGTTATAACAATAAATAACAATCCCCTCGAATATGTGGAAGAGTACATATACCTGGGACAGATCATCTTGTTCAAGGATCAGACAGACAAGGAAATCAAAAGGCCAATGGCTGGAAAAAATACTGGTCACTAAAAGAAATCATGAAAGCCAACAACCTTAGATCGGCACAAAACGGAAAGTCTACAACACCACCGAGATAAGCTGCAATGCTGTCAAAGAGCGATGGAGGGAAGCATGATAGGCATCAACAAACAAGACAGGAAACGAAACACCTATATAAGGGCCAAGACAAGAGTTATGGATGTACTTACGAAGATAGACCAACTAAAATGGATATGGACAGGCCACATGTTAAGGAGTACTCAGGAAAAATGGGAGTAAAATTGTGACAGACTGCTATCCCAGATATGGAAAAAGGAAGCAGGGAAGACAACTTAAGAGATGGGCAGATGAGTTGAAGGTATTATTTTACATGGTGCAATTAATATAACATAACAAACAACTGTAAAACACCTATAAATAACAACATAACAACTGTAAAAGACCTAGGGATAACAACATAACAACTGTAAAAGACCTATAAATGATAGCCATGCCAGCTTTCCGAGGCAGTGCAAGCATTGGGCATGCTTTATGGAGTAGTCTTGATATGTAATGGATTGTTACACGTCTACAGTCTAACCTCTGCAAGCATTGATCACCTTGAAGATGAACCCATGGGGCTATTATGACTTAGCCACAAGCTATATGTTGTAAAAGACAAATGTAAGAAATTAAAAATAAAAGCCTTTACATGTATGTACACCGTCACATATCTTAGCACTTACAAGTTGTAGGTCATGGGTTCGAACCCAGGCAGGCGCTTTATTCTGTGTAAATTATTTCATCACCACTGCTCTCAAAACGGTGAAGGAAAACATCGTTAGGAAAGCGGCATGTCTTAGCATCAAAAATTCAAAGACATGCAATATCCACCAACCCACACTGTGCCCATGTGGTGGATTTACAGAGAGGAGGCCTGCCCGCACAATGGACCAAATGGGAGTTTAACTGTGGAAAAATAAGAGGATTGTATAGATGGTACCCATCTATCCTATCCTATCCTCTTATTTTATTTTTGAATAGAAGTAGAATAGAAAACATTTATTCTACATGAACACAATATAACAGCGACAATGATTGACTGCTGCGCTGCTTGTTGCAGGATCGATTCCCACACAGAACAAAAATTTGTATGACCTACAGATGGTTGTTCTGGCTCTGGAATCTCTGTTTGTGTATGTGAGTTTTTATGTTAGTAAACGCACACATCATCAGGAGAAATTCCTAGTGTGAGACAAAGTTTTAAAACAAAAAAGAAAGAATGACAAAGTAAAAGACAAGAATAGTAAAAAAGTTCCAAGAGGGTTGCCAACTAAGTATACTTATATTACCCTCTCTTCACATAACATTTTTCTTAAAAATGCTAAAAGAGCATATTAACTCAAATTCGAAGTTTGCTTGATTCAGATGTTTTATTTTTTGGTGTAGAGACCAAGTAAAAAGGTGTTATACATTAAATAAATGGGCAGTGTTTAATATAGTATCTTACCTTCCAATGCTCGGATGATGTTAGCAACAGGTTCAGTCCAATTGAATGCGGCTAATGCATGGTAAGTTCCCGGAAGGTCTTTCTTCCACAACTTTTGGCCAACAGACCAAATAGCAGCTATTTCTGGATTACTACTGGTAATGTTCTGAGGGATTCTCTTCCATAAGAACTTAGCATTACACCTGTAAAACATTAAAAATATTACAGAAGTTTCAATCCTTAAGAATCCGCTTTCACAATATCTTTTAGTGCTGAGTCATTTGTTGTAGTGGATCTGACCATAGGTGCATGAGTAGCACCTGATTTTTATGTGTAACAATGCAATCTGATTTGAAGTATTTCTATTTGACTTGAGTAACAATTATTCAATAGGAAAGGTTGAAATAGATAGTTTAACTCTTGATTAAATATCCAATTCAAAAACTATGGACATTTTTGGCTTTCAACTGTATTTTCTGTTAGTTGATTAACAGGCATTCAATGATTATGATCCCGTAACATAGCCAGTTGGTGTAAAAAATATTTGCTAGTTAAGTTAGTAAGTACTTACAAATCATTTTGATATAAATATATTGCCAAGAGTTGAGCATATGTGGAGGGAGATGCTACACCGGTTGAGGCCTGCAATCAAATATTTTTAATCAAAACTTTTAGTTCCATATTCGATACCGTAACCTATAATTTATCTGCAGACTACGAGAATTACCTCTAGTTCCTGTTTTTCTAGTTCACCGCAAAGTTTATCAAAGTTAGTTATCATTTTGTAACCCAAAATTTTAGCAAATTAGAAAATCGTACACAATTTCGCGAATCGTGATTCGCAAAGCTTTTGACAGAAAAACAAGCCGATTTGACAACTTGTCAAGTGACAACTGACAAATGTGACAGTAAGTCATCAACACAAACAATTTTTTTTGAGGCTAGGCCTAGCTACTAAGGCTTTAAAATTAAATTTATGGATACACTTTTCACAAGAACTTTTTTTTTGCATTATATTGCGGATGTAGGTAACACATTCTAATGTTTTTTGGAGTATTTGGTAGCAAATATATCGAATTAGTCTTCCAGGCAAGTTTCGCTGAGTTAGTACAACAATGAAATTCGCAGTTCCACTTTACCGAGATCGCGCCTGTTTCAATCTTTCCATTATCTTGTTGCATAAGTACTTGCACGGTTACCAACTTAGGGATTTTGTCCCTAAATTTAGGGACTTGAAGTGTTATAAGGGACATTTTTAGGGACTGGAATTATTTGGGGATTTTTTTAGGGATTTCATACAAAAATTGCAAAGTCACAAACAAAGCGTGTGTTTTAAGTATTGTGCGTAGAAAGAAACACACGATATGTCATTCATATCCTTTAAAATCATGATGGTACGATTTTCGATAAATCGGGATTACGGATCGTGAGTAAAACTTGATCATACTGTGGACACGATCAAGAACTTCATCGTACGTATGTATGACTTGACTATGACGAGCAACAAGATGATGATGTGGTTCTGGAAATACCTAATTAACAACTTTTTTTTTTAATCTATTTGCTCGCGCTTGACCACAATCTCACCTGATGATAAGCGATGTTGACCATGAAGTTATAGGTAAAACAAAATCATCGACTTAATATGTAAATTTTTATTTTATGATCTACGAAATAATTTAGGTACTAAATAAGTATATAGGTATAACACATAAAATTCTATTTAGGGATTTTTAGGGAAGTTCAGAAAAAAAATTGGGGAATATTTATGGTAATGGTTGGTAACACTGGGTACTTGATACACAGAACTACAACATTTTTACATCACAATATCGATTATCAATAATTAAAACAGAAATAGAAAGAGCTTGCCGAAAACTGTCACACAATCACAATGATATTGGTTGGGCAGAAATGCACCCATGTGCATTGTGTGCATGTGCAGTGCACATATTTCGCCAGTTAAAGTCGCTTACTGTCAGGCAAGATAGTCGTCAAACTTTTTTTTAATAAATAATGATACGGTTATCATTATAAAATAAAAAATAGTTAATTTAAAAATCAAAATCCGACTGCTTGTATACGTTAATAAGAATAGTTACAGCACTGATTGATAACAACATTTGTGCCACATGTTAAATTTAGTCTTGTTAAACTTTGTTTTGATTCTTTTACCGATTGTTTTGTAAATGTGTGAACATTGTAAGCCTTCTAGATTTCTAGATGCTTGTTATTATTTGTTTATTATTTATATAATCATTAATTTTTAGTTTCTTACGACTTATTGTCGAGCCTGCGTTGTCCCCCCATCTAATTACTGCTGTAACATGGAAATATTGTAAAAACAAACAATTTTTTAAAAGAGTAACCATGGAGTTTCTTGCCGGTTCTTCTTCATAGGAAACGACCAACCAGAACCGTGCACCTTTTGTCGACGTTTTTTATGTGCCCATGTAGGCTTATAGTGAAATAAAAATTATTGATTTTGATGTCTTTTTAGTTCACTTTTTAAGCAGTCGGGCTTTTTGATTTTTTGAATTAAAAATAAAAACTTTTTTTATTTATAACTTTTATTTAACATTTTTTTTCGAAGTGGGTACATGTATATCTACATATAAATGTTATACATTTTTGAAATCACCTCTTAAAACCCTTTATTTTGATATCACACACGATGGGTACAGAGGAAAAAAAAATGATATGATGTTTTAGTAAACAGATACGTTATACACTCACAAAACAACCGAAAAAAGTTTTCCGCACAGCAGCGGCAGCACACCTATACACTTTTCATTCATCTGATATTTCACTACAAGTCAAAAGGGATGGAAAAAAAGAGACAATTAAAGCCAAATAGACCGTTGTCACATTGTGACCATGTGTGCTAACATAACAATAAAACAAAGGCTAACCATGGTGTTAAATAAATAAAGAAGAGTGAAAGAAGCTCGGCCATTAAAACTACCAAGCTTTATAATAATGGTAGCCAGTGAGGGGAATACTTTGACAAGGTCTACAATCATTTGCTGGGAGTGCCCATATTTCTTTGCTATCGGGGGGAAACCTTCACCTGAACACGCGCCAGATCTTTTGGGGAAAAACATTGTAGTGTGGTATTTTTACCTCATTAAAACGCGACGCGAACGCTTAACATTTCATGGCAGGGGATGCCAATCCTCCATTGTTCTCACCCAAAATACCTCGACATTACTCTGGACAGGTCCCTCAACTACAGAAAGAACTGCGAGAATGTCAAGTGGAAAGTGCATTCAAGGAATAACTTGCTCCGCCGCCTAACGTCCACCAGATGGGGGGCGTCTCCTCAAGTCTTGCGAACGACTGGCATGGCACTCTGTTTCTCCGCTGGTGAATATGCAAGTCCAGTATGGAGCCGCTCTGCCCACTCCAAATTAGTGGATACAGCTCTAAATGAGACGTGCCGGATTGCCACAGGCTGCCTCAAACCGACTCCTGTACGAATGCTGTATCCACTTATCGGCATCGCGCCCCCGGAAATTCGCAGGACTATAGCAAGTCGCATAGAGAGGGCGAAACTAGAAAACGACCCTCGCCACCAAATGCATAATTACAGCTCAGTGCCCCAGCGCCTAAAAAGCCGGAAAAGTTTTCTAGGATGCGTGGGTCTATGTGATGGCAACTCCTCTTCAGCGAGATGCGACCTTTGGCGAGAGAAACTCAAGCCTCCTGAAAATTTCATCGGGCCGTCGGAGAGTCTCCCGCCTGGGCACACTCTGCCGTGGTCGACCTGGAAAACCCTAAATAGACTCCGCACTCAGGTTGGCCGCAGCAAAGACAACCTCCACAGGTGGGGGTTCTCTGATGGCACTAGTCTTCAGTGCTTGTGTAGCATATCTCCGCAGACCATGGCCCACCTTCGGGAGTGCGCAGCATGCCCTGTCACCTGTACTTGCGAAGACCTTATGACTGCGTCACCGAATGGTGTTGCCGTGGCTGGGCCAACCACAATATTAAAATTTTTATATTTGCCATCGACACGCTAAGAAGAAGACCTCATTAAAACCAAAATGGTGATCACCATCAGCACTTCTTAAAATACTACATCCTTGGGGAGACTTTATTGGAGTGTCCATGGAGCCTCACTGTGCACGGCAACACGTGATCACTGTGCCACTGTCTTTCGCTTTCCTGAGGTCACTCGATGGAGGGACTCTGTCACACTTTGAGCGCCCGAAACCCTGGCGTTCCACCTGCCTTAAATGATACAAGCAGGGTTTCGGTGTGTCTATTGTACATAGAGGTGGTTGCCTCCACGATACCTTCTTCTCCGAATGGGATTGGACTTCTCGCGATTCCACTCGGTCGCTATTTCCCTCTAATTTTGTGTTGCCGCCAGCATATTCTTCACTAATACTGGCAGAGACAGGTCTCGCCCGAACCTGGCGACTAAGTCCCACCGTGAAAAGGCTCAAGAAGGTACTCCTCGAGCGTGTCAAGAAGTCGAGAAGTTCAATAGATAAAAATTATCAAAATCATAAGATAAAAATGCTTTAAAAGTGAATAAAACTAAAATATTAAATTTTAAAACAAAGAAGAGTAAAAATATCCATCTTAAAATAAAACATAGGGATCAAATAGTAGAACAGATACATACAACAAAATTTCTGGGTATAACACTAGATGAACATTTCACCTGGAGGGAGCATATCAATGAAATATGCATGAAGATTAATAGATTTGTTTTTGCTGTAAAATAAGTCAAAGATGAGGCATCCAAACCAACTGCGCTAATGGTATAACATACAGTTTGCTCCGTCATTCGTTACGGTATCATTGTCTGGGGAAACTCCTCTGAACTTTGTAGAGTTCTGTTGGCACAAAAAAGATGCAACCGCACCATTTTTAATATGGACTGGACTGATTCCTGCAGACCAATATATAAAGCACACAATCTTCTCACCGTTCCTTGTATGTATATATAAGAAATAGCTAAAGAACAATGGCAGGTGCCCATACATTGTTTTAGCAGAGATTAAATTCCTACGTCTTTAAATGAAAAATATCTCGTCTAACTCAGGGTGATGTTCTGAATTAGTTCGTGCAAGAATTTTTGTTAGAGAATGTCGAGAATAATAGATATTCAGTCGTAAACTTTTGTAGGTTATGTCTGGGTAACTTTTAATAATGTGTTTAACAGGTAATATTATTCAAATTCGTGGAAATAAAAGGGGAATATCGTATTTCCTTTACGTAGTTATTTCAGCATGAAATGTAAATAATATACTCTTTGAAAAGAGAATATTTATTTAAACTAAGCGATTTTGACGTAATTGACTTCTATCAAAAGGTCGTCGTCAACAACCAACCTATATTTTTTTAAGACTTGGATACTAGTCTTTTTGCCAATCAGTAATTGAAAGTAATTCATTTATTTCTACTACACTACAATATTCGTACAAGGAACATCTACAGTTAGACATAAACTGTATTGTTAACTCATTTGCTGCAATAAATACAATAATGATATTATTACTTAATATAGTTACTACTTGCCACTTATCAGATAAAATATACAATGGCAACACTAAGCTAAAGAAATTAACTAAAAAATCAATTAACTTTTTATTTATTATGTTTTTTTTTATCCGTTTTGAACCAGCCCAATTATATATTAAAAAAAATTAGACAATTAATAGAACGTCTTTCGTATATAACTCACTTTTAGACGCTCAAATTTAAGTCAGCTAAAATCTCGCCATTGTTCTTTTAAAAACGAATTATTCACTTTTTAATACTAAAATTAACAATAATAAACGAAAAGTTACACAGTACCTATGTATTAGAATTGCCCGTACCCAGAATCGAATTATTTAGGCGTAGTTGTGTTTACATGGCCCCTCTTATTTATAATTCTATACCAACCTTTTTATCCGATCTCCCTTACAGAAAATTCTGTATAGTTTTAAAAAAGTGGCTCATTTCTCACAGCTTATTATTCTATAATGAATTTTGTTAATAGTTGTTGTAATTCCTACCTACTGCCTTTTATGATATTGTTTGATTTATATTTTATGTGTTGTTAACCATATAATTTCATAGTCAGTAAACTAAGTGTTTTGAAGAGTTTATTAAACTTAACAGGATAAATACCTAATAAAAATATTGTGTTATGTGTTATAAGATTATTAGAGATCTGCTTATTGTGAGCACCTTATCACAATATAATATATTGCATGCCAACTTATGGCGAAATGTGTCATTGTGCTAATAACTTATTTGTACCATCTTTTGTACCGCATTTAATGCAAATAAATGGCTTTGACTTTGACAATTTCGTAAGCTAATTTCGAAATTGACAAGTAAAATTTCAAAATTTAAAAACCCCCGACACATTTATCTTGCGAAAACATCCCGATTCAAACAGTAAAACGCCCATAACTTTTGAACGGCTGAACCGAATTTATTCCAACATAGCTAAGAACACTCTCGACAAAAATACCTTTCAAACAAAAAAAACTAAATTGAAATCAGTTCATCCGTTTAGGCGCTATGATGCCACAGACAGACACACAGATACACAGATACACAGCAACACACGTGAAACTTATAACACCCCTCTTTTTCCGGCGGGGGTTAAAAATGTACGAAACTGCATGCCCTAGTGTGAATGTAAACAAACATTATTCTTACCACCAATGTTTTATTCTTTTTTTAACCTCCAAATATCAGAATATTAGGAAAAAAATTTGAAATAAATTAGTAAATTGAGGTGTATTGCGCAATGGTATGAGATCCCTTCTGTTTTATGTACTTTGGTATCATAATTGGTACACTTTCTAAATACACACGATGACATTTTTTATTCTGTTTTTGTTTTAACAAAGCGTGTCCCTCTTCGCCATGCGTGACATAGACTAAAGACTATACGTCCCAATTAGGACGTATTCGGGTCTTCACAATATGCGCGCTCATAACATATCTGTTTACTAGAATATCATTGTGTGTGTTCCACAGGGCGGTATTCTATCTCCATTATTATTCTCTTCACTAATTTTATAACTCTCTGTCTTCGGTGTTCGTATCATCTTTATGCCGATGATCGCCAACTATATTCAGCGGCGCGGATCGAAGATTTATCTGACGCCATAGAAGATGTAAACCGGGACTTGAATGCTATCAAAGATTGGTCTGCAAGATTTGTGGTGTCCGTAAACACCACAAAATATCAGGCCATTATAATTGGAAGCTCGCGCATGTTGGGTAGAGTAGCGGTTGGCTCTCAACCCCCGATCATTTTAAATGGCTCCGTCATTCCCATTAGCCCTAGTGTGAAAGATCTCATTATGCATCTTGACTCGACACTTAGCTGGCAAAGTGAGGTGTCCAGTGTCAGTCAGAGAGCCGGCGGTACTGTGCGAATCTGCGTTATTCCAGTAATCTCTTCTTGCTTTGTTCTTCTCATACTAATGATTTTGTTCACTCTTCCTTCAATATTCAGTCCATTCTGCTCTCGAATGCGCTTCCTCTCGAGATCAGGACGGTTACAAGTCGGTTTGCATTCAAGCGGAAATTGCGTTTTTATTTTCAAAACAACTAAGGAGAGTCATCTAATTAAATTTCTTCTTTTCTGTTACTTCATGTATATATTTATTTATATAAGTATATATTATATTTAATATATAAGTAGATACGTGTATTTTACCTATCTTAGTATGTGAATAACTACTTTTTACCTGACTGCCGAAGGAGGGTAATATGTTTATCAGTCTATGTATGTATGTATGTTCCTATATGGCGTTCCAGAGACCAAACGCGTTGGCCGGTTTTAATGATTCGTACGTCAATCAATTCGTCTTAACCCTGCGAATGTCAACGGCTACATTAAAATTGGACGATAAAAAAATGGCGGATTTGGGCGCCATATTGTGGGGTCCATATTTTTTTTTCTTCCACACCCATCGTGTTGGGTATCAAAATAAAGGGTTTTTAGAGGTGAATTCAAAAATATGTGATACTTATATGTTTAAATGTACATAATTCAAAAAAAACTAACTAAAAAGTTATAAATAAAAAAAGTTAAATAAAAAAACCCAACTGCATCAAAAGCGAACTAAAAAGACGTAAACAAGAAAAATGCAGCAAGATTTGAAGCAGTCGGGTTTTTGATTTAACTTTTTTTTTAATTCTTTAAACAATGCACCTGCCATGTTATCTCTTCACCACCCTAGGTTGACTGGTAGAGAATGCCTAAGGCATTAAGTCCGCCTTTGTACCTTTTGTGCATGAAGTCTAAATAAATAAATCACTCGGATACGGATTCAGACTCCGGACTGCTACTGAGATATTCCAAATGGAAATATTCCAAAACCCAATAATACTACCTGATCCGGGCGAAACGAACGCAGTTCAGTAATAGTGTTATTACCAGTTAAAATATATATTTTAGGTTGCCTTTTGTTAAATAATCCTTTATACAGATTCTTCTCGATAGCTACGCCTGGGTCTTTTAAAACTAGATTGCTGTGTGCTGTCAGTTAAAAGTAGTGGTAACACAGGTAACACTTGAATAATCTTATCGCATAGTGATTATTAGACATTATGAAATATGTGCAGTTGACCGTACAGTATAGTTCTCGCCAAACTTCTTGGCCGCCTTGAAGTTGGCTACAATGGCTGCGCAGTAGGAAATCTCATAAAAAAACAGCACCGTTTCGTGCCTCGCGCATCCGGTGAGCCAACTTTAGCGGCCCAGGAGTTTGGCGAAGGCTATATCCACCATTATTCACAAAGTAGGTAGGTAGGTACTGTTGGTCCATGTCCCAGCTTCGCGCCGTTGCTACCTGCAATATAGCTAAACGGCTAAACATATTAAAACGTGCAACATAGTTCCGTAAACAAATGGTTTCGGCTTCCTCTAATCTTCTTTTTCTTCATCAAACGCGTAGATGGTCTGATTCTTCATAAAGAAGTAGGTATATTCTTAGGTAACCTACTTAACAAGCACTAAATAAATAAAGGTTCTTAGGAGGAGACTTGGCTAAGTTTAGATCTTAATCCAACATCATAATTACCTCGTCCTCTTCCAAATAAGTAAAGATCAAGTCAAACTTTAGCATGTTAGTCCCATTTTACGGCATTTCTTAGTGGGTACTATAATTATTTTACGACCTATGTAGATGCAAAACTAAAACAAAATCTGTTTTCTACAATGTTGTAGGGAATTATGAAGGCGTTAAAGAATTCTTCGAATTTGAATAGCTGTTTAGAAAAGCCAACAAGACGTAAAAAGTTATCTAAGGAGTCAATCGATATTCGATAGGTTCCTAAGGTAGGTTAATTATGTAGACACACTGGCAAAATTTACGGTACAAGATAAAATTATCGCAATACTTTTTTTTACTATTGCAGGGTAGTTTATCTTTTTTTATATAATAAAACCAATTATTTCTAATTGATAGACAAATTTTACGTCACCTTTCAAGCGATTGTTTTACATTTATTCGAACTAACATTATGTTGCTTATCTATATATATAAAAGAAGAAACTGACTGACTGATCGATCAACGCGCAGCCAAAACCGCTAGGCCTAGAAGCATGAAATTTAGCGGAAACATTTCTCAATTGACGTAAGTGAGCACTAAGAAAGAATTTTGGAAATTCCACCTCAAAGGGGGTAAAAGGGGGTTTAAAGTTTGTATATAATTTCTACAGTTTGTAAGTTGGACACGTGAAATATTAGATTTACGCACTTGGTTGGTAATAGTAGATTAGTAGCCAAGGGCTGTAAGGCATCAATTGCAGCCCGAGATATTTAGGCGCGCGCCTATAGTTCGAGGGTGCAATTGGTGCTTACACCCGAGCTAACTATTCTGTTTTATATCTCGATTGTGAGGTAAGTAGAAAAAAACCGGCATTAACTACAAGAATAAATCATCTGGCCTAGCTCAGGCGCAGTTGCTCATCTTTCATTCTTGTGCATGTTCTTAATAGCTTTAAAATAATTATATTGTTCAATTTGTACATTTTATATGGTGAAATAAAATAATATTTAATATTTAAAAAAAAAAAAAAAATTATGGACGAAATTGAGCTTCGCCGTTCGATATTTAAAATTGATGACTATTATAATAACACGAAGACAAGGCTGAATAGCAAAGCGACCTCTTTGGTCATTGGGCTGAATGCATGATGTCTATTGCCAGTATGATGGTTAGATGTACGCGAACTTTTTGAAAGAAAGAAGTGTTTTTTTTAATTACTTACCGCCCTAGGGCTTTTCTAGCTACATTATTACCCTAGAGCGCTAATTAGTCACCTACAAGCCCCATTTGGAGGTAATAAGAACCTACTTACTGAACATGAGAGATGTAAAAATAATTAAAGTATTTATTGGTTTTTGGAAATTCGACCCCTTCATCCATTCTAAAAAGGGGATTGAAAGTTTGTATGAAATTTTTACAGTTTGTAAATTGGACACATGAAATTTTACATTTAAGCACTTGGTTGATACAAACAAATTGTGTATTTTGTTTCTAAGGGGATAAAATAGGGGTTGAAACTTTATATGAAATTTCTTCGGTTTAGAAGATGAAACATGTGCAATTGGAGGTTCACGCTCTTGAATAATAAAACAAAAATGAGTTTGTTTTATCTACGGTTTAAGACATTTATTTTTCTCAAAAGATTACATTAAAAACTTATAGAGAAAATACAATACTATGTAAACAAAATAACCGATTAGCGTTTTTAGTAGGGTAGATGTTAAAAATGTTAGTGGAGATTGTGTATAGTTAGTGACTTGTTTGTTAAGGCGTATGGCACAGTGCGTTTGAATAAGCGGAATTGATCAGTTTTAAACTTTTTTTTAGGATTTCACAAATGAAATAGTGCTTTTCATGGGGGAGTAAGCGGGTGTAGGTTATTTAGTTTAAGGTTAGTTTTCGTAGTGCTAGAATAATAAATAATAATAAATTTATCCATATTGTTCCTCTAATGAAAGATCCTTCAAGATGTGGTATTTTAATAGTTTCTTAAATGTTGATAAGCTTTTAGCCTCTTTTGTGTCTTTAGGTAATTTATTATAATTCTGGGCTCCTTCGTACAGAATGCTTTGTTTTCCGTAGTTAGTTGTAGGCGGTTTCAAACGGATATTATTTGCCTGTCTAGTATTAAGTTTGTGGTGGTCTATATTTTTGGTAAATGTTATTTGTGAGTGAATATCCTTTGTTATAATTTTTCTAATCAGGATGCAGTTGTTGTATTTATAGGTTTGCGATAAATTCATTAGTCCAGTTTCCTTATAAATTTTGGTCGGTGTTAGGTAATCATATCGAAATAACGTTTTAATTAATTTATTTTGTGATCTCTGTAGTTTATTTAAGTTGCTTTTAGCTGCTGATCCCCATACTTCAATTAAGTAATCCAGATGAGGCTTGACCAAAGAATTATAGATTGTGTACTGCACGTGTCTGGGCAAGCATCGCGATATGGGTCGAAGGGCACCTGATAGGGACAGCAGTTTGCTTTGAATTTTTTTGATATGTGGCTTCCATGTAATCTGGAAGATGTTCCACCCCTAAAGGGGTAAAAAGGGAATTGAAAGTTTTTATATAATTTATACAGTTGGACACGAGGAGCTTGTGGCTAAATAATAACAGCCGCACGGGTCGATCTTCAAGGTTAAGCAACACTTGCCGAGGTCGGTCCGTGGATCATCAAACATTCCATCTTTTATGATCAACAATACGGTTTTACCAAAGGGCGTTGCACAACTGACGCGGGTGTCACCCTAATAAAGAACATATTTAAGGCCTGGGAGGAAGCATAGGACGCCATTGGAATCTTTTGCGACCTCTTGAAGGCGTTCGATTGCGTTAACCATGAGACGCTATTGTTGAAGCTCGAGCACTATGGATTTAGACATACAGCCCTTGAGTTACTAAGATCATATTTAAAAGCCAGACAAGTTAAAGTTCAGGTAAACGGCGTAAACTCACTAGGGTCTGAAATGACAATGGGTGTTCCTCAAGGCTCGATATTGGGTCCTTTCCTCTTTTTAGTTTATATTAACGATTTACCCCAATTACTACAAAATCAACCGAAGATGGTGTTGTTTGCTGATGACGCATTTAAAATAGATCGGCGGTCACGAAATCTTGATGACGTGAATAACTCCATTTATCAGGTCCGAAATTGGTTTACGGCAAAAAAATTAGTACTAAATGAAAAAAAAACCAAATTTATTAGATTCACATTGCCGAATGTTAGAAGTACCGAGTGCGATATCATATTGAATGGCGAAAAGCTGGACTTTGTATATTAAACAGTTTTCCTGGGAATCAATCTAGACGACAAATTGCAATGAGGTCCTCACATAACATATAATAATAAATAATAATATATTTATTCACAGATTTTTTTTGTACATATTAAACAAATGAAGTGTTTAAACTAATTGTAAATTACATAAAATATTAGCATTTGAGGCCAAACTAGGCATAGCCTGTATTTCAGCCTTCAACGCCCATCCCCTCGAATTGGAGATTATAGTAATTTATTAAGTTGTACATCGAATTATAAAGTTCACATTTTAAATAAACATATCCAATATTAATTTAGACATCAAAATAACAGAAAAGAAACAAAAAATAGAAATTAAGAAGTAACGGTAGGTGTGTAACAAGTCCTCTCTTTGTGTGTGATGTAAGCGAGTGAGTGAATGTGAGAGGGTGTTTTTTTATTTTTTTTTATTTTTTCACAATCTTTTTCTTATTAAAGTTTCTCATTTACAAATTAAATGATAGATTAAGTATAACATCAATAATTTAAAGCTTATTGTCTATCCAGATACCTGAAGCAAATTTTCTGTTTCCACATATGTGAGTTTCTGAAGGTATTGAGTCACTTTTACTTTACAGGATTTCCTTGTCATTGGGTATATGTTGAGAGTTTTATTTACCTTGTTGTAGATGTAAGGGCCAATAAATGAAGAAAATTTATTGCTGAATTTTGTTTTAAAAGCGTTCGGTTGAGGGCAAACTAAGTGTTTTGTGCGTTTGTTTAGAATGAGTGGGTCGTAAATGAGATTCTTATGTTGCAATATTATTACTTTAAGAAGAAAAAGCTGTCTCACTGTTAGAACTCCACAAAATTTGTAAAGCAGCGCTGTGGGAAACAGGATTGGTTTAAAAGTGCTAACCTCCAGAATGGCTCGCTGAGCCACTTCAACAGGTTTTATAATGGTTTTAGGGGATCCACCCCATGAAGTAATGCAGTAAGTGATGAGGGACTGACAGAGAGCAAAGTATATTCGCTTTAGCACAGAGGGTTCGGTGACGTGCCTGAGGGTCTTAAAGACGTATATTAATTTCCTTATCCGACCACAGAGGGTCTTAATATGGTCTTTATAGTTGAGATTGTTGTCTATCGTAACACCTAGGTATTTAATTGTTCTGACGAGTTCAAGTTTGGGACAAGCACAGTTTTCTTTAGACACACACTCGTGTGGTATGATGCAATGACGATCGAAATTACTATTTGTGTTAGACCGTATACTAAAGCAAATATACTTGGTTTTATCTAGATTTAGTGTCAAAATATTTTGTCAAGCCATTTCCTCACAATATCAAAACCCACTTGGGCAGCATCAAAAGCCTCCTCCCATGTATCGGCAGAAAACACGAGAGCAGTATCATCTGCGAAAGAGATAATTTTGCCATGGGAAAGCTTGACATTCGTGAGATCGTTTATGTATATGAGAAATAGGGTGGGACCCAGGATACTGCCTTGTGGCACTCCGTATGAAACCGGAAGGTCTCCACTAATAAAGTTGCCAATCCGAACACACTGCAGCCTTCCCGTCAGGTAGCTTCTGAAAAGATTCAGTTGAGCTCCTCTGATTCCTAGTGATTCCAGCTTGTTAAGTAAGATTGGGACAGAAATCGTATCAAAAGCCTTGGCCAAATCAAGGAAAATGGTAATACATTTTTTCTTTTTGTCGAGGTTGTTGCTAACGAAGTCGATAAGAGCATTTACGGCTTGATCTGTTGATTTGCCCTCACGAAAACCGTATTGGTTTGTTGAAAGCAGGTGTTTGTCTTCTAGATATCCCACTAGTCTCGTATTCATAATCCTTTCCAGTAGTTTAGACAGTGCTGGGAGGATCGAAATTGGCCTGTAGTTTGTGACACGACTCCTGTCACCGTTTTTATTAATAGGGCACACCACCGATCTTTTCAGACTGTCAGGGAAAACACCATGCTGAAGGCAGGAGTTTGCAGGCTTATGCTGTTAGAAAGATAAGACAGTTAACGGATGTAGAAACCGCGCGTTTGGTCTATTTTAGTTACTTTCACAGCATAATGTCATACGGTATTTTACTGTGGGGTCGAGCGGCTGACATTGAATCCATATTTATATTGCAAATGAGAGCTGTCAGAGCCATATATAAGTTAAGTCACCGTGAATCTCTTAGGGATCTGTTTAAAAATATTAATATTATGACAGTTTCTTGCCAATTCATTTATGAAAATATTATGCATGTAAGGAAAAATATACATCTCTTTAGTAAAGTAAGTGATAGACACAATTGTAATACCAGAAATAAAGATAAGTTAGATCATCCTTCTTACAGACTAGCTAAAGTACAATCATCTTTCATGGGGTACTGTGTTAAATTCTATAACAAAATACCTTGTGATATATTAAAACTAAATGAAAGTAAATTTAAAACTTTAGTTAAAAGCACTCTTTGTAAACAAGCATATTACAAATTAGATGATTATATTCAAGATAAGAATGCTTGGAAACATGCTGGTCCTGCTCCATAGGGCAATCTTTGGTGTAGACAAAATCAAATTTGTTAATTTATATTCCTATTCATAGTTATTGTATTCATTGTTTTTTTTTTTTTTAGAAATTGACTCACACAATGTTCCGTTGTTGTTGAATTAGTTATTTTACCTATGTTTGTAATATTTGTAAGTATGTGAGAACCATGTTCCTACTTATCAAATTAATTTATTTTCCTGTTAATGCTTTTGAATACTTTATACCTGTACGTCGTAGTATAGTGTGTAGAGCTATTCTGGGTGCATCGTCCTCACATATACTGATGTATAATAATAAATAATAATAATAAATCTTTATTCAGATATTACAAAAGGTAAAAAAACAGTTTAAATCTTAGATAACTAATGTAGGTATAATAATGTAAGATGCCTGTACTAGGTAATCCTGTATCACAGGCTGTAGGAGCTCTAAATATATGCTTATCGTAGGACAACAGAATTTTAACAATATTTAACATAATATATGAAGTCTAAAAATAGTGGTAAGATTGTATAAGTTTGGAAATTAATTTTAATTTACTTAAAACTTTTAACATAAAACTAAATTACTAGGTCATAATATTACATAATGTCTTATTTACCTATATTGCAAAAAAGTGCACTTTGATTACACATAACTAAAGATTGAGAAATATTTGCTAAGCAGAATTGTGAAGTCAACATTGCAAAATTAAAACATAGGCACTTAATTTTTCCGTATGGTGGTTCCGTATGGTGTCGGACGTAAAGAATCTCACCATCCCATATCTTCCCGTGGGTGTCGTAAGAGGCGACTAAGGGATACACCAGAGAATGGGCAGCAGCGTTCTCTGTGCTCTTCAACAACAAACTGCGATCGCCAACCCGCCTGCCAAGCGTGGCGATTAAGGCAAACCCCCCCAAACAAAATGAATAGCTTAAAGAAAAAACGACCCCGAGTGCCCAGCAGCCCGTCTACCCTCGACTACGGTAGCAGTCGAGGCGATGGCGTGGCAAGGGGTGCGAAGAATCCCCGGAGTGAACCTGGCTACCCCAATAAACACCGACGACTGGCCCTGGCAACATACAACACGCGAACACTCCGGACCGACGAGAAGATAGTCGAACTCGAGGAAGAATTGAGCAGGTTGCGATGGAGTATTATAGGGCATCTATTTCAGCTCGAACTCCAGAATCGTTTCGAGTGCCTAGAGAGCTCCGTGGACGAATACAGCGACGGGTTCGTGGAAGCTGTCCATACGGTCGGGTCTAAGTTTTTCAAGACCCGCCGTACAGATGTAAACAAAAAGATCTCTGATCCTACTCTCAAGCTTATGAAGGAGAGGCGTGAGATGATCCTGCAGTCTTCAGACGATGCGTTGAAATACCGGCAGCTTAATAGACGGATCTCAAAGTCCTTGAAAAGCGACCTCCGCCGCTATAATACTGAGCGTATTAAAGACGCAATTGAGCGGAATAAGGGCTCCAAGGTCTTTGCAAGAGATCTGTCTATTGGGCAGAGCCAGCTCACGAAACTGAAGACCGACGATGGCAGGATCGTATCCGCCAAACCGGAGCTTCTGAGGGAGATCGAGAAATTCTATGGGCAGTTGTACACGTCAAATCAAATCAAATCAGTTTATTCGCAATAAGTGTTGGTAC
Source organism: Orthosia gothica (assembly GCA_949775005.1). Classification (NCBI taxonomy): domain Eukaryota; kingdom Metazoa; phylum Arthropoda; class Insecta; order Lepidoptera; family Noctuidae; genus Orthosia; species Orthosia gothica. The sequence goes on from OX459058.1 coordinate 20,357,622, forward strand.
AATTTTGGTCTTAACATAAATAATAATACAGATCCATAACACTTAGTCATAACAATGTGACATGCAAACATTTGGGTTATTATTTATTTATAATCAACTAAATAATAATAATAAATAATTGTTTTGAGGTTATAGTTATAATTAGTAAATTACACTCGATTATATGTAGGTACATTATTAAATACATTGATAAAAAAAAAAAAAAATGATGTCCGAGGGTAAATGATTATGATTGTTATTAATTTTTCAACCCCCTATTAAATATGTCGCTTACAGAGTAGAAATTCTTATCCAGTAGCCATAATTTAAGATACCTTGAAAATTTATTAACTGGTAAGATTTTAATAGTGTCAGGTATAGCATTGAATATGCGACCACACATTGCATAGCTATTTTTAGTATATAGTGCTGTCCTAGGGATTATAGGCAAAACTATTCTATTCTTGTGCCTATTACTTTTTGGATACAATTCATGAGCTTTTTTAAATAGTTCCGGGTGAATTTTAACAAATTTAGCGCATTCAAAGATATACAGGCTTGGAAGGGTTAGTATCTTAAACTTTTTGAAAATGGGTTTGCAGGATTCCCATGGGCGTATGCCCGCTATGGCGCGGATGCATTTTTTCTGTGCGATAAACACTCTCTGACATTCTGTTGAGTAACCCCAGGCAATAAGACCATATCTCAACACAGAATCAACGTAGCCATAGTATGCAGATAATACCGTTTTTAATGCTGATGTTTTTGAGAGTTCATATAGAACGAACACGAATTTATTTATTTTGTTGCATACTTTATTCACGTGGGCTTTCCAGTTGCAGTGTTTATCAATCGTGATACCGACAACGCCGTTTCGTTTACTTCTTGTAATTTAAGTCCTCTATAATTGATGTCTAGAGACTTATTTTCTCGTCCATATGTACTAAATTGAATAAAATTTGTTTTTGTTAGGTTTACGCGTAGATTATTTTCGTCAAGCCATGTTATTATCGATTCAATTGTATTATTTATGTCACTTGTATATTTATTAATGTCAGTATTATTTGATGTCATTATTAACGAAATGTCATCAGCGAACAGAAAACAGGGGTGATTAGTAACTTCAGGAAGGTCATTTATATATAGTAAGAACAATAGGGAGCTGAGCACACCCCCTTGGGGCACACCAGACCTGTTATGTTTATAGTTTGATCTGTAAGATTTTAGTTCTAGTTCACTATTAATTTTTTCGATTTCTACACACTGCATTCTGTTATTTAAATAACTTTCTATCCATTGAAGAGCTGGGCCCCGTATCCCATACTTTTCAATTTTCTCTATTAGCAATTTGCGTGATACGAAGTCGAAGGCCTTCGACATGTCAAAAAATATGCCTGTTGTTTTAAGTCGCTTATCTAAATTAGTAATGATTGTGTTTATTAGGTTAAAACATGCTAATGTTGTGGACTTTCCTTTTTGAAAACCGTATTGTTCTTCCCTTAGGATACTATGCTTGTCGATGAATTGAGTTAGGCGTCAACCAGTAAACCCGTCGCGAATCTAGTAAAAGACCCTAGAGCTAGATTGACCCGTCACTATACCGAAGACATACCGGACGTCAGCCTGTACGAGATTAGGATGGCTCTTAAACAGCTTAAGAACAACAAGGCACCGGGTGATGACGGCATTACGGCCGAACTCCTGAAGGCGGGTAAAAAACCAATACTTAAGGCCCTTCAGAAGCTGTTTGGTGCCGTCATACTCGAGGGTACGTCATGGTGCAGGGGTGTGGTGGTACTCTTTTTCAAGAAGGGTGACAATGCCCTATTGAAGAACTATAGGCCCATCTCACTTCTTAGCCATGTCTACAAGCTGTTTTCAAGAGTCATCACGAATCGTCTCGCGCGCAGGTTTGACGATTTCCAGCCTCCCGAACAAGCCGGATTCCGAAAAGGCTTTAGCACCGTAGACCACATACATACGCTGCGGCAGGTTATACAGAAGACCGAAGAGTATAACCTGCCTCTCTGTTTAGCGTTTGTGGACTACGAGAAAGCCTTCGATTCAATCGAGACTTGGGCTGTACTGCAGTCTCTCCAACGGTGCCAAATCGACTACCGCTACATCGAAGTGTTGAAGTGTTTGTACAAAAACGCCACCAACTCAGTCCGACTTCAGGATCAGGCCTCGGAACCTATCTTTCTGCAGCGAGGTGTGAGACAGGGAGACGTCATATCTCCGAAACTGTTCACCGCTGCACTGGAGGATGTCTTCAAGGTTCTGGACTGGAGAGGGCTAGGCATCAACGTCAATGGCGAGTACATCACTCACCTTCGGTTTGCCGACGATATAGTGGTCATGGCTGAGACCATGGAGGACCTCAGTATAATGCTCGATGACCTCAGTAGAGCTTCCGAAAGAGTGGGTCTTAAAATGAACATGGACAAAACCAAGGTTATGTTGAATGCCCATGTAACACCCACTCCTATCAAGGTTGGAGACTCTACACTCGAAGTGGTGGAAGATTATGTCTACCTGGGACAAACGATCCAGTTGGGTAGGGCCAACTTCGAGAAAGAGGTTAACCGTCGAATCCGACTCGGCTGGGCAGCGTTCGGGAAATTGCGCGGTGTCTTCTCGTCCAACTTACCACGGTGTCTCAAGACGAAGGTCTATGACCAGTGTGTGTTGCCAGTGATGACCTATGGCGCTGAGACGTGGTCGCTCACAATGGGCCTCATCAGAAAGCTTACAGTCACGCAAAGGGCAATGGAGAGGGCTATGCTCGGAGTATCCTTGCGTGATCGAATCAGAAATGTAGAGATCCGCAAGAGAACCAGGGTTACCGACATAGCCCGAAGAATTGCCAAACTTAAGTGGCAGTGGGCAGGGCACATTGCTCGCAGAACGGATGGCCGATGGGGCAGAAAAGTTCTGGAGTGGCGACCGCGAACCGGAAGACGATGCGTTGGAAGGCCTCCCACCAGGTGGACCGATGACCTGGTGAAGGTTGTGGGGATTCGCTGGATGCGGGACGCACGGGACCGGTCAATGTGGCGACGCTTGGGGGAGGCCTATGTCCAGCAGTGGACGTCTTTCGGCTGATATGATGATGATGATGAGGCACTTAATTTTTGCAGCCAAAGACTAATGAGCTTAGCCAGCAACAAATTGATGGTTAGTAGGCCATTGCAGTGTCAGCCGCAGACGTTCAACGCGTGTGACCTTGAGTATGACGTACTAGACGCCCTCATAGTCGATAGAGTTGATGTGCCTGTATTCCGCTATTTTCCTAGCAGGGCACTCAGGGTCTCCCGTTTTGTGAATGTTGGGCTTTTTAAACCGCGAACAAGTTGCGCATTTCGATGAGTCCGCTTTCTTAGTGCAATCAGACACCGAGTGTCCAGCTTCACCTCAGTGAGCACACACAGAGTTGACCTCTCTGCATGTTTTTGCTGCATGACCATATAATTGGCATTTGTAGCATCTGGTAACCAGAGTGAAGTCCCTAACTGGGCAGGACGTCCAATTTATAAACAGCCTTGATGTGGAAATTAGGGCTTTACGTATATTGGCTGGAATTTCAATAACGTAATTACAGCTCGACGCATCTTTCCTTCCAGATTTGTGGCTTAATTTAACAGAGGCCAGAAAGGACTCCAAGGACATCTCTGGCAACTTGTCGGGTATGTTCTGCTCGTAAATGCACCTAAAGACTTCAGTTTCAGCCAGGGAAGACGGCGCTCCTACAATCACGATCCGTGGTTTGCGCTTGTTGGGCTCATCGGCGGTTAGTCCAGATGTAGAAAGCTGGACGGCGTTCTTGATTTTCTCGGCGTCTTGCTTGGTCTCTGTGCTAATAATAACACCTCCATTTTTGGTCTTGCGGACACCTCGTACATGCAGCTTCATTTGATCAGGTCGTATGATTTTTGTTACCATGTCTTTTGTTTCATCACTGGACTTGAGTTTGTCACTAGGATAAATGACCACAGAGCTTAAATTGTTAGGTCGAACAAAATCATTTGATCCCTTTTTCACCATGTCGGCAAATGAAACATTACCCGCAGTGCCAGAGTCCTTAATCGTCTGCTTGAGCTCAGAGATGTGTTCCGTCAAATTGCGCTTTTCTTTTAAGGCATCAATCATATCGTGTGCTACAATTGCTTTCTGCTTCAGAGATTGGTATAGGACTGCCATCTGAGAGGTGCCAGATCCTATTTTACGACACAAGTTAGAAATTTTCAGTTTCTGTTCCGAGTTTAGTTTGCCATCCGAGGCAATAGAGCAAACCTCATTTAAGTGCTGCTCTATAGTTGACATCCATCTTTGTATGTCGGGCGTGGATGCGACTTCAATCGAGAAATCTGATTGGGCTGGGATTTGCGGCGTCGACTTCGCTGGCGAGGTGGAGGCTTGAACTCGGCCGCTTGGATTACAGGAACTGTTATCCATTTTATTTGATAGTCACTTCACTGTTTCTAAGTTTTCATTATAATGTTTACAAAACTACACAGTAGGCACAAATGTATACAATAAAGAAGGTCACTATTATAATTGGTTTTAATTAAATATTGCTAACGAGCACGTCTGTATGCTACGAGCGAGCGCGAAATCTTCATGTATGTACGAATGTATGTACTAATGTAAATATTATAAAACACCTATTTTTTTTAATGAGTATGTATGGAGTTTCTTGTGCGTTCTTCTCCATATCAATCTACTTTCCGAATGCACGGTAGAATCATTTATTTTTATTTTTATTACTTGTAAATTTTAATTTATGTGACGTTCAAAAGTGCCGTTTATTGGCCTAATTGAATAAATATATTTGACTTTGACTTTGATGGGTGACCATTTTAACATAGCGAGTTTCCTCCGTGCCTCGGAAAGCACGTTAAGCCGTTGGTCCCAGCTGTCATTTGAAGATCTTTGACAGTCGTTACGGGTAGTCAGAAGCTTGAGATCTGACACCAGGCTTGCCAAGGGGTATCGTGTTACCCAGTTACTGAGTTGTGGAGGTCAGATAGGCAGTCGCTCCACGTAAAGCACTGGTACTCAGCGGAATCCGGTAAGACTGGAAGCCGACCCCAAAAACAATTGGGAAAAGGCTAGGCTAGGAATTTTAGATTTACGCTCTTCGTTAATAAAAAGGATTAATGTTTTTATTGTTTTTTGAAAATTTCCCCCTGTGGGGGTAAAAACGGGGTTTTAAGTTTGTATGTAATTTCTACAGTTTGTAAGTTGGAATTAATGTATTTACTGGTATTTGGAAATTCTACCCCTAAGGAGGTGAAATACGGTTACTTGTTTCAACCATTTTTTGCAGTTCCCTATGATTCTGAGACACTATCAGTTTTTGAGAGTGTATCAGGACAAGGCAGAAAAATCGTACTTTTTTCAGAAATAAAAGTTGTATTTAATTTCGCTTTCGCAAAAACCCGCATTTAAAGGCCGTTGAAGCCAGAAATGAGCTGGAGGGTGTTAAAGGTGCAACAGAAAGCGAGTTTTCAGTATGAAGTAGGTAGAAAGAAGCTGGTTTTGGTTCGTTTGTCCCCGCCGAAGGTCCAAAACTTGAGTTACAGCTCCTTTGAAACAGAATAACTTTTGCTCGGGCATATTGACTTTGGTCCACGAACTACTGGAGTAAAATAATGTTCAGAGATGAGTGTAATTAATTTAAAATTGTATTGATGAACGGCAACGAATGAGTACCTAAACATGAACAAGAATAACATAATCTGACGATTTTTAGGGTTACGTACCTCAAAAGGTAAAAAAGGAGCCCATATAAGATAACTTTCTTGTCTGTCTGTCACCACTGATTTTCTCAGGAACGGGTGGACCTAGCAAGTTGCAATGTATACCAGATACTGAGGTCTATAGTCCCTATTAAGTGTGTAAAAATCAAGGTCCTGAATCAACACGATAAAAAGATATGGGCAAATTTAGATTTTCGCGAAAACTTGTAAGTATACCAAAATTTTCACCTTTTTTATTTTTCGGAATTTTCCCATTACTTGTGCTGTAAGACCTTGCTTTTAACGAAATTTGTCAATTCTAGGTCAACCGGAAGTACCCTATAGGTTTTGGGCCGAAAACCTATATGATGGTTCCCGTTGACCTAGTAACCTAATTGTGTTGGTGAATGTAGCTGTTTGTACGGACGTTATTGCAACGCACGCTATTTCGTAAAACTTTACGACTGGTACGCCAGTTCGAAAACACATTAAATCGAAAACCGCTATAATGAATGACGTTATTGCAACTCACGCTATTTCGAAAAACTATTGGACTGGTACGCTAATACGAAAGTTTTGGTATCGAAATCCACTGTTTCGAATAGCATATTCTAATCTAAATTTTTCTGGAGATCGAAAATGATATGTCGGAGTCGAAAATGATAAAAACAAGAGGTACCGAAGATAAGGCCTTAATTGGGGTCGCGGTTCGATCCCCAGACAAATTCAAATTGGAATATGCTATTCGATACAGTAGATTTCGATACCAAAACTTTCAGTCCAATAGTTTTTCGACATAGCGTGCGTCGCACGTCATTCGATATAGCGGTTTTCGATTTAATGTGTTTTCGAACTGGCGTAAAACTTAACAGTAGAAGTCGTAAAGTTTTTCGAAATAGCGTGCGTCGCAATAACGTCATTCGAAACTTCATATTTTTCACTCCCAGCACATTGTGGTATCGGAACAATATTGGATTCAGGTAGGATTTGTTTGGGAGCTCGTACGGACTTGATAGTGATCGATGGAGGGAATCTTATTCTACGTCGCTATAGAAATCTTATTTAAGAATAAAATGTGGTACCATTTGCTTCTTTATCAGCGGTCACTTCGTTTTGATTCAGGATAATGCTCGGCCACATCCACTTTTTCAGCTCCAGTCTATCTTAATAATGTCAATATCGCAGTTTAATGGTCGGTGAGATCACTAGTTATGCATCCGATGGAACACATCTGGGACCTGCTAAAATGAAGAGCAAAATTCATAATCTCTGCACCTGTCAATGTAGGCGAACTTCGAACCGCCCGGTGTGTAGGATTGATAAATACGTCCACAGTAAACCATATAAGAACACAATGAACGCATCTGGGCTGGTGAAATTATTTAAGAGCACGTGCGGGAAACAAGCGATAAAATGTGAAATTATTTGATTTCAAATATATGTGTATTTTTAATGACATTTTTTTTACTTTCCTTGGTAAACTTAAAAATCATCAATGCCAGTTTCCCAATAAGTCATATTACTCATAAAAAAATCTAAATACAATCTATTTTATATTTTAAAAGATGTATTTTTATGGTTCCTTTAGTCGACAGCGAGAACTATCTTGTGCGCGAGGTTAAAATGAATGCTATCTGATCCGACAACACGTGCGAAAGAGATAGATGCTGTGATGAGCAGTAAGAAGCTAGTTCGCGTACAAATTAGCACTTTTGTAAATTTGTATCGAAATGGATGACGATTTTGGACGAAAACGAGCGCGCGAAATTTTATAAACAGACCTTTGCTGCCGTGGTATAACTAAAATGCCGTTATCTGTCATCTGACGATTTTTTACTTTTGATGCTATATTAATGAGAAAAAAAATATCTATCGATCAATATATATATTTTTTTTAAATCGACCAGATGTCGGATAACACAGTACATAGTCTACATGGTCTTCACATGATCGAACCAAGATTTTGTCAGGACTTTAAAAGAGACTGTGACCTCTGAGTTTGTTTCGGCTTTTCTTCTCAGAGTAGTCAGATAGGAAACGCCGACCTCATCTAGTTTAAAAAAAAAATATGTTAGACATGTAAAAGCGTTTGTACAAACCAACTTACAGAAATAAAATCATTTATCATTTATTTATCATTTAACGGCATTTTAGTTATACCACGGCAGTTTGGGCATCTAGATATCATGAAAAAACTACTACTATCTTCCAAAATAAAATATTTGCATTGTTGAATTACTAATCCATCTCTGTATGCAGGCCGTTTTGCAATTTTCCTTCTTCTTGTGGTATTTATTTCCGCCCAAAGATGCGTTAAAATTAGTATTGAAACATGGAACTATCGACGCTCATAACTTTCAAATATTTTATTTTTTTACTTTTTTGTTTCTATACAGGGCTAGATAATGATGAGACAAATTGATATATTTTTTTATTATGAACGTACATCGTCAAACAGTGGAGTAATTGCCAGACCACGTTTGTATGGAAGAATGATCGACTAGTGTAACCCATATAAGTACTTGAAAAGAAATCTTATAAAAAATCGTAATTTTTTTTTATTTTGTGCCGCTCATTTTGTTGATGTGCGTATATAGTACCTACGGAATATAACCTGGTTTTTGTATGAGATTTAATACTGCGCAGCCATGGTAGCCAACTTCAGGGCGACCAAGAAGTTTGACGAGAACTATACCTCCCAAAGTTAGCAAAACAGTTTCGCTACCATCTGGGCAAATCTTTGAGGAAGATCAAAGGTAGGATGGAGCACTACTTAAAACTATCACGAATGTAGTTACGACATTGTATGACGCTATCTAGTTGGCCAGATAGACACCATTCCCATTAACAGCATCCTTCCTAGATTCGAGTAGATAGTTGAGTGGAGCCGAGGAGTGGGGCAACAAATTATCTACTGGGATAAGGTGCAAGCGCTTGTCCTGAAAGTACCTATTCATTCTTTCAGAGGAGGCGCTTGTTCCAATGGCTATGCTGATCCGATCATCCGATAGATCCAGTTAAAGAAAATAGGTTACCCACTAGCAGTCTGGAAACCTGATAGCTAGGTGGTATTTACCATTACCTACTTATTTAATCTAAGTATGTAGTAGGTACCTGATTGATGTGTTGATGTTACAAGCAGAATTTGATTTTATGATAATTAACCGGCCAGTTACAACATTTCACATTCCTTATTTATACCATTATTTACATACAGGGTGCAACGGAACCTGTATTTAAATAGGTAGGTAAGTACAATCTTTCGTACCCAAGTACTTATTTCTCAAAGTACTTTAGAAATGTAGGTACCTACTTGCCATAAGCGTGGGTAGTTGAATTTTCTTACTGTCACTTAATTTAATAAGCTTCATGGCCTCGATTTTTATAATCGAATTTCACGGCTATTGATCGAAGGCTTGGGCGGGCTTGCCAGTCGACTTGTCTACTCGCCTGCTATTACATTGCATCACAATAGGCCGGTGAGCACAACCGGAGCTGATGGGCTGACGCCTGACGCGCTGAGTCACTCCTCAATATTGTCGCTCATAATGCTAATTTTCTCGTTATGCTTGTACCAATTTGCATCTTAATGCTTTTTGTTGTACATAGTCGGTCTTATTTGTTTATAATAATATCTCAAGGAAATTAGGTTTGTACTTCAAAAGTAGGTGCCGTCGTTCATTGACATTTCGTAAGGTGTACCTACCTATGCAAATTGTAATTATCTATAGCTTATCGTAGTTCGGGCTTGAGATTATGCAAATAAAACCAGGACCACAGCACACATTTAGGGTCGGCTTATCTCTCTCACTTGAATTGGAACCCTAGAAGTTAAAGTTATATAATTTATTGAATTGTCCAATATAAGTACAACGTTGTAAAGCCTTTCGAATGTAATTTATTTTAACTGTAGAAATGTACAGATACACACTTGATTGTAAATAGCGGTCTGGTGAAACCCAAGTGTATCACTTCAGATCTAGATCAAAATATTAAGGAATAAATAGATGCTGACGATTAATTACCCATTGCTGATGATGGGTCACGCCTGTTTTCCACCAAGGATTTTGCACAGGTAAGTATCTAAAATTATCTGTAGCAACCAAAACCAAGCACCCAGTATGTTGGATAGGGGGGGAGGTTATTGGCGTACACCGGACACAAATGCCGATGTCATGCACTGTGACCGAGTAAACTAATTTGAAAACCCCACCCGGGGGCAGGTTGGGGCAACATCGGTACCCTGCTCAACAGGCGCACTACGGCCGTATTAACTAGAAGAGCATTTCAGACAATAGGATGATATTATCGTGTTAAACTGCAGATTAATAATAGTTACTTAGATTAGATACTAGTGACTAAAGTTTAGTGATGCTGATTTATAGTTTCACTAATGAAACCTATAGGTACAAACAATTTCAGGTTTCATCTAATATATAAAAATAAGTCGGGTTTTCCTCCCTAACGCTATAACTCTAGAACGCACGAATCGATTTCCATGGTTTTGCATTCGTTGGAAAGGTCTCGGGCTCCGTGAGGTTTATAGGTAGAGTAGGGTAGGGTAGGGTAGGGTAGGGTATGGTAGTGTAGAGTAGGGTAGGGTAGGGTAGGGTAGGGTAGTGTAGGGTCGGGTAGGTTAGGGTAGGGTAGGGTAGGGTAGGGTAGGGTAGTGTAGGGTAGGGTAGTGTAGGGTCGGGTAGGGTAGGGTAGTGTAAGGTGGGGTAGGGTAGGGTAGGGTAGGGTAGATAAATGTTTGGTCTTTTTATGGCTGTTTTGCCATAAAAAGAAGTTTGCCGGGTCAGCTAGTTTATTTATAAAATACAGCATTTTGTTATTTTAAATAAAAGACTTTGTCGAGAAAACCACGCAGCAGCTAAATAGGTAACGTTTATAATTCTATTTTTATTCAAGGCAGAAAAATCTCAGTAATTTTCCTTTACCTAAAATGTTAAAAGCTTTATTTACAAACTTGATTTATTAATTGTAATTATATTTAACAATGTTGGATTATGGTTTAATAGTTGCCTAATTGTCGTAGTTAATATTGCCCAAGGTGCTTCGTGCAAAGAGCGTTTCGTCACTTTCACTGTTGGTTGTATTGTCCAATGAAACTTGTCACGCTCTGGCGACGGTAACCAATCGGCATGCTCACCGCCCCGCCTCGGAGCAGAGGCGTGCGCGGCGGCCGCGGCCCAGGTGCCCACAACAATGCCTTTGTCCCACGGTGCAAGACATCCACCTGAAACGGCGCGTAACTACTGCCTACCTACTCGACTCAATCAACGTCTTCGCAATATTCAAATCTGCCACGAAACTACTAAAATACATTTGAAGTCGAAGCTCATCTGCTCTCCGGTGACCTAGCTGCCGTCCTGACCATAAATATAGGTGTTATGTGTGTGCAATGAAGTTGTTTTATATTTATGCAGTAGGTCGATTGGTAGTGCCCTCTCCCACGTTTAGTTCACCTAGGGCTGTCACGAATATTAAATGCAGGAAGATACATTATAATTTATTATTCATACGACACTGTTCACCTGCAGGAAATATTGGGTTTGCTTCAAACTTATCCTTGAGTTAATTTATCCATCCAGAATGCTTATTATGAAGTAAATGGTCGAACCCTAATATGCTCTCTCCGCTCAGGAATTATCATAGAAAGCTGATGATGGAAGCTTTTATTATAAGACATCACAACGTTTATTGCGTCGTTATTGCTGATGAATTCTTTTGATCATGTCTCTTCATACAATTTATGTTCTAATACAGGTGCTTCCGATCGTCTTGGTATACAGGGTGAGTTTTTTAAGTTGGCGTGGATGGCCAAATCCGAAACTATGTGGAATAGCGAAAAACAGTCAAAGTAGTCACGAAGCCGATTTTAATGAAAACTAAAACTGATTGATGAGATTTTTGTAAAATCAGTATTCCTTGCTAGAAATCGAACACGCTGATTTTGAAAAAAAAAACGCTTACATTATTATTACATCATTCGATAGTGTCGCTAATAAGGATCAAATTCTGGGAAGTAATGTCATACGGCAAACTTGATGGAAAATCAAATTTTTAACAAAATGTCTTTTTTTGTAGAAATTCTACGAAGATTCGTATCATTCCAATTGATGACATGAAAAAATCTTTAGGTAATATTCTAAACGTAATCAAAATTATTGTAATGCTGAATGAAGCACAATGCTTGTGTTATCGAATCACGCTATTTGTGGAAAATAATGTCCATCATTTCGTCGGGATAAAAATTAGAACTTTCCTAAAGTTTGCCGAATGTCTTTACTGCCCAGAATTTGATCCTTTATTAGCGAATGACACTTTTGAATGTTGTAATAGTTATTACTGCATGAATTTTTTTTTCAAAATCGGCGGTTTCGATTCCTGGCTAGAAATATTGATTATTCAAAAATCTAATTATGCAGTTTTAGTTATCATCAAAATCAGCCTCGTGACTCCTTTGCATGTTTTTCGCTATTCCTCATAGTTTCGGATTTGGCCATCCACGCCCACCTAAAAAACTCAACCTGTATATAGTCGACAAGTACCTAGATATTATGTACGGTTTTGATCCAGTAATGTAGCAAGTGGTGCAACCGGGCCGGTTGTGCCCGCGGCCCGCGTGACCGGGGCGCGGGGTCACCGGGCCCATCGCCGTCGCCTGCGCCCGCGCCGACAGCGCTGTGCAAAATCGCTAATTACATTCAAGCCAACTACCTTCACGCTGCCGAGCAGACACTTGCTTACGCTAGCAATCTCTTAAATTTTCACTTACCATGATTAAATCGATGTTATCCTTTACTGTGAGGTAACCTGCATGTCCTAGAACCGAAAATTTAAAGACCGTGTGACATCCACCAACCCGCACTGGACCCGTGTAGTGGATTAAGGCCTTTGCCCTTTCCCAAAGAAAGGAGGCTTGTGTTCTAGCAGAGCAAAAGTAATAAATTGGTTTTCAGAAAAAAACTATGGTGACTGAAGTATTTCTTCTAGTATGTTAATGACCTTTTTAATACCCACACAGAATATTTCGTTTTAACTTTGTAGGGAAGATTATTAGCCGACTGGGTAGTTACAAGTTAGGTACAACACTAAAATTAAATAATATGTATACCTACCTACGTAGTCGTAATTCGCAAGATAGCACATAGCACCTATTATGTACTGTGTAACCGGCCCATCGTTTAATAGAGGAAACTAAAATTATTCACATTGCAGTGATAATAACATTTTAAGTTTAGAGCCACTAAATGCTGGTTAAATGCTGGTTAATTAACAGTAAAACTATTAATATGTCATTAGCGAATGTTTTTCACAAAACTATATTTGTCTGAATGCAAACGGCACGAGGTCAAAATTAAGAAAAGAAACAAAATGACAACAGCTTTAACGCATCCAAACTTAATGGACATTAATTAATACAATTAGCCCACGGCAAATTGCACGTAAAGACTGAAATAATGAGCGTAAATTGAGGCAACTTTACACTTCTGATTTATTGTCCTGCACTTGCACGATTTCGTCGAAAGAGAAAACGGACCAGTTCCGATGTATATTACGAACAGTACATAAAATTGATAAAGAATATTTATAAAAACTTAATCACCGCTTACTGTGTTTTCCAGAGGGGTCAGCAAGAGAAACCATTAATCAGAACATTTCCACTTAATCATGTAAGTGCACTTGTTTTCTCTCTACTTACCCTGATGACTCTGATGTAGGTACACATTATTAATTTTGTGTGTGCGTGTAATCTCTTGTTTTTTTATGGCACCAACCAAGTTGTTGCATAACTTAAAAACTGGGCTAACATCGACTATTCAAACATAAGCTCCGATTATATAACCAACTATTTACAAAATGCATGTCATAGTGTGACTAATTATGCATAGATGTGCAACATTGAGGAACAGGTTGAACATCTCTGATATTATATATTCGGTATTAGAATAGTGGCAGTGCGACTGTGCGACAGCTATTTTATTTTCATGTTTTTATTCACAAGTGTACCTATTAATGCAGAATTCAAATGTGCTTGGCGAAGGAGAGCTCCACGCTGTAGCCACTTTGGCGGTGTATTTTGTAAACGCTTGTAGATTCAAGGCCTGCGACATCTCGCTTACCGAAAGTCGTTTAGCTTACATTGTAAAATACCCGTTTGCTCGCTGTTTGAATTTTGTAACTCTAATTTGGGGATCATTTTATAATTTTGTCATGAATAAGCTAATGAGAATGAATTGTCTGCAGCTGTCATGTTTACCTATTTATGTTCATTGCAGCTTTATGCACGAGTGGGTATCTTGGTACTGAGGGAACCTAATGTAGTTATACTCGAATATCCGATTACAATTTGTAAAAGATAGTTTATGATTGGAAAGGTATTCATTTAAAATTAATAAATAAAATAAAATAAATATTGCCTATAAATTTACATTACTTACATACAATCAATGCCTATTAGTTTATTCTATGTCTTTATTTTTTATTTAATATAAGTTTATATGGTATCTAAACTCATCACCATCCTCATTTCAGCCGAAAGATGTCCACTGCTGGACATAGGCATCCCCCAGGCGTCGCCACATTAACCGATCCCGTGCGTCTCTCATCCAGCGCCTTCCTGCAACCTTAACCAGGTCATCGATCGTCCTAGTGGGAGGCCTTCCAACGTATCGATTTCCGGTTCGCGGTCGCCATTCCAGATATTTTCAGACCCGTTGGTCATCCGTTCTGCGAGCAATGTGCCCTGTCCCACTGCCACTTAAGTTTGGCAATTCTTCGGGCTATGTCGGTAACTTTGGTCCTCCTACGGATATCATCATTTCTGACGTGATCATGCATTGAAATTCCGAGCATAGCCCTCTCCATTGCCCTTTGGGTGACATAAGCTTTCTAATAAGGCCCATTGTGAGTGACCACGTCTCGGTCCCGCTGGCAACACACACTGGTCGTTATAGACTTTTGACTTGAAACACTGCGGTAAATTGGACAAGAAGATACCACGCAACTTCTCGAACGCCACCCAGCCGAGTCGGATTCGGTGGTTGACCTCTTTCTCGAAGTTGGACCTATTCAACTGGACCGTTTGTCTCAGGTAGACATACTCGTCTACAACTTCGAGTTTAGAGTCTCCGATCTTGATAGGAGTGCGTGTTACATGGGCATTCACCATGACCTTTGTTTGGTCCATTTGCATTTTAAGACCCACTCTTTCGGAAGCTCTACTGAGTTCATCGAGCATTTTACTGAGAATTCTCCATGGTCTTAGCCATGACCACTATGTCGGCGGCAAACCTAAGGTGATGTACTCGCAATTAACGTTGATGCCAAGCCCCCTCCAGTCCAGAACCTTGAAGACATTCGGGAGGCTGGAAATCGTCAAACCTGCGCGCGTGACGATTCGTGATGACTCTTGAAAACCACTTGTAGACATGGCTAAGAAGTGAGATGGGCCTATAGTTCTTCAGCCGGGCATTGTCACTCTTTTTGAAGAAAAGTACCACCACACCCCTGCACCATGCCTGTGCCGTTTTGCCCTCGAGTATGACGGAATCAAACAGCTTCTGAAGTGTCTTAAGGACCGGTTTCCCACCCGCCTTTAGGAGTTCAGCCGTGATTCCGTCGTCACCCGGCACCTTGTTGTTTTTAAGCTGTTTCAGAGCCATCCTAATCTCGAACAGGCTTAAGTCCGGAATATTTTCAGAATAGAGTCGGGTCAATGTAGCTCTTGGGTCATTTGCTACATTCAGAACGGGTTTACTGGTTGACGTGTACAACTGCCCATAGAATGTCTCGATCTCCCTCAGAAGCTCCGGTTTGGCGAATACGATCCTGCCATTGTCGGTCTTCAGATTCGTGAGCTGGCTCTGCACAATAGCCAGATTCCTTGGAAAAACCTTGGAGCCT
The DNA here is from genome assembly GCA_949775005.1 of Orthosia gothica. NCBI lineage: Eukaryota > Metazoa > Arthropoda > Insecta > Lepidoptera > Noctuidae > Orthosia > Orthosia gothica. Next base: position 20,373,254 of record OX459058.1, read on the forward strand.
TTATTTCACTCAATCGCGTCTTTAATACGCTCGGTATTAAAGTGGTGGAGGTCTCTTTTCAAGGATTAAGAGATCTGTCTATTGACCTGCTGGTATTTCCACGCCTCATCTGAAGACTGCAGGATCATCTCACGCCTCTCCTTCATAAGCTTGAGAGTAGGATCAGAGAGCTTTTTGTTTCTATCTGTACGACGGGTCTTGAAAAACTTAGACCCCACCGTATGGACAGCTTCCACGAACCCGTTGCTGTATTCGTCCACGGAGATCCCTAGGCACTCGAAACGATTCTGAAGTTCGAGCTGAAAACTCTCGGGGTTTTGGATCTGGATCTGTGCTGGACGGAGTGTGGACTTCATCAGTCGAGACCTTTCAAGCTTAATATTAATGTTCAATGTGCCTCTTACCATGCGGTGAGCGCTCCCGGTTTTTACCGAATTGATCACAGAGAGATCATTGAATATTTGCTTCTTGGTTGACATGATGAAGTTGATCTCATTTTTTGTTGCACCATCGGGGCTCTGCCAGGTCCACTGCCTGTGTTCACGCTTTTCGAAGAAGGAGTTCATCATATAGAGGCCCTCCTTCTCCATAAAACTGGCCATTAGGTGACCCCGGTGGTTCCGTCGTCCAACTCCAAATTGCCCCACTTGCAGCTCATCCTCGTCTCGTTTGCTCAGTTTCGCGTTGAAGTCCCCCATGACAACGGTGAAGTGACTTTTGAAACCATGCATGTCTCTGGAGATATCCTCATACAAGGTCTCTACTTCATCGATGGGGTGTGCCGAGGTTGGGGCGTAGACCTGTATGACCTTCAGCGAATACCAAGAGGATATTCTGAGTATAACGTACGCCACCCTGGTCGACAGACTCTCGATCTTCACCACATTGTTTACAAGGGACTTGTGGACGATAAACCCGACACCACCCAGGGACTGCCGGTCACCCTCTCGGAAATAGAGCAGGTTACCGGATTTGAGGATTATCGAGTCCTCCCCCTCTCTTCGGACTTCAGATAAACCTATAATACTCCATCGCAACCTGCTCAATTCCTCTTCGAGCTCGGTCGAGGTCCAGTCGTCGGTGATTGTTGGGGTAGCCGGATCACGTCCGGAGATTCTTAGCACCCCTTGCCATGCCGTTACCTCGACCGCTAGTCGAGGGTAGGCAGGGGGGGGGGCGATCTGCCCTCTTCTTTTTATTTCTTACTAAGTAGTATTTATTTTACCTAAATTTATATTTATCTATAACTATTTTTGATTATAATATATTAAGTAAGATTTTTTTATTAACATATATACAATTGAAAATTCTAAAAACAAAAACAAACCTATATACAAATACAAAAGGAAGACGGAAAAGACCTTATTGTGCATCAAAAAATTCGTCCTCATCGATGTCAATGGGAAACGTGCCCAGAACGCTGGCAGCATTGCCACGTTGGATGGTAATGCTGATTCTCTGGCCGAAGAAAAGGATATATTTAGTTGTATTTTCTAATTATTTATTTAATCTACCGGAACCCCATAATGGGTAAAGGCCTCCTCCAGTGATGCTCATTTGACTATGTCGTGTACTACTTTTCTCCAGTTTCTCCAATATAATGTATTGATATCGAAGAGAGGTCCTCTGGTACAGGTACATCCTTACCTAAAAGAAGGCCTCTACAACTTTAATATAAAACCAGTTGACTGCAAAATAATTTAATTTAATTTAATGCCCATCTTGTAATAGGTCTCCCTCTTGTTCTTTTGCCTATGGATACCCATTTAACAATTAATAATAATCACACAAATCTAATGTTTTAGTTATTTCTCAACAACAATAAGCTACGTACCTTTTGAACGTGGCATCGTGCCTATATTGATTTATTATCCTATTTACTTTAAGTTGAACATTTATTAGTTAGGCGTGTAGTAGGCCTTTGACATGAATAACTAGTTATTAAAAAGCTTATTAAGTTTAATGATATTGAAGGCCTAGATAGCTACATGAACCCGGTTCGTGTTTTGGGCTTGAAATATCAACATTAATGTATATGTAGACATGAATAATGTCATTATTTTCAGCAATCAAACTAGTTGTAAAGTGCGAATAATGATATTAAAAATACTTTGGTGTGTATAGTAAGTAGTGTGTGTGTTCTTTGTCTTTGCCTCATCAGAAATCTTAAAGGCACCAAAAGCGCAATGGAGAGGACTATAGAGGATAAAAAAAAGGAACGAATGGCCGATGGAAAAGTTCTGGCATGGCAACCGCGAACCGGAAGACGATGCGTTGACCTGGTTTAGGTTGCGGGAATCCGGATGGTGACGCACGAGATCGGTCAATGTGGCGACGCCTGGGGCAGGCGTAATGGGTTAAGCTCGCCTTTGTACTACATATGCAGTCCTACTGTATTTGTATAAGTATGGTTTGTGTATAAATGTCCAGCAGTGACCGTGTTTCGGCTGAAATGATGATGATGATATATAGTAATTTGAACTTTATGTACATAGAGCATACAATGTATATAACATTTTATGCTCCTTTCAGCTGCACGCAGGATGACATGAATATAAACATGAAGTAATACTTATTTAACATAATCATATCATACGCTTCTTCGACATTCAAACACGATAAAACCACTTAGCTTACTATTAATTATTTTCCTTTCTCTTTCCTGTCCATTTTAATTCTAGGTTCCTGGAAAATAAATTACTGTTTTAATAGTAATATTTATAATTTTAAGTTGAGTCTGGAGCTATCTAGACTCAACTAGAAAATTATAAGATCCTACTGCAAAAATCTGCAGGTAATTTTTTTTTGATAAATCTATTTTTTTATGAATAACAAGACGTAATCAACTTAATTGCATAAATTTTAATTTATATTTTATAGTTGACCAAAGTTTTAAAACTGAAAATGTAGAAAATAGGGAAAAAAAAGGGTACCAGTTAGGCACAATCTCTGGGTTGCCAATTTACCTATTTATACCTGCAACCTATTAATTTCTTCTAACCGAGATCTGGCTGATCTTGATCTGATCTGAGAGATTGGGCGCACGGTTGGCGCAGTGGTTGAGCGATTGACTGCTGCGCTGCGTGTCGTGGGTTCGATTCCCGCACGGAACAAATATTTGTATGGCCTACAGATAGTTGTTCCGGCTCTGGGTGTTTGTGTATGTGAGTTTATATGTTTGTAAACGCACCCACGATACAGGAAGAAATTCAACGGGGGCAACGTTTTTTTTAAAAAAGAAAAGAAAAAGAAAAGATCCTAGGATCTGTTGAAATTCCTAGAGTATGAACTTATAAAAAAAAGAACTAGTTTCGGCTAGATGTGGCCAGGCAACCCTTCAGTAATTTTTACCACTACCATTCATAAATATCAAGTTTTATCAAAAACAAATACCTGCAGTTTTTTGCGGTGTGATGGGATCTCGGGCTAAGAGTTCTGTTCTGTACAGAATAGTTGTAGCTTATCCAAGTCTTACTGTTCACTAAATTGATAGAGTTCCTACTTTGGTTATTTTAAATGTTGTTAATCCCATGTTGGGTGTTGAATTTGATTAGTTTGTGTCATAAATCTTTAATACTAGGATCAGCATGAGGCTATTAACGTAAAGCACGTTTAACGATTACGCTTGGCGTCTGTAACGCGACAATCTTAATAAAACGCGTGATATATGGCCTATCAGCCGCTTATGAGAATCATTTTTCTATTACAATGTAACGTAACTGATTGATCGCACCCGAAGCTCGTTTAGCACAATCGATGTTAGTGACAGTGAAAAAGCTAATACAGAAGCGCGTGTTTTAGAGTTAACAAAGTGTCGCAATGGTGGCCGTCGTGGCTATCGGCGAACATTTAATGAAATCAGTGTCGATGATGGAGTGGCTCCAGTAAACGTGCCAAGGGTCCGGCCATTACCACCTGACAGGCGGTGAGCGATGGCCGCCGCGCTTCCTTCACGCCGCGCCGCCATTGTCACAAAACAATGGACACAGAGCTATCTTTAATCACAACAAAATGGATTCTAATTGGATCCGCAAAACTCGCCAGGTTTTTTGTTGGTTTGTCATTGTACCGTATCCGTTCTGTACGCTTGATTGAATTTGGTTATGAACGCTACGCAGAAGCATAACATTCTGTTGAAGGTATGCGTAAGTACAGGTTGGTGTCGCAACAGTTCAAAAGGGTCAGACCAGATGTAGTAAGCCTACACTACTAACATTTAAAATATCAAGATTTTCGGGTATTTTGCTCTGTCAACGCATCTGGGGTAATATTTACTTCTTGCTTAATTAAAATATACGATGACTCAAATAACCACTACCTATGTGGGTTGATATACTGTACGCCATGATTTTGCCTCATTAACTTTATTTATGTGCATTCGGGGCAATTTATCGATAAATGTTCCGGGACAGAAGAAAAATGCGAATTAAGAATTTCACATTGATTACATCGCTGTACTCGTAACTACCTATAGGCTCGCGTGAATTTAATGTTATGGGTGCTGAAATGTAATTTTGTGCCTCTAGATCTCAATATAATATCGTATCCTTTAGGTACTTATATTATATAACTGGTTTTTAATATTATCGTTTAAGGCGGTAACCCAAGCAAAACTCTAGCCGTTTTTTGTGCTGTTTTTAGAAGCTAGCCCAACTAGCAAAGTAATCCTATAAGGAAAGATTATAAGTCTATCACTACTAATAACGTTCTTATAAAGGCATTGCGGTAGATCCCTTAACTCATAATAGCATTTGCCAAGCCTTAACACACTCAAGTGCATTAGTTTTTATAACTCGGTCTTATAGTTTGCTTCAAGACTGACCTCTCAATAATTTACAGAACTCATTATCTAGTAATAGCATTTTACAAGCACATATATCCTCTAGAGTAATTGCCTTTATATCGCAGTCTTATAGGTAACTACAAAATTATCTATTAGGACACTTTTAGGAATAAGTCTTCTATAATTGTTTGCAGTAAGACTAAATAATCCTGAATAATATTTGAATCCTATAGTAGCATTTTCTAAGAGAAAAAGATATTATAACTTACTTGGCTGAGACGAGTATAAGATTTTGTCGTCATAATCTTGCTCGAGACTTTTTTCAATCTAATAGGACTTAAAAAGAGCGCTATAAGATCAAAAAAGCTTATAAGTTAATAGATTAAACACTTTATTAGTAAACATCAGCCATTTTGTTAACATTCTGTTGTTCCCCTTTGTCTTGAGAAAATATCTATCATGAATTAAAGTAGTGGTGGTTACAGGAGTTAAGGGTAACAAATAGGTATAAAGACTTAATGAAGCCAGGTTCTTCAGGAATAAAACCAACAGGATTAGAAAATAAATCAAGCGCGTCAAGTGTAAACGCAGGTGAAGTAATTGAGGGTTCCGCGATCAAAAATATTTTTTCATCCTTTCCCCACCAAAAAAAACCATGAATTTCTTATAGATATAAAATAAAAATAAATCTTTATTACCATTATGTTTTATTCAAAATTAGATATATCTTAGTCTTTACAATCAGTCTCAATCATGAGTTATCAGCTACATTATGTTTCATTATTGAAGCTTAATTATTCGGCTTATTTATAATAAAACATCAACAACAAAAGTATGTTAGACATGTAAAAGCGTTTGTACAAACCAACTTACAGAAATAAAATCATTTATCATTTATCATTTATCATCCAGTCGACATCTAGAAATGCAACCATCTTGTTAATTAATCCTAAAAAAAAGAAAATCAATCATTAGCAGGCAGACTTCAAGGAAACCCTAATTTGTTTTAAAATGGAAGCGTGTTATTTAGACAGAAACTGCTATAAGTACTAATTTACCTACAACGGTTCTATAAAGTACTTATTGAAGGGCAATTTTAAAACATGGCGTATGCTCATTAGGATTGATGAAATAATTTATTTACAACAATATAAATTATTATAATGACTTCCCCAAGAGTTCACACGCTATATTTACAATATATTATTAGTTATGTTTTACAATAGTACAAAATAATAGTAATAGCAATCGTACTTACCTTTTTACTAAAAATATTTACCACAAAACAACCGGCACCACCAGCCGAAGCAACAACAAAGATAACCTTTGATAAAATATACTTATAACTCATAATTAAGTACATTACTAGTGCCATATAAACAAGATTGCTTTAGTAAGATACTTATGCCAGATACTAATAAGAGCGGTTGTACTTGTAATTATGTAGTCTCATATCATTATAGAAGCTATTGCGCTTCGTCAAGTACATTATAGGGCTTAGAAACATTTTATAAGTTGATTATAAGATAGTTATAGAAATAAACGCAACTATAACTGCGCCCAAATCCAGCTTTGTAGCATGCTACAAGTTTCTTTTAAGTGAAAATAAAAGTAGTCTTGAGATCGTTTTAAGCACTGATTTTGCTAGTTGGATCTACTCGTTATCTAAAAAGAAATATCAATTAATAAAAATACATTAAATTTCTACATAATATTGATTCTAAAATGGTAGATTTAGTTTTTTTTAAATGTTGTATATATTTCACTAATCTCCTTCCAAAAAAACATGAAATTGAGAAATAATTATTGATATTATGCATCTCCTCGTAAAGTGTTCATTTTTTTTTTTTGCACTAACACTAATGGATAGACAATTTAATAACGAACATTTTTGTAGAATTTCTTTTTCAAAAGACCAAAATTCGATTTTATAAAGATTTTATTCTAAAATCTGGGCGTATTCACTACTGTAATTCATGCGGCACCAGTGCCGCTAGACCAATAGGAATGCTCATATCTCATGCCGATTTTTTGGTCAGGGTACCGTCTTAAGCCAATTTATGGCATTTCATTATCAGTTCGAAACTGTTTAATTTTTCCTTTAGTACTGTCAGTGAAAAACACTGATAAGAAGTATATTTCAGAATAGTTAACTTTCTGTTTTTTAACCGACTTACCAAAAAGGAGGCGGTTTGTCTTATATTTGTCTTCTTATATGTTTTTTTTTATGTATGTTCACCGAAATCTCCGTCAATTGTGGACTGACTTTGAAAATTATATATATGTCGGGTTTAGTCAATAGTACGGACGTTAAAACAAATCGCAAGCACGCCATCTGGCGGCAAAGCTAAACAACTACGCATTGGCGCGCTGTTTCTAACCACTTGCGTGGTGGGGAACATAGAATATGGCAGTTGAGTACTGACAGCCTTAGAGCTAACACGTCTTAGAATCAGTGTCGATCCGTAATATTAGTAAGCAAGATTGTAACTGAGTTGTGACTATTTAAATAAACCCAGTGTATCGAATAACTTCTGTGATTTCATTTGCACGATTGTACCCAATGACCTGCCCACACACGATGTCTTAACCTAAGGGAATACATCCTGACTTCCCGATGGTTTGCATCTATCGGCCAGCCTTGATGCGACATCAGAATTGGGATTCGGTCGTGCTAATGAGATCACACGTAAAAACAATGCTAGCGAAAATTGTGGTTACATTCTTGCAAAAAAAATCGCCGTGTCAGTTGAGACTACCCTCAGTCTTGAATAATAAAAAAACCAGTCCGGAACGGAGCAGGAAGGAGGCTAACAACAAAGAAGCTGGACAGGTCAAGGAGGAGCGTGTGGACATGTGAAAAGATCCATACTCACTGATCTTTATGCCAATCTGGTGAGTCGTTTTCATTTTGTTATGACTATGGAAAAGTGTTCATTATTCGAAATTCTGGTTTTGTGTACGGTACGGTGGTCAGTGGTTCGTCGGGGTAGCCCGTGTTAGGTTATAATTTCATGTTAGTTATCGATGGTCAAGTTTTGGTGTTGTTGAAGAGTTATTATTCTACTGGCAATAACCTTTGACTAGCCCTGGCTGACTATTATTGTTTAGTAGGTAGAACGATATAGTGACATTTACGGCCCTACCTTACACATCAGTCTGAATATTTTGATTACTTTTGTAGTTTGATAGTTTTATGTAGTGAGTTAACTAAGTTTGAGAAGAAGCATACTATTCTTCTTTTGTGGTCGGAGGGCCAAACTATTTAAAAGGTGGCAAACCCTACCAGGCCTCGTTAATTGCGACTTAAAATGCTATGGCATTAATTTGATTTTTTAAAGCTCATATACCTACCTGGGCACTGTAATGTGTGGTTCATGTTATGGTCAGGGACTCTACACTCACATTCGGTGTCCATAGTAACACATTTTGCAGGTTGAGGTCACTACTGGAAGGTCGTGGCTAAATTTTAGAAGGTTAAGCAACGCTTGACGAGGTCGGTCAGTGGATGGGTGACCATTTCAACATACCGGGCTTCCTCCGTGCCTCTGAAAGCACGTTAAGCCGTTGGTCCCGGCTGTCATTTGAAGATCTTTGGCAGTGGTCAGAAGCCTGAGATTCAACACCAGTCTTGCCAAAGGGTACTGTGTTACCCAGTTACTGGGTTGTGGAGGTCAGATAGGCAGTCGCTCCATGTAAAACACTGTTACTCAGCTGAATACGGTAGGACTGGAAGCCGATCCGGATGTAGTTGGGAAAAGGCTGGGCAGATTGATTGGTTTCGGTTACTACACCACTGCACCGGTTAATTTCCATCAAAGCTGTGTATGGTTAAGATAACTGTGTGAGCATATACTCTCGTAATGTTTTTCATGTTTCAGATACCGTATTGTGGCGCAGACTGAAGCCTCTGCTGGAGGCTAGCGATTCAGATGCTGAGCGCGAAGGTTCACATGTCAACATCTGAGAGGTTAAGAGGAACGGTATGCTAGCAGTTCGCAGGTCGTAGCCGAACGTTACGAGCGCGCGCAAGTTTGGAATGGAATACTCGGTGAGTCGCTTCCATGTTATTTCGATAGTGAGGTCGAAGGTTGTCTAGTGAAAAGGTGCTATTTCGAGTTAGGTTAGGTTAAAACGGGCTGGTTTCCGCAACTCCACGATCAAGCGCGTATTTTGCGTACGGAAAATAAGAGTGTTCATATTTGATCACTGAATTGGTAGTGATTATACCTAGCACTATCACTAGGTAATTAAGACACACTTACAAAAAAGCTAGTAGTTAATGAGTTTTCTATTGACGGTATAGTTTCAGTATTTGGTTCAGTATGAACTTTAGGATGAGATATCCCATAAGAAGGAGATAAGATATCCAAAATGATTGAATAACTAGTAGTTTTCAGTGGCAAAGCGAGTTAGTTATGTTGTTGGGCTATCGCATTTGTATCTAGTTAGTAACGGTACTAGTCGTTTACGTGTATTCAGAACAGATCTTGTTGCGTAACGATTTACATCAACCACCGTCTTCAGATCTGAATTCACTTGCTTACTTTCAAAGTAATATTATGATAGCAGTAGATCTCGCGATCGTTTTCCTTGCGTGAAAATTGAGTTAGTGAGCGATTGTAAAGGGTTACTGTTGATAATCTGATTTTAATGATATTGATCAGAGTTAATTCGTAAACCTCCTTAATATTATCAGGGATAGTTGTTTCCCTCTTATTAACAGTCTGTATGTTCCAAAATCTTTAAGTAGAAAACGCGAATCATGTTAGAAGGATACCCGATCACCAAGTTCCTTGAGAGTTAGACGTCATAGTTGATGACAGTGGTAATGAGACCAAATCTGATTAAGAATGGCTTGTACACTCATACTCGAAACTTTAGACCGCACCTCATGCGTAACATGTGGCGATGGGTCTAGAAGGAATCGTTGGTGCGATTTCTGTCTGTGTTGGTGCACAGAGCGCTTCATGTGTTGTAGCACATATTGCGCAAGATTTTTGAGAATCGTTGGTGCGATTCTTGTCTGTATTGGTGCACAGAGCCCCTCATGATGTGGTGTAGCATATGAGGCGGCAGATATGTAAAGAATCGTTGGTAGATACGATTCTGGCTTGTGTTGGTGCACAAGGGCCCCTCATATGGTGTAGCATATGTGGCGGCAGATATGTAGAGAATCGTTGGTAGATACGATTCTGGCTTGTGTTGGTGCACAAGTCACAATGAAGGTTTCATGAGTTGAGTATGCAATGCCTATGAATCATAACAAACCGTAACAGAATTGTAACAATTACTTTGATTAGTTGTTGAACTTGTTGATCGGCGGACCTTTTTCTAATGAAATGTTGTTTGGAAAACTTTGGTACGAAAACTAAATAGGCCCTTTACTTTATTAAGTCTGCGATAGGTGATTATGACAGGGCAGTGATCGTTATACACTGAAAGCTTTAGATAGGTACGCTCAGAACCTACAAGTATGCACACGGTAGGTTAAGAAATATGCCAGCGGGTTATGTACCAGTCGATGTTGATGTCAAAGAGATTTTGAAAAATAATGAGCAAGCCTAAGATGACGAGTAATTGAGTCTATCAGCCGTATTATGTTTGACCGTACCAGTGGATTCTGGCGGAGGTCGGGGTCTAGAGGACCGTTGTGTGAGAGCAATACAATTGCTGGTCGGCTTATAGAGCCGTGGCGTTAAAGGTTATACTCGAGGTTTCTATAAGCTAGGCAGTTTTTGCTGCAGCAGTTTTGAAGTTTGTCTGGAATGACTGTGGTACATAGCCCAGGGCAATGATTCAGTTAAAGATTAGAGTTCAAAAATGTCTCTACTTTAACGAACCCAATGATCTAGTTTGGTCAGGACTAGCCGAGCGTTGTGTGTTGGCCTGTGTGGCAACTGTTGGCCTTTAAGGCAAACTGTAGGCCTGTGTGGCAACTGGAGGCCTTTATGGCAACTGTAGGCCAGTGTGGCAACTGCAGGCCTTTATGGCAACTGTAGGCCAGTGTGGCAACTGGAGGTCTTTGTAGCAACTGTGGGCCTGTAGGGCACCTGTAAGTCGGTGTAAAAAACACGTTTGTGTAAGGAACCTTACAGAGGATTCCTGTTGAGTTATGAGGATAAAATAAAGTAAACTCGCATAGTGACGCGAGAGGTGAGGTCACCATGTTAATGTTGATGACGTTCGAATCGTCAAGCCTTCATTACGAATATTGAAATAATTTTGGCTTTCTAATTTTGATTACTATGCGTAGATTTTGTTAGTAAGATACACAAAGCTCAAGTACCAATTGAGATAGTAGATGACGAATTGACGTAACATACGACAGGCTAAATGTCTGTGGGGAACTGGTTCTAAGTTCAGAGAGTTGAGTTGACTCGACATCGTGAGGATGTGCGAGTAGAGCAATTGTGATTGCTAAGAGAGCTATGAGATAGCTAAGAGAGCTATGTGATAGCTAAGAGAGCTATGTGATGGCTAAAGATCGTGAATAAGATACCTGGTGTCTTATTTCTTTTGTTTCATTAAATTTGACATTAATGACTGTCAGTGGTACTTGGACTTTGTAATCACGAAGATTAGGGGCTATCAGGTACCGGATCGATGATTAAGTTGCTATTTTCTTTAAATTGAAAATAGAATTACTTGTTCCTTGCAATGGTGAACAGAGAGATTTAAATGATCATGTTTGATTGTTTTAAATTGTTTCCTCACTCTAGAGTATGAGTCAGGATTGGACGAGCGAATACTGTTTGGAAATTTTGTGTTTCAGAAAAACATCCCTTGTATGATGGGAGACTGGTGGGTCGGAGTAGACCAAGAGGACGTGTGGCGCAACACGACATTAGATGGCAGTGAGCAAGGACAAGAAGATGATGCCTGCGGGTGATAGATTTGGGGATCTGTCACCTGAGAGAGGCCCGAGAAGGCGACGTGTTGTGTTCCACGCTCGCCTCTCAAGATAAATTACGGCCTAGAGAACACCATGTGGTTTTAGTCAGTAGGAGTCTGACAGACCCCTCAGCTTTCCCCAAGGGCTGAGGACATTCATGAGAATTTCCACATGATTCGATACACTGTTAAAACCTGACAATGAGGAACAGACGAGGACGCCTGTCTCGCAGGATGGCCGTGTCGGGTTTAGTCAATAGTACGGACGTTAAAACAAATCGCAAGCACGCCATCTGGCGGCAAAGCTAAACAACTACGCATTGGCGCGCTGTTTCTAACCACTTGCGTGGTGGGGAACATAGAATATGGCAGTTGAGTACTGACAGCCTTAGAGCTAACACGTCTTAGAATCAGTGTCGATCCGTAATATTAGTAAGCAAGATTGTAACTGAGTTGTGACTATTTAAATAAACCCAGTGTATCGAATAACTTCTGTGATTTCATTTGCACGATTGTACCCAATGACCTGCCCACACACGATGTCTTAACCTAAGGGAATACATCCTGACTTCCCGATGGTTTGCATCTATCGGCCAGCCTTGATGCGACATCAGAATTGGGATTCGGTCGTGCTAATGAGATCACACGTAAAAACAATGCTAGCGAAAATTGTGGTTACATTCTTGCAAAAAAAATCGCCGTGTCAGTTGAGACTACCCTCAGTCTTGAATAATAAAAAAACCAGTCCGGAACGGAGCAGGAAGGAGGCTAACAACAAAGAAGCTGGACAGGTCAAGGAGGAGCGTGTGGACATGTGAAAAGATCCATACTCACTGATCTTTATGCCAATCTGGTGAGTCGTTTTCATTTTGTTATGACTATGGAAAAGTGTTCATTATTCGAAATTCTGGTTTTGTGTACGGTACGGTGGTCAGTGGTTCGTCGGGGTAGCCCGTGTTAGGTTATAATTTCATGTTAGTTATCGATGGTCAAGTTTTGGTGTTGTTGAAGAGTTATTATTCTACTGGCAATAACCTTTGACTAGCCCTGGCTGACTATTATTGTTTAGTAGGTAGAACGATATAGTGACATTTACGGCCCTACCTTACACATCAGTCTGAATATTTTGATTACTTTTGTAGTTTGATAGTTTTATGTAGTGAGTTAACTAAGTTTGAGAAGAAGCATACTATTCTTCTTTTGTGGTCGGAGGGCCAAACTATTTAAAAGGTGGCAAACCCTACCAGGCCTCGTTAATTGCGACTTAAAATGCTATGGCATTAATTTGATTTTTTAAAGCTCATATACCTACCTGGGCACTGTAATGTGTGGTTCATGTTATGGTCAGGGACTCTACACTCACATTCGGTGTCCATAGTAACACATTTTGCAGGTTGAGGTCACTACTGGAAGGTCGTGGCTAAATTTTAGAAGGTTAAGCAACGCTTGACGAGGTCGGTCAGTGGATGGGTGACCATTTCAACATACCGGGCTTCCTCCGTGCCTCTGAAAGCACGTTAAGCCGTTGGTCCCGGCTGTCATTTGAAGATCTTTGGCAGTGGTCAGAAGCCTGAGATTCAACACCAGTCTTGCCAAAGGGTACTGTGTTACCCAGTTACTGGGTTGTGGAGGTCAGATAGGCAGTCGCTCCATGTAAAACACTGTTACTCAGCTGAATACGGTAGGACTGGAAGCCGATCCGGATGTAGTTGGGAAAAGGCTGGGCAGATTGATTGGTTTCGGTTACTACACCACTGCACCGGTTAATTTCCATCAAAGCTGTGTATGGTTAAGATAACTGTGTGAGCATATACTCTCGTAATGTTTTTCATGTTTCAGATACCGTATTGTGGCGCAGACTGAAGCCTCTGCTGGAGGCTAGCGATTCAGATGCTGAGCGCGAAGGTTCACATGTCAACATCTGAGAGGTTAAGAGGAACGGTATGCTAGCAGTTCGCAGGTCGTAGCCGAACGTTACGAGCGCGCGCAAGTTTGGAATGGAATACTCGGTGAGTCGCTTCCATGTTATTTCGATAGTGAGGTCGAAGGTTGTCTAGTGAAAAGGTGCTATTTCGAGTTAGGTTAGGTTAAAACGGGCTGGTTTCCGCAACTCCACGATCAAGCGCGTATTTTGCGTACGGAAAATAAGAGTGTTCATATTTGATCACTGAATTGGTAGTGATTATACCTAGCACTATCACTAGGTAATTAAGACACACTTACAAAAAAGCTAGTAGTTAATGAGTTTTCTATTGACGGTATAGTTTCAGTATTTGGTTCAGTATGAACTTTAGGATGAGATATCCCATAAGAAGGAGATAAGATATCCAAAATGATTGAATAACTAGTAGTTTTCAGTGGCAAAGCGAGTTAGTTATGTTGTTGGGCTATCGCATTTGTATCTAGTTAGTAACGGTACTAGTCGTTTACGTGTATTCAGAACAGATCTTGTTGCGTAACGATTTACATCAACCACCGTCTTCAGATCTGAATTCACTTGCTTACTTTCAAAGTAATATTATGATAGCAGTAGATCTCGCGATCGTTTTCCTTGCGTGAAAATTGAGTTAGTGAGCGATTGTAAAGGGTTACTGTTGATAATCTGATTTTAATGATATTGATCAGAGTTAATTCGTAAACCTCCTTAATATTATCAGGGATAGTTGTTTCCCTCTTATTAACAGTCTGTATGTTCCAAAATCTTTAAGTAGAAAACGCGAATCATGTTAGAAGGATACCCGATCACCAAGTTCCTTGAGAGTTAGACGTCATAGTTGATGACAGTGGTAATGAGACCAAATCTGATTAAGAATGGCTTGTACACTCATACTCGAAACTTTAGACCGCACCTCATGCGTAACATGTGGCGATGGGTCTAGAAGGAATCGTTGGTGCGATTTCTGTCTGTGTTGGTGCACAGAGCGCTTCATGTGTTGTAGCACATATTGCGCAAGATTTTTGAGAATCGTTGGTGCGATTCTTGTCTGTATTGGTGCACAGAGCCCCTCATGATGTGGTGTAGCATATGAGGCGGCAGATATGTAAAGAATCGTTGGTAGATACGATTCTGGCTTGTGTTGGTGCACAAGGGCCCCTCATATGGTGTAGCATATGTGGCGGCAGATATGTAGAGAATCGTTGGTAGATACGATTCTGGCTTGTGTTGGTGCACAAGTCACAATGAAGGTTTCATGAGTTGAGTATGCAATGCCTATGAATCATAACAAACCGTAACAGAATTGTAACAATTACTTTGATTAGTTGTTGAACTTGTTGATCGGCGGACCTTTTTCTAATGAAATGTTGTTTGGAAAACTTTGGTACGAAAACTAAATAGGCCCTTTACTTTATTAAGTCTGCGATAGGTGATTATGACAGGGCAGTGATCGTTATACACTGAAAGCTTTAGATAGGTACGCTCAGAACCTACAAGTATGCACACGGTAGGTTAAGAAATATGCCAGCGGGTTATGTACCAGTCGATGTTGATGTCAAAGAGATTTTGAAAAATAATGAGCAAGCCTAAGATGACGAGTAATTGAGTCTATCAGCCGTATTATGTTTGACCGTACCAGTGGATTCTGGCGGAGGTCGGGGTCTAGAGGACCGTTGTGTGAGAGCAATACAATTGCTGGTCGGCTTATAGAGCCGTGGCGTTAAAGGTTATACTCGAGGTTTCTATAAGCTAGGCAGTTTTTGCTGCAGCAGTTTTGAAGTTTGTCTGGAATGACTGTGGTACATAGCCCAGGGCAATGATTCAGTTAAAGATTAGAGTTCAAAAATGTCTCTACTTTAACGAACCCAATGATCTAGTTTGGTCAGGACTAGCCGAGCGTTGTGTGTTGGCCTGTGTGGCAACTGTTGGCCTTTAAGGCAAACTGTAGGCCTGTGTGGCAACTGGAGGCCTTTATGGCAACTGTAGGCCAGTGTGGCAACTGCAGGCCTTTATGGCAACTGTAGGCCAGTGTGGCAACTGGAGGTCTTTGTAGCAACTGTGGGCCTGTAGGGCACCTGTAAGTCGGTGTAAAAAACACGTTTGTGTAAGGAACCTTACAGAGGATTCCTGTTGAGTTATGAGGATAAAATAAAGTAAACTCGCATAGTGACGCGAGAGGTGAGGTCACCATGTTAATGTTGATGACGTTCGAATCGTCAAGCCTTCATTACGAATATTGAAATAATTTTGGCTTTCTAATTTTGATTACTATGCGTAGATTTTGTTAGTAAGATACACAAAGCTCAAGTACCAATTGAGATAGTAGATGACGAATTGACGTAACATACGACAGGCTAAATGTCTGTGGGGAACTGGTTCTAAGTTCAGAGAGTTGAGTTGACTCGACATCGTGAGGATGTGCGAGTAGAGCAATTGTGATTGCTAAGAGAGCTATGAGATAGCTAAGAGAGCTATGTGATAGCTAAGAGAGCTATGTGATGGCTAAAGATCGTGAATAAGATACCTGGTGTCTTATTTCTTTTGTTTCATTAAATTTGACATTAATGACTGTCAGTGGTACTTGGACTTTGTAATCACGAAGATTAGGGGCTATCAGGTACCGGATCGATGATTAAGTTGCTATTTTCTTTAAATTGAAAATAGAATTACTTGTTCCTTGCAATGGTGAACAGAGAGATTTAAATGATCATGTTTGATTGTTTTAAATTGTTTCCTCACTCTAGAGTATGAGTCAGGATTGGACGAGCGAATACTGTTTGGAAATTTTGTGTTTCAGAAAAACATCCCTTGTATGATGGGAGACTGGTGGGTCGGAGTAGACCAAGAGGACGTGTGGCGCAACACGACATTAGATGGCAGTGAGCAAGGACAAGAAGATGATGCCTGCGGGTGATAGATTTGGGGATCTGTCACCTGAGAGAGGCCCGAGAAGGCGACGTGTTGTGTTCCACGCTCGCCTCTCAAGATAAATTACGGCCTAGAGAACACCATGTGGTTTTAGTCAGTAGGAGTCTGACAGACCCCTCAGCTTTCCCCAAGGGCTGAGGACATTCATGAGAATTTCCACATGATTCGATACACTGTTAAAACCTGACAATGAGGAACAGACGAGGACGCCTGTCTCGCAGGATGGCCGTGTCGGGTTTAGTCAATAGTACGGACGTTAAAACAAATCGCAAGCACGCCATCTGGCGGCAAAGCTAAACAACTACGCATTGGCGCGCTGTTTCTAACCACTTGCGTGGTGGGGAACATAGAATATGGCAGTTGAGTACTGACAGCCTTAGAGCTAACACGTCTTAGAATCAGTGTCGATCCGTAATATTAGTAAGCAAGATTGTAACTGAGTTGTGACTATTTAAATAAACCCAGTGTATCGAATAACTTCTGTGATTTCATTTGCACGATTGTACCCAATGACCTGCCCACACACGATGTCTTAACCTAAGGGAATACATCCTGACTTCCCGATGGTTTGCATCTATCGGCCAGCCTTGATGCGACATATATTATAATATATTTTTTTGTTTGAAAGAGTATATTCCGAAATTGGTCCCATTTTAATTTGGTGAAGATCTGATGAAGAACTTCGGAAATATACAACATAACTCTTCAATAAATAACGGCAAATCTCTCGGGATTGCTTCAATCGCATGTTTGTTACTTGTTTATACCATTTCATAACATAACATCATGCCAGTACGCTCTAAAGGGGTACGCAGATGTGTACAGTTCACCTTGGTACACTTTCATTTCACCGGTTATGTTTAGTTTCATGATATTCGGGTAATCTATTCTGGCAATATAGGTACCTTATGTAACTACTTGCCTATTAGGGAGGTGACTTCAAAATAACAAAACTACAGGGTGAAAAATAACTTTACTTTTAGAAGTCGGTGTCCATAACGCAAAAAAATTGGTACCCACCAAAGACACCGACTTCCAAAACTAAAGTTATATTTCACTTTGTAGTTTTGTTATTTGGAAGTCAGTAGTTTTTTTTTGTAAAAAAGTTTTTTATCATAATCATAATAATTTATTTGCAAAAAACATGGTATTAAAAATTGTAATGTACATAATATGAACAAACATGTTTTGCTTAATAGATATAAGCGTGCAAATACATGCATAATGAAACAATCAGTCATCATGCGATTTTATGTTCCAGGAACTCCTTAACACTGTAAAAACTATTAGCGGAGAGTCATTTGTATACTTTATTCTTGAACATTCTTGTATTTAAAGTTTTTAATTCAATTGGTATTCTATTGTATACCTGGACACAGATAAAAATACAGCTTTTATTATATTTTGCAAGCTTTGGAAGGACATCTAACACGAGCCTGTAGGGGTGGCGCCTGCTGCGAGAGTTCATATCGCTTGCTTTCGCAAACAATTCCCTATGCCTCCACACAAACAAACAAATTTCAAAAATATAAAGGGACGGTAGCGGTAACAAATCAAGTTTCTAAAACATCGGCATGCAAGATTCGTTGGGCTTAAGGCCACATAATGCTCTTATACATCTCTTTTGTGCGACAAATGCTCTTTTTTGATCAGTGCTGTTTTCCCACATAATTAAGCCATAGCGTAGCACTGATTCAACATATGTATGATATGTTGTTATAGACGTTTTAATGTTTGTAATGTTTCTAATCTGTTTCAATGTATATACAAACTTATTTATTCGTTTGGATATTGTATCAACATGTAGGTACTTTCCAGTTGATATCTTGATCCAGAGTTACTCCTAAAAATGTTGTTTGTGTTACTTCGTGAATTCTATGTATATTCATTTTAATATTGTGTTTTGAATTATTTGTTTCTTTTTATTATTTTTTTATTTTGACTTATTGAATTGTATATAAACGGACTTTTTTAGATTAATGGATAAGTTATTTTCCTTTAGCCATTTTATCAATCGAGATCGTGGTCTTTAATTGTATTTTTTTATCAGATGTCACAATAGTAGAGATGTCATCAGCGAATAGTATACATTTATGATTAGTTATGGTATTGATAGAATTTATATACAATAGGAATAAAATAGGGCCTAGTACACTTCCTTGTGGGACGCCTTGTTTATTGGATTTCAAAGCAGAATAATGAGATGTCATATTGTTACTTGTATCCATTTTAGTAATAATAACGCGTTGTTGTCTATTACTTAGATATGATGACAACCATTGTAGTGTAATGCCTCTAATCCCAGTTGCCTCTAATTTCCGTAATAACAGGTCATGAGAGACTATATGAAAGGCCTTAGATAGATCGAAGAACAGCCCTCTAGTTAGATAGTTATTGTTAATATTCGTTAATGCTATTTTTATAAGACTGTAGATAGCTAACGTTGTGGATTGTTGACGTCCGATTTCGCCGGTTTCATGAAGTGGTTTAACAACTGACAGCTTTAGTGCTTCAGGAAAAATGCTGAGTGAGAATGATAAATTAATTAAATATGTCATAATTTTAATAAGTTCATTAGTACATGCTTTAATGATTTTCGTGTTAATTTCGACATAACCTTCGGAGTTTGTGTTATTCTATGACATAATCTCTGCTCTAACTTCATTATCGGACATTATCGAATGGACTATTGAACATTCGTTACTGTTTATTTTTGCTCCCTTACTCGTATATTGTGCCGTATTAGTATAGTGGTTATTGAAAGCTGTTGCTGTTTCTACAGGGTCTGAAAGTACCGTGTTATCAAGTAGAATAACAATAGGAGACAACATAGAAAATATTCTATGTTGTCTCCTATCGTTATTGTTCCCAATTTCATCCTTTATTACTCCCCAGACAGCTTTACATTTGCTTTCACTATTGTTTACGAATTTAATGTTTGCGTTCTTTTTTGATGTGTAAACGTATTTCTGTAAAATCTTTGAGTATTGTATATATTTTAGTTTTGTTTCGTAAGTTTTTGCTGTTATAATATTGATAGCGGAGAGACCTTTTTGTTTTGCAACTTTGTTTTAGACCTTAGGTTATCCAGTTCTGTTTCTTTTTACTATTATTATTTACTTTCAACTTTATTTTTGGGAAACATAAATTATAGAACATACCTAATAATTCGTGAAAAGAATTGAATGCCATATTTAAGTTTTTCTCACCGTAGACCTCTGACCATGACACATTTCGTAAGCATTTCTTAAATTTCTGGTTATTTTTCAAGCTATAATCTCTTTTGTGAACCTGAAGAGAAAAGATAAAGTGAAATTGAAAGTCATAAGGAATAAAACACATATTACAGACGTGACATTCACAATAAAAAAACTTAAATGGCAGCAGACAGGCCACACAATTAGCCAAAGAAGCAGAATAGAGAAGTGGGCCAAAGACGTCACTGAATGATACCCGAGAGAGGGGATGAGAAGGAGAGGGAGACCGATGCGCAGGTGGGAGGACGATCTGCGATCGACAGCAGGAGCGTCATGGAGGAGAAAGGTACATGATCGTGTACTGTGAAGGGTCTGGGGGAGGCCTATGCTGAAAAGCAAAACAAACTGTTCACCTGTACAACCATAGATTTAGATTTTTTTTGCTACGTGTACAAAAGATAATATGTAAATAATTAGTTATAAGTTTGTAAATAAAGGCTATTTGAATCTCTTTTGTAGAAAAAATATGTTGTCCGGTTTTGTATCTTCTAATATACTTCTTTCAAGGGAAAACTCAACATTTATGCTGTGTCATGATCGGACAGGTGAAGAGACATTACAGTAGTATTAGCATTAGGAATGTTACTGAGAATGTGATCGATACAGGAAGACTTACGAGTTGGACGATTAATATGAATTTTAAGTTATAATTCTATGAGATTTCTTTTAATTGAATAGTAATATTACTTTTTTGGAGAGTATTAATGTTTAAGTCACCTGCCAAGACCACATTTATTTGGAATTATATTTTTTGAATACGTGGTACAAAAGACTATTAAACATACTCAAAAATTGGATGGGGTCAGACGACTGAGGTGTCCTATATACACAAATAATAAGCGCTTATGACGTGTTCGTTCTAAGCCGTATGCTTCGAAAGTATTTTGTGTTGCATATGTATTTTTTAAAGGTAACTTTTTAAAAACGAGGTTTTTTTTTAAGCAGAATACACGTACCACCCCTTTGTTTATCTCTGCATAAGTTAAACGTCATATTGTAACCATGGATGATAACATGAGATTCATTACCTTTTTAGGGTTCCGTATCCAAATGGCAAAAACGGAACCCTTATAGATTCGTCATGTCTGTCTGTCTGTCTGTCTGTCTGTCCGTCCGTATGTCACAGCCACTTTTTTTCCGAAACTATAAGAACTATGCTGTTGAAACTTGGTAAGTAGATGTATTCTGTGAACCGCATTAAGATTTTCACACAAAAATAAAAATAAAACAATAAATTTTGAGGGTTCCCATTCTTGAAACTAAAACTAAAAATATTTTTTTTCATCAAACCCATACGTGTGGGGTATCTATGGATAGGTCTTCAAAAATGATATTGAGGTTTCTAATATCATTTTTTTCTAAACTGAATAGTTTGCGCGAGAGACTCTTCCAAAGTGGTAAAATGTGTCCCCCCCCCCTGTAACTTCTAAAATAAGAGAATGATAAAACTAAAAAAAATATATGATGTACATTACTATGTAAACTGCCAGCGAAAATTGGTTTGAACGAGATCTAATCGGTAGTTTTTTTTTAATACGTCATAAATCGTAAACCGCAATTTACCAAGTACGGAACCCTTCGTGCGCGAGTCCGACTCGCACTTGGCCGGTTTTTTTAAAAATGACTCAGAAAGGCATATTGCGTCTGGACTGTTATTCATTTACTGGAGTTCCTGCAAGGTTAGTTCAAGAACTCCTCCCTTTTGGACAGAATACTGGCAATATATTGATGCAGTATTTTAAAATGATAATGTATTATATATATTATACTTATTTAAAAACCACATTACACTTATTTAAAAACGCAAAATTGATAATATTGCTGACAAAACATGTAAACATACCAGAAAACGTCAATTTGAATTTCAATCGCCTTTTGAGCATACAATCATAATTTAACTAGCCTATATTATCATACGTACAGATATAATAAGTACTTAAAAGAAACAAAAGATAAAATTTGGCTCATTTCTCGAAAACTAATGAACATTAGTAAATCTTATGCTGGACTTTATTGTGCACAATTGACAAATGAATGCTTTTAAAAAAAGCTTTGAGCACAAATTGCAAAAAAATCAAAACTTTACTAGAATTAAGCAAAAACTGATTTTTGAACCCTTGATAGCCCATATAATTTTTTGTTGGGATGGGATAGTGCCAATAATGTGAATATTTCCAAATATGGCAGATTAAGATAGGTACAGGTTTTATATGCATTGCTTTAATAGTTTTATGTTTCGAAAAAAATAATACTCCTTTTTTTCAAAAAAATAGGGGTACTGGAGGTTTTACTCTGCTCTTAGCTGTTAGCAGATCCGTCCCAGAGGTGCTGTTCAGGCGTGAAGTACCGTTTCACCTTTGCAAGGATCCCCAACGTTTTTGCAGCTAGCTGAGCCTATGAATGGACCAAATTGAGGGTCGATGTCAACGTAACACCAAGAAGATCGAGATGGTCCGTTATCGGCACGTTTAAACCACGGATTAAAAGATAGAGGCGGGTGGAATTGACTCTTTTTTGCAGTAAAAGACACGCCTGGGTCTGAGCAGCATTGAAACTGACCAGATTGGCGTCGCCATTCAGAGACTGGCCTTACTTCATATGTAAATCGCATACGCTATCTAGAAGATCTCCAGTTGACCGATCCGGCGGAAGCCGTATTGGCGGTCACTAAGGATGTCGATGTCTTCTAGATATGCCAGGAGCTTATTGTTCAGCTCACGTTCCATACTCTTACAGAGGATGGACATCTGCTTGCAAGAAGAAGCCAAGAAGAACAGACGACCACCAGCTCGGGATAAAGAACATCAGGCATTGTATGAAGTGGCCTGACAGGGAGCAGCAGAGCAGCCGCCTTATTGTGTAACGAATTCGACAAGGCAAAGAGTATGACAATAATCGAACAATCACGTAGACGGAAATCCATATCACGTCTTTCGTCTCGCCATAAACAAAATACGGGCCGATATAAGTAAAGAACGGGATAGTCGCCATTTCCCAGTAGATAGATGCGTTTCTCAAAGCTTCAATATCTCGAATATATAAAACTTATTGCGTGTGTATGACATCGGCGGATTCAAAGCATGATCGATCGATGCCCGAGTGCACTTTCGCACATCGGTACGTAAGTACCTGTGGTGAAATATTTTAATCCGTAATTTAAGTGTAAAGTTGTTGTAACAACTTGGAAGTATATTCAAAATAAAATATATGTAAGCATAAATTGAACATCACGGCGTAAACTTGGGTGTTCTGCAGATTTGAATATAAGTAAACCACGCGGCAGCGGTATCTAGTTATCTACTCATATTAGCTGAGCTGAGTCAAAAGCTTGTGTATGATAAAGATCAATGTTCTCATCATCATCATCATCATTTCAGCCGAAAGACGTCCACTGCTGGACATAGGCCTGTGATCAATGTTTTATTTAATGGATTTATAAAAATTTACTAACCTGAGTCAGCCGAGAAAGATCTTCGTGGCTGCGCGGTTCTCCGCTTTTCAATGGCGGGCCACATTCAAATTCAAGTGGTTTTGGGAACCAACTTCTACAATTTTTGACAAAATCTTGAAATATATTTTTTTTTTAATTTCAACGTGGCCGCGACATCGAAACGCACATAATCATAAACATTTTCTTTTTATAAACAAGCAAGCAAGCAAACAAATCGGTTCAGCCCTTCTCATGTGATGCGCTCACCAACAAAAAGCTTTTAATATTTGTTTATAGGTATATTATTTATTTATTGTTATTTAATACATAAGAAGTACATGTTAATAACAAACATGTTTAAACCAAAGCTATTAAATGAAAAAAAAAACAATATTTGTGTCCATATTCCCATTGTGCATAGCCTGCCTTATACACTCCATCAAGTGTTTCCCCACATTTCCCACCTCACCGCATATGTACAGACAGCTGGTAACGCGTACATAGAGTGTGTAGACACTGTGGACTGTCATGTCCAGTCACGTCTGTATAACTCATCTCGACATCTTCGTTGCAATGACATGACTCCTTTACGCATAATGTGTGTCTGTGTGATTCACGGAGTACTAGAATTCACTACTAATAGTCTCAATTGCCAGGTATTTAAGTGCTCTACCTGAACTATTTCAAGAACTTGGGATGCGATTTGTAGAAACTGTTCGTAGATGCTTATCTTTTATTAATGCTAAGTGCAATGCGCTTGAAATATTGGATTTGTAAGGACATATTAGATACAAACAATATTTTCATAGAGATAGTTGCAGCAAACGTGGCATGAAATGGCCAGTTAGTGAGTAATACCATGTTATTTGGAGGCGACGAGGCGAGGGCGCTCGTGACGGTACAGCGGCGGCGGCGCGCGGGCATCGTCACGAGTGCTCTGCTGACCCCACAGCCTGCCTCTACTATTGAGCCAAAACATACATTATTTACATAAATGGCTGATTCGTATATGTAATGACCGTTTAGCCGCTGTTTTATGTTGTTCATGTGTCAATAAAACTAGTTAATTCGGTCTGACAATGCTTCAAACAAGTCTTTAGTTAGATCCATGCCAGCCCTGCACATCACTCGGCCGTTTATAAACAGGTGTCGCCAAAGGTAATGAAGACTCTGATGTCTTAATATCAGCTAGTTATAAATTAAACGAAACACGAATGCGTTAGACGAAACTCTGGCTTCTCCAGCTCTAACTGGGCACATTAACTATAATGTCCGCTGCATTCGACGGTAATTTTATTAACATTTTAGTGAGGGCAGCCATGCCTGCGCCCGCGCTGCGAGGCTACACAATCAGCAATCAGCCAGCAAGTAAATTGTATACCTGTAATGTGTTTAAATTACTGTAGTACCAAAAATGTTATTCATGTTTTCTGATAGACGGAACACAATCTTGATTTTGATAATTTGTTTTACTCTCAACTTACATGTTTTGCTTTAAGTTGTGTTGCTGTAGATAAGCTGGCTCGACTGTACAAGCATATCGTTTATTTCAGGTAGTTTAGTGCGGAGCTGCGGTTAGACATTAGGCGATACTACCGTTAATCTCGGCGGGTTAAATCGGATGCAACAGAGGCATGCTTGATGTATGGATCACTTCATAGGGGCAGGCTGCGCGCACGCTTTCTTTAGTCTCTATAATAAATTATCACGAAGATCATGTTCCAGTGTTGTAGTCTTGTGCCGGTGTGTAAGTAGCATGGGAACTTAGTGCCCGATAAGTTAAGCTTCTGCTGACTGCAGCCGCTATTGTGAATCTTACTTATATACGTATAGAGATCAAATCCTAATAGCAGTTCCATTATTGATCTGCCTAATAACTGATATAGCGCTCCTACTATTTTATATAATGACACGGACGTTATGCTTTGCTCTAGTAATCTTAATGGCTTTTATAAGTAATAATTAATAGCCATAATCGAAATATATGCATATGAATTCGTGTCGTATTATATTCCATGAGCATTTTAGAAATTGATTAAGAGTAAACGTTTTATAATCTACATCTAACACGAACACATCTACTGCACATCTCTTTAAAATTCAATTTTGGAGGTCGACTTCTACCTAAACGATGTAGTTATGCAAAAATATTGAAAGAAGCGTAATAAATAATATGTTGCTGTATAATTTCCGAAACAAAATTGTATGTCATTCTAGGGCGTGGTAGAGACATGCGTAATTATAATTTGGTGATTTATTATTTGACATTGCTGCAATAAACTCCAGTTTCTGCGCTTTCCTTGTCGAAAATCGGTGCATATTGCGCAACGAGCTTGAGTTAAATGTGAGTCGCGGCTGGCAGCTCCGTCACGCAGTAATCTGTTACAGCTCTGCGCGAATCTTGAAAAGCTTTTAAGGGGCGTGTGTTATTTGGGAGCTTTGTAATGCATTTTTGCAAGCGGCCGCGGCCCGCGCTCGGCGCTGTTACGCAAGGATGCTCGGAGAACTGGTCCGACCGGCTCCAGATCTGGGCCAGAGCCATCTCTCCGCTAAGATATTACCGCTAATAGATATTGAACATCCACTCCACTAGAGCCGCCGCCTTCTTCGCCACCGACTCGAACGATGACGGTCTCATTTTACTTTTATATAATGGCTCTAGGCCCTTAGACGGAGTTGCATTTCAATTAAGATCCACGACGATGAGCAAATCTAACAGCATTAGCTGACTTACTTGTAGGTACTGTCAGTTCATCGTTCTCATTTTCATTTCTCTAATTCGTAGATAATAAACGTTCATTTATGTATTTCCAAATAGGTACAACTGCAAGTGCTAGAGCAACCATTCCCATTGTTTTGATCATTTCGTAAACAGATTAATTTTGGAGGGCAGGACGAGAACTCGGCTCACCTTGCACAATACTGATTTCACTAAGTGCTGACATTTCATTAAAATATATTGAAATCGTGAAATGGGGCTTGCATCCCATTGATTGGAAGCGGTGCGGCGAGCGGCGCGTGCGCGTGCGCGTGCGTCGGTGCGCGGTCAATACCCGATATTGATTTGCTCCGTGTTTCGAAACAGATTATTATGTTTAATGGTTGGTAGTACGTGGTGCTATTGTGAGGAGTCAGGATAGCAAGCACTGAAATTATGGTTTGCTACGAAAATCGCAAATATGTACCAGCCACTATATACTTTGTGTTTGGATAGATTAGTGACGAAATAATAGCCAGCATATGATGCAACGCGAAATATAGATTCACTAAATGTTTGAATGATGCATGTTTGCCAAAATAACGTAGGTACCTAATTAAACAATTTACCTACCGTATCGTATTACAATAAAAATAATAAACCTTCTCTTCTCTTCTTATCTTTGACATACATAAATATCTTAAAATCTAATTCAAAGAAATTAAGTATCTAGGTACGTAGGTAGCTGATAAATCTAATTTATTGGCAGCTCGTGCAATCATGCGCATGTACCCAGTAAACACAGAGTTTATCTCGGTAAATAACTAGACACCGGGGAGATTCATTAGGCGTCGATCCGTGTCGGGCTGTGCTGTAATCGAGCAATTGTTCTCGGGGGGAAATTCAATTATTAGCTCGTAGAAGCCGCGAGCGCGAAATATCGGCCATTGGGCAACCCGTTGCGTCGTTAGGAGTTGAAATAATTGCTTGCGATTTATCTTAGTGGTACTGACTATAATTAAATGCTTAACAATTGAAGGAGCGCGATGGTCGATCCGGCCAATAAATCGCGGTGCTGGGCTCCGTCGCGGCTGGCACACGGCCGGCCGGCCACACGGCGCAGCGCTCGGGCTGTGCGCGCCGCGCGGTGCGATACTGCCGGTCGTGTCGTGCTTCGTGCTCGTTGTCGATTAGACTGCTCCGTCGAGGGTAGTTCGCTCTCACGCTTCCAATGACTAGTGTAATCGTTTTATGCGACGTGTTGTTGAATTACTTTACCCGTCTAATACAGTTAAATAAACGAGTAATTACGTGCTAGTTAAATACCAAACTATTAACCTATTAATAATTTAATGAATCTATGACTGGCAGTACGTGCAAACATTTCTACTTATCTATCTACGAAGTTAGTAAGGTAGAACTGTTGGTTTTTAACCGTTGTAAAGAAAGGATTCTGCCTGTTGTTTGTACAATCGCCTGAAGTCTGCTGTTGAAGTAAACTAATAACAAAACAAAAAACCCGACTGCCTAAAAAGCGAACTAAAAGACGTAAACAAGAATAAAATTATGCTGTGCAGTCAGAGGATACATATTCGCGAGCTGACTGTCCAAAACCAGATGTTACCTCCGACTGCACAGCATGATTTTCTTCTTGTTTACGTCTTTTTAGTTCGCTTTTTAGGCAGTCGAGTTTTTTGTTTTTTCAATTAACTTTTTTTATTTATAACTTTTTATTATTTTTACGTACATTTGAATATATATGTGTTTTTTGAAATCACCTCTAAAACCCTTTATTTTGAGACCCCATACGATGGGTTTGGAAGAAAAAAAAAATTGATACCCAACACACAATATGGCGCCAAAAATCCACCATTTTTTTATTTTCTAATTTTAGTGTAGCTATTGACACTTGCTGGGTTAATATGAATCGATTGACGTAAGAATCATCAAAATCGGCCAACGCGTTTGGTCTCTAGAACGCCACATAGGAACAAACATACATACATACATACTCTGATAAACACATTACCCTCCTTCGGCAGTCGGGTAAAAAGCTTTAGTGCCTACCTGCTACGTAATAACCTCGAGATACTACATCAGCCGATGATGGTTCTCTATTCGAGGACTGGGTGGGTAACACAATAACTTCAAAACGTCGACCGACATTTATTCAGGTTTCAGTACCGATATAAAAAATACTTTAAAAAGTAACTTCAATGTTTTAAATTGCGCGTAGACATAAACATCCTTCATGTTGTTATTTTATGATGTTGTCCCTGTCTGTCTGAAAAATATAAAAGCAAAAACCTGTTATTTTATAACAGGTTTAAAATAACGGCTAGGGTAACATTTGAAGGGGTTCTTTATAAACAATATTAACGGTCAGGTAATTGTTGTTGGGGTGAAAAACAATTGAGTTTTTCATCATGTTTTTACCTTTGTAATTTCGTATAGGAACAGCTCAAATAAGTAGTCTGGTACGGCTAAACAATAGAACATCATCGAGGTGGAAGAGATCAAATGGCAGTCACTAACATTAGACACAGAGTGTAAAACCAGAACTACATGTGTTTAATTAAAAAGTAACCTGACAGATGAGACATAACTACTTATTTAAATGGTTTCCTTTTTTTTAAGTCGGAAAAAAACCCTGTATAATGTATATGCTAAGATGCTGCGCGTGGTGATGACATATGAAGTACCGAATGATTATCGAGAGACGGTAACGGGAGGGTCAGCAGACCAGGAGCCAGTTGAAAGCAGATAAAACCTGATTAAAATACTCGCATAACCCAGGGAATAACAAGCCTATCTATAAACATTACTATCTGCCCGTTTTGGATCCAACATAGTACAAATCGATGCATTCTCAACGAAATTATGCATGAACCTATAACAATAAACGGTTAGTATGCAGGTGTCATCTTGTGAACTACCTCCATTGGCTCCGTTCTCGAACTCGGTTAACAAGTAGAATTGCATGAATTTCCTCGTTGAATTATACGCCCTGCTAGCGTATAAGGTCATATATGGGCACACTATTTTGCTTATGCCGAGCATCCTACACCTTATTCCCCAATAAAGATCCTCTCGTGGAATACAAAAGAGCCCTAGACGACAGTCTTATTGTAAACAGCCAACAATATGGTAAACGTGATGCTAACTGTACAATTTATTTGTAACATGCGGAGTTAAACGGTGCGCCTTATAAATAAATTTCAATTGTCTGTTGTCATTAAATATTCCAAGTTATAAATCAAAGCTTTATCGGAGCTGGTCGTCGTAACGGTTACATCGCACACGCTCCGGGAATATAATTTAATGATATCGATAGAGGGTGTCTGCGCACAACACGCGCGCTCTTCGACGACGTGCGTTAATGAACTGTCGCTACACTAATCTAATAGCCCTTTATTTATTATATCTACTATGCTTTTTACTATGTTAGTTTACTACGCCTGATAAACATAAGATACAACAAAAGATTTGGCTGCCATTTTACCACTGATAATAATTACGATGTGCGAATATTGCGGTTCCTTAGATTATGCTTTGACAAATCACGACTTTGCAATTCCAATGCAGCAGATTTAATGTATGGGCGGCAGTTTGCATTCTAACCGCGACCCGGCAGGCCACCTCTTTCCTAATGCACGCTTATTTGAGCTTTTTAACCTTTCATCTGTTGTTGGGTTTAAGCATTGAGGGACAATAAACACGATGCAGATGCTTAAGTAGTTATTGTCCGCCATAAGCGTAGAGCAGTGAACAGAGAACACTGGGAACAAACGGAGCTGTGGACACGTTGCTGGGGTTCGGGGATAATTAAAGCAAATTGCGGTTCAAACATAATTTTGTATATTAAAATCCGGGTCATTATATAATAATAATTAAGTAAATGGATTAGATGTAGTTCAGAAGCACTGGTAATTTATGAATACCTAATGAATAATTAAACCTTTGGTTCTAAACTTGGTTTTTCAAACAGAAGTCGGCATCTTGTAAATGCTAACTATCAACTGATCAGAGAAAATTATGACAATCATTTAATATGATCATATAAATTGCGTTATTATTGAAATTTTATTTAGCAGATAGATACAATTTTAGATCTAGATAATAACTAATAGATTCGAAGATTTTAGCCTTGGAATAGTCTGAAAACAAAATTGGAATTAAGAGTTAATGAATACGACTACACTATTGGTAATATATACCAATATTTAAGTAAATTAGTTTTACGACCCATATTACATTTTATTAAACGCTCATTTTATTCATAACGATTTGAATACTTCTAATTATGTTAGTGATGAAGCCATCAAGCGACTCGTAGCTGAATTGATAAATTCTGCCACACTATATAATTACAGACATATAAGATGCCATTCAAAATAATTACATCGATTTGCAGGTAATCATGAAATCTTAGTCGCTAATGCCGCATAAAGTTTAGTTGGGGTTGAAATTGAAAGGTATGGAGTTAGCGATCAGTTGTTTGGTAAGCGTCGTTTTCATTATGAGCACGATGGGGCAAGGCCCGAGGCGAGGCTGTTCTGGGAACAGCGTGAGGTTGTGAAACATTGAGCGGTGCTGTGTGGTGGTTGAGGGTAGGACGGAAGGTTGGCGAGGCGGGGCGCCGCGGGCGGGCGGCGGTGAAAGGGCTGGGCGGGGCGGCGTGCGCGGCGCCGCCCACCGCGCATTTCACCACCGCCGCGGCGACGCTCGCGCCCTACTTCTCGCAACAGGTTCGCTCTTGGTGTTCCATTGTGTGCCAACACTGCCAACCTCTGCGAACAATACTATTGTGAAACGTTTAGATAACATCCCCGCGGCACGTCATTTCGACTGTTAATTCAATTCTGACTAGAGATTAGGAGAACCCATTTTAGTGTCGGTATGTGGCTGAAACATAATTTGCGAAAGTAGTTGTGGTTGTATTGGATTAAGAAGGTAATTTTTGCCCCGTCATGTGACACGGCAACTGGAGTCGAAAAGGTCACACTTCAGGTAAATTAAAGAGGCCATATCACCGTGATAATATGTCATGTGCAGCTACTGGTGACGAGTAGCTCAGTCGCGACTACCGGGCCAAGATAAAGTAACATTCTATTAGCAGTAACGGCCACTACGGTCTACTGTTTGAAAAACACTATATTATGTGTGCTATCGCAGCACTTTTCCTATTGGACGTCAGGCGTGCCAGCTACATTAAGTTACTGATACATTTAATTCGTCTAATAATGACAGATCAGAAAGTGACCCCGTTTCTTTTAGATACTACTGTGGCAATATCTAACTAACTAACAGCACATGATAATCGGGATGACAGATCAAGAAAATCGAGAAAACTTAGATCGATTTAAATATTGCATATTCGACTTAATGCAACGTTGTACGTAAAGCAAAATTGTATAGTTTAACTGCTACCAAAAGCAACTGAATTAATGTTCTATTGAAAAAAAAAACCTGTAAAAACCAATGTTCATACAACAGACTGTTACAAGTAAAATAAGCGAGAATGAACATTGATGTACCACGGAAGAGACAAATAAAACCATTGGCCGCAAAATTCGTACATAATCAGGCTATGATTTGTGTAAGCGGCACATTGGACGGCCATCGAGCACTTGTAGGTGCTATGTTAATGTGACTAACTTACAGGTTTGTGCAAAAGGAAGTCCATACTTGATTTGATAGTCGGCTGCTAAACGCGCCGTTGCTCGCGGAGGTAATTGCGCTGAAAGGCTTCAATTTGAGCCGCGTTTGTACCGCGTTTGGCTCTAAATAAGACGTCTCTGGTCGGAGTGGTAAAGAGGCCGCATTACTCTTATTGAGGCCTGGAGCCAGTATTATCTGCTCGCCGAGGGGCCGCGCGCCGGGCCTCGGTGTCCGCACGCCACTCGTAAAACTAAAACCCACTTAACTTCGCACTGTCTATGCAATGCTATCTGTGTTCCCATGTACATGCATAACACGATATCTGTAATGAACTATTGATGTAAAATGAAATGATAAATTGCTACGCGTTAGTAGAATGCAAAGATGACCTCTGAAAACGTACAAAGGTGAGACCTCACCGTACTTATGTACATTTAAATATATTGAGACAAACGTTATGAATATAAACCCTGTTAAATACAAGAGACTTACGTAAATCTTTCAGTATTTACGATACCTATAATTAAAAACACATAGGTCAGATATTTTAGCTTTTTGGTGAGGTAAGAGGTCTAACATGTTGTCGGAATGTTCAACAGTAGATAATATTATAAGTTGTAAGCTTAGCTATTGTCGATGACTAATATTATAACGTCATTTCAATTTCACAAGTTGTTCCTCTCATTAGAAATTCAACACCATTGCCCATTAATCTGAAGGGGCGTAGTGTGGCACGAGCGGCGCGCGGTCGCGTCATGTGCGCCTGCCAGCCGCGCCGCGCCGCGCCGCGCTGCGCCTGCGTCGAGTACGCAACTTTTAGCTGTGCTAAGCTGTGCTGTGCCCATATTTTCGCAGCGATGTCACAGATCCCAAAAGGTCGCTGAACTGAAACCCCATTGTTTTGAGTTGCGTCAACGTATCGTCTGCCTCGAGCTACGATGAATTGAATTTGTACCGTATTATTGTTACAGCAATATGTTGCCAGACTCATTATACTCACCATTATATTCAAGGTGTAATTTTGTTTTTGTAAAACTAATATGAACTAAAGCTAGTAGAGATTTCTAAAGCCGTATTAACATAATATATTTATGCTTTACTCTCTAGTCGTAAATGCCTCAAGGCGCTGAATAATAAGTTTTCATAACCCATTCAGTCGAGACAAAGCACACAAACAATTAAAAGTTTACAGTCACCTAAGTACCAACGCGGATGCTTCTGGTGTCTTAGTTAATTCGTGTTGTCTTAATTCTTACGGTTATTTACAGAAATTAATTTTCATAAAGTCATGTTGTACAGAATACATTCCCGCAATTAAACATAAGGCGTGAAATCTGGCGATTACGTTTCGCAAGTTGAGCGCTTATTATTTTAGTATCTGCACTTTATGTAGGCAACTCTTGCAATCAGTAAATATTATATTATATTACATAAACAACGTTCAATTTCTCAGACATTTTATTGATATTCTTAACAACGCAACGTACCAATAAATCGTTTGACACATGGAGCTTTACCCACCCAGATAAAAACAATGTTGCTCTTCATCATCAGCTCATTAATATTCCCACTAGTGGGACACAGACCTCCTCTCTGTGAGAAGGGATGGGCCGTAATCCACCACACGGACCCAGTGCAGTCTTCGAATTTTTGGTTCTAGGACATGCCGGTTTTCTCACGATGTTTTCCTTCACCGTTTTTAAAGCAGTGGTGATGAAATAATTTACACAAAGTAAAGCGCTTGCCTGGGTTCGAACCTACGACCTACAACTTGCAAGTCGCGGCCGTTACCACTTGGCCATCACATAATTTTGACATTTAATATTTTGACATTTTTAATTATTCCTACTGACATTCGAGAATTATAATTTTAACAAAATATGCACTTAATTGTTTTTGTTTTTAATAACTTGACTATGATATGACATTCTGAATGATTAGTTTTGATTTGAATTTTATGTATTCTTTATTCTATTATTAATATTTGCATGCCATTATTTAAGGCAAACATGACGCTCTGTATTTTTTTTTTAACATCTCTTACATATTGGCAATTTGTTGTGTGTACTGTACTCATGTTTGAGCAAATAAAGATTTAATTTGAATTTGAACCACTGCTCTCAATGTTGCTTTCTTTTATTTTTAATCAAGGTAATGCCAAAGACAATATTTTTGTGCCTTTTGTGAACATCTTTTAGACTAACTAAAGTACTGTCTTTCCTTTCATTTTTAAAATCCATCCAAAGGTTGTCTTGAAAAGATCGCTTTTAGCGATAAGGCCGCCCATTGCGTCACCCAGTGTAATGTTTTTTTGTCTATACTTTCTGTAACTTATATGGTGTACATAATAAAGAGTATTCTATTATATTCTTGTATTCAATATTTATAAAACAAATGCCAAGGTTCGATAGAAAAGTTAAAATTACTGTCACACAGAGTAAATGTTGGGAAAACGAAATTATAAAAATAGATAAGTAGATTGTTTACCTATGGGACCCCTCATAAAACTTAGTTGAACTGTAAATCAATCAAATCAAAACATAGAACTTATTGTTGGATATAGATTTTAATGAGCCTTTCACAAATACAATCCTTAGACCTCAGTAACCGGATTGGATATGTATGTAGTGCATCATATTATAGATGGCGAAGAACATTTTAATTTAACCCCAAAGGGCAAACCGCAACTGAAGTCACGGATACAAGCTAATTAAATTAAAATCGTCATATTATGTGATGTTGGTACACGTAATAAGATCCGGCAAAGTTAATTTACATCAATCTGTAGGCCGAAGTTAAAGTAATGTAGTATGTACTACGTGTCGGTAACATACGAGCGCATGATGATATAAACATTCTGAGAAACGCCGCCCGCCCCGTAATCGGTTCGCGCAGCAACCTGCAACCTGCAACCTGCAACCTGCAACCATTGATCCATGATGATTGGCGCCGCACTTTTACTAAAATCACTTATTACGAGTACGACGCAAGTTGTATCACACTGCAGAATATTCTGCAACAAGCGCGGGAAACATATTATCTGAAATCTCAAGTGACAGTTAACATTATTTATTTCATAATTATATACTTCGGAATTATTTATTTCTTTGTGTTTTACGCGACCCAGGAATCTGTCGATTAACAAGGGAATCGACAAAACAATATGATCCAACAAGCTGGATAGCATTGTTCCCGTGTCTCGTATTTCTCGAAAGCATCGTCCCGGCGACAATCACCCTTCGAACAAAGACGTTTATCTCTCGGAGACTTCTTAAATGGGTATAATGTTTAGGAGCGCGACGCACCGCTGAGCACGAATTGACAATAAGAGCAAAGTTCAGCGCGGTTCAGGACTCGAGAGGAATGTGGGGGCGCGGAGTGCGGGGCGACGCTTGCGAAGGTGCCTAGCTACTAACCTCTCTACAAAATCACGATTAGGCACTATTTATATCGACATTTCTAAAATACCTATAGGTACCTGTATCAGACAATATTAAGCACCTAGTATTACAGTATTAAGCAACTTTGTAAGCTTAGCTGCTCGTAAGATACACCTCTAGTATAGTTCCTCACGCGAACTTTGAGAATACCCTACATTACGCTATTACTTAAATAACGGTGTTTTGGTAAATGTACTCCCTTTATGTACGGATGTATTTTCTCAGTAACCTAAACTTAATAACGTCGTGAAAACCTCGTGCACTTGCTGAATTCATTCAACATCGAGTACCTATCAAGTTTGCCTTTAGCATCTTATTCATCAGTTGGAGTGGATATACCGTTTTATATACGACAGCAGTACATTTAGAAGTAATGTAATGAACAAAATGAGTGTGTGGCTCTGTTTTGACGTAATTGACAATAAATAAGGGACTCTTTGCCGAGCCA
The DNA here is from genome assembly GCA_949775005.1 of Orthosia gothica. Classification (NCBI taxonomy): domain Eukaryota; kingdom Metazoa; phylum Arthropoda; class Insecta; order Lepidoptera; family Noctuidae; genus Orthosia; species Orthosia gothica. Next base: position 20,408,729 of record OX459058.1, read on the forward strand.
GTGGGTCGGCTCAGTACACTAAACGAGATCGTCTTCTAAGAGGCGCAGTGTAGGCGAAAGTAACGGCGGAATGCTACAAACTATGTTCACGCATGACCCGCGGGTCAGCCGCACACATTCTGACACATGTCAATTAAGGGGCTCACCGCCTCGAGGCGCCGATTGAGTGCTTGGACATGTTTGTGGAAAACCTTCGTCAGCCAGATTGATTCATTACTACGTCTATTGAACAAAATTTACTGCTCGCCAAACATTGAGCATCCATACATATCTATCGTGCTGCTTGTTCATTTTCTAATGAAGATTCATCGACTTTAGGAGCCGTTTGATTGCAAATGTGTAAATAAATAACCGAAGTACATATCTGGCGACAAGTACATGGAATAAAAACAGAAAGCACGGACAGATAATTTGCATTGACAAACTGACAATTACAGTGTTTGTTGTACAAGTACGCGTGTTAGTAGTGAGATACAATGATATACAGCTGCTTCGTTATTGCCCAAGTATGTCTGCAGTTGGCAATTTACCGCTCCGCAGATCGATCAGCTCCTATTATTGGAAGAGGTCGGACGTGTACAAACATCGATTTCGAGTCGTTAATGTGAGTCCGCGTCCCCGGCGCGGGCGCGCGGCGAGGTGAGAGCCGACACTAAGGCTCACCTCGCGTACCGCACTCAAGATAACGACGTGTAATCATAATGATACACTCTAATCTGCAAACATATAAACACGGTGTGGAGCTTGTTGCATCCTGCCCTAATTGTTCACCATTATGTCGTTAAAGTATAGATCTCACGTCGAATTAAACATTAGTGTGTGCATTTTTATGTCTTACTTTACAAAACAAATTAAGATGTCTATCATGCACGTATATTCGCTGCGCTATACTTCCGTGCCAATATTTTAATTAGAGATAAAACGCTGTCACCATTGCTCTATAAAATAAGTAATTTATATTGTACATTGCCGACAGTTGTAATGTTGTGCACAAATACACAAACAAAATACCTAGTTTTATTTTATTTAAAAAAAATGCGTAATTGCACATGTTTTCAATCTGTAAACCAAGGATAAAAAAAGTCCTTTCGGTAAATAATAATATTGGTCACAGTTTTCCATAAAATCTCATGTAATAGATGCCTATAATAATCTGGTCTTACTTATCTGAAAATTTAATCTAGCCATGTCATAGCAAATAATAATTATTATAGGTCATTTTGCGATTATTATTCAATTATCCATTAATAATGTAATTGGAAAAAAAAATAAGTTTTACTGCTGCTCTTTGGTTCTTAAAGTACCGAGAATATAAAATTGATTTGTGCTTAATACCTTTTTTGTATGCTATCGGTTCAGAATTGCCACTAACCTGGCTTAAGGGTATTTCGAACGAAGAAAACGTAAACAGCACTTGTAAAAAACACACAATAAATATTTTTTTATTTCAGATAGTATCGTAGTACATAGTAGTCCATAGTGTATGTAACAATTTGGTACTAGTTAGTCCTACAAGCACAGATTAAATAAAATACAATTAAATTTCTTCGTGTAACTCCAACCACTTTCACATCACCGGGAATCTCAACAATGTGCGATCACACAGAACAGTGTAGGTGATGGTGAAGTTTTATGTAATCACACGAGTTAGTAAAGGTAGCGTTTATAATATTAACATTGAGTTTATCTTTCTGTTTCAAAGTTAAAGTTTAACAATACAATTATACTTGTGTTGAATGCTTGGTTAGAGAAAATCATTATTCAAACGTCATTGGCTCCAGAGTCCTGGCAGCTTCCGCCGAGCGCTGAGAGGAGCTACTAGAGTGGTACTCGCCCGGCACGTTCGCTCATAGCGCATGATTGCGGCCAATTATTTTCTGTTTATCTCTAATTACGCATGCGCTGCCAACGTCGGCGGCTTATCGCAGATCTGCCCTTCGGCCCGAGATCCGATCGTTTTCTAATCAGCTCCCCATCCGCAATACGTGGAACATCACTAAAGTGCAGATAAATCGGGTCAAATCTGTCTTTGCAACCATCGCCAAACTGTCGACTTTCACGAAAATATGAGAGATTCGTTCCGTTCGTCATTTTGATTTCATCGAAGATAACGTGACCTGAGTTAAGTGAATTCCTGGTAGTAAGTTTTTGCCGAGAGAATGAAAGATTGCCGCTTTGCATCTGTCGCTCGGCAGTCGCAGTCGGCAGTCGACGACATGGCGCGCGACTGGTTGACTGGCGCGAGGCTCGTGCGTGTCGTCCTCGCCGACGCCGCGCCGAGTCGCAGGAGCACTCGCACAGTATTAATTTATCGGCAAGTCGTGCAAACAGAATGACGTGCCAGTTTTTTGGTGCGCACTCACGGCGGGCTTGTGGTGAAATTAGGGTGCATTAACGAACAAGGTCAGGTCGCCGCGCCGCGTCCTGTCCCTGCGGTCAGCCCGGCTTTTTAGAAGTCCGTGAGCGTTGCGGTTGATCGTTTCCGCATACAATTTAACAACAATGCACCCCTTATGGTTTTCACGTCATAATAAACGTAATATCAATAGTAACATAGTTGGTAAAGTAGATAGACTTTAATAAAGTACGCATTACGATTCATGTTGTAACAATTGTATCTCGTTAGTCATCGTCGCCGAGTTATCTGAAGCATTTATCTATTAGCTGTGCGAGAAAAAGCCAATCAAGTTAGCACCGCTGAGCGGTGAGCGCGCAGCCATAATCCTTCAATGAACACTGGGAGGTGACTAACTCCGCAGCTATGAGCGACTGTTTAGCGAGACGAGCGTAGTGATCCGAATACTTATCTGACAGGCATCGACTGCTTGTGCAACTTCAAACAGGGTTGAGAAATTGCCATTTTTTGTCGACAAAAAAGTATAACTGTGTAAGGAAGTACGAGCAGTATGTACCTGCAACCTGCAATAGCTTTGAAAAATATTACACAATAAAAATATGTATTTCAGGTTTAACACATTTAGGCGGTTAACACACTGCCACGCACCACGCTGCATGTTGCGTGAAAACGCATGAAAACGCATGAAAACGCACCTACGCGCGTACTTGCGTGTCTCCGTTTGTATAGAAAAAACGCACGCAAGCATGCGCGTAGGTGCGTTTTCACGCAACATGCAGCGTGATGCGTGGCAGTGTGATAATCGCCTTACTATCTCATTTATTCCCTGCACTTACAGTTTGACCCAACACGTACAGAGAACAATTTCACTGTGACACCTACAGGTAGGACTTTAATAATATTTATTTGTTGAATAATAACAAACAGTAAAAACGTAATAACCAAAAAAACGTTACATTTCACAAATAATCAAAATACATAAACAAAAAACAAAAAAAAAATATAACAAATAAATAATTTATATGTGATGGCAATGTTTTAGAAACTACTAGTACAGTTTTATTTCACTCATTACTAAAAACAATTCAACCATTTAGTAGACTTTGTAATCTAAACCGTTATGTTGCGTATTGCTACGAAATGCTACGACGTAGCCGCCTAGCGGTGCCAGCGTAGCGACGTAGCGGCGTAGTACGAATAAAAAAAAAAACAAGCATTAATTAGCATTAATTTAGCGCCACAAAAAATTTTAAATCGAATATCAGGTGTTTTTTGTAATAGTAATATTATGATACAAGTGAGCTAAGTTGCTCATTACACTCGAGGCTGTGGGTTGCAGCCCGAGCCGTAGGCGAGGACGTAATTCAGCTGAGCGTGTAATGAGCAGAGCTCAAGAGTTTCATACGACTTTTTCAACACATTTGCGAGGAAAAAAACAAACATGTATTGCTTATATCGTTTAATTATTAAAACAATTGGTGAACGTACAATTTTCAAAGCGATATTGGATTGATGTCGATTGTTTAAAAAATTATTTGGTAATAATAAATGTTTTCTTTATGTATTAAAAAAAATACAAAAAATACGACACAAAAATAAGAAATATCACAAAAGCAACAGACGGTCTGACACAAGCTCTTGCACTAAAATGGAAGTGGGCTGGGCACGTAGCTCGCCTCCAAGACCAGCGATGGACAAAAAGTGTGACTGCGTGGAAAGGGCCAATAGGCAAAAGAAGGAAAGGAAGACCCCATAATAGATGGGAGGACGAAATAAAATGCACAGCGGGTCCAAACTGGATGATTTCAGCAAAATCCAGAGAAGACTGGCTCACTTTGGAGGAGGCCTTTACCCGTAGAGGGGTTCTTGCAGAATAATTTAATCTTGTTATAAAATCAAAGAAAATCATACTATCACTAAATTAAGAAATAATTACACTTTTAATAACTACTAACACCACTATTTTGTAAACCTTAATTCTGTAAGAAATATAGGCTTTTTTTTTTTTTTTTTTTTTTTTTTTTTTATTTATTTAAATGTTTTCTGCCAACTACGTAGTAATGTTATCATTAATCACTACAAAACTGATCAAAGGATGTACTTTTTGCTAAGAACCAAAACAGTGCAGGAATGTTATATGAAATCTCATTGTTGCAAAGTTTTTCATTAATGCACTGTTTTGTATTTTTTATGCAGGGTATGCAGGATAGGCTAGGCAGGGTAGGCAGAGGCAGGTTAGGTAGGAAAGGCTAGGCAGAGTAGGTAGGGTAGGCAAAGTAGGCAGGGTAGGCAGAGTACGCAGGATAGGCAGAATAGGCAGGGTAGGCAAGGTAGGCAGGGTATGCAGGGAAGGTAGCGCAGGTAGGTAGTGGTAGGTAGATAGGTAGCCAGTTGACGGGAGCAAAGCCGCGAGAGTCAGCTAGTTTAGATATAAATTTACCACAGAGGTTAAATGTCTATCGTTAAATGTAATACAAAATGTATGCAGTAGATCAAAAAGATACTGGCTGAAAATAAAATAATGGCGCGCATTATGTACCATTGTAAAACTTTAATACTTCATATTTAGCAAGAAAAGATAAACAAATGGAAATAGACAGCGATAGCGATATGAATTCAACTCCAGAAAATATAGAAACAGCTGCAAATGAAATTGTTTAACCTTTTACCGCAAAAGTCGCGGGATAACTTTGTTTTCATTAACTTGGGTTTTTTTATTTCGAGTAGCTATATTTTATCACGGTAGGTAGATTGGTAGTTGAAAGAAAAGTAGATTATGCACCTTGCGTAATTAATGCACTCGTGTTAATTTAGTGATCAACCAACATAACACTCGTGCATTAATAACTCACTTTGCGCTCGATGCAACAATCTACTATTGTTTAACTTAATTAAGTATGTACACATTTATTTATTTCAAAAATGCATATGGATTTTCAGCGGCATAAAACCTCTTTGTTGTTACTAAAAAAAATACTGTATTACCCGGTTAAATTGAAAACGCTCTGTTTACTCGCATATAACATGCAGAACGGTACTAATTTAACTTTGTAGGGATAATTCTATTACACACTAGTGTGAAATGTTATTACGCACGTGAGTGTTATGGCTAAGTGTGTTGAAAAATTATTTTACAGGATTTTCAACATTTGACAATTTTTTACCTGTAACGTTAATGTAGATTTACTTTTTACCCGACTGCCGAAGGAGGGTAATGTGTTTCAGTCTATGTATGTATGTTTGTTCCTATGTGGCATACCAGAGGCCAAAAGCGTTTGCCGATTTTGATGATTCGTACGTCAGTCGATTCGTCTTAACCTTGCGAGTGTCACAGGCTACATTAAAATTGGAAAATAGACAAATGGCGGCTTTTGGACGCCATATTGTGGGGCCCAATTTTTTTTCTTCAAAAGCCACCGTGTGGTGTAAAAATAAAGGGTTTTAAGAGGTGATTTCAAAAATATATAATACTTGATTGAATGTTTAAAAGTAACTAATTCGAAAAAAAATGCTAACTAAATTGAAAACAATATAATTATCACGGGAAATTTAACGCGATGATTTCGATTGTTCAAGTATGAAACGCGAAAGTTTTAAAGTTAATAATATGCTAACTAATAAGTTATGAATATAAAAAGTTAATTCAAAAATCAAAAAACCCGACTGTTTAAAATGCGAACTAAAAAGACGTAAACAAGAAAAATCATGCTGTGCAGTCGGAGGATACATCTGGTTTTGGTCAGCCAGCTCGCGAATATGTATCCTCCGACTGCACAGCATGATTTTTCTTGTTTACGTCTTTTTAGTTCGCATTTTAAACAGTCGGGTTTTTTGATTTTTGAATTACTCTCGACTACGGTAGCGCTCGAGGTTATGGCGTGGCAAAGGGTGCGAAATATACCCGGACGAGGGCCGGCTACCAGAATACAAACCGACGACTGGCTCTGGCAACATTAAACACGCGTAAACTCCGGCTCGACGAGAAGATCATCGAACATGAGGAAGAATTAAGCAGGTAACGATAGAGTTTCATAGGGTAATCTGAAGTCCGAATAATATATATATATAATATCGAGTCACCCCTTTTCTACCCGCTACCACTGGTGGTGTTGGATTTATCGTCCACAAGTTCATTTTGACCAACGTAGAGAGGATCGAGAGTGTGTCAACCAGGGTGGTGTACCTTATACTCAGAATATCGTCAAGATATTCGCTGAAGGACATACAGGTCTACACCTTGATCTCGGCACACCCCAACGACGAAGTAGAAACCATGTATGAGGACATTTCCAGTGCCATACATCGCCACAAACCTCACTGGACCGTGGTCAAAGGGGCCTTCAAGGCGAAACTGGGCCAAGGAGACGGTGATGAGCTGCGAGTGAGGCAATTTAGATTTGGAGGACGGAACCACCGGGCTCACCTACTGACCAGTTTTATGGAGAAGGAGGGCCTCTCTATGATGAACTTATTCTTCAGAAAGCGTAAGCACAGGGAGTGGACCTGGCAGGGCCCCGATGGTGCAACAAAAATAAGATAGACTTCATCATGTCGACGAAGACGCATATATCCTATGATGTCTCTGTGATCAGCTCGGTGAGAACCGGAAGTGATCACCGTATGGCAAGAGGCCAATTGAACTTAAATATTAAGTTGGAAAGGTCTCAATTGATGAACTCTACGCTCCGTCCAGCACAGATCCAGTTCCAAAACTTCGAGAGCTTTCAGCTCGACCTTCAAAAGCGTTTCGAGTGCCTAGGGAGCTCCGTGGACGATTACAACGATGGGTTCGTGGAAACTGTCTATACGGTTGGGTCTAAGTTTTTCAACACACGATGTACAAATAGGAACAAAAGACTATCCGATCCTACTCAAATCTCATGATGGTGAGGCGTGAAATGATCCTGCAGTCTTCAGACGATGCGTGGAACTACCGGCAGCTCAAGAGACTTCGAATTCCTAAAGAGCGACCTCCGCCGCTTTAATACCGAGTGTACACACCCTTAAAGACGCGATTGAGCGGAATAAGGGCTCCAAGGTATTACATGAGATCTGGCTATTGAACAGAGCCAGCTCACGAAACTGAGGATCGACGATAGCAGAATCGTATCTGCCAAATCGGAGCTTCTGAAGGAGATCGAAATGCTTTAAGGGCAGTCGTAAATCTCAATCAGTTAACCCGTTGTGAATCTGGCAAACGACCCAAGAGCTAGATTGACCCGACACTACACCGAAGATAGCCCGGACGTCAGCCTGTACGAGATTAGGATGGCTCTAAAACAGCTAAACAACAAGGTGCCGAAATTGTGGGTGATGACGGAATTACGGCCGAGCTCCTGAAGGCGGGTGGAAAACCGGTACTTAAGGCATTTCAGAAGGATTTATTGCGGTCGGATACGCTGAAGAAGCTGTTTGATGCCGACATAGTCGAAGGGAAAACGCCACATGCTTAGTGCTCTTTTTTAAGAAGGGCGACAATGCCCGGTTGAAGAATTTTAGACCCATCTCACTTCTTAGCCATGTCTACTAATTATTTTCGAAGATCATCACGAATCCCGAAAAGACTTTAGCACCGTTGACCACATACATACGCTGCGGCAGGTTATACAGAAGACCGAAGAGTATAACCTTCCTCTTTGCTTAGCGTTTGTGGACCACCGGAAAGCCTTCGATTCGATCAAGACTTGGGCTGTACTGCATTCTCTCCAACGGTGCCAAATCGACTACCGGTGCATCGAGGTGTTGAAGTGTTTGTAAAAAAATGCCACGATGTCAGTCCGACTTCAGGATCAAACCTCAAAACATATCCTTTTGCAGCAAGGTGTGAGACAGGGAGACGTCATATCTTCGAAACTGTTGAATGCTGTCGGTTGTCTGTCTGCTGCGGAGGATGTCTTCAAGGTTCTGGACTGGAGAGGGCTAGACAACCACGTCAATTGCGAGTACCTCACTCACCTTCGGTTATTCGATGATATAGTGATCATGGCTGAGACCATGGAGAACCTCAGTACAATGCTCGATGATCTCAGCGGAGCCTCCGAAAGAGTGGGTCTTAAAATGAACATGGGCAAAACCAAGGTGATGTTGAATTCACATGTAATACCCACTCCTATAAAGGTCGGAGAACTTCGAGTGTAGAAACTCGAAGTTGTGGACTATTATGTTTACCTAGAACAATCGGTCTAGTTAGGTAGGTCCAACTTCGAGAAAGAGGTCAACCGTCGAATAGGCTGGGCAGCGTTCAGGAAGTTGCGCGGTATCTTCTCGTCCAACTTACCGCAGTGTCTCAAGACGAAAGTCTATGACCAGTGTGTGTTGCCAGTGATGATGCCAATGACGTATGGAACCGAAACATAGTCTATCACAACGGGCCTCATCAGAAGGCTTAAAGTCACCTAAAGGTCAATGGAGAGAGCTATACTCGGAGTTTCCTGGAGTGATCGAATCAGAAATAAAGACATCCGCAAGAAAACCAAGGTTACCGACATAGTCCCAAGAATTGCCAATCTTAAGTGGCAGTGGGCAGGGCACATTGCTCGCAGAACGGCCGTTGGGGCCGAAAAGTTGTGGAGTGGTGACCGCAAACCGGAAGACGTTGCTTTGGAAGACCTCCCACTAGGAGGAGCGAAGACCTGGTCGGGGCTGCGGCAGTCCGGAGGAAGCGACACGCATTGGACCGATCTGTGTGGCGACGCTTGGGGGAGGCCTATGTCCAGCAGTGTACGTCTTTTGATGATGATCATTTAAATTATAGTGAAATGAAGCTTTTCTGTTAATAGCCCGTAATAAAATGTGGATTGGCTGTTAGATAGTTTAAACTCGAAATAATCCAGAATTTGATAAAAACTATTAACTACGAGCACTCACGAGAAGAATGTTCATCACGTAACACGTTCTCATTTGTTTGCAATTTTTTACATTGTAATTTCGTTCAATAGTACTTCATTATTTAGGTATTTAATTATCAAGTCCATTAAGTATTTACAAGATATTCACTAGGCTTTATTAAATTGTCGGTTATGTCAAAACTGTGAGATAGTAGGTCACCAAAATTACCGTTTTTCAGTAGATAGGTACATAGAATTTTCAAGACTCAAGATAAACATCTACTTAACTTTTACTGGAAGGACTGGCCCGCATTGGCAAAGGACTACATGAGTGTGGAAAAGGGGAGGGCGGCTTTTGTCCAACTGTGGGGAATTATGAGCTAATGAGACTATCCGATCCTACTCTCAATCTCATGATGGTGAGGCGTGAAATGATCCTGCAGTCTTCAGACGATGCGTGGAACTACCGGCAGCTCAAGAGACTTCGAATTCCTAAAGAGCGACCTCCGCCGCTTTAATACCGAGTGTACACACCCTTAAAGACGCGATTATATACCTAAACTTACAAGCCATATTAAGCATAGCTCTTATTCAGTGAATAGAACAACTGGGGCAAGTATCTAATGCGCAGTCTAGACACGTATTAGTGTGGCGGTCGATAGATGAGATTAGTAAAATCAATTATTGAGTTCTCACGGCAAGCCGCGGCGGCTACCGGCGCAGGCGCAGGCGCGGGCGAGCAGAGGAGCTTCTATCGCGGGTACTTTTAATGTACAGGCGTCACGCTCCACACATGTGTGACTTTTAATATGCGAATATGAACAAAAAAACTGTTTTTGTTACAAATAATAAAACGGTTACAAATTCGTTCCGTCTAAATTATGTTTTATTATTTCCTATAAGCTACTTCCCTTTCTTTCTATGTCGGTTTACGATTTCATTTATAGATACGAAAAGCCACTAAAAATGCATGTGTAGCCACGGTAGCTCAGAAGCCTAACAGCTGTTTCTAAATAAACATTAATTGCGAGTAATCATGGAGTACTGTACATCGTAGCTATGGTCTAGCAGTTTATCATTTTATGTAGTTACTGAATAACCACCATCTTTTATATCGCCGCCCGAGGGCCTGTCACATTGGCGAGAAATAAATACACAATAAGCTCCATTAACTCGAAAAACTACACGAATATAAGTCAAATAAATATTCAACACATTCTATAAAAAAGATTTGCAGCTGCAGCGCAGCGTTTAACTAGACAAATCCGTGTCTCGCGTTCAGATGCGCTCATTAAGAAAATTACTCATCGAGTATTACTAAAATCTTGTCTGCTAACGTAGTAATCAAACAAGGTATAAAATGTGGCAATAGTATAAGGATGGCGTCACCTCGCTGCGTCGCGTCGCGCCGCAGTCTCCGCAGGGACGCACACCAACGCAGCGCGCGCGCTCTGTATCGGGATTGTCCGCTCCCACGATACACTGATAAGATTGCGAATGACTGATGCGTAGGACAATATGTAATAGATCAGCTGCAGTTTAGAACGAAACTACTCGCCTCGAATAATAGCTCATTTATAGAGATAAGTGTCAATGTTAACTCCATTTCGTTTCGAAGAAATGGACTCGTGTTCTAGTCATCCTGCCTGAGAAAATATTAATGCAATAATGATGTTAGAAGGTAGTAGGTATTATCTCGGAATAGACAGAAATAGAACGATCTGCAACAAAGGCTGTCACTCAAACTGCAGGCTGGTTGTGAAATGTGGAACATTACAAAATGATTGCAATTTTGATTTAAATATAAATGTGTTTTTACAATTACGACCATTTAGTGGAGGTTAATTAACTAATCGAACTCTGGGAACTATGATGACTTAACTTTGCAATTTCGAGAATCTGTAAAAAAAAATCTTTTTTGCAAAAAAATACTACCGACTTCCAAATGAAAAACTACAAAGTGAAAAATAACTTAACTTTTGGAAGTCGGTGTCTTTCGTAGGTACCATTTTTTTGCGATATGGACACCGACTTCCAAAAGTTAAGTTATTTTTCACTTTGTAGTTTTTCATTTGGAAGTCGGTAGTATTTTTTTGCAAAAAAGTTTTTTTATTTTTCCCTTTTTAGTTTAACCTACCTAATAGCAAGTTGTTTATTAAGGTCCCTGTAACTCCAGAATAGATTAACCGAATAACATAAAATTTGAACATAACCGGTGAAATGAGAGATCTGTGTACCCCTTTGTACGCTCTGTACTGGCGTGATGTTATGTTATGAAATGGTATAAACAACAAACTGACATGCGATTGCAGCAATTCCGAGAGTTTTGCCGTTATTTATTTAAGAGTTCTGTTGTGTATCTCCGAAGTTCTTCATCAGACCTTCACCAAATTAAAATGGGACCAATTTCGAAACATACTCTTTCAAACAAAAACAGAATTTCCAAAATCGGTCCACAATCGACGGAGATATCGGTGAACATAAACAAAAAAAAAAAAAACAAAAAAAAAAAAACAAACACAAAGTCGAACATAGAACCTCCTCCTTTTTTTGTAAGTCGGTTAAAAACAACCAGAACATTAGTTCATCTTGTAGAAGACACGTGTTTTTCGAACCACGCCTAGAATACGAAAATATCTGATACTTAAAATTTATGGGTCTAGAATATTTATATAACATAATGCCTAATTCACACTGGTTTTTACCCATTAGCATAAAAAATATGTATTTAAATAGGGGGCATATTTCGTAAAATTATGATATTATAGTATTTTTTATGGATATGATGAAGTGCCTATAGGAATTGCGAAATACGCTGACTTTAAAAATATCCGTGCCTACGTACCATTTCAGGTTGAACTTATCAAAACCTCTAAGTACTGCAAATCTCACTAATATTATAAATGCGAATGTTTGGATGGATGGATGTATCTTGTTATTATCTAATCACGCCTGATCGGCTAAACAGATTTGGATGATTCGTGTTTCGGCACAGAGATAGTTTATGGTCTGGAATAGCACATAGGCTACCTTTTATGCTGATATAATATTCCCTTGGGGTCATAAAACTTTTCAAGCGGGCGAAGCTGCTGGCAGAAGCTTGTATGGAAATAATGTAAATAAGTACTGTATAAGATGATATTCAAAACGTTTAACTAAGAAACACGCAGGCATTCAAGATGCAGCAAAATTTCATCAACATAGACATGCTTAAAGCTTATAACGTTCATTACCACATGTTGTAAAATATTACGACTCACAATCATCATTAAGTGAGTTTTGCGAGGGAATAACACTGCTTTATAGACAAACTCTAAATAGAGCCTTTCATTAGTGATTAGAAACGTAAAGTTAATCGGTTTGGGAGAAATAACTTTGGTAACTACATGCCATCGTTAGGTAGGTACATGTAGACATTTGAGCCTTGAAAGCTTATATACTCGTAAGTACATACTGAATTCAATCTTACAGTTCATTCACTTCAATCTCGTTTTAAGGACACTGACATGGTAGAAAAAGAGGATTAGGAGGAATGAAGATGGACTAGATTCTGAATGTTTCAGCCAGTTTAAAGACATCAAAACTATTTTATTTGGAGAGGTGTAAACACCTCTCCAAATTTGGCCACTCACTGGCAAAATAACTGAAAAAAATACTAACAACAAAACTAGTTTTGTATTACTTTATTAAAGTTTATTTTCTAATTTACACAAAATAAATCGGTTAACCTAACAATTTTTTAAACTTTGAATTTAAGCATAATTTAATTTAAAAAGTTCCAATTATTTGTTTCAGTGAAGCCTTCATTGAGAGTATCCTATTGGGCTAATCCAAAAACAAACTGCCCAACTCGGAGATCGAACCTAGAAAGTGCGATCTCTTCTTCTACCTACGTAGTATATAATATAAGTTCTTCAACGTCAATTCAGACGAACAGACAGAAGTGGTAGGACCGTGAGATTTATCTGACATAGTGTAAGTACTTACTTGCTTATTTGGAACTGATTAAGCGCTCTCGGTGGTTCATGCGACATCAAAGATAAGGGTCATTGTTACTACAACGACCGCAAACGTTGGAGCACACAAGGTTCACGTTATAGCTGTGTCAAAAACTTGTGAAAGTTTAAATACAATATCTGCAATGTTTTCCTTGTTCTTGCGTACGTACTTCATCGTAACCGTGATCGCAACTAATACCTAAACCACAAACGGCTAAATGATACAAATATTGACCCGAATACGATTGTTATCTAAATCTTCTCCATTTATCATATTTCATTATCATAATATTTTATGATTTTCTACTAGGTCAATTTATGAATGGTAACACTTTCTGAAATTACGTAAGCAAATGAAAAAAAATATTAATTCTAAATGCATAGGCACAGCTTTATGTGGGATTCGTGAGAGGCATTTTAATATCACAAATGCACGTCGGTTACATCACTTTATTTCGCAGATGTGAATAAATTCGCTCATATTAATAAGTTTTGTGATATATATTTCGTGCTATTTGCATAAATGTATAATTAAGGACACGTTGTGACTGATCTCATAACGATCCGAGTGAAATGTTGCATCCGAGGTGATACGACCGGCACCTTTCTAGTTTCGGTCATTAGCGAGAGATATTATTGCTGTAGAATATTACTTAAGGTCTATAAAGTGAGAGGTTACGTGGTTGTTAACATCTTAGCTCAGGTAATTAATATGATTTTTAATTATTTTTAGTTGTATTGAAATGTTAAAATTAGATTACCCAATTGCAACTTTAATGCTAAGATTAATGTACATTCGGACGTTTATAAGTGCAAATTAAATAACATACTTTTTTTGTTGACACCATCAGCAGCCGATACAGAGGCGATAATCAACCGACAATAAAATTTACACTTTATTGAATGTGGATACAATAAGGAAGACAGTTTCTAGAACATTTGTCGGAAATATTTTCTCGTAAAATGATACCAATAACGAGAATAAAAATAGTATTAAGTTGAAACATTTTATGACCCTGAGATGGAATAAACCTCAGCTGATAATAGTTCGATGTCCGTTTTATGTGTAAGCTCGCCTGTGTGGGGTACAGTACATACTCAGAGGTACCTGCACCGTTACTACAGTGTTAACCTCGTTGCAGCGATTTGGCCGAGAAATCGTCTCATATCGTATCGCACACTTTCATAACAATCCGGTGATTGATTATATAAATTTGAATACTGACGCCGTTAAAACCAAATTAAAATCATCTGCGGCATCGGATAAAACACGTCGCGACTGACTGATAAATTACCAAAATGATGATTAAACGACTATTGCGTATGTTCACTGGCTGCATCTCAGTGACGCTGACGCCGCCTATCGCAATCTCATATGCACATTACAAACTCTTGCGACTTTAATTGATATTCAATTTATAAGTAAAATTACATACTTTCAACTTATTGTTCGCGTACCGTTTCGGTGTAACTTTACTACCAAATTATAGGGAGGAATTTACCACGGAGCATTTAACAGGACATCTCAAATTAGTGGAAAGCGGTGGAGCGTAGCACGTGGCCACAATGGGCCCCATATTTTGGTCTTATTATAATAATTAACTGTATATAAAACCGCCTCACAATTATTTTAATGCTTATTAAGCACGTGTGTTGAAGTGGAGCGTGAGTTTCGGTTGCTTTTCGTTGCGAGTACAATTATCGCCATTGATTCTGCGGTTGACTATACCACACTGTGAAAAGCTGGCAGGTGCGCTCTAGGGGCACATAGAACTTTATACGTTCCCATGATTTTTGATTTTGTAGGAACGATCGAAAATAGGCGTTTCCGACTCTAATTTACATTGGTAATCATTTCAGAAGCTAATAAAACTTTATGCAATATGATAGGTAAAGTTTGTTATTGGGATATTATTGGACATCGTTGTCAGTAAACTTCGTTGACGTTCATATATTATTATAATAGTAAAAGACAGCGCATATATCTAACAAAATAACAGAGAAGAGCAATCTGGTAGGTACATACTTGTGTCATAACTACCTTCCTCTAGTTAAAAAAGAAAGTCCTAAACTAGGTTTAAAAAGTATGTATTGTTTTAATTGTCTTAATCTGGACAAAGAATATCGTGAATATAAGGAAAACACTGACTGAATATAAATCTAAAAACCGGCCAAGTGTGTGTCGGGCCACGCGCAGTAATAGGGTTCCGAAGTTGCATAATAATGCGGACTAAGAAGAGGGTTTTTATGTTGCCTATGTAGTTACATGAACATTAAAAGGGTTTCAGCGGCTCACAACGTCTAAAAAGTTAATTAAAAAAATCAAAAAACCCGACAGCTTAAAAAGCGAACTAAAAAGACGTTAACAAGAAGAAAATCATGCTGTGCAGTCGGAGGACACATCTAGTTTTAGTTCGCTTTTTAAGCTGTCGGGTTTTTTGTTTTTTTTAATTAACTTTTTATATTTAGAATAGAATATACTTTATTGTACACCATAAAATTATAGACATTTACAAAAAAAAACTTATATAAATGGGTACAAAGGTGGTCTTATCGCTGACAGCGATATCTACCAGACAACCTTTGGATAGACTGAAAAAATAAAACTATATATATATTTATAACTTTTTAGTATTTTTTTTAAAATTAGGTACATTTAAACATAGAAGTGTTATATATTTTTGAAATAAACTCTTAAAACCCTTTATTTTGATACCCCACACGATGGGTATGGAAGAAAAATAAATGTGTGTCTCACAATATGGCGCCTCAAATTCTTTATTTTCCAATTTTAATGTAGCCAGTGACACTCGTAGGGTTAAGACGAATCTATTGACGTAAGTATCATCAAAATCGGCCAACGCGTTTGTTCTCTAAAACGCCACATAGGAACAAACATACATTCTTACATACATAGACTGAGAAACACATTACCCTCCTTCGGCAGTCGGGTAAAAACGTGCCCACATAGGACGATGGTAACTGAAGAAGTAGTTATAAAATCCATCTTCGGAAGTGAAGTTAGAAAAAAATATTATCTATTTCAGAACGGGTGGTATTTAATACTTTAACTGTAATTCCCCTTTTTTCAATCAAAATATTCGAAATTACTACCAAAAATACTGAATTGCACACTAAATTTGCTCATCAAATAAATGAATTATACTATACTGCTAGATCTTTAAAGCTTAACTGTTTTACTGAATAACTATCTGTTAACTAAAAGTAAATCTAATAATTCTTCGAGTGCAACAAAATATTTAAGTTTTAAGGGAGGGGGGGAAACGAAACAAAGTCGACGGAGCCCCGCTGCGCAGGGCTCCTATTTCTGTCTGCAGGGTCTAAAGTAACCTAACATGAAGGAGATGACGGGAGCTGAGTTCGCTCGCTTTGCTCGCTCACTTCAGCTCCCGTCATCTCCTTCGAACCTAACCTATCCGTGTCGGGGTGCCCTAAGCTCCCGAGCTCGCTTCGCTCGCTCTTGGACTAATTCACATTTATTTTATATTTAATTGAATAATTTGTGTGCAAATCAGTATTTTTGTTTTACGGTGAGTAATATTGTTTTGCAGTAGGTTATTAGTGGAGATATTTTGTTTGCTTAAATTTCTAAATAGAGGTGCAGTTAAAAATTCCCCTTTCAGAACCATAAAAATTTTGATTGTATTCAATATTTCGCTCTCGAAAGTTTAAGTAAATTTCTATGGCACTTGTACAAAATTTGTACTGTTTTAAGTAAATTTTTAAGTTGGTCGGCTATTACTCGTAAACTTGTAAAGCCTACATAGCTGTGATAGTTTTCCTTTTAATTTAGTTATATATACTACTGCCGTGAATTTTTCACATAGCCAAAAGCAACCATTTCGCTGGCTGGGGGGGGGGGGGGGGGAACAGATTTTGTCTCACTTGAATTCAAATGGGATCCTGCATAGTCACCAGTTTGGTTTCACGAAAGGTAGGACGACAACGGACGCAGGAGTAAAACTCATCAGCCACATCTTAGAATCTTGGGAGAAGTTCCAGGATGCCATTGGCATTTTCTGTGATCTCTTAAAAGCGTTCGACTGCGTCGACCACAACACACTGATCTGTAAATTACACCACTACGGCATTCGAGGACAAGCTGCTGATATTGTGCTTTCCTATTTATCAAACAGACAGCAAAATGTAAATGTTAATGGGGCGACGTGCTCCGGGTCTCTAGTCAAGATGGGCGTGCCCCAAGGTTCAATTCTCGGACCATTCCTTTTTCTTGTTTACATTAATGATCTCCCTTTTATGATGGACAAATTATCGGATATAATTATAATTGCTGATGATACTTCGCTAATTTTTAAATAGATAGGAAAGATACGGATGTCTTACATGTCAACGAAGTCTAATTATTCACTCAAAATGGTTCGCAGCTAACAATCTTTTACTAAATGCAAAAAAAAACGAAATGTCTTAAGTTCTCTTTACCAAATGTACCACAACGTGACCTAAATTAAAATCTTGACAGCAAAAATCTTGCAGTTATAACGGAAACTGTATTCTTAGAGATTACTATCGATTCAAAATTGCAGTGGGGCGCGCACATTAGAATTATTTCGGGTAGATTAAGTTCAGGTGCATATGCAGTAAGGAAAATAAGGCAATTAACCGATGTAGTCTCAGCTAGGTTAGTATACTATGCTTATTGCCACAGTATTAGGTATGTCTTATTGCATTTTGCTGTGGAGATCAGCAGCAGATGTTGACTCAATTTTCAAATTACAAAAGAGGGCAATCCGCGCGATCTATAAAATGCGTCCTCGCGAGTCCCTCAGAGAAAAATTTAAAGAGATCGATATACTGACTCTACCTTCACTTTATATTTTGGAATGTATTTTGTATGTCCGCAAAAATCGAGGGCTTTTCAAAACTAGAAGCGACTTCCATAATTTAAATACACGCAGTAAGCACGAAATTGTAATACCCAAATTCAGATTAACTAAAACTAGCAAGTTTTTTCATATAAACAGTATACGCTTTTATAACAAGTTGCCAAAGTCAGTTATAAAACTGACCGATGGAAAATTCAGAAACTACATCAAACGTGTCCTTATTAAAAAAGCATATTATAAAATCAAGGACTACATTGAAGATAAAAAAATTGGCTTTAGCTCCTTCTGCGCATGCGGCTTCCCTGGTAACTCATAAACGGCACAAATATGTGGATGTCTCTAACTATTCTCAATCTTATTAATTCTCTTTATTTTTGTTTCCTTCTTTTAATTACTCTTTTTACGATGGTTTTCAATCATCTTTATAGCCCTTTGCTAAGAATAGTTACATCACTGATAACATTATTTGTGCCTCATGTTAAATTTAGTCTAGTTATACTTTTTTATTTTACCTTTGTATAGATTCTTTTACCGATTATTTTGTAAATGTGTGAACATTGTAGGCCTTCTAGATGCTTGTTAATATTTGTTAACTTTTTAATTCGTTTTATTTTCTTTCGTTTATATAATATATTGTTTTTCTCACGACTTATTGTCGGGCCTACGTTGTCCCCCCATATCTAAGTACTAATGCTGTAACATGGAAATATTGTAAAACTAAACCATTTTTTAAAAGAGTAACCGTGGTGTATCTTGCCGGTTCTTCTCCATAGGAAACGTCCAACCCGAACCGTGCACCTTTTGTCGACGTTTTATAAGTGCCCATGTAGGCCTATGTGAAATAAAAAAAAATGATTTTGATTTTTTTTATTTATGTTATTCCAGTAGTATACTTGTACTATTATTTATTCTGTGGTTCAAATCAGTGCTTGCGCTACATAGCCTATAAGTAAAATATTGTTTGAGATAGCTAGCATCTCCGATGTTCTTTGTACTGCTATTTTTATAGTGATTTTTATTATTCGCAAGCAGATTTATAAAATAAAACTTTCGAAATGGTCAATTCCGACCATGAATATGTCGTAAAAGTTTATTCACATTACTTTACGTATTTTGTGGTCCATTAATATTTTGCATCAAAAATACGATCTCTCAATTATAAAATACAAAATAAACTATGGGTAGCTGTGTACATACTAAAATATATGTAGGTGTTTTATTTAACACCTTTGGTTATAATATATAAAATACTGTCGTTATAAATTTTATACCTTATAGTTTGAAGTTGACGAGTATACGAGATGCGAGATTGGCGTGTTCATTAGCATTGGCACGAATAGCGTTATCGACACAAATAACCCGTGCGATGCGAGTGGCAGCTCGAAACCGATGCGCCCGCGCCGCCGCCGCTAACACGGGCCTAGTATCTATGTTAATTAAACGCCTGTCATTTGCTACAATAATGGAGGCTTTGTGGAGCTTTATCACGTTTTAATGTTGTGTAAACTTTGTCTGCACCGACGCGACGGCACAACGACATACAGCCTTCTTAATTAAGTAAAATGGTACCTACGTTTATTACCTACATGTACTTTAAAGACCGCATTTCGCATACAGTTAAAGAAAATAGTATTTAATCGATTGGATGTTGTTCAACACAGGCAAATAGAACATCAAGCGAAACTGATAAGTGTATTGATGGTATCGCTTGAATGCATATGCACGAATAATTTATTGTATCTCAAGGTGTTCATTACGCATGGTTCATTTCCAGAGAAGAGACAAAGAGGGAGACTATAATAGTTACAATCGTCTGCAAAAACACATCGTGCGCTACGAGTACAAGAGTTGTAGTTGTTTGGTCTCATAGAAAAAGTTTATATTGATAAAGTGTATCATAAATTACTAGGTGGTTTTATAACTATTATAAGCAATACATGTACTAGTGATTCGGTTGGGCTATAAATGAAGAAGTGAACTATTAGATACTGCCTCCATTATAATTGGCGCTATAAATAATAGCGTGGTGATAGATGGTATATGGATCATTGCGAAGGCGGGGGTGCACGCGCAGCCTCGGTATGAGCGAGCGGTTCGATGTGCTCTTAATATAACGTACCTACCTTTATTGTGCTGTATTAATTTACTAAAAGAGCACGCGAGTGCTGTACATAAGACCACCAAGTTCAAACTATCGAGCCTGAATTCTTGAACTTCGGGTATTTATTTTTTTGTCAAAGTAGGAATTTAATCCAAATCATTTAAATGACTCTAAAATAAATGCTATACATTTTGGCCTTTTCTTTATTCTATAAAACCGAAAACCAAACGCCCAAAGACGTAAGTAAGTACCTATTACGTCACCATTGTCCGTCTATTATCTGTATTACTATCACATTACATCGTGAGAGTAAAATTGTTTTTTAATCTGCAACTAATAAATAGGTATTATAATTATGTGTGCGTTATTATCGAATAATCAAAGGCGTCAAAGTTGAGCAACGGCTTGGTAATGACGCTCGTCCATAAAGCGTTGTGAAACCCAGCCCGAGGGCGCTGCGAGCGCGGGCCTGTCGTAAATAATTGGAAGCGCACTGTTTGTACTAATGTACTATCTAAACACATAATACCTCTTTTTGAATTGAGCCATAAATTAGTTTCAGATACAGCGTAATTCGAAAACGTTTGGTTCGAACGTGGGCAGAATCAGACAGAATCGAATTCCAAAATTAACTTATAGATATTAAAGTTACGGTATGGAAAATCACATGTTTGTGTTAGTCAAGATGTTGCAGAATATTGTCTCATTCGATGCAGGCGTTTAGTAAAGCGATAAATGTTGTAAATAATCAAATAGAAGCGTGCCAATAGCCGTGTCGTCCGCCAACGCAATATCTAATATTTTGATATGCTTTTGAGCAACTCTAGTGTTTCTTGTTACAATGTTTGAAATTTAAAACTTGTTGTTGTAAATGCAAAGCATAGGTTCTAAGGTGGGTAGGTCTGATCATTTAAATGATTTAATATTTAGGTCGTACTTAAGAGTTTTCCCGGAAACGTGATATTTGTTTTTATTAATGATTTAAAAAGAACTTAGAAAGCGAAAAATTGAGTGTTAAAACAAGTTATAAAAAAATAATAAGAGCAGTTGTGGCCCAGTGGTTACGGCCCCGACTAACAAGTTGTTGGCTGCTCTCAAAACCGGCATGTCCTAGAACCAAAACTTCAAAGACATGTGACATCTACCAATCCGCACTCCCTATTTAAGAGGACCACGTGATGGATTCCACGTAAGCCCACTCCCTATTTATCAGAGGAGGCCTGTGTCCCAGTAGTGGCAACATTAAAAGGATGATGATGATGATGATAAAAAAGTATTAGACACATCACTTGGAACGACGTTGGGAGTCGTTACATGGATCTGCACATGGAATTTGTAACAAAGACAATTGGTGTTTATTTGTCAAAATCGGTTCCATCAAAACAATCCACGTCCGCTCAGCGTCTACGCTGAAGCAACGCCTACGCTTTAAAAAAGGCCGATGCGAAGAAACTCCAAGCCAACATACTAAAGACTGCTTCAATAAATAATCTGTGAAAATGTTATGATCACCACTCTTGACTGGAGACTTGGTGTAATCTCGATTGCAGTAGGTACATGCTTTTATGATTTGCCCAAAGCCAAATTAAGGTAATTATGTGTGACCATGATATTAATTCTATTAATTTACCTGTCAAACATTCAGTTTTATAATTAAATTAATATGCTGCACATTATCTTAATATCTATGTTTTAATTACTGACCATCTTAAATGCAGCTCAATAACAGGTAACAGGATGCGGAATACTGTTAATAAAAACTAATTTCCGTTAAAACCAGAAATAATGTTTTATTGACAACAGTTACATTTCGGTCAGCCTTGTGATTATTATGTTTAATCCATTTATTGGCGAAGCACGCCGCGACGCTAATAACTATTCCAAATAAGTTTTCAACACCTTTGTGTCTGGTAAATCGGCTTACATACGCTTCTGCTGTCAGTTCTTGAATATGAAATTTAAATTATGTGTGTGAGAAGAACAGTAGCTTGGACTTAATGACCTTGATGTATGCATCATGATTCATAGTTACAAGAATATCTACTAACAAATTGAAAACAACGCTCAAGCTCCTGTATAATTTAAATGACAAAATATTGATACATAGACAGTGATTAAACGGCAACATGTTAAGCAGGTTTCAAGTAAAGCCAACCACATAAACTACACCTAATAAAACCTGAGCAGACACATCGACACGATCCGATAAATCACCACAGTTCAGCATCAGTACCGTACACTACAAAAAATAAAACAAAACGTATTTTCGTTAATAACTCTAAAAGTAGGCAACACGAAATTGATGTTTGCGATGCAACGTCTAGACCAGACACGTCCAACTAAAACAAGTTCCACCGATTCGTTCTTGTAATATCGGTGTAATTTATTTAATGTTAGAAATAGACCTCGCCAGCACCACAAAGAATATTGGCTTTCACAACGGAACCTGGCAAATTTATGTGCCGCGAGATTTTGCCAACAGTGAGCTCGCAACGGATCACGAGAACAAAGCATTAGTACAATCTGCCCTGTGTCGGCTCTCGGCGGTGCAGCGGTGTCTCACCTTGTTTATACCGCATTAACAACACGACAGACGCTCCTAGCTGTCTCAGTGCTGCGCTCCACCTACTAATTACTTATCTGTATCGTATTTGTCATAAAGTCGCAATCAATCCACCGCTGTAGAATCACAGGAGGAACGCTAATGGAAGATTATGATTGAACTTGTGACACAAGCTTAGCTACGATTAAAATGACCAGAACTATAAAGTGAACCGGCAGAATTAATTGTTCTATTTCATAATATTTCTATGTTTAGGAAATGAAAAAGCTCGTTACAGAAGATTTATCGCCTACAAACTGGAACTAGGAACCACTAGCATAGATCCACCTGAAACGTGTCTAGGAAATAATTATTACGACTTGATGGTAATACTGACGGACGTTATTTTTATTGGTTTTTAACAAGAGCTTATCTTGCATATTGAACTGTAAAATAAGAATATTGAGACCGCGAGGAAGTGTAAGTAACGGTAACGTTTCCTTGCTAAAGTCTGCCAAGGAATCCAATAACCGTGGGATCGGTCAGTGGGTACTCATTTACTTTGTCGTAATGAAAAACATCTGGAATCTGGACAAATATTTACTAAAGAACATAAACGTTAAGTTTAAAATTTAAACGATGACGAAGACCGAAGACACAAACGGTTACTAGTTGAACTGTTAAATCCATCTGTATTCTGTAACGACGTACTTCTATCTGAAAATGATTTTCCTAATCCACAATATATAATTTTTGCCAGTAAACTAGCTGGCCAAAGGTGCTTAGAATTACCCAGGGATCTATTATGGTGAACTAGTAATTTCGCTGCCTAGTAGCACGTTTCCCTAGTATCGCCTTAAGCCAATGCCGTTACTAGGAATTATGAGTGGTCGATGTTTTACACCTGCCCATAGAAACCGTTCTCGTAATTACGCTAATTGTTCCACTATATGTGTTACATATATAGAAATATTAGGCTAGGAACCGCCTTAACGTCGCCTGGTTTTTTTATCCAGCAATAGTTGAACAATTATTTACGCGTATAAATATTTTTTCGAACACTGTTGTTCGTTAAGTAAACAATTTTTTGTAGTCAACCACTTTGTTGCATTATAAAACTTTTGTTCCGCGCTACTAGACTACCGACATTTGTATGTAGGTAGGTATCCTAGATATAATTATCGTCTGACAGACACTCATTTCATTTGTAGGTAGATATGTGTCTAGCTATTGACGCAGAGGATAATCACATCCGTATATAAGTTAGTTATTCACAAAAATTTAAATAATTTATACAATATAATAACTTCGATAGTAATTACGATGTTCATCTTTAAATAGCATCGTTATCGCGTGCCGTCACCCAGAGCTCTAACAGGTTTCTTAACACCGGCAAGATGCTGTCACCTAGTTGTAACTAATTGACGACACACGAGGCGTTACAATTATTGTGTGTCAAGTTAGTAATTGGCATCATCGTGGAGCGATCTTGACCTAAGTCACAAGGCGGGCGGGTGCGCACCGTCCTGCGCGGGCGCACGCCGCACCGCGCCGCCCGCCGCGCATGCGCGTTTCATCGCGTGCCGCTGTGTAACGGTCCCAGCAGCTGATCCTCACTATTGTCCTTTAATTAAACTCAATAGCGCAGTTTTGCAAATATTTTTAGATATTTATAAGCCTAGCGTGTATTTACTGAAAAAAAGGAGGAAATATGTTAGTAGAGCAGGCAAAATTATAGCATTTATTTATTAGTTGGAGTAGGTGGAGTAAGTGGCCTTAATATTTCTCAGTTTGCATGGATTAAACTAGTCGGTTTCAGATAGTACGTGGGCATTAAGATAATCATGTGTTGGTATGTGCACGGCGGGCGTGTGTGTGCAGCGTGGGCACGTGGGGTGCTCGGGGCAGGCGACGACGTAGCTCTGTCTAATTAAGCGCGGCCCGGGCTAATTTGACGCGTGAGCGGCCTGCGCCCGCCGCCTAATGAATGGTATCGCACACGTTCATCGGCCGCGTCGCCGCCGCCGTCGCTTAACTCGTGCACCGCGCCTGCGCACTAGGAAATCTAACCACTGACCGCCATAAAAGAAATGATTGTGAAATTAAACAGATCGACGAATGCTCCTTAGTTCAACGTGCACCCACGTTATGCACGTATAGGGAAGTATGACACAGCTACATGTTAGAATAGAACCATTTTGTATGCAGCCGACTCCGGAACGGAAAACTCAGCCTAATGCCTATTCAGAGTGCTTGCATCAGTCCGTAATGTTGATTATAGACATCGGTAGAAGCTTTGTGAGTGCAGTCTCTAACGCACTGATGCAGTTGTGCACGCAAATCATTCTGGAAATTATATAATTGATAAGTCGCCTACCCATATACCTATGACACAGGTATATGGGTACGCACGGCACGCTAACATTGGTTGAACTATTTCTAAACAGGATTTTTCTAGTTTAAAGGACAGGATTCTTACTTTTTTGTAACAGCCGTACCTACCCATTTTTATAGTAAAAACACTGATGTTATCGAGGCTTATCTTTTTGCTATTTAAATGATTGCTGACTTTCTTTTAACAGAACAAGAACAATTACTAGAAACAAAGGTAATAAGTCCATCAATGTCACGATGAGGAAAAGCTTTACTTAGCTTTTTAGGGTTCTGTATACAACAAGGAATCTTTATGTATAACATGTTTCGCTATTTCCGTCGGTCCGTCCGTCCGTCTGCTCATCCGCAGCTTAGCTTAGATACTCTTAGTACTAGAAAGCTATAATTTGGCATGAATATACAAATGAATCACTCCGACAAAGTTGTAAATATAATAAAAGAAATTTTTTTTGGATACACTTTCACACAGTTGGGATGTTTAATTTCCTCGTGTATCCCATGGTGTGGGGTATCATTGTATAGGCCATTCAAAAATATAACGGGTCTGTGAAAACCATTTTTCAATTCAGGATGAATGATGGAAATGTATATTTGAAAACATTTGAAAGTTAAGCTTTAAATTGCAAATTTTTGTTAGAGTCAAGTGTCCCCCTGCCAGCTAAATGGTTGCTTTTGGCTATGTGAAAAAATTCATGGCAGTAGTATATATAACGAAATTAAAAGGAAACCTATCACAGCTAAGTAGGCTTTACGAGTTTACGTCGTAAGTAATAGTCGGCCAACTTATAAAATGAACTTGGAAAATTTTGTAAATTGGTGTATGGGGACAACAGTTTTCGAACAACAAAGTTAATTTTGACCCTTCGTTAGAGCAATGTTCGGTGCTTTCAATGTTTATGAACCTTAGTAATGTTATCATTTCGTTAAATGTAGCTGTTTATACAGACACCTCTGTGCGCGAGTCATACTCGAACTTGGCCGGCTTTTTTTATCTATAATATAAAAATGAATCGCAAAATGTGTTGGTAAGCGCATAACTCAACAACGCCTGGACTAAATTTCCCAATTCTTTTTTTTAAATGTTCGTTGAAGTTCAAAGATGGTTTTTACGGGGAGAAAAATTATAATAATTGCCGCAAAAAAAAAAAGCCCTTTTCTTTTTCCCATACAAAAGTTTTCTAACTAAAACGTAGAGTCAATTTGAGCTTTATTGCTATTGTATAAGCTATTTTTGTGTAGGGTAGGGTAGTGTAGGGTAGGGTAGTGTAGGGTAGTGTAGGGTAGGGTAGTGTAGGATTAGGTAGGGTAGTGCAGCGTAGGGTAGGGAAGGTAGTGTAGTGTAGGGTAGTGTAGGATAGGGTAGTGTAGGGTAGTGTAGGGTCGGGTAGGGTAGGGTAGGTAGTGTAAGGTAGGGTAGGTAGGGTAGATAAATGTTTGGTGTTTTTATGGCAAAACAAAGTTTGCCGGGTCAGCTAGTTGTATCTAAAAACGTATATTAGGTTATTGTAAATTTGTAAATGCGCGAGCGGTTTGAGAAAGAAGAGTGAAAAGCTCCGATAACTTTACCGTTTAACGACTGTCCTATGCACTTGTACACATGAAAAATCGTGCACCTATTAAGTAAATTAAGTCTAGTCGTAAAAATTGTAAGCCCGAGCAGTGTGTCGTTATTACACCGTTTAACTTTGTCAGTTTCAAACTAAGTGTTTTAGTTACAATTATTAATGTGCGTAGTATTAAATAAATTACTGTTTTGTAGAAACTATTTAACGGTAAAAACGGCCTAATTAACTTGGATATTGCAAAAAATAGAACAAAGGATCTGTGGAGTAGTAAGTGGCGTCTGCGCAGGCTCTCGGTCTGAATGCGATGCTATCGCCTACACCGGCTGCTCCATAGTTTTTTTAATTATTATTTCTACTTCATCAATAATTACCACTGAAGACAACTTGATTTAACTATAATTAGAGACCAATCTGCGACAAAATACTAGT
Organism: Orthosia gothica; assembly: GCA_949775005.1. Classification (NCBI taxonomy): domain Eukaryota; kingdom Metazoa; phylum Arthropoda; class Insecta; order Lepidoptera; family Noctuidae; genus Orthosia; species Orthosia gothica. The sequence continues at coordinate 20,435,806 of OX459058.1, forward strand.
AAAGCAATTTCACCGGAATTAAATGTTCATTATGGTAGTAGTAATGTTGCCTGAAAAGTCCATAAAAATCTATTCCGTAAAAATATATGGGCTATCAAAGGGCCCAAACATCAGATATTTTCTTTATTCTTCGAAAATTTTTGCTTTTACTCCAGTTTGTGCTCAGAGCAAATTTATGCCTTGTTCTTATTTTGTATCGAAAGTCCTACATAAGATTCACTAATATCATTCATTTTCGAGATAAGGGCCAAAATAATATCTTTTTGTGTTTACTTTTTATACTAAATCTGTGCGTATGGTAATTTAGGCTAGTAAAATTTTGTTTTTTGTGCTCAAGAGAGCCGTTTAACATTCAAATTGGTGATTTTTGGCATGTTTTCATGTTTTGACAGCAATATTATCAATTTTATTTAGGATCAATATTATTTTGCTAATTAAAATTACCAAAAAATAATGTCTCGAAAACTAATGATTACCTATGTTTATTTTACGGAAGGACTTTTTTATTCACAATTAAACAAGGAATAAATTTGCTCTGAGCATAAATTGCAGTTAATCAAATTTTAATTTTGTTTTAATTAAGCAAAAAGAAACGGTTTTTTGGGCCCTTTGATAGCCCATATATGTTTTCGCTGTGCTGGGATTTTATGGACTTTTCAGGCAACATTACTACTACCATAATGAACACAATGCCGGGGAAATTACGTAACTAGGATATTTTTCGCAGCCAATGTATAATTTCGGCTACTATGAATGGACGAGAATTATTTATTTAGGGCAGTGTTTTATATTTTGTAATGTTACGTGATGTAACTAGGGTCCTGTCATAACTGCCCCATAAGGAGTCAATGGCGGGTGCATTATTATTTATACCTACTAAAAACTATATCTTGTAATTATTTTTATCCTTACGGATAAATAATGTAGGTACTTTGTTCATGGATAAAAAGCTGCAACAACTAAATAATGAATGTAATTCATTGCTAACGCTTTTCTTTTTCCAATGCGTTATGTTGTCATATTTAACAAAGTATTGTTAAAAAGATAATAAAACACATTTAATAATAAGTTCGACTTCGGAAGTCGAACTTATTATTAAATTCGACTTCCGAAATCGAATTTTTGACACTGTCTTCCGAAATCAAATAAAAACACTAAAAAGTGAAAAATATCACATTTGAAGGCTGGTAGTATTTTTTGTAAAAAAAACGCTTTTTAGTTATGGTATATATCTCTAATGCCCACAGTTATGCCAAAATAGATTACCCGAACCTATATATACTATACTATATATTAATTCTTCATCAGATCTTAATCAAATTTAAATGGGATCAGATGAGAACACCAGTTTAAAAAAAAAACAAAGAATCATCACAATCGGTTCACGTAGTAAAAAGTTCTGAGGTGAAACACATAAAATACAGTCGAATTCATAGCCTCCTCCTGAACGTGATCAGTTTTTAGCCGACATCAAAAATGTCGATTAAAAACTGATCACGTTAATATAACAAAATTATTATTGTTGTAGTATTTCAATAAGAGAAAGAATAATAGACAAGTATAAATGACTTGCAAATTTTCCACAGTGTTAAGGATAAAATAATATAATCGAACACCTTGCACACAAATATTTAAATGAATGCATTTCTACAAGATGCTGAGTTTAAACAGCTTGTAGCAAAAGTTTATTTATTTATCCATTACTACTCGTCGCAGACTATGTTACCAATTTATCATTTATTTCATCAGATGGTTATATTATAATCGAATTAACATTTCGAAATGCATCTATAAAAGTTTCTTAACTATTTCACATTGAAATAATATAACTTGTCTTAAGTAGCCTATATGCAATGTGCATTCATCTGGTTTAAAATGATAAAAGTATTATTAATGAGTCGATAATGTCTAAACTAAAAAGTGTACAGCTAATTACTAAATGAATTTGTTACTAACATGATCAACGGTTTAATTAACGCGTTACAGTTAGTAAGACGTTACATTTTTTGTTACATGTTTCAATTATTTATGAAGTTAAAATACAAAAAAAATATAATAATATTTACTCGCTATAAAACAAAAAGGAATATATAAAAAGTTGTACCTAACGTAGCAGTCGGCCGGTGTTGACGAGCCAACGAATGTCGATCGCTAAACACCGAGTTCAGGTATTTGAAGTCTGAAGGTTTGATCAATATGTAGTTATAGGAACCGATCGAGTGTAGCCTTTGGTCTAAACTTTTTGTCTAGTATTTACGAATTATATATCGGGCCAAGCCTGTTATCTTTGTTTAAATAATAACTTACCAAAATTGCACGTTGCTGATATTCGATGGCCTTGTGCGTCTCGTTTTTATTGCCGTGCCTAAGTCCTGTTACATCGTGCACTAGTTTTGTTTTATTTTTTTGTATTACTTATGTAAATATGGTCCTACCGGATCTTAAACTGTGGGCTGAATGTTGGTTTTCGGAGCGAGAGGTGCGAGATGACGTCACTGGGCCGTGGTCGCGACAGATGCGTCTGAGCGACATCGCATGCAGCAGCACTGCGTCTGGTTCTCTCGTGACCGATATATTTATCTCACAGGCCCTTATCTCACAATTTGTCACAATACTGACAAACGTTTTCGGCTAAATGCCAGACAAAGAATAAGGCTGCATTCAAGAGTGGGTACAGTCTGTTTATTTCTCCATTTGCATCTTACTAATCCTATTTATACTTTAATAGAAATGCGAAAGTTTGTATGTATAGATGTTTGCAAAATTATATAAAAAAGCATCATTTTTTAACATGTATGATATATAGCAGTTTTAATTAAATTTTAAATAGAAAATTGCTATAAATGTCAACAGTACCCATGAAATGAGCTAATGCCGTCCGAAGCGCAAGAACTAACAAAAACTGCTATAACATATTACAGTCCCCTACTTGTTCGCTTGCTAATAGGGTAGTTGACAAAAATATATATTTAGTCCGTCAGTTAGATAACCTGAAAATATTGGGCACGTATTTTTTGCCACGTATACAAAAAAATTACGATGATACAGTGCGTTGAAATATAGTGTGACGTCACGCTGTTATAGTACACTTTATTTATACTGACAAAGTGACGTCACAAGCCCCTACTCCTGAACTTTGATGCGCTTTATGTTTGTCAATTTTAATTTGTTTGATAAAGCAAAAAATACCTGCATTCTTCATGCTAATTGGTTTCTAGAATAAAATAGAACCCAATCATCAATGAACAACTAATTTAGGTAGCTTAGTCGACAGCGCTGATTTGAATAGGATTAAACTAAGAACACCCAACGTTAGAGCTCGCAGTAAATCGCTCGACTTAAGACGGTACCCTGACCAAAAAATCGGCATGAGATATGAGCATTCCTATTGGTCTAGCGGCACTGGTGGCGCATGAATTACAGTAGTGAATACGCCCAGATTTCAGAATAAAATCTTTATAAAATCGAATATTGGTCTTTTGAAAAAAAAAATTCTACAAAAATGTTCGTTATTAAATTGTCTATCCATTAGTGTTAGAACAAAAAATTATTAATGAACACTTTACGAGGAGATGCATAATATCAATAATTATTTCTCATTTTTATGTTTTTTCGGAAGGAGATTTGTTAAATATATACAACATTTAAAAAAAAACTAAATCTACCATTTTAGAATCAATATTATGTAGAAATTTAATGTATTTTTATTAATTGATATTTCTTTTTAAATAATGAGTAGATAGCTCCCAAAAACAGCACAAAAAACGGCATGCGCGGCGTTTTGCTCGGGGTACCGCCTTAATTAAAATCGGCACCTCCGGACAGCACCAGTGCGCGGCTGCGCGCTCATTGTCCCGGTACGTCTTGCATTACATGTTCTGTGGCGCGGCGGCGGCGGCGGCGGCGGCGGCCACTCGCACAAACAACTCGTCCGCTAATTACTCCGCCGACGACTCACGACTCTCACCCCGTTAAAAAGCTTTAAGACTTTAAGCTGCGTCATTTGTTCGCGACCATAATGGACTGATAACAGATAGGATTGCCGCTTTTGATATCTACGCTCACACCCGAGCTCACATCGGACACACATATGTAAAAAGCGAAATCTCTCCAAGTAACGTATTGGCCTGTTACGTGTTTACTGTGAGTAAATGACGCCTTCGCCGCGAAAATAATTTATACAAATTTGAAAATTAATTACTTTAATTAATTAAACACATTTTATCAGAGCGGTGCTCTCGGTTAATGGAGTGTAATTAAAATCAGTACTTATACAGAAAGGACATTTTTTCTGTCACACTTGATTTTCTTGGCAGCAAAACGGACAAAACTATGCAAAACGATTAATACGCAAGAAATTAAGCATATAATAAAAATGCGACACCATTTATGTAGACAACCAAGATACCTACCAAATATTTAATGAATTTACGGTTACTTAAGGGCGTGATATTGTGACATCCATTTAACTCTGAAACAGAATTATAATAATTTCACTTAATTACGGCATTTATTCCGCGGCGAGGTCGCGCGGACGCACTCTATCTTGAACGAGCATTATCGCTTGTTATACTCGTACTTCTGTTTATATCAACGACAATGAACTTAAAAGAAAAATAAAAGCTTTTCCGTGTTATATTTTTCCGCAAATTATAGTTTAATCAGTCTTAAGATAAAAGCGTTAAACACACTCTCAGGCGCAATACATAACATGTGAATGGTTCCTGTAGTATTATTTTCAAATTTATATGAAATCAATAAACTTTTAACAGACAATGACCTCTAAAAAAAGTTTTAAGAACTCAATAACCGAATTATTCGATTGTTTTATTAGACAAGTGATCATAAAGTGTCATAGTTTAGTGTGACACAGGCAGCTCAGCAGCTCCCCGCCTCCGCGCCGCGCGCCGCCGCCGTGCTCCTCGTAAGAAGTGATTTTTGTGTTCGAACACTTGTAAGATAATAAACACCTGATTTTATTGTTGTGTTATGACGACAGGGAAAGGGAAAGGAAGGATAACATGGACTAGCAAGGTGACAATGTGACAACTATATTATACTTGAAATAGAATACGTCAGCATATTTTCATTTCACACGCACGCAAACATTTATTTAATTAAATAAATAGATATGTATTATTTCTAACGCGTTAATCTGGAAAAATGGAAGTATAAAAGTACAATGTAGAGCAGCTGCTAATACGAACTTAAAAGTCAACTGAAGATAAGAGTTACTATTTTAATTGTAGATTATTCTATAAACTGACAACCGGTCACTACATAGTGTAGTTTTATCACCTTTTAACTGAACTTATTCAAGCTCGACAAGGTTTCTAAAAACGCCTTGGCACTAATTTTGTGATAAGTTTTTTTTGAGAAATAAACATATGTAATCTAATTCAATCATAAAAGTCTCCAAAACAGTGTCAATGACACGTCCGCAGCGCCGACCACACCGCTACGAGTCACAAGATCTATTACCCAGAAGCTGTACCATCACTTTATATTATCGCGTCAGCAATCTCATTTCGGAAGCTCACGAAGATTACATCGCCCAATATCGAAGTTATTATTAATTTATTTTTGTTGCCGATAGTCATCGAAGTAATCCGGAGTGAATCAATGACGATTCCCACGTTACCAATATAACTGTGCCATACATTTACAGATAAGAAATTGAATAGAAAATTAAATGTACCATTCAATGAGACCGTATCTCGAAAACATTATGTGTTACAACTAATACGAAGACTGATGCTGTGAGCTGTTCGGTTTTATTGAATCCTTTAGTAACATATCTATTTACTTATCATAAACGTCCGTATATTTGTATAATGTCCCCGTTGTTGCGACACAAGGATATATTTAAAGTAATACATTTCAATCCGAATGTGTCGAAAATTATCATAGATAATTATAAAATTTGATAGACTTAAAATAATAATTTCATTTTACAAAAATCTAATTAAAATAAATTATTTTGATGCAATCGTCTACTTCTTAGTGTTATTGCGCAAGTTTTAAATCTCTGATGCTAACTGCATACTGATATGCATATACAATAATGATGTGGTAGACCTTGATATAACAGTATAGATACATGTAATAGTTCTCAATTAGCAGTTGAGCTACCTATTCATTAAATCGTTTGTTGGTCAAAATCACACACGTATGGTTATCTACGAATAGGTTTCATAATTACAGTTCCAATAAATCTCCAACAGTGGCATCACCGATACCTGTGTGCGCCCGCGGCTATCAAACACATAATACTTACCAAAAGTCATCGGTTATAATTTATAGACTCGGTACTTCCTATTTACCTCAATATTTTTGACACCAACTGAATTGTTCAGCTCTGTGAAAAATTCATAAGAGCTAGACTGAATATTTTCCAAAATATAACACACTGAACATACGTCATACTGAAATATGAGGAGCACATGACCGATACGTTATTATACGTATTATTAAGGCTCCACCATAAAGTCCTTACATTGCTGTTCTCAGCAGGAACACATGTACCTCTGTAGATATGTGTCGCAATATTTCGACCGCTGTACATTTTTCAGCTGCCCCGCTGCACATTCTATTTACCGAAAAAGTAATGGAGTCGGGGTAAGATGTGAATCATGCTCACTGTCGACAACCCACTTAATCGTCGGTAACTTAATACGCCCGTCTTCCGTATACACTCATACACACGTATTGTATCTACTTAATGCAATAAAGTGGAATTTTTATATGCAGAAATGTACTTTGTCGTACTGACACTTATGTACACAATAAAACTGTAACGAGGCTATGTGTTTATATTCGAATAAAGTTGTGTATATTTATAATACAGAAGCATGACAGGTCGTCCATATCATGAACCCAGCAGGATCTCTTGAAAAGTTGTACCTATCTTGATTATCGGAATATACTGATAGCACGAAAGAACTGAAAAGGGGAAAACGTTAAATACTACTCCTCATAACCATTTGCTGAAAAAATTACTCAGTTTGTTTGCGGTTGACTCGAGTTGCCATTTTTGGATTAAGTATTCAGTTTGAATCGGGTATTACACTGAATTCTCATTTTTAACTAAGGGCGGTTACGCACTACACGTCCGTGTCCGTGATTTGAGTTCCGATTTCAAAATGTTCTGATTTATGACAGATTATGACGGGCACGCATCGGATGTGCACTACATCCTAAGTCCTAAGCATTTGAATGTCACTCTAGCAAATCTAAAGACGATGTTAATATATTTAGACTTCATGCACAAAAGGTACAAAGGCAGACTTAATGCCTTAGGCATTCTCTACCATTTAACCAAGATGTTCTAATCAGTGATGTCATGAAGTTAAACTGAACCACACGATTAAATTTCTTCTATCTTCCCCAGAGTTTCCAATGTACCTACTGATTACTCAGTAGTACCTACTTTAGCATCTTCGTTCCTTTTTTCTGAAAGTTCCTTAACAATCTGACGGAATTGAGTAACCTAAAGAAATATAAGTCATGACAACTTTGCTGATGTTATGAACATGTCTCAAGGAATAAGCTCTGATAAAAGCTTTGTTGTGTTTTATTCGCTCCAACAAACTCGTCATAAAAACAGACAACAATTAAATTTAAGTCATGTCGTACAATCGAATTGTATAATAGAACATGGCAGACAACATGTTACAAGGCCAGGTCGGTCGCATCGTGGAGCGCGCACGGATCTGCAGTCACCTGCGAATCCTTGACCCATCCAGAAGAGGCTACTCAAACAGAATGCACCTCGGTCCTGTCGCCGTACCTAGATAAATAGGTATTTAAAATACCACTCGGCGTGGGAACCGTGACGGGCGCCCGAACCGCGATAACCCTGCGCCTGCGCCGCGCCGCCTCTCGCCCGCGCCGCACTGCCGCGCCAAAACGCGCCGCGCACCAAAACAACGTGAATCAAACAATGAACACAGATATCGAAAGCCATTTGGTTGCTTAATTTTGTAACGAGGTTCCTCTATCTGTGTTTTTTATCTACACTTTTATTTTCAATAACTGTAATAGAAATAAAGTCTAAAGTACTGTAGGATGTACATCACAAGCGTGCAGACAATGCAAAGTGAACTCTGCGTGGACAGCCGAAGGGCAGGCGGCGCGCGCGATTAGAGCGGAGCACACAGAGTGAGGCTGCACGCTGCGAGATGTCATCTGGACCCCCCGCTGCGTCTCGCGAACAATATTGTCTCTGCTATAAACGCGTTGTGAATTTTAAAATCAATTCATATTCACTGCAGTGAATTGTTATTTAGTGATATGAAATAAAACCTTGCATATATTTGAATAATGTGTGTGTTTAAAATCCATTAAATAACGTGTTATGCCCAAACAAGAGGCGATTATCTAACAAGCTCGTTAAATAAAATAATATATTAGACTGGTTCAACTTTGTTTTGCGTTTGAATATTATAATTTTAAACAACATACCAAGATTACTTCAAATGCGGTTTAAATTGGATTTTTCGCAACAGTTATGTTAATTTATCGCATTCTATGTACGTGTAATATATGCTTTGGATAAGCAAACCATTGAACGCTTAAATACGAACATAACAGTAGAATATATTAATAAATACTTAAGCAAATCTACATAGTTTCGACGCTGCCTGACAACTTGAAAATTGACGCCTGTACAGTCTTATAAACATGTCAAAATAGCTATTATAATAGGATTATATTATGCATCATCTCGCATGAATACAGCTCATCTGAATTATACGACTTATATTAGTGCCGAAACTGGTATTGTTCAGATCTACCTACAGACTAGACAAAGACTAAAGTCTGCGTAGAACAAAATACTGATTTTATTCTGGCCTGCTATTAATTCGTAATTCTGACAATCGACTTCAGAACTTTAGTTTATCCTGGCCATATTAGTCCTTAGAGTGGTTTACGTTATAAGGATTGTCATGTGTATGACCCATTTTATGCCACAAAAGTGAAAATTTCTGATAGCCATTAAGGAAAAAGAAATGAAAAGGGTATAAATTAAATATTCATCATGATTAGTTGCATATAATAAACAGACCAACCTACCTGATAGAGTTATAAAAATAAATACTGGTTTACACTTGAAAGTGAGAAACAGGTTCTCTATCCGAGCAATTACCATTTAACAACAACGTGAATTGACGCAAATGGCTATTGACGCTAAATTCGAGCTTTATTGTTTTCCAGCAAGCAAATTGCAACCAACAAATTGCGAGTGAGGCAACTAACAAAACATCCTCTTTGATGTGTGGATGTGTGTCAACGAGATACCGGTATCGAGGCACCCAGTGCCGCAGGGAAATAGGAAAATTGACGCCGAATAGACTTGTTAGCATACCTACTAATTTTCGTGTGGTTACTTGGAATATGCAACTTTATAACGACTCAGTTACTGACAAGGAATTTGAAATATTATAAATAATAATTTTAATTACTTTCATAGCCCTTTATAATGTGAAAGCATTACAAAAGCAATAAACTCTCACTATTCTTTATGGCGAAACTTACTTATTAGAATAGGTCCCGAACAAAGCGCAGATCGCAAATCACGAGGCGCTGTCTCTAAAAGTTGAATTACCCAGTAGCAGTCTTTGTATCAAATATGTTATTGCCCAAAAAAGACTATATTGAGATATATAATTATAAAGTTAAACAGGTCAGACTAGGATTAACGGGACGAAGAGAGAGATGCAACATAAAGATATGGCACCATCATATCATAAAGCAACTCATAAACGTTTTAATGCGTTCCGACGATTGTTATCTACGATTTTTATGGCATTGCAAATGGATTTTTGAAAGTAATATCTGTATTAAAAGCTAAACTAAACTGTACCATTAATCAACTGGCACAATAGAAAATATAGGGTCTTTCACCACCTCGTTTTGGAAGATAACGCCTACTGATAATTTTCATATAATTTTGTTGAACAGTCTGTCTACATATATTATGTCCGCCTTATTTTCTATTTAACGATCGAAACACGACTGCTAACAGTGTTGTCGCAGTTATCTGAATTACCTTTAGATTCGCGGCAACTTTTATCTAAGCATTAACAAGATAAAATTACAATAATCATTAATTAAAGGACCACATTAAAGAGATATTTTAAATTACCGAATAATTGTAAACCGTAATAACAACTACCGTTTTAGCAGCTATAATAGTTGTGAAAATGGAACTATAAATTCGGACATGAAATAAAACTTATAATAGAATTATCTTATAAAAGTGATCGTTTTATAATAAAGCTGGCCGTTAAGCTAGAGTAACTCTTCAAATAGCCGTTCACCTGCGCTATGACGCTATCCCACGATCACTCGTCTCGATTTATAGATATCGCAGAATCGAAAGGCGCTCCGTATTTTGCATAACGCTTATAAGTTGTAGCACAATAGCCCGTGGCTTACAACTAATGCGCGCCTGCGATGGACCGAGTTCACTCAAGGGACTCACACACCTCACAAACCTCCCAGCCACGGCTACAAATAATTACCACACAAAGCCTATTCCATTACGAAATGATAGTAATACCCGCAAATTAATATTTTAACATTAATATCTTAACGTGAGCAAAACTAATTGATTAATTGCAGATATTAATTTCTTACTTCGATATATACATTTGCTGTAGGTTTAATGTACCTACATTATAATATTTATTACTAAAGAAACACATTATCGAAATTACCTACTTATTATGTAAATATGTAACTTATTTATTACATAGGAACTAAACATTAAGTTATGTATGCGGCCGCAATACCTCTCGCAAAAAATGTATAATGACCGATATGGAACTTTAAAAAAGTATTCGAGAAACGCATAAATCTTATTGTTGTTCAATTGGTTTAACTTCCTGTACCGACCAGTCTCGGTGAGCTCGCCAGGTCGCCACTTCCAAATAGTTGTTCAGATATTCTTTTTCTTCGTGAATAAAAATAGAGCAAAAACACAAGTCGCGTATTTTTTTGTACCCGGCGACCTTGCAGCTGAGTGGCTTACTGATTGTGATACACAGTTACTAAAAAACGAAGAGTGTGATAAATCGTAGCTATTAAAACGATGATCTCCGGAGCGAGATTGTGAAGGAGCCGCCGCCGCACCGCGTCGTGCCGCGTGCCGCGTGCCGCGTCGCACCGCACAGCACCGAGCGCTCTGGTGGACCACATGCTTGCGTTTGTTTTGCGCTTTTTGGGCGATTGTGTTCAAAAACTACTTTTTGTGGATGCTTTAAATTCGTACGGACAACCAGAAACCACTTTTTACAGCTCTGACTTTGTACTTCACCTGAGGTCTGGATGCGGGATAAAAAACAATCAACAATTAATTTTATCACAGCTTGCACTTCCTAGACATGTGCGGTAGCTCGTCTATCAATCAGAAGTCCTCTTTAAGTCTTTTGAGGATTCACTTTTACTTTTATTCAATAACATACCTATTGAATATTTATGAGAGAGCTGCGGTTAATAACGTCATTCGTTATTGGATATTTCGACATTATTATTTTGTTCATCAAGTGTCTGTCAGTGGGAATCAGTGTGGAGAACATTGCGATTACTTACTCAGCTTTGGACGGACATGTTCGCCTTGCTGTCATGACGCAGCACCGCAAAATATAACGATTGACCGAAAATGTTATATCCGTCAGAAGTTTTACCCAAATAGAGTAGATAGAGATAACTAGCTGTTGCTCGCGACTTCATTTGCGTAGCATTAGGTCTCCGAATAGCCTATTTTTTATATCGCACAATTATATTGCAAGTGTGTGGGCCGCCTGTCTTGAGAAATTATCACTTCACCATACAAACTTCCACCCCCTTTTCCACCCTCTTAAGGATGATTTCCGGGATAAAAATTATCCTATGTCCTTCCCAGGGTCTCTAACAATCTCCATACCAACTTGCATCTAAATCGGCGTAGCAGTTTAAGCGTAAAACGATAACATACAGGTAGACAGACGGACAGACAGACAGACAGATTTTCTGTCGCATTTGTAATATTAGTATGGATGTAAGGTCGATATAAATTAGGTAATTACGAGTAAAAATCTTTAAGGTCAGTGTCTACAACATTTTTGCACCGTGTGACATAAATGAAAAAAAAATGAGTAATTATTAGAAAACAAAGAAGCATGTTCAATTAGCTTCCTGTTTCAAATGGATGCGTCTGTACAAATAGAAGTCTAATGTTTATATGGACATCAAAATACAATGAAACACAAACTAATAGAACAAAGACATACAGGTAGTATTTAATAACTCTAACAACATCTTCTGTGTGAACGGAAAGCGTGTTACGTCAGTTGAACAAGAAAGCTGGTAGCGTTCATAATTTCTGTTGATTACCGTCAGTCAATCATCTGTAGTTAAACAATCAACAATATGTACAAAAAACTTTCTTTTTTAAGAACAATATAAAAGATTTTCCGTCGGTAGTGTCTTTAACTGATTAAAAATTTTGCAAGGTGTCTACGTCCCATTGTCGTACCGTGTCGATCGTAAACCGTTAACTCCGTAAGGTATGTTGTTGTTATTCCAAGAAAATGTTTAATAGCTGATCATATGGTCATAAGATTTCCAAAGAATTTAATTACCTTTGGTATGCTGTAACCGTCTACGTGCCTAAGTACTGGTAGTCTCAACAGAATTTTCCTCGAGGAAAAACAATTTCAAAAACCTTCTACCATTTAATTTTAAAACCAAAACCACATAAAATAATTCAAGCACATATTGGATTCAAAACTGCACAATTATTCAATTGATTTAATTAAAAGAGAACTGGCTAGTCCATTGCTTGTAAGCTCTGTAATTTCATTTAATTATCTCGCACAATTGGAAGGCTTAAAATAATCTTGCGAATCGTATTCTCAGATTTCGGTCTTGTAATTTTTATACCAATTACCTTCCAATAAAATCATAATAAGAATTGAACGAAAAGCGGAGTGTCATTGGGCTTTCTCCTCATTTCCTGAAACAGTATGAATGATCGATGAATAAGCTTGTTTCGGCTATTGTCGATGATCTGCAGTTTATATGCGCGGGCGCCGTACCTATAGCGTGAAACGTACAATATAGCCTTCGTCGAGTTTGTTTTGATTTTATCTTGTTAATTAACTAATAACAGCCCGTGATAAATAAATTAAACGCTTATTGATAGTTTTATAAACAAAAAAGTGTTCGTCGTTTTTATTCTAAGTCATGTCCCCCAACCCGACTCAACCTCAAATTAAGAACTGTTTGTTATAGCTTGTTATTTATTTACAATCATCGAGGGATTTTTCTGTTGTCATGAAGGCTGTGTTGAGTTGAGGTCCTTTAAACGAGCCTAGTCATTGTATTTAGAAATTGTGTTAAATAAAAGCTTAGAGAAACAGATGAATAGTTGCCTCACTAATTTGTTATGGTAGCCTCATTGCGGCATACCTGGCTAGCGAGATGTAAACGCCCACAGAGCCGTAGCTTCCCACTCATAATTACTTCTGTAATTTCAACAGGGGCAATTTAACCAGCTGTTTAACAATAACAAGGATATCTGTGTAAACCGGGAAACAGTACGGTATTTAAGCGTGTAACAAGTAGGTACCCACGTTGGAAACAAAGAGTTTAGTCACAGAGAAGATAATTACCAATTTGCAAAGGTTTATGATGCTAAATACTACTAAGAGGAAGGTTTTGGTAATTTTGGAACGCTTTTAGGATTGCAAATATTACTGATCTAAAATTGGGGTGACTGTAAGTATTATTGTATTCATATTGTTACTGTATGTTTCATCTAAAGCACTTGAGTTTCATCAGGTGTTTCTTAATAGCATCCCCGAGTCCTGCGCTGTATTGATGGCAATAGACCCACCTTATTAGGTAAATGGGACTTTTACTTACAATCAATTTTTGGGTGTGTTTATACACCTCAGTCTACCCCTTTTAGAATACGTTTGGCAATACATGCATGATGATATTTCGTGTTTCATTCCAAAAGAACGTGTTTATCTCGGTCACCAGTTCACCACTGGGCACTAACTAACGAAGCACTATTTCTAAGGCCGGCTCCCGAACATAAAGAAAAACATCGTGCGTTAACCTGTATTTAATGATTTGGAATCGCCGACAAGTGCAAGCGAGTTAGCGAGCTTTTTGATGCCCTTTCCTTCTCTGTATGAGAAGCGGAATTGGCCCAGCAGTGGATCAATATCACGGCTGACTTAAACAAGCTTGCTCTATCATCTATATGTGATTGCGGGTTATTTTCTTTCTTCTTTTCGGGTGAGGATGTGGCCGCCTTGGTGTCATCTTTTCGACAGATTTAATTAAGCCGCCTCTTGGAACCCCACAACCCTCTGACTCGGCTATTTCAGACATAGATTTACTATATAAGTCCAGGTTTTCTTTCTTAATATCACAACATAACATGACGCCTGCATTTCTCGAAGGTTTAGGCAGAATCGCACCTACGGTAGGTACACGCACATCTCGCCAGTTACGTTGTTACGATGGCACGTTTATAGCTCACTAGCTGTTGCCCGCGACTTCGTCTGCGCAGCATTAGTACTTCGAATAGATTTTGTTTTATTATTTCGCGCCATAATATTATACCTGTGCGGGCCGCCTTACTTGAGAAATTATTAGTTCACCATACAAACTTCCACCCCCCTATCCGGGATAAAAACTATCCTATGTGCTTCCGCAGGGTCTCAAACTATCTCCATACCAAATTTCATCTAAATTGAATTTAGTGGTTTAGGCGTGAAAAAAGTACAGACAGACAGACAGAGTTACTTTCACATTTATAATATTAGTGTGGAATACCACCGGGACATCACCGGGCAAGTCCAGACTCCAGGGCTGATACTGAGAAATTGCAGATGAAAAATCCAATACTACATTGACCGACCCGGGAATCGAACCAAGGACGTTATGAACAGTAGGAGGTAAAGCTTGCGGTCCCTTCACCAACGAAGCAGATCCTTTTTTTTTAAACTTTGCCCCGCACTAAGAATTTCTTCCTGTATCGTGGGTGCTTTTACAAACATATAAACTCACAAAACCCAGAGCCGGAACAACTATCTGTAGGTCATACAAATATTTTGTTCCGTGCGGGAATAGAACGCGCGACACGCAGCACAGCAGTCAATCGCTCAACCACTGCGCCAACTATTCGCCCAAAATCTTTCTTAGTAATTGATGAATAACACTTAATCCAAAACGAATTCTATTCTGTTGATGAGTTTGCGGCAATAACAGATCAACATCTGTTTCTATTTAATGTGCATCGCTAAAAATAGAATCCATTATTCTATTTTTCAGTCAGTCTGTAATTTAATTCATAGAGTACATTAACCAGTGCTATCCTGTAGTTCGAATTGAGCGAACGGTTCGATAGCGCACAATGGCTCGGCTAGAAAGTCGCTTATCAATTCAATTGTGTGGCCCCCGCCGTACACCGGCATGCCTCTCTCATTGTGCCGATAATTCGAAACGCCTATAATGTAATGCTGTGTAAAGATACTGTTACAAGGTTCCGTAGAGACATGTAATGGTTTTCAGTTCAATTGAACTTAATTAGTTATGTCATTTTCTGTTTGAGCTAGCCCGATGTCCCCGACATTGTTTGTGTTTGGGTGGATCAGTTGCGTATGTTACGAGACAAATATCTCTTTTGAATGCTGATTATAATGTTTTTCTTTTGTTTAGCCTACTTTGTCCCACAGCTGGGCAAAGGCCTCCCCCACATCTTTCCAGGCAACTTTGTTTCCTACCTTCTCCGATCAATCCGGTAGGAACGAGTCCAGATCATCACGCTAGCGTTTTTTAGGCCTGCCTCGGTTACGACGTCCATCTCCAGGTACCCACTGTGTGGCCATCCTGGCCCATCTGTCCCCCTGCATCCTGCAAATATGACCCGCCTAATCCCACTTACTAGAGTTAATATGTTAGTTGATAGTATATTAACGTCTAATATACACGTACCTACAGTAATCGCTTGAGTGAAATCATAATGCGACCATACATCGCGGCAATTAAGGACAAAAAGAGGCAAAAGGTCTGTAGTTATTATGCCGACAGATCAATCTCAATACATTTCTACATTGAGATTAATCGGATTGATTGATTATGCTATACATTAATACAGTGATAAATAAAAGCTCAAAACAAGTGACTTTAAAATGAAACAAATTCATCACTTCTGGTTTCGTAACTGGTATCAAAAGCATTTAAATTTCCTGTTATGATTCAAAGTTCCAGTGTTGCACCGACTTGCCTCCTAAACCAAAAAACAATGCAAATACTAACATCCTGATAGTCATCGATAATTCAAGGTTGTATCGGAGAAGCCACTCGAAGTGATGTCGGGTTTGACAAGGCCAGGAAACACGAGGCCGCCATATAAATACTTATAACAAAAATCAAATAATTACCGTTTCAAATAAAGCACGCGGTTACAGGTTACGAAATGTAAGTACTTATTATGAAGTGACGTACTTACAACGATTGGGCGTACTGTCTGCCGTACTCGGGGAAATACAACGCTGCTTAACCGGAAGAAGATGTATTTGATTCAAGGATGCGCTCAATTTAATTCGTTTATTTGAATAGGAATGATATCTGCCTGTCAGCTTATTAGACCAAATATATTATGTTATTTTTATATCTTAGATCATTTAGTTTTTCAACAAAGCACATTAAAGAGCCATTTAGTTGGCGTAGATATAAACAGAATGTGTTTATACCACAGAAAATGAAGCTTTAAGTGCGTTGATGTCTTTTGTACTAAGCAATGAAATAAAGTATTTAAACTGAAATTTCGCCATTTTGTGGTTTTATACAAATGAGTATCATAAAAAGTTGAGTTCGTTCATCATTGAAATCGATAAAATTAAATTGAGTTTTGTTTGTTGAGTCATGCCCTTGTCTAGGAGTCATTTCGTGCGAATGTGAATTAATGAGCTTGTTTAAAAATTACTATGCAGCACACCCATGTTGATATCGGAACCTGTCCGGAGAGGTCCGTTGCGCCGGCGCCGGTTGAGTGGCGCAGTGTGGCGGAGCAGGAGGGACCGTTCTTTGTCCGAGTCGTCCTAGACAGCCGCCGCATTCATGCATAGTAAATAATTACAGTGATCAGCGGCAGGTGGAGGCGCACGCGCGCGCATAGAAATAGAAAGGCACATTGCAGTAATTATTTAGTACAGTTATCCGTAATGGGCCGTTTTGCGAAAGCTGTTAAGTAAATAAGCAGCGTCCTGCGGTTCCTGCCGGCTGCGCGCGCATGCGCACGCCGCACGCCACATGCGCGCGCGACCCTCGCTCCACATTAATCGCAAATGCTTCATAATAAGAATTCCATACGTTAAGCGGCTCGTTTATACTTAACTAGCTCACGACCATGGGCTTTTGCGATATTCTAGTTTTTTGTTCCGTTCAAAATACCTATTGCATTTTTTATTACAGGCGATTAAAAATATATTGATGCTTGGGTATATCTAATAGCGGTGCTTCATGTTTTACTGTTATTAAATTCTCTTTTTCTTTTTATCAGTATTAAACTCGTGTTTCAGAAAAGAGGTAAAAGATATCATTCGAACAAATATTACGGTATACCTGGCGTCCGCCGCCGAATAATTGGCATATTGTGTTCTAGACGTGAGAGAATTTGTCACGTTCGCTGGTGGGAGCTGAGTGACGAGTGCCACAGGACGACTGCACGGGGAGCGCGGCCCGGCGCGGGGCTGGCGGCCCGGCGCGGGGCTGGCGGCCCGGCGCGGGGCTGGCGGCCCGGCGCGGGCGCAGCGCTCCCGGCGTGGTGCGGCGGCTCGCCGGGTCAGGGGTTAAGCGATACTTTATTTTGAATAATTTATATGTCGTAGCGCGATAGACGGCGTGCCCTCCGCCTTGTACTGTTTATGGTAATGCGGGATATCTCGCATTGCAAATGCGCTGAATGTGTCGCCAGTTCGCCACCCGAAGCGGCCGCTCGCGATAAGCACCGTTCGGAATGTATTTCTCTCAGAAAATAACCATGTTTCGGGACAAATACTTCACAACGCACAGTCTATATTTAATTTAAAAGAAATACAATGCTGAGAGCTTTGCGATTTTAATTCCTTTCTGTGTGCATGCACAACGGAATTGCGAAACCTGTATACGAGTACTAGCTTTGAGTAATAAAAGTTGCAAATGGAAAACTTAATAAAATATGATAAACGTTAGCAGTAAACAACAACTGGTTTTTATTTAAATCGCAATCGAAACAAGAACAATCGGTCAGAGAGCACCGAGTTAATTAAAATGTGAGGGTTCGGCCATCACCATCGCCGGGGACGCCTGTGCGGGCGGCGAGGCAGGTCGCTCGGACGCCGGGGACGGCGGGCGGCGAGGCAGGTCGCTCGGACGCTCGGACGCTCGGAGATAGCAAGGCAAAAATTCACTTTTAAGAAATTGTCATTAATCAAAATTAATGGAGTTATTATCGCACTGGAACTTTCAAAAATATTTATTACAGACATAAATCAGTCTTAAGGGCCGTAACGAAGCAGTGCGGTGAGCTTTCTAGGACGAGGCAGGCAGGAGCGCGGCGGCGGCGGCGCAGGCGCATTTACCGCGCCGCGCGCCCTCCTAGCCGAGACGGGCTGACTCTGACGCATAGCCTCGCGCGCTCCATAAAAAGTTTCCTTATTCCTCCTACGTCCACCTAAATAACTTGCCTCACGTAACAAGTAGGCAGATAAGCGCAAAAACTGTAACAAGCTGTGTACGGGTATACAGGTAATGCAATACATAAGTGTCATGAGACCGGTCCAATTGTTCTTCTATATATGACGGCTTATTAACTTCCAGCACGTACTTAAGGAAGGAATAACGTTTCTTATCATGTATACTGTAGCCAACATAAATATTCTTTTGTATGTATGAAGGGGTGTTTTTATAAAGAATCTTGTTTTGAACAACATTTTTAAACAAAGCAAATTGGATTTCGTTTCGTAAACGGAAACATATTTTCATAGTAATTCGTTTAAGAACTGACAAATGAACTTATTTCATTTCGATAACTGTGTTTATAGCGCCAGAAAACATCGTCTACTAAATAAATCAACTCAAATATTTCGATTTAAATATCTTACCAAAAGATTAGAGCTCACTCGTAGCGTGGCGCAGCACGGCATAGTACCTACAGCGCAGCACATCGTAGCTTATACATTTTTTTCTGATCTATTTAAAAGTAACTTGAAATCTTCTGAAATCTGTACTGAAAATGTGCTTCACAGCTCAGATATAAAGACAAGCATTTGTTTATGCAAAAGAGCACCGTTATATTGCTGGAATCATTTCGCAAGTGAGCCGAACACGTGAGAGTTGAGAGTTTCATAATTACTATTGTTGTGATTTATAGGTGTTCCGAGATATTCCCCGATAACGAGACGAAGCCGACGCAGAAAGTAACTTTATACGAAATAGCGAACAATATGACGTGATATTTTTAATAGATAATGATGTTGATGGACGACAGCGCCCCGCCAGCGCCACGGCCGCACCGTGGGAACTATATTTCGGCTCTACGATCTCTACGTTTTGCAATCACTCGCTATACGCAGATACTTTCTTATTGTAAACATCAACAATTTTGTACACAATCATTGTTAAGACGTAACTATGCTTAACTATACAAACGTGGAATAAATATTAGTTATGCACCGAATATGGAAGTACTTTTGTAATAAAATCAGATATTTATATACGAACTAGCTTCTGCCAGCGCATGACAAGTGTTTTTCTTATCACAAAGGACCATTTTAATTTTATTTATTTTATTTTATTTTATTAAAATAAAATAAATAAAATAAAAATATAAAAAATAAAATTAAAATTTAAATGGTTTAATGGGATGAAAAGTAGCCTATTTGCTATTCCAGACTATAATCTATCCCTGTGCCATTTCATCCACACCCTATTAGCCGTTCTGGCGTGATTGAGTTACAAATAAACATCCATCCATATAAACTCTCGCATTTATAATATTAGTAAGATGATGACGAATCTTACAAATAGCAAACAAATCACAAACATTGAAGCCGCTACAAGGTTCGCGTAATGATCTCAGTAGATATACGGCAACGAGCAAATCTGGTTGATTTAAAAAGATTAAGAAATCGATATCGTGGCGAGTGACAAGTGCGCGTACTTTGATTATAATTGGCAGTATATTAACAAACAAAGTGGGGCCGGGGGCGGCGAGCGCGGCCGCGGCGCGGACATGTTTATGTGACCCGCGCTCAAGTGACCCGCCGAGTTGCCAAATTAACGAAAGCTCACGCAGGTCGAGACACTTTCTACTGGCCTGCATGCGTACCAACATTTTCATTATCGATCGCTTTCATAATTCAACTGACATTTTTGATCCATTCAATTGCATCGCTGGAAAAAATTACTACAGGCGCATTTATTAAGAGTTTTAATCGTCTCTGAGGAACCCGTATTTTTATCTCGCGTTACAAAATACGGGCCGCACTGTGTACTCGTACCGTAACGAGCCAATATATATTAAGAATAAATAATGATGTCTTCTGGGTACATTTAAATTATAATCTCGTACGTAATTGATTCATAGAAACACTTAGTTCTGAGTGTATATACTATTGCAAAATATTTTTATTTTTGGTATCCGACTACTTCGATTTGCATTTTTCTGTAATGACATCAATGTCTTATACATATTTATTAGTATAATTTATTATCCCATTTATTTTAAATCATTGAAAGTCTGAGTGATTTAAATGTACGTTTATATAAAGCGGCTATTGTGTTTTCATTTCACTAAAGAATAATTGCTGGCCAGTAACTAAACCACGACTTTGTATTTTATTTTCAGTGATCAATTTCTACGCTTACGGCGTTCTGTGGTGATTTCCGTGACGCGATGATTTATTACTCAGCGGAGCTGTCCTTAATGTAATACCTTAACAGCGACCATTAAGATTTCAGCTTGGAGTTTTATTTACTATGTTGAATCTCGTCGTTAATTGAAACTGTGAGAGGAAAAAAGGTAACTAAATATGTTGGGTCTTTAGTGTCTGTGGAAGTACTTGTGGCTCTGGTGATAACGTAAACTAGCGTCAGTTTGTGTGTTTAGATTTTTTATCTGTACAGGCATGAAGACCCGTTGCAAACATACACACATATATTAAAGCGCGCTAAATCAGATCGCACTAGATATACAGATAACGGCAGTTCAATCATAGAACCAAAGCACGTCATTTCTCAGAAATCGTCTCATCCTTCCTAGAGCTAGCTGCATAATATGATTCAAGGTTATAATCTGAGAATTCCCCAGAGCCTGCAGTGAACAGTTTCGGATGTGAGGTGTCTTCGACCCAGCTCGCGTTAACATGGCCGCCAACGTCAGCACAAAGCCGACCTCGGACGAAATCACTTTTAGTTTATTTATTTGTCTCACCGTACCTACACGATATTATAAATAAAGACTACGTCTTTTTATTCCATTTGTGCAGTCAAATATATAGGGGAAATAACTAACTTGGCATTTATAACTGCCACCTTCCTCTGATAATTCATTATTACTTGATTATGACGGTGACGTAATTCCTATAATGATGTTAGATAATAATAATATGTCATGTGCAGTTCCTAAAGATCCCGTTTTATCGTTCAAATAAAGTGGATTAGATGGCTATCACTGTGTACTTAGCAGTCAAATAGTAAGTAATGTGCTAAGTGAAACAGCACTAATTTTTTTATGGGTGAGTACAATTCTAAACAATAATAATATAACAGTTCAGATCCTAAGATTGACTTTGCACCCAATACTAATAATGGTTAAAAGCTCAGTTACAATATACACCCAGAAGTATTGCAAAAATATCCAACTACTATCTGAGAACAAAAGCTCAAAACTATAAGATACCTGAATTATATGACACAAGCGAGTAAAGTATTTCGACAACGTGAGAATGACCAAAGTATTCCAATAAAATTTAACGCACCTTTTTCACTCGCGAATATCCACCCCATCAAAATGTTTCTGACTTTTTTATGAAGAATGTTTGTTTACCCGCCATTACCGCGGCATGTACGGCGAGCTCATAATTACGATTATAGTGGTCACAAATACTAACGACAATGTTTCCTCGAAGGGAGAAAGTAGGAGGAGTAAGAAGGAATAAATCATCGCCAGGTACAGCGACAAGGCTGAGATAAGGCCATCGATGAAATAGCGTCGATTGCGCGGACATGAGCCTGCAACATGTGACATGGTGGCAGTGTCGTACGTTGTGACAGAGCCGGCCTGCTGCGCTTACAATCACCTCCATGATATGTTATGCTAGTACGTACACAATACAGCATGCCTGCCTTTGTGCGGCCGTGGCGATGTATGGATGAAACTCCTCACATATTTTCTATACATCGCTCTACGCACGCTCGTCGCCGCTACTGCGAAAACGCAGCCTCTACTCATAACATCGCAACGAAATAGCTATTTCACGATTTAATTAGTTTTCTATAGCAGTTTTATTATTAATAAAATCAGTGGTATCTCCAAGTTTAAATTACGACCAATTCGTATCTCTTAGACGTTTAATTAATCCCACCATAAACCTAAGAAAATAAACGTTTTGTTGGGAAATATCACAGACATAAATCTAACTACATAAGCAAAAGCTTAGGGAAGATGGCAACTGTATTTCAAGCAGAAACATATGACATAATAACCTATGCTCAAGATAATATAGATAGAGGAACCAGAGGTAAAGCCATATATATTTATAGTGACAGTCAGGTGAGTCAGGCTGCAATCAAAGCCATGGCATCCTACAAAATGGACTCCAAACTTTTCCTGGATGCTATCCAAACCCTGAACAGGCTTGGGAAGCATAATAGAATAAGACTGATATAGGTCCCTGGGCATAAAGGAATCCAAGATAACAAAATGGCAGATAAACTGACAAGAGAGGATGAGAAATCATTTGCTGAGCAATGATTTCTTGGGACCAAAACCATGTGTAGGCATTTCGAAGTGTCTCGTAAAAGCCATATGTTTGCAGACAACAGACAACAAACACATTGGTTGTTTAATACCGGCCTGGAACACTCCAAGAAATGCCTAGGGTCTACGTTCAAAGCACGGGACTGCATTTGGAATATGAGCAGGGGCAAATCCGCTTCCTGCTTGGGGCCTTTACTGGCCACTTTGGAACCAACGGTATGCTCATGAAGATGGGTCTAACCGGGACACCCATGTGCAGATTGTGTGGGGAACATATGGAACGCATGGAGCACCTTCTGTGCACATGCGATGCACGGGCTGGTAAGCGAATGGTAAAAAACCTAGGGGTAGGATATCCAAGACCAGAAGACTATAGGCTCATATCTCCTAGTCTCGTAAAACTCATGAGATAACTACATATTGTAGCGTTACGTATAGCGCCGGAGAGCTATACGTAAGCCACGTTAATAAAAATTAAGTTAAAAAGATAAAAAAATTAAATAAAAGGATATAGCAGTATAAACTTTAGGCCGGCTTCAGACGACGTTGGGCAGCTAACCAGGAGCAGGTCGGGCAGCTAACCAGGAGCAGGTCGGGCAGGATGACGTGGCATGGTGTGAGGGACGGCTGATGGTGCGCTACCAGCGTGCGCACACAAGCAGCAGGTCGGGCAGGATGATGAGTAAGCGCAGGAATCTGCGCGGGCTGAAACGGGCGCGCTGTGGCCGCGCGCGTCTCCGTAGACCTGTCTGCCACAGCTCTTACTCCACGTGCAGTAGATAGGCAGCATGGAGTGTCAAGGAATCAGGGCTGTGGCGTTTCACGCCGTAGATACGAAGGTACACGATAGGCAGGATTCACACAAATGATACTCAATATATCTCACACCATATATATTATTGGAGCACTAAAGATATTAATAGTCATACATGAGCTTAAGAGTTTTAGAATAGAAAATACACTTTGTATTTTTAGGCTAAAACATGTCTTTCCAAAATATTCCAAACTGTAGCGTTACGTATAGCTCAGTGGAGCTATACGTAAGCCACGTTATTAAAATTAAGATTAAATAAAATAAAATGAATAAAAAGGATATAGAAGTATAAAAATAGGCCGGCTTCAGACGACGTTGGGCAGCTAACCAGGAGCAGGTCGGGCAGCTAACCAGGAGCAGGTCGTTTTATCTGACATGGCATATGTCTGTCTATTTTATTTTCCGTTACGTATAGCGCCGGAGAGCTATACGTAAGCCACGTTAATAAAAATTAAGTTAAAAAGATAAAAAAATTAAATAAAAGGATATAGCAGTATAAACTTTAGGCCGGCTTCAGACGTCGTGGGCAGCGAACCGTAGGTCGGGCAGGAAGTCGTGGAATGCCCGAGGTAGGCTGGTGAGCAGGCACCACGACGGACTTGCAGGCAATCGGGCAGGTAGGCAGGTCAGCAGACACCACGGGTAGGTGGTCAAGCCAGGAAATCAGTCAGGTAGGCAGTAGAGTAGATAGCAGGACGGATAATCAGGCAAACGGGTAAATACGTAGGCTCCGAGGTGTGTGGAGGCCGGCTATGGCTCAATACGCCAAACAGCGAGGCCTTTGATGTCACGAGATGGCCGTTGAGGGTAAGTCTCAGGAAATAATGCTCTCGGGAACCACACAAAATATATATTATATTAACTGGTGCACTTCAAACAATAATAGTTTTTACATAAGCGGATAATTCACCGTTTTTAAGAGTTCAAGAGTAGAAAAATACACTTCGTATTCTAGTACACAGTATCCACCACTGTCCGCGTTCAGACCAGTTCCAAGACACTCCATGCTGCCTATCTACTGCACGTGGAGTAAGAGCTGTGGCAGACAGGTCTACGGAGACGCGCGCGGCCACAGCGCGCCCGTTTCAGCCCGCGCAGATTCCTGCGCCTACTCATCATCCTGCCCGACCTGCTGCTTGTGTGCGCACGCTGGTAGCGCACCATCAGCCGTCCCTCACACCATGCCACGTCATCCTGCCCGACCTGCTCCTGGTTAGCTGCCCGACCTGCTCCTGGTTAGCTGCCCAACGTCGTCTGAAGCCGGCCTATTTTTATACTTCTATATCCTTTTTATTCATTTTATTTTATTTAATCTTAATTTTAATAACGTGGCTTACGTATAGCTCCACTGAGCTATACGTAACGCTACAATATATGACTCAAATTTATGTACTTTGCGTCCCAAAAAAGGAGTAAAGGAGTGAGAGTGAGTGTGCTCTTACTTTGACATCAACCGAAATCTAAAAATAAAACTTTTTCAAAAAATTCTACCGACTTTCAAACTACAAACTAAAATAAAAAGAAAATAACTTTATTTTTGGAAGTTGGTGTCTTTGATAGGTACCAATTTTTTGCGATATGGACACCGACTTCCAAAAATAAAGTTATTTTTTAACCGACTTACCAAAAAGGAGAAGGTTCTGTGTTCGACATTATGTATGTATTTTTTTTAAGTATGTTCACCGATATCACCGTCAATTGTGGACCGATTTTGAAAATTCTTTTTTTGTTTGAAGAAGTATGTTCCAAAAATGATCCCATTTTAATTAAGTCGGTTAAAAACAAGCTGTATTGAACTATAAAAACTCTACAGAAAAAGTTGACCCAAACAATGGAAACATTTTGTTTCATCGGTAAGTAAAGCTCTTAAAATGCGTGTGAAAAAGTAGCACGCTTGGTTTCGTACAGATGGAGGGACTTGCATTATCTAGTTAGATTTATGTCTATGGTAAATATTTGAATTCCAAAGAAGTGCTAATTAATATAGCGTATAACATTGAGGTAATAATGTACTACGCATTAGAGAAGTCACCACACATCACTGTTGTGTTCCGTTCATTTGCGGTCTGCCGGCCGCATTTCAGTCATTTGCTTTCTAGATCTTGAGCGCTTGTAATTTTTTGTTTTTAAACGAAAAAACGTTCAAACGCAATAAATATGCCGTCGTGGGTTTTATGGTATTGCACTAATAATTCAACGAATACGGCGGTGCAAAGGAATAATTTTTAATCGGTGACTAACTAGATAATAATTTTAAAATATAATTTGAACAAATTTTTGGTGGACGCCATGTTCTGTCATTTTTCAAATACACTAAAAATAAAGATGTGACAATTTATGTAACAAGTGTAGGTAGAATTAGCTGACGTTTCTTTTTAAAGTGGAAAATAATAATCTAACATATATTTAGAAAAGAACTGACTGTGGTTATTCAATGTAAAAAGATAAAAATAATTATTACATAATCTAAGACAATTTTGTTTGTGTTTATTTAGGGTTTCCACGTTTGGGCAGTAAAGATAGGAACAAATGCATAAAATTTATCCAAATAAACCGCAGTGAAGATTCCTGGTTACCATCTAATCATACATAAGTATGTTCGTTGCATTTTCGCGAAGAGAATAAATTCATTCATTCTTTTGATCAACCAAGCACTTTAAATCACCGAACACATTTGATACGGGCCATCATAAACAAATACACATCAATTTGTTTAAAGCACGTGGCTAAAATTAATCAGACTAATAATTATTTATCGAAGCGTCAAAAGTTAACTAATCTTATATTGTTTAGGGGTGACTAAATAAACATAATTATTATAATAAAAATACAGAAGATTCGTGTTTCAAGCGAATTGTAAAATTCCCTATTCCGATTTGATATGTTTTTAACTTATTGTAAGCGCATTTGATACTTTAACAGTGGGTTATTTCAACTAATAATAAATTTTGAATTAGCGTGTGTGCATGACTAGATGTATGAATGTGTGTGAAGCAAAAGAAGTATGTAAGGATCATAGCAGGTGGCGTTCTGTAGTTTCTGCCTACCCCCATGGGAAAAAGGCGTGAGTTTATGTATTTATGTATGTAATAAATTTTGAAAAAGTGTGAACTCTAATGAAGCTTGTTAGGTATAAAGCTATGTCGCTTCTGTAGTCAGTCAGAAAATTAGTCTATAAGAATGACAAGGTGTTGCAGAACGTTGAACGAAACGCGTCATGCGCCATGAAAATCACGGCGCTTCCGTCTTTTTGGTCGCGAGAAAACTACACCTTAGAAGCGCTCTAGCGCTGCATGTTTATATTGTTTTGTTAGACGATAAATTATTATTACAGCGCTGCAGCGAATTTTTAGTTTAAACTCTTGTCAAAATTGACCGCAGCCGTTCCCTGTACGAACTCCCCCGGGCGGTGACCAGCGTATCGTCCGCGTAATACCTCAGGTCTACGCCCGGTTGGAGTTCACCCCTCAGCACCCAGTCGTATCCGATGTTCCACAGGGACGGGCCCATGACCGAGCCCTGAGGAACACCGCACGACATGTGGTGCTGGTTTTCGACGCCATCACGTCCCACGTTGGTTATACACCTTGCCGTCAAATAAGCCCCGACGATGCGGCGGAGATAGGGAGGCACTCGATGATACTTCCCCCCGAACACAACTCCAGGGCAGGGTGTTGAAGGCGTTGGAAATGTCCGCTTCCTCCGCGGAATGGACTCTCACCTGCGATATCGCGTGAAAGAAAATACATTTATTTGTCACAAGCCACTAGAGCACACAATATAAAAAAAAAAACAAAAAGAAAACTTAAAACTATACAACAATAAAAAAGAGGAAAAACAATATAAATATAACATTGTGTGTCCCACGGCTATGCTCCCACTCGAACAGCTTACCCACATCGTCTAGTAGCACTAAGGGCCGGTACGCGGGCAGCGAATGGCGTGAAGGGTCCTCTCAGCCAGGGCTCTAGCTCCGGGCGTGCGAGGGCTAGCACGTGGCTGTGGATTCCGTCGGGCACTGGCGCCACGTTCTTGGCCGGAGCCGCATCACGGCCGCCACCATCTCTGCCTGTGTCACCTCTGGGACGCTGATGGCGTCCTCCTCTGAAGACTCTACGGCTGTGGGCAAAGCCATCGGCGGCGGGATATGCTCTGCTCTCGCCGGGAAGAGGGCTGCGACTACCTCCTCCTCCTCCTAGCTCGGGTTGGAGACTCTCCGTAAGTGGAGGCGCGGCGGCTCGAAGTTTCCCTCGAAC
The DNA here is from genome assembly GCA_949775005.1 of Orthosia gothica. Classification (NCBI taxonomy): domain Eukaryota; kingdom Metazoa; phylum Arthropoda; class Insecta; order Lepidoptera; family Noctuidae; genus Orthosia; species Orthosia gothica. The sequence continues at coordinate 20,463,902 of OX459058.1, forward strand.
CGCTAGATAAGAGCGCCCCCACGGATCCCCGTCTAGAGTCTCCAACATCTCCTCCCTGGCTCGCTTCTTCGCCTCGCCGATGGCCAGCCGCAGAGTCTCCGTCGCCACGCGGTATACCTCATACAGCGCGGCTTCTTCGTCAGGGTCTCGATGACGTCTCCTCCGGTATCGGGTGTACTGGCGTCTGGCCGCTACGCACGCGACACGCAACTGTATGATCTCGGCGGATCACCAGTACACCTGGCGCCTCGCTGACTGTGCGTGGACCCGGGGCATGGACGCGTCGCTGATTTGCGTCATCGCCCAGCGGAACCACAGCGCCTCCTGTTCGACGACGACGGGTCCGGTTGTTGGCAACTCCCGGATCTAGGCCTGGACAATGGTGGCCTCCTCGAGAAGTTCCTTGTCGATGCGCTTGCGCGCCCAGCGCGGACCATCCGTTTGCGGGGCTGGCGTACCGCGTCTGCCGGCGGTCGGGGTGGAGACGTCGATACGGATATATCGGAGATCCTATAACGTCTCCACGTCCACGGCGACATGCCAGTTGTGGACACGGCTCGCGACAGCAGGGTTAGCGAACGAGATGTCCACGACTGACCCGCCCCGCTATCGCACGCATGTGTAAACCGAGCCCCGGTTTAAGATGACCAGGCCGGTATGGTTACTGCCCACTCCTCCTCCTCACCAGTAGCATCAGTTACCGGGGATCCCCACGCCGAAGACTTGGCGTTGAGATTCCCTAGCAACAGCACAGGGCGAGGGTGGAGTCGGCCTACGACGGCGCCCAACTCGACAAGGAAACTCTCGAAGTCGGCGAGACTCTTGTTAGGCGAAAAATACGCACCAAGTATGCCAACGCCATCCGCGAGGGCGGCCACCCAGCCACGACCTCGGGACGGACTGATAAGAGCCCCGCCAATAATGGCCACTTAACCGTCGAGGTCTTCAATCCAGTTATCTCTCTCAATTGCAAAAAAAACAAATACGTATAAATCATTTGCGGCGTCAGTTAAAGACGAAGTTAAGTGTGTCACGTGTGACTAGTGCGTTTCTTCCGACTTTTGTTTGCAAGATGAACTAAATTGGTTTTCTATTTTCCATCTAAATTATACAAAGTGTTGCGGGTAGTATGTCTACCCCAGGATCGAGCCCGTTTGGCCGTAGCCAACTACTAAGACGAAGTCCTCCGCCGACGCCTATCCATGAAGTGCCCCCGAGACATCCAATTCCATCAGCACCTGCGGAGAATGAGTTGCCGAGTGAAGTCATCAGCACGCCAGAGATCCAGAAATGGTTAGTATCCATAGACAGCATTCTAAACGAAGTGTGCACTATTGTTGGTGATGGAAAAATGAACTCGGACCAGAAACTCCGTGTCTCAACTCTTTGCCGAAAGGTTTCAAGTGGCACTTCTCAGATGGCTGTCCTTTTCCAATCGTTGAAGCAGAAGATGATCCAGAGCCACAATACCGTCCAGCACCTACAACTTCAGCAGAACATGGTGAACTCTCTGGAACAGTTCAGGGAGGTCTTTGATTCGAAGCTGAACCCCTCATCTTCTTATGCTAGCATGGTGAAGAAAGGTTCCGACAACTTCGTCCGTCCTGCGAACCTAAGCTCTATCGCCATATATCCTAGCGATAAAACCAAAACGAGTGACGACACCAAGTCACTCATTCAAAAGTTGATTTCTCCCGAACAACTTAAGATCCAAGTCCGAGGCCTGAAGAAAGTAAAAAATGGAGGCGTACTGATTAGCACGGAAAACAAAGGCGACATAGAAAAACTTAAGAAATCGGAGAATATTATTGCTTCAGAACTTATAATGGAAGAACCATCGAAACGACGCCCTAGGGTCGCTATTATTGGCGTTCCCGTCGCCCTTACTGAGAAGGAAGTATTTGACTGTATTTTTGAGCAAAATCTGTCAGACAAATTGCCGAATACAAGTCGAGAGACCTTCCTTATGAACATCAAATTGAGCCATAAATCGGGTAAAAAGGGCCTCCCAACCTGCAATTACATCGTGGAACTTCCAGCTAGCATAAGGAAAGTACTAATAAACCAAAGCCGAATTTTTATAAACTGGACTTCATGCCCTGTGCGAGATTTCACAATTGTCACAAGATGCTTCAATTGCCAGCAGTTTGGCCACGCAGCCAAGTTTTGCCGTGAAAGCAGTCCTACGTGCGGCCACTGTGGAGAAACTGGACACTCCTTGAAGGAATGCAGCAGCAAATCGTCTTCTCCTCAATGTGCGACGTGCAAACGGTTCAAGAGGAAATGCGACCATCAAACCGGTGATGTAAGTTGTCCAGCGCGTAAATATGCAGAGACCAATTACATAAACTCTATAGACTATGAGGGCGCCTAAGAGCGCCACAGAATATTCTATTTAGTAGGCACTCACCACCTTTGATTGTATTTCTTTTTAGTTTGTAATTATCATGAGCAATCAGCTCATCTGTGATCTAGATAGTTTTACTGTGTCTGAATCTAAAACCTGTAATATTGAGGACTGTAAACACCTTCTTCCTTCTGGTGACAAAACTCTTACCTTGCTTACACAAAATATTCGCAGCATTAACCGAAACATGAACGGCTTTGAAGTGTTGTTACAAAGTCTCGACATAAACTGTGATATTATCGTCCTGACGGAATGTTGGTTGTCAAAACAAACAGCTAATTTACCAACCCTGGGCGGTTTTTATTCATACAAAACAGACAGGAACACAAATCAAAACGACGGAGTAGTAGTTTATATTAAAAATAACTTGCGAACTATCAAAGAAGAACCCCCCTCCCAAGATAGTAATAGCTTAATAGTAAAGATTATGCCCGACACAGTTGTCATGGCTATATATAGGCCCCCTTCTCATAATATCGACGGCTTTTTAGCCTCACTTGATACAAACTTAAAAAACTTAAGTTCTTTCAAAAATATTATACTTATGGGCGATATTAATATTAACATTGCTTCCGAGAAACTTGAAACCCATACACATAATTATCTGAATATTTGCTCATCTCATGGACTTTTACCAGCTCACTATCACCCCACACATCAGAGCGGCTCTTGCTTAGACCATATCATTATAAAATCAAAAAATCCATCGAAAACATTGGTAACTAACTCCTCGCTTACCGATCATCAAGCTGTTTTACTAACAATGCAAACAAGTACACCTAAAAAAAACTGCGTACGTAGCTACACTAAAGTCAATATGACAAACCTTAAAAGTGACATACTCGGTATTAATTTTGACCCAGTTTATGGATCAGTTGATGCAAATTTTTCATTAAATTATTTCATAAATTCACTACAATATGCAATTAGGAAAAATACATTCACTAAGACCATCCCTAGAAAGTATAGTTGTATTAAACCATGGATTACACCCGGTCTCGTTCGTTGTATAAGACACAGAGACAAACTTCACTTAAAATCAAAACTCTCACGTGATGACGAAATACTTTCTGTTACTTATAAAAGATATCGAAATTTCTGTAATACTCTTTTGAAAAAAATAAAAATCCAATACGATAAAAATGAATTACAGAAAGCAGGGAAAAATAGTAAACTTGTGTGGAAATTTATAAAAACTAATACGTTCAGATCAAAAAATCCCGACACTCCGCTTGATTTGCTAACTACAGAGATTAACCCATCCAACGCAATGAATAAAGTAAACACTTTTTTTGTGAACGTTGGTAAGAACTTGGCAGAAAAATCCTTAAATAGTAGTCGTCTTCCCCCTCAAAATCCAGGTAGAACACCTTCCACGTTAAATTCTTTTGTATTATTGCATACTGACGTCGACGAAGTAGTAAGAATTATAGACGGGTTGAAGGATGTTTGTGCTACTGGGTGGGATGAGATACCCAATAACATTCTCAAAAGATTTAAACACCTCCTTGCCCCTCCGCTAACCCATATTTTTCAGCTATGTTTATCGAAAGGAATATTTCCTAAGTTGCTAAAAAAATCTGTGGTTACACCTATTTTTAAGTCAGGAGATAAATACAGTGTGAACAACTACAGGCCCATTTCAGTGTTAACAGGCCTTTCAAAAATCTTAGAAAAAATTATCAACAGTAGACTCATAAAATACCTTGAAGATAACAAACTACTTTCAGATAATCAATTTGGGTTTAGGCCCAACAGATCTACTAGCCAAGCAGTAAACAAATTGACTAATTATATTAGTACAAATCTGGATAACGGAATGCATACGGCTGGGATCTTTCTAGACCTTGCAAAGGCCTTCGACACAATTTCTTGTGATACACTTTTGCAGAAGCTTGAATCGCTTGGGATTAGAGGAGCGCAACTTCTACTGCTTTCTGATTATCTCAGCGATAGGCAACAGTGTGTCAAAATTGGTCCGTATACAAGTTCTGATCTTACAAATAGTGGTTTTGGAATTCCACAAGGTAGTATTTTAGGTCCTACATTATTTTTAGTCTACATAAATGACCTATGTAGCCTGCCACTGCAAAATGGTGTCATAATGTCTTATGCTGATGACACCGCTCTATTGTTCGCAGCTAAGTCACGAGCTGAGGTTTATGAACATGCTCAGAATGGCTTTAACTCAGTGTCTAATTGGCTCAAGAATAATCTTTTAACGCTAAATTCAGATAAAACCAAGTACATTTTATTTACAATGAGGAATACTAACATACCGCTTACTAACCTAAACATATACGCGCATGACTGTAACATGCACGCTGACACTGCATGTTCTTGCCCCACTTTAGTTAAAGCTGACAATTTGAAATATCTAGGTGTCACTATTGACTCCAATCTAAATTTCCGTAAACATATCGAGTTACTATGTACTAGAGTCCGCAAATTAATATATGTTTTTAAGAATTTACGTAATATAGCTGATTTTAAATTAATTAAACAGATTTATATAGCGTTGTGTCAATCCATTCTTACCTACTGTATAACTTTGTGGGGTGGTGCGGCTAATTCAATTTTACTTCCCCTAGAACGTGCTCAAAGAGCAATTCTAAAGGTTGCTACCTTTCGCCCTTTTCGATTTCCGACACAGCAGCTCTACAAAGCATGTAATGTTCTTACAGTACGGCAATTATTTATTCTTCACGTAATACTGCAACAGCACATTGTACTTCCCTATGATCCAGTTCCTTCCGACAAGAGAAGGAAGGATCTGGTATGCACAATGCCACAAACCAGACATGCTTTTATTAATCGGTTTTTTGTGTTTTTAGGACCTTTTCTGTATAATAGACTCAACAGGTTTCTAGATGTTTATAGCTTAACATATAAAAGATGTAGCTTTACCTTAACAGATTATTTAGGGACACTCAGTTATAGTGACACAGAAAAACTTCTAGAAATTGTTGTTTGAAGATATGTCCTCATATCTTCTTGTACATACTTAAATTTATATATATATGTCTCTTTTTTTGTTCTTTTATTGTTTGTTTTATTTTTTTTATTTTATTTTTTTGTGTTTTCTACCAATTTATGTATTCTTATGTTTGTTAATAGACTAATTTTATTCAATAATTTAACTGGCCCAATTATTGCTCTAAGTAAAGTGATGGCCTGAAACACAGGTTTGAAAGAACCTAAATCGGGCAGGTCCATACCAAAAAATTGACATTCTGTTTTTTTTTTTTTTAATAAGCTTGCAGTTGTAATAAAATATTTTAGAAATAGTTTAAATATAAGCTCTATATATACAATTGTTTTAGAAATTAAACTACTGCACCTAATGTACACTTTTGTGAACGTACTTACTTTTTTAATAAATTATTCTTATTCTTATTCTTATTCTTATCTCTGGGTGGGACGAAATACGGCTCGGTGACCACAGCCACGTGAATCGACCTGAGCCTCCTCGGCTCTTGTTGCCGTCGGCGATGGCAAGGGACGCGTCCACTTCGCGCAGTCGCTCCAGGTTCTCCTGGAGCTCCTTTTCTCGCTCGTGGCTCTCTTGGCGCAGGTCGACGGTGGTCTGCCGGCCCACGAGACTATTGGTGCCCCCATCAGATACGATGGGGCTGCCCTCTAGGAGATCCCTAGAGTGGCCGGACTCGCCTGAGGATTTTTTTTCTTTAGTCTGCTGTCCATGTTTTGGTTCCTTTTTAAGGATGAGGTCCCTTTCCCTGCGCTAAAGACCGGATAGAAACCCTGCGGCCATTCATCCCCTCGGCACGCGAGACCTTGGGATTGGGTTCCATCTCTACTCCACGCCCACTCGACCTACCCCCTGTCAACAGAGGGAGGGCGTAAGCGTTAGATGGCCACCGCAGCGACAGACTAGCCGTCCCGCCTCTAGCCCGGTTCCCTTCACAGACCATCATGGATGATGAATTGTGTTTGGAACCGTGACCTTTCCTCCTTTCCTGAATTTTTCGTGTATGTTCACCGATATCGCCGTCAATTGTGGACAGATTTTTAAAATTCTTTTTGATTGAAAGAGTATGTTTTGAAATTGGTCCCATTTTAATTTGGTGAAGGTCTGATGAAGAACTTCGGAGATATACAACAGAACTCTTCAATGAATAACGGCAAACCTCTCGGGATTGCTGCAATCGCATGTCTGTTTATTGTTTATACCATGTCATAACATAGCATCACGCCAGTACGCTCTAAAGGCGTCTCTCATTTCACCGGTGAAATAAAACTAAAAAACTAGTAAACTTGAACATAACCGGTTATGTTCAAGTTTCATGTTTTTGGGTAATCTATTCTGGCGTTATAGGGACCTTATTAAACAACTTGCCTATTAGGTAGGTAAAACTAAAAAAGGAAAAGAATTTTCAAAATTGGTCCACAATTGACGATATCGGTAGACATACATTAAAAAAAAAAACATACATCAAGACGAACATAAAACCTCCTCCTTTTTGGTAAGTCGGTTACAAATTGGATGACAGGTAGTAAAAGGCCTAGATTAGGACACAGTATACAGGTTGTACGTTTTAGTAGATAATTGACTATGACTTCCATGGATAAGATTGTTCATTTAGTTAAATGACTAGAAGCAGTCGTTAAAATATTATCGCACCTTGTCGTTACACCCTGTACAGTTTTTACTCCGGTAGTACCTACATGCTCCCGTGGGATAATTTTCACCATTCGCGCGTACAAATCTGCCTTGAAAAACCTTATACTTTTAGTTTGTTTACTTAAACTTGGCTTCGTCATATTTCAATCAGCATCACAATTACTGCAACGATTACGGCAGTGCCACTACGATTGTTCATTCGCTCTGAACATTACCAGATGATTCGATGTTAATTGCCGTGTTCAGAGAAGATGATTTTGATTTTGTTGTGGTTATTTAATTGGCATTGGCTCTCTGTGTTCTTTTTCAACGGCCAACGGAAAAAGAGGGGTGTTATAAGTTTGACGTGTGTACCTGTGTGTTTCTTTGAGTTTTTGGGTATCAGTCTGTGGCATCATAGCTCCTAAACGAATGAACCGATTTTACTTAGTTTTTTTTTGTTTGAAAGGTGGCATTATTGCGAGTGTTCTTAGCTATGTTCGATCAATATCGTTTCAGCCGTTCAAAGTTATGGGCGTTTTACTGTTTGAATCGGAGTATTTTCGCAAGATATCGTATCATAATTTCGTGTTCGATAGATTGTTGATCGAAGCGTGTCTACTACAGATAAATTATATAGTTGAAAAAATATGAAAAAAAAATACGGGTTTTTGTAAATTATAAGCTAGGTGTTGGGAAGATCAGAGGTGATGAGGTAAAATATAATAATTCAGTAATGATAATGTTGATAATGTTTAATGCATGCTAATTTAGAATGATAAGCACAGGAGAATGATAATTGCAATGCTTGTAAAAGGCTGCTCAGTCATAAGTACTAATATAATATAACACCAATATGATACACTTAGTTCGCAATAAACGTTTTGACTTTGACTTTGAGGGTTGAAGACTAATGGCAGATGTTTCATAAGAAGAAATGGAATACTTCCTTGACTAATATTAATCATGCCATGTGTTTGCGTAAAGAAACCGTAAACCAATTCGCAGTAACACCTTCGTGTACTTTATTGTAAAAGCTCCAGCTTTTGCAGATCAAGATTTACGGACTAATCTTATAATTTACAGATAGCTCGAGATTAGCAAATTAAAACGTAATAACTTTGGCTGTCGGGCTATTACCTGTCAGACGTGAATGCTTTATACCCAGCTTAAGGGAGCACCGAACACCTCAGCGTGGCGTCCACTAAACTTTTTCAAATGTCAATAAAACAAATAAAACACGTCGGAATTGGTGTTACCGATATATACATACATATAATATTATGGAAAATTGCCCAAATTGATAAATGGGTCTCATAAAATGATTATGTATCAATATATCGTGAAAAATATATATAAATTGTGAATTTAAAGGTTTGTAACGTTTCAATCTGCACACCTGAAATGTTGTATATCTCGTAGCTCAAGTTTCCATCAACAAGAACGTTTTGGAATACACCAGCCTTTGGGTCTCTTGAATAATTACATGCGACGTTATTTAACTGAATACTTATTACGTAACAAAATTAACCGTTGACATTGTGAAGTACATTTTTTTCATTTGGTTACTTGGAATACGCTCTCGAGTAGGTACAAATAATTAAGCATTTCTCGTTAACGATCAGTGCACTGATATTATGCATGAAGCGAAATTCAGTTTCCACAAACAAAATGAAGTAGGTCAATCTGATATAAAATGGCTATTGAAAAACGAAACCATAGCAATAATCTGTGCCCCGCAAGAAGGTCGAGTGTTGCGGCACTCGCGACAGCCGACAGCCGCCATATTGTATTCACAGGGAACGTTTGCAAAGAAATGATCAATAAATTGTGCCGTCAATAAAGATATCGATCAAAATTACAGGGTTCCGATGATTTAACAAATATGAGTGGATCGCCTGCGCGGGCGCACAGGGTGGCCGAGTGGCTCTTCCGTGAAATTGTAATGTTATGGCCCTTAACAACAATTCAGCTTACCCACGAGAGCTGCACCAATCTCTTTAATTACCAGCCGAATTGAGCTGTTCGAGTCACTTATTTAAACATAAGAACCTCTTTATTTGCAAACAGATTTTATGGCGCTATTCTGTTTACAACAACGCGTTTATTAAGTTCGCAAGTAAATAAAATCAGGGTTAATGACACCAGCGCTTTGAAAGTAGTATGAAGGAAAACAAATAAAAAGCTATAAAATCAACTGTAAGAACGTAAATAAATATTTTATTATGCAAACATTCGTTTTTACGATAAATGAAAATGTAGAGACCGTGCCGAATCAATCAAGTGTTGAGTCACAATCACAAGCCAGACAATGTCCGTGTGCAATCAGTTCAATATGAGATACGCAGGCAGGTAGCGGCACAGGCACAATAGAGTACTGCGCGGCGCTCCGGCTGACAGGCTCGGATACGGATACCCGGATCAGACGCAACAATGATCTGGGGCCACCCTAGCCGCGTGCGTTACTCTCAATAAAAAGCTGAGTGCGTCTCATTAACGCCTTGCGCAAGCTCGAAAGCGGCCCTTGGGGCACTCGTTGCCAGAGACAAGCAACGCAAATTACTTTGGCACCGTTTGACGGCGGGAAATTTCATTACCACGAGCACATATCATTATTATCTTGCCGGCAATCTACATATTTTACTCGGTAATAAATGCGCGGGTAGTTTCACTTTCGGACACTGGTTTTCGAAAATGACCCGGCTTTATAAATTAGCTGCGGTTCGGTTCTCGTGAAGGGCGTGTTACAGTTTTAAGTGAATTTCTTTTTGACCTCTTGCTCCAAGGTGTTGTCCGTAATTACTTGGACACTGCTATATAATTTGGTGTATACAACGTAAACTGATATTTAAATATGTGACAGCAGCTGCATAAAGATACAAAATCTTATTAAATCTTAATTAGCGGACATTCGAGTAATTGCAAGAGTATGTTCTATCTCATTTACATTCATAACCGTGCGTTATATTATACGTCACTCACAGGTATAGCTCTCGGAGTCTCGGTAGTATTGTGTATGGTTATGGTAAGGTGACAAGGCAATATTTATCAATTAGAAACATTAACAGTGTCTCATTAAGTACAGCTGAAGAAACATTTCTGCAGAGAAATAGTTAATATTACATAATTCGGAGGTAAGCGCGTTCTATTCGTATTATTATGATTCAAAATTAGTTTCGAATCTACAATATTATAATAAATTCAGTATTGTCGCCGCTTATCTACATGGCAGTTAGTGGCCCTGCGCCCCTACATGAAGCTGAATGTTAGACTGTGCGAGGAATTCGCTCGCGAGTGGGGCTCGTTAGCCGAGCGCCGAGCACCGACAGCGTAATGACAGAACACGCCTCTTGTAATCACTGTGCGTGATTTTACTCCACATCGCACTTCTGAGACGTTTTGCGAATTTAATTTTTGGAGGTTATCAAAATCCTCACACGTTTCAGCACGCCGTGCGCCGCCCGCTAAGCGTATCATTACGTGGACTGAAGCCTGCAATTACTCACTTGCGTTGGTGTAAAAGTTTCCACAAAGTAGCACACGTTCTATAAGATTAAAGGATTGATTGATTATTACTATGTGCGTGATATGTTCGGAAAGTAGACCCTGGACAATTTTAACGAGTCTCTTGATTCGATCTCTGTAATGTAGGTAAGCACGCGGCGGCAGGTGGCTTAACAAGGCTTATGAAGCCTGAAATAGGTTCATGCAGAATTAATGTAAGCAAAAAAAATACAAGGGAATAAATAAATGAATAAACACATTTACAAGCAGCTTGAAAAGAGTCCGTATAAATAAGTTTGGCTAGGTAGGTAACGGTTCATTCGAAAGATATATCTATCAAATTATATTAACGTGGAACAAAAATAAAGAATGCTAGCAGGAGCTCGCAGTCGGTACAGATGGCCATGTCATTCCTTGTATCCCGCCGCTGCCGCTGTAATATCAGATAGGCAGCGGCGCAGCTGTCATCGCCGGCTTGCCGCGTGAACAGTTTCAAGATGCCGTCAGTAATTATTCCACGTCGCCGAAAAATTAAAGCAAGGATACGATAAACCTTAAGAGCAACACGAATAAAAAATCTGCCAGAGAGAACACATCGAGCGAAATGGAACGTCAACGCGAAGGTTGATGTCGTGTCGCCGAGGGCGCGCGGGCGCAGAGATGACGGCTCAGTCCGTTGTGCAAACTCGTACTTGTACAAATCGATTACACCCGTGTTCTGTACGAATACGTACCGAGATCGCGTGACATGCGTTAATTACATGAGGTGTCGATTCGAAAAACGGTGTTCAGAAAACAACTTCGAAATTGGAACAGATCATAGTCATTATACATACCAATTTGCTGAGTAAAGGCTTTTTACTCGTAACCCTCATACATTGTATTTACCCGTTCCGTCCGTGTCAATTAAGTAATCATAGAGCTCAGCAGAAACACCGGCTTGATTCTTATGTAAATGCTTCCTAGATGTCGTGAAGCTGATGGCTTATACTGTCACAGCTTCTCAGCCGACACACAAATAGCTAATTATTATTCAACAAGTTAAAACAATAATTATAATGTTTTGATTTATAACCACACGCATATTATGTTCAACATTCCTAAGTGTTTTTTTTATTTTATTTTAATGAACGATTATTTTAGTAATCCGTACGTTTGATATAACTTTATTTCTGAATATAATTACAACAGACTGACAACATTTCAACATTTTCGATGAAGAGAAGAATATTAATAAGACATCACTTTAAGATTTGTAAACATTTGATTAAGAAAAGCAGTAAAAATAAGTGGAAGCGTGATTTATGAGTCTGGTTTAAAGTCTCCGGTGAATGAAGATGTTTTTTTGAAAAGAGCAGCTTCGGTAAAGTTCAGTTAATATTGGGGGCGAGTGCACACTGCACAGTGTAAAGGATAAAAAGTATGCTCGCTCATCCTGATTCGGAAAGATATGGGTGCCTTAAATTACATTTCCAAGTCTTTCAGGCATGGGTGCTTTTATATTGTGGAATGTGAATATTAGTTCAGTAAGCTCCAACTTAAAGTTTCCACTGTCCTAGATAAGGGGTGCGGTGTCGTAGGTACATTCGTTAGTGGGTTGCGGGGTGCCGCATGGACGGGCCGCACGCGGACGCTATCGCGCGCTATCTCACGCCCTGCCGCCACGCTTCTCACCTCGGGACGCCAGCTCCGCGCACTTCGCCCGCCTCGATGCTTTATCGCCCGCAATCGCACCACTCATCTATTACACGAACCTTACCCACTAAACTGAATGTCGATGACCCACTCGACCCTCGACTCATCCCTCCTTATGAGGCGTTACGAGTGACAGCGCCGTGCCAGCCTGCTCATGTGCATTTCTTCATTATTTTTATCGAAGAACTATCAGCAGTTGTAAATTTTAATATTTACTAACTTCATAGAGAAATAATTTTATAAACGAAGTACGCATTATCTCATAATACCGCTAAACACATGGTGGATTACACAATTATTTTTTTTCATATAATTACAAAAGTGCTATTGATGTCTCAAATTCGGAGCAACAGTGAATGATAAGTCCCTTTAATCCATTTATTATTATAAATTGATCGGACCCGGTCTCTGGGAAACTGGCATTTAATTAAGGTGGCTATCTAGTATCTAGGCTGATCAGTCAAGCAGTAACATCTAGATTGAAAGGTTTTATTAGTCTAATCCTAATTCAATAACGCTTTTTGCTAGACGCGGCTGGGCTGCTGCACTGCATCCTGTTCAGAGGCGTGGACACTGAACACTTTCACGACTAATTGTTGTTAATGCAACGTGATCTAGTTCGACAGTGTAATGTCAACGTGTCTGCCCACATTTCGTGCATTAGCTTTAGCGCTGATATTTACACATCAGCGATGCAAGTTTGGCGACTGCATTAGCCCGTTTTGCATTTGATTATATTTTTAGATGGCTTTTAAACATAAGCTAGCCAGTGTCGTAACACAATCTAGCGCTTGAATTGACACAGCACGATTAACAGCCAACATATTTGCGAATATAATAAAACTTGTATATTTATTTTTGTTGCAATTTTATCACACGCCTTTGAATGATTTACACAGGCTTCGATTGGTGTCTGTAATTTATATCTCCTAAGTATCATGATGAAACTTCATCAGAGTTTAAGTTGCGAAACCCGATGAAAAATCTTTTCATAACGACTGCGTTCCAGATACATCAACCTTATGAATGATACGAGTATTTATTCTCCTCTTAAATTAATTGTTTTGGACAAGAGAGAAAACCAATCTTGAGTTTAAATAATATTGTTGTTTTTTGTGCCGCTGTTGAAATTATATAAGAACTTTATGTTATTTTAGTTGAAATAGTCATCGCGTAAATGCTCTCTGCGTACTTGACTGTTTGTGTGCTTGAGAATCCATTGTTAGTTACACTGCTATTTAGTACAGAATTGAGTATTCAGCTCAGCTGTCCACATTAGTTTGACTAATTCTCAAGTGATCCTATTTGAGCGTGCTCAAGCAGCCGACTTGAATTCATACGGTCTGAATACAGCGGCCATCACAATGCATCAGCGCCTGCGCAAGTGAAGGGCACTCGGAATTCTCGGATTATTTTAACTTGTCTTTTTCAATGTCAGCGTTTAAAATAATTGCATCACAATTTTAAAATGCGAGGCTTTTGCTTTTAAGACGGTTTAAAGCGTCGTAGTATAATAAGATTATTTCCTGGAAATCATGAGACACTGCTTTGTCGGCCACTGCTCTTAATATATGCAACTATGACCATGTGTGCTGATTGTTGACACTAATCTACGGATTGATTAGTCTAATAGAATAGTAGGTATGCATAATATGATCCTGTACGTTTTGGACGCTTCATAACAACTTAATAAAATATCCAAGTGTACGTTTAGACATCTACTCAGCACCTTATTTTTTGCGCCAAATAAGAACAAGTTTTGAGCATATAAAAGCGACAGTGGAATGCACATCTCAACAATAACAAACCAAGTGAGAATATAACGCTTAACGCAAACCGTAATAACTGCAAAATCAAAACAAGTTGATGTAATATGAAGAGACAATTCTGCGTATCGAGTAATAAGAAGTGCAACACAAGAGGACGCACGTTCGTGACCGGCCGAAGGCCTTCCACTCTAGCGGGCCGCAATTATTTATATTAAAATTACGGAAAATCACTCTCTCCCGACTAGCGGGCTTATCGACCATTGTTTCATGTCGGAACTATTTTGACAATTGATGGTCGGCCAACCCGTGCGGTTAAGTGCGCAGTGAGGCACTCGCGTGGGCCGTTCTCTATTGTGATTCGATTTAAACATAGGTACATCGTTCCGGCGACATTGAATGCTTCTCGGAATTAGATTCAGCTCTAGATAGTTACGGATGTTGTTTCGATACAGTTTTGAAATACCAATCTGCCGAAGCAACGTAGGTTATGAAACATTCAATATTTCACCGGTTGCCCAATATACGTATAGGCTGAATATCGTAAGATGACATTACTTAGCGATTTACTTATTTCGGTCTTTTATTGAGAGCTTATCAACGTATTAAATTGTAATTGTATATTACTTTAGATAACAACAGTCAGCCCATTCACTCGACGGTATCTTTAATGCAAATACAATTAACTATGCATCATCAAGGACCACTTTTTACCATATCAGGTAACATTTAACACGTTTTATAGCATAACATATATTACAAAAAGACAAAACAAACTAGGACACAAATTATGCACATTTTTAAGTTTCCTCCAACCGATTAATGAAACCAATGGTGATTTTGAATACCTCTTGTATTCAAAATCACCATTAATACTGTTAATAATGTGGGTGAGGCGTTTATTGGCAATAAAACATGAAATGTTCGCTTTATTACTTAGGCTTGATGCTGATTCTCCAGTCGCGTCTTTAATTCGAAAGGTTTGTTTGCTAAGCAGCAGTTGACGAGGTGTCGGTGTCTGTGGGAAGCGCCCGCGGCCGCCATGCCTAGCTCATTTGTACAAATGACTATAGATAATTGCTTGCAATATGGCCGGCCATCATCACGTCAGCGGCGCAAGCGCAAGCCAGTCCGTCATTATCCGCGCATCGACAGATCGCGGCGATGACCGACACCGTTAGTGCCGCAACAGTAACACTGATGCTGATAAAACAACACAAATATGTAACAATTGCGCAAACATCTTATCTAAAGCGAAATTTTGAACCACATTTCATAACATTCTCATATTTAGCGACCAACATTTCTAAATTATTGTGATTCGTATTCGACATGCATATTACTGAAATGCGGACTGAATAAAATTACACAAGCGTTATAAAACACACAAAGCTCACAATTTAACTTTCATAATAAAATTCTGATGTGCATATATATTGATCACGTTTAAAATTGCATTCTTGATAACCATGTATTAAGATCGAGTGAAATCTGTAATTCATTGGAGAGTTTGTCCGAGTAACATGACGTGACACAAAGTGAGCACAAAAAGCGGTCGGACACGGCACGACACGACACGACACGGCGCGGGTCATTTGTTGCATCTTATGTAAGGATAATATTTCTTGGTTCATTTTATTCTTATTCCATAACAACGGTTACATAGAGGTACACTGCGTATAAATAAAAGTTAATCATATAAGTCTACAGACAATGATCATCATATTAGCCAAAATATCTCCATTACTGGACGTATGCATCCCTCAAGCGTCACCATTTTGGAGTTTAAATAAAATACTCAGCTTCTTACAATTCTATTACCTTAAGGAACTTCTATGTAGTCACAACGTTGAAGCTAAAGATGTGTTTTTCCCACGAGACGACTATTCTTCGACCTCTTTAAAGCAATTACCTACTCGGAGATGCCGATGTCCTAAGTTTAGAACGGAAATAGCATAATCATTTTATCCGGATTCATTCCGTCATAAAAAATGCTATTCATGGCGCCACTAACATTAAGTATATAAGTTTAAGTTTTCCCGGAAGAAAAATACAATAAACCACCATAATAATTTCTTTTGCTGGTCGTATTTACGTAGCAAAATTAAATAAACAGTTTGACAAAGTTTAGAATAAGCAAAAATATAATTGTAGTTTTCAGTTAAAGGCAGGATTCGGGTAGCCGGAGCCGGATATGGTATTGCATTTACGGAGAGCCAGTTTACAGCATGGGTTACGTAATCATAGATATTTTTGAACTGTAAAAATAGCTTTTGATTAATTTATGAGTATTATTGATTAAAATATGCTTAATTAAATTATTTAAGTACCAAAAAACGCTACTCCAACCAACTGATTAAGTATAAAGTTAATTTATCAGCTCCCGTTCATCTGTTATCTGAAGTCATTTTTAAATGTAAATGATTGATTCTTTCCTAGTAAATGAATAGGTAGCTTACATTTTTACTAATTAATTATCATCAGCATAAGTATCCGCATATAACTAAACTCTGGCAAAGACAAATGTTCGTGTCAAATACATAAAATTTATGCCTACTACATAAAACGGCAAAACAATGAGTGAGCGGCAAGTGGTGGCGCATTATCTTTGTTAGATATTTGACGAATGCCAAACACAGGTATTACCTACATGTAGCCTGAGGCTACGACTAGTGTAAAATAAGCTTTCGAAATAACGAGCTGTATTTGCGATTTGAAGGAGCGCCTAAGCTAATACTTTCCGGGAAATCTGTGTCAGAGGTCGCGCAGAACACGCAAGATTCGCGTGTTACTCGCCGCTGCCATACAAGGTAATTAATATAGTGTTTAAGGGGAACGCCAATTAAAGGACTTTCATTAATTAAGTGAGATTAACATCTATTTGGTTAATAAATTAATTTACACTGTTAAACTCTCTTATTACTGCCTGCTTAGTATAGTAAGCGATGAGCTTATTAATGGTTCCCGCGGTTCTGTTAGACCTTGTCTGTTATTTGTATGCGCGGAAATGTTAGGTAGCATTTCAGTGTTTGAATACTAATTTATACAAATGGTCTACAAATGCAACTTGTTTTTCCTGTTACCAAAATATTTTGTTTACTTATTTGTTGCCGACTTGATTTGCCAGTTTAATGCTAGTGGAAATTTTTGTGAACAAAAATTTGTAAAAGAGTTCCTCCATGTTTGGCAATCTATCCGCGATGGCATCAAATACTACAATTGTTTTGATACTATAGGTAGGTATCTAGCTACATATCTGTTATATAGCAACACAAATGTAATGTCGTGGTGGCCCAGTGGCTAAGACCTCGTCTCTCATGCTCGAGGTCGTGAGTTCAAAACCAGGCAAGTACCAATGTGACTTTTTCAATTCTTATGTAATGTTTAAGTTTATCTTGGACATCGCTGACATCGGTGAAGTGAAGGTACACAAGTCCAGAAACCCTGGACTTATAGAATGTTTATCATAAGTTTGTGCTGCATTGGTGTAATTGACGCAAGGCGTTCAGATGCGAGTGTAAAATAATAAACATAAAAAACCTTTTTTGCAATAAAATACTACCGACTTCCAAATGAAAAACTACAAAGTGAAAAATAGCTTAATTTTTGGAAAACGGTGTCTTTCGTAGGTACTATTATTTGCGATATGGACACCGACTTCAAAAAATTAAGTATTTTTTTGCAAAAAAGTTTTGTTATTTTTCCCTTTTTAGTTTTACCTACCTAATAGGCAAGTTGTTTAGTAAGGTCTAAGGCTAGGATAGATTACCCGAATAACATGAAACTTAAACATAACCGGTAAAATGAGAGATCTGCGTACCCTTTAGAGCGAGCGTACTGGCGTGATGTTATGTTATGAAATGGTATAAACAATACATTCGATTGCAGCAATCCCTAGAGTTTTGCCGTTATTTATTGAAGATTTCTGTTGTATATTTCCGAAGTTCTTCATCAGACCTTCACCAAATCAAAATGGGACCAATTTCGAAACATACTCTTTCAAACAAAAATAGTTCTCTAAATCGCTCCACAATTGACGGAGATATCGGTGAACATACACAAAAAAAAAAACAAACAAAGTCGAACATAGAACCTCCTCCTTTTTGGTAAGTCGGTTAAAAATAAATAGCTTAGCCACATGACAGTCCTTGTTCACCCTTCAAAGTTGACTGTTTTTGCTTTTTAGGGTACCGTACCCAAAGAGTAAAAACGGGACTCCACTGTCCGTCTGTCTGTCACTAAGCCTAGTGAACTGTCTAGGTATCACGGTTCATGAGATACAGCCGTATCTCATGAACCGTGATACCTAGACAGTTGAAATTTTTACAGATAATGTATTTCTGTTGCCGCTATAACAACAAATACTAAAAACAGAATAAAAATAATATTTAAGTGGATCCATAAAACAAATTTAAAAAAAAAAAAATGGTACGGAACCCTTACTGCGCGAGTCCTAAGCGCACTGCCGGTTTTATTATTGTTTTCTATGGGTCAACAAACAGAAAAAGTGAAAATTTTGCTAGGAAATACTTTGCGATTTATTCTCAAACAAAGTAAGCTAGGTTCGTCACGTCGGTGACTAAACTAGCTCATACGTGGGACACTCAGAAAGTTTTGCGAAACTAAAAAAAATTGTTCTATACGTACATATATTTTTATTAAATCTTTTCAAAGTACTTTCCACCAGCCTCTATACAAAGATTCATGCGCCTAAACCAGTTTTCAAAACACTTTTTCCAGTCCGCCGCAGACACCTCGTTTACAGCCTGCTCGAACGCAGCCAGCGCATCTTCCGGCGACGAAAATTGTATCCCTTTGAGCTGATTTTTTATTTTTGGGAATAAAAAGAAGTCACACGGTGCTAGATCAGGGCTGTAAGGAGGGTGACCCAGGAGTTTGACTGGCGTGCTGTCCAGGAAGTCCCTCGTTTTGAGTGCGGTGTGCGCAGGTGCATTGTCGTGGTGGAGCAGTAGCCCGCGGAGCCCTGTGTTTGGTCGCTTGTTGCTTATAACAGAGAAAACTTCTGGCAAACATTTGGTAGTATACCATTCGGCATTAATGCTTCTTTGATCCCGTAAGGGAATTGATACCAAGTGGCCAGTCAAATTAAAAAAGCTAGCGATCAAAATCTTACCCCCGCTTCTAGATCGCTTCACTTTGGTAGGCGTTGGCTCATTTTGAAACACCCAAACAGTCGACTGGCGCTTGGTTTCTGGGTCGTATTGATAAATCCAGGACTCATCACCTGTAACGATGTCGTAAACACGCCGAGACGAGCCTGCTTCAAATTTGTTAAGCATATCACGGCACCATTCCACCCGGGCCTGCTTCTGAGCATCGGTGAGGTTGTGCGGCACCCAGCGTGATACTATCCTCCTCACGCGAAGATAGCTGTGTAGAATCTCGTGAACGCTTCCCGATCCAATCTTCAATATGTGTTGAATCTCCTGATATGTAATTCGCCTATTGTCTTGGATTAAATTTTTCACTGCTAGCACGTTTTCTTCGGTAACAGCCGTCAAAGGGCGACCGCTTCTTTCGTCATCCCCCAAAGTTGGTCGACCGCGCTTGAATTCGTTATACCAACGATACACGGTTGCCTTGGAAGGGCCTTCATCCATGAATGCCATTTGAAGTCTATCGTACGATTCATCCGGTTTCAGGCGACACTTGAAATCGTATAAAATCATAGCTCTAAAATGTTCCCGGCGCAGATCCATATTTCAGTGAGACACAATACTTTGAATTAACTCGCAAAAAATGTGGAGGGAAATTTTGAAATTGGAACTTACTTATTTTTACTTATAAATAATCATATTTTCGAAAAACATTATAACTGGCCAGTCTCCCATATATAAAAACTTTTTTTCGCAATACTTTCTGAGGGGCCTGGTACATGTTGATACTTAGTAGCAGCAGTGTCCAGTTCCCCACGGACGACATATGTAACATCACACTTAGGGTGGAGAGGTCAGGCGGTAGTCGCTACTAGTAAAACCAGAAACTCTACATATCAATATTGAATGAACTGGTCGTGTGTTTATAGTTACCGCACAACCAATTACTTCCCGAACATCGAACAAAGTGGACGCCCGCGCCCGCGCCGGCGACAGCCAGGGAAATCTTACGATGACTAATACGTGCTTCCTTAACTGATAACGAACCGTATTCCTAACCCATTAGTCAGTGTATTTCTTTGTTTGTGCAAAGCTTGGCTCTTGATTTTAATAAAGGATAGACTAGTCCAGTAAGATGAGCTAAAAATAATATTACTTTTTAACCTGACGAATAATTAAAAGACGGCTTTTGATGCAAGAATAAAATTAATGAATTGGAATGTTATTGAATCTCAATGTTAATTTTTATCGTCTATTAATAATCATTGTTCTATCCAAACTACTGAAAATCTTAATATACCTTCGGATATTCATTCTATTGAAATTGACCCAAATGTTATAGCTAAATTAATTAATAATATTGATCCATTTAAATCTGGTGGCCCGGACCACTTATCACCTAAATTTTTGATCGGGTGTGCTAAATCCATTGCCTTGCCAGTATCTCTCTTGTTTAAAAAATCACTCTCTTCATGTACTGTTCCCCATATCTGGAAGTCTGCCTTTATAACTCCAGTGCATAAAAAAGGGCATAAAAGTGAAGTAGTTAACTACAGGCCAATTTCTAAACTGTGCATATTAGCTAAAATTTTTGAGAGGGTGGTCTATGACCAAGTGTATGCTGCGCTCAGTCAATCTTTTAGTCCCTCACAGCATGGGTTCCTCAAAAGCCGTTCAACTGTTTCTAACTTGGCTCTGCTTAATGACTTCCTAACGGAAAGGATGGATGATGGGGCACAGGTGGATGTCGTTTACACGGACTATAGCAAAGCTTTTGATAGAATCGATCATAATATCCTCAAAAGGAAGCTTTTTAACAACGGTATTAGAGGCGACTTACTTCGCTGGTTTTCCTCATATTTGGATAACAGGTCTCAAGCAGTCGTTGTTAGTAACTACATCTCAAGCTGGGTTTCAGCTCCCAGTGGTGTTCCTCAGGGTTCTCTGATGGGTCCGTTACTTTTTATCATCTACGTGAGCGACATCGGCTCGTGTTTTCATCATTCTAACTTCCTCTGCTTTGCTGATGACATGAAGATATTTTCTTCAATTTCATCATTGGATGATATGGATGCTCTCCAATCAGACTTAGCACGTTTAGATGATTACTGCCGGATCAATAAATTGGACTTGAATCCTTCTAAATGCTCCGTAATATCATTTACCAGAAGGCGTGTGCCACTCCCTACTACTTACATACTTAAAGGGCAGCTACTACAGCGATGCGATGGAGTGCGTGACTTAGGAGTCTATCACGATTCTAAGCTTTTATTTAACACACACGTGGAACATATAGTAGCTAAAGCCTCGAAGTCGCTCGGCTTTGTTATGAGACTTGCAGGATGCTTTAAGAAAGCTAAAACCCTAAAGATTTTGTATTGCTCATTTGTGCGGAGTCATCTCGAATATGCGTCTCAAATTTGGAACCCTTGTTACATTAAATACATAGACCGTATTGAAAGTATCCAAAAAAGATTCCTTCGTTTTATGTGTTTTCGCCTTCGTATTCAATACCGTTCTGAAAATTACTTAGACCTTTGCAAGAAATTCCATCTGAAACCCCTTAGGAATCGTCGCAGGATGGCGGATTGCACATATCTTTTAAAAATATTGTCAAATGAAATCGACTGTCCTGATCTCCTCAATAAACTGTATTTCAATGTTCCACAAAGATCAGTAAGATTTAATCCACCTATCTCTATTCCCTGCTCTTCATCTAACTACAGGCGTAATTCATACTTAGTGCGAGCGAGTAAGGATCTTAATTTATTGTGTAAGGAGTTTTCGTTTGATGTGTTTACCACTAAATGCTTGTCAGTGCGTAAGCAGCTTAACCTTGACTTTTTCAAAAGTGCATAGTGTGCAATATTGTCCTTTAGCGTTAGTGATTTATTTTTTCTGATTGTTGTGCTTGCTGCTAGTGATCCCTAAGATCTCTTTAAAATTATTATATCTCTAGCCGTGAGAACCTGTAATTGGCTTAATGTAACATACTCAACTTGTGTATTCATTTAATGTATAGCTGTTGGTTTTCCATCTAATAAATAAATAAATAAATAAATGAATAGCGGGTGGCATGACGGACACGAAACGATCTCGAGGAAAGGATGTGCGCAAACAAATATTTAGAACATATAAAACAATCGCACACGATAGCCATGACAAATGAGGGTACCTCTGCGCTAATCGGCGTGCTCATCGCCAGCCATCAATCTTCATTACCGCGTGAGGCGCTGCGACTGCGACTGCGACTGCGACTGCGGCTCATTCTGCCGACGTGTCAGTGTAACCTGCGAGAAAGTTGCATCATTACTGTTTCATGTGTTATGTGAACACGTCTCACAATGTTATTTGTTTCCTATTATACTGGTCACTTTTAGATGCCCGCTTCTTGCAACTGCTTTATTTTTATATGCAATTTTTCTCATTGTTTTTGCAAGTTAGATTCATTATACGAATACGTTTCCTGCCGACCAGCTGTCAGTAACCCCGAAAGGCAATCTTTAATTCCTGAGACCATTTATGAATACCAAATACGAGACAAGCGTGTAATCAGTAACAATCATTAAAAAGAAATTACATCAATTAATAACAATGCATTTCATGAGAAATTGTATTTTGTTTGCAAGAAATGAAACATTTTCCTCTTGGTAGGTAATTATTCTTAACATTGCAGGTAGTAAAAGCTTCCAGGGTCATTTCTTTCCGACGAAAGCGATGGTAACTCGAACTACCTTCAAGTTAATGACATTTCGTGCTTCACAGCAGAAATATGTTGACTTATAAATTGGTTACATACTCACAATCAAAAAATGTAAAATGGTTCAGTATAATTAATTTAAGTTGACAGTTACGTAATTTGCATTCCATAAAGATCACTAAAAGTTTAAATACAACTTTTAAAGTTTAACAGAATTCCTGCAGGCATGTTTATTATGTAAAGGCGTAGGTATCCCTAAGCCTTCGGTGCCCGCGCAGTAAAGGAACATCGTTGGGGCTTGGCTGCTACGGTCGCCACTCGAGAGAGTAGATGCAGGGTGGATCTCCAGTATATAACAGTGATGGTATGGTTGCCCTCCGTTTCTTCGTCCCTACATACAACACTTGAACATCTCGTACTAGATACCTTTTCCGTACCGTAATGTATTATCAACCCGATTTAACACCTTCCCCTGTAAACCATACGAAAACATGTATTTAAATTAAGTATCATACTTACACTTATTAAAATGGACGCACTAAAGTTCATAAATTACCTTAATGTCAAGACCACACCGTATACTCACCGAAAATATGCATGCAGAAAAAAAAAATTCAATCATAATGAAACAAGATCACAGTTTTGGGTCATTGTTTTTGTTCGTAAATCCGGTCATTCTGCGCAAGCGAACCAGCTCGATGCTATGTCGTCGTCGGCGCGGCGGCCCGCGCCCGCGCCTTTCACCGCAGGTCGTAGGTCAGGGCGCGCTCAGGTGCTCCGCCCTCGGCATCTCGCCCCCCCTCCCCTCACCCTCCTGTCCACCCGCGCCGCACTAACGGCCCGCCACCGCCACCATTGCCCTATTCAGCTGTCGTCGCGAGAACAACATCGCCGCCGCTGGGAACAACAACACTTATGAATTATTCCTCCGCTCTGTACTGCTTAGAAACAATTACAAAACAATACGAATTCATAACATAACTTTCACAATGCTCTTTGTGCGCCTTCAGCGCTCCATGCTCTCGTTTGCAGCACTATGGCAGGCGAGCGCCGCACGGACCATCTTCGCCGCTCTCTCAGACAAATCGTGTAATATGGATGCATGTATAATACGAAACACTAGAAAGTCGCATCAGCTAGGTACCCAAATATAGGTGGCAATGTTTTGCAGCATCTCAATGATAATTTCCTGTTGCTAAGATGACGATCGAATCAATTTGGCGCGGAGTGTGCAGCGCGTTGCGTATGCTGGCGTGGCGTGTGAGATGCATCGTTAACTTAATGCGGCCGTAACGGCGGAAGCTGCGCATAGCGTTAGCGAGCTTTCGGCGGTTCCCACGGCGCGCGGCGCCCCTCCCGCGACCGCGCGGTTACACAATGCGAGGTGAACGCGGATCTAAGCAATCGCTTAACCTCGCCCACAGCGCGCGCGCCGCTTCACTGCCGCACCGCACCGCACCGCACCGCCGCGCGATGCACTTCCACTCCGACACGACAGTTTCTTAAAACACTGACAAATATTACACTATCGAACTGTTACACAAGTCATCGTATTAAAAATACTTATTTAAAGTTTTAAATTTCCACAACATTGTACTGACACGCATGTAAATGATTTTATAATGGTGTAATTTAAATATAAATCTATTTGATTTTAAATAAACATTGTTTATAAATATAAACAAAAGAAAGCTACCTTGTTTTGTTAGTATTATCATATGGCTATTGCATTAGAATTATTTTTTATTGGGTTACCTTGCTTTTTCAACACGTGGATGACACATCTGTCAACTCTTAAACGCGTACTTGTGTTTCCATGTAGAAAGGAAATTAATAACGGTCTCGCGATAATAGTGTCTGAAGTTTTTCGACTTATGACACTTGATGACGGACGTAACGCAGCCGCGCAGGCCGGAAGATTGCAATGAGTACTTTCTTTACATCCGGCAGCTCAGCGGGGTCACGACCGATCTTTTTGTCCAGCCTCCAGGCTGAATGCACGCGACCCGTGCGTGATTATGTTCGACGCGCTTAATTATGCCGTCACATCGTCACTTGATGGGCGCTAGTGAAAGCGAACGATACTTGCCGTAATAATAGACGAAACATAAAGCCATGTGAGAAGTGGACAGCTCGCAGACGCAACCTCGCCAAGCGCATGCCATCGTCACACAAACCGGTGGTTTCTTAACGACATTCAAAGTTGTATCACGTTGATAGCACGTGCATACAAATTAATGTGTTTTGGGTAGATTATTCAGTCTAGTCGTTATACATCTATACATATAATAAATCTGTAGAAAAGTCATTTTTGTACATTGAAGAAATTGAAACAAAAAATAGCCAGCGTGTGAAAAGATAAGTAACAGAACCCATTTCCATCATTTTTGAAATTTTTGTCTGTTTGTCTGTTTGTCTGTTTGTCTGTTTGTTTGTGCGCACATCACGTAAAATCTACGAATTCAATGCTGACAATGTTTATATACAAAAATTATACGCAACTTGAGGTTTAACTTAGTTTTTGTTTCATCGAAATCGGTTCACTCTATCAAAAGATATGATTAATTTAGTGAGTTCAAGAAGTAAAATATTACGTTACGCAATTAAGTATAGTACTTGCAACGACATCTTAAGACTAAAAATAGAACTAATGTTGATAGTTGAAATCTAAATCCGATAGATGGCGTTGTGCAAATGACGTCATTTTCTGAATCGCGGTGTTAAGATTTTCCGCGCGAGGATGACGTCCACCGTGTTTACTAGGCAAATTGGGTTTCGTTAGGTGTCTTAAAAGTTCTTGCGTGTGTCGTAAAAGTTCTTTGGTTGCTTGGTTTATCGATTTTCTAAATTGGTCGAAAAAAAAGTATTTGCTTATCTTATTGGTTTCGTTTGGTCAACTTTGGTCATTGGTTTGAAGTACGAAGTTAAGATTGTATTTGATTTACTTCGTAGTTTGAATCCAATAGTGCCAATCGTTATACAGTAAGTTAGTGTTGCCAATTCGTTGAGTCACGACCACGAACAGACGATACGTTGTCACACTAGACTGTTCGACGCACCGTTCTTTTAAGTTTGTAGGCTATTCAGTCATAAGTGTTGTTAGTTTTGTTTATTGCTTTAATTTTCCTTGAAAATGCCTCAAAGAAAAAAAACTAACCTTTCGCTGCGTAGCCGAAATGCGAAAAGGATGAGACTTTGTAGGTCTCAGGAATCGGAAGAAGATCGTGAAGCACGGTTATCTGCTAACCGAGAGCACATCGCTCTTTCACGTGAATCGGAAACGTTCACCGAAAGGGAGTCACGTTTAAGTTCACAAAGAACACGGACCGCGACTTTGCGGTCTCAAGAGAGTATCCAGGAACGCGAAGACCGGCTGTCTGCTGATCGGGAGCGCCACTCTCTCTCACGTGAGTCAGAGACATTCACAGAAAGGGAGTCGCGCTTAAGTTCGCAAAGAACTCGGACCGCGACTTTGCGTTCTCAAGAGAATATCCAGGAACGCGAAGTTCGGCTGTCTGCTGATCGGGAGCGCCACTCTCTCTCACGTGAGTCAGAGACATTCACAGAAAGGGAGTCGCGCTTAAGTTCGCAAAGAACTCGGACCGCGACTTTGCGTTCTCAAGAGAATATCCAGGAACGCGAAGTTCGGCTGTCTGCTGATCGGGAGCGCCAGTCTCTCTCACGCGAGTCAGAGACTTTCACAGAAAGGGAGTCGCGCTTAAGTTCGCAAAGAACTCGGACCGCGACTTTGCGTTCTCAAGAGAGTATCGAGGAACGCCAAGCACGTCTGTCATCTGACCGAGAGCGACACGCTCTCTCGCGCGAGTCTGAATCTCTCTCCCAAAGAGAAGAACGATTAGAAATAGCTAGACATAACTATGTAGGTGTACAAAGAAACAATGAAAGTTATCTTGCATCTGAAAGGGAAAGAATAGATGAACTAAGACGAGCAGAAACAGCAGAACAACGTCAATCTCGCCTAGAAATAGAACGAGCTCGATACCATATGAATAGAGAAACAAATAGCGGAGCTGATGAGTCCATGGAAAATGACGATGCAAATATTTTATTACCTTGGGACAATAGGGAAAAATCAGGGTTCACATATTCGTCTAGAATTAATTATGCTGGCTTTACTTTCGTGGGTGACATGAGAGAAATTTGTAATTTTTGTCATGCTTTGAAATGGAGGAAAGAGACAGATGGAATGTGCTGCTCAAATGGAAAAATTGTTCTTCCAAATTTCCAAGATCCACCACACTTACTTATAAGTCTCCTGAATGGCGATCATCCCCAGTCGAACCGTTTTTTGGATAATATTCGTTTATATAACAGTGCTTTCCAAATGACTTCCTTTGGGGCAAAACAAATAACGGAAGGACCGTTCATGCCAACCTTCAAAGTACAAGGTCAAGTTTATCACCTTATTGGATCTTTGCTGCCAGAAAATGAACCCAAATTTCTCCAAATTTATTTTGTATCCGATTACACGCAACAGCTCAATGTTAGAAATCACAATTTTCCCCAGCTCAATGCTGAGCTTTTGGGTCAACTTCAAGAATTGCTGCATCGCGTTAACCAGTACGTTCGTGAATTCAAAGCTGCATTGGAGTCAATTCCACAAGGCAGCAATGATTTCAAAATTGTTATAAGTGCCGATAGACGTCCTGTGGGTGAACACCGTGGAAGACACAATGCACCCGTCGCAGATGAAGTTGCAGTTGTTTTAGTCGACCAGGAGTGTGAGAGACGTGATATCGTGTTGCGTACACGCGACGATCGCCTTCAACGCATTTTGGAAACCCACCGAGCTTACGACGCCCTGCAATATCCACTAATCTATTGTCATGGTGAAGATGGGTACAATTTTGGGCTGTACCAAGTGAACCCTACTACGAGAGTCACTAATTATCAAAAAAAAAAATCTGCTCAACAATACTATTCCTACCTTTTACAAATAAGGCAAAACAGTTTCGTATATTTGCAACGATTTCGTGGTTTGTTCAGCCAATTTATTGTGGACATGTACGCAAAAATAGAAACTGAACGTTTAGTGTATATTCGCACTAACCAGCGACGGTTACGCGCTGAAGAATACGTGCACTTGCGGGACGCCATGCAATCAGATAATAACGTCGAAAACTTGGGTCGATTGGTTATTTTGCCATCCAGTTTCACAGGCGGTCCGCGGTATATGCACGAACGAACGCAAGATGCTTTTTGTTACGTCCGTAAATACGGCCGGCCGGACCTTTTTATAACATTTACAACAAATCCAAAGTGGACGGAGATTTGCCAGGCACTTCTCACAGGACAGGCGTCATACGACAGACATGACATTATTGCTAGGATTTTTCATTTAAAACTCAAAGTCTTGATTAATCTACTTACAAAGGAGAAAGTTTTCGGTTCAACTCTTTGTTTTATGTATAGCGTCGAGTGGCAAAAGCGTGGTTTACCCCACGCGCACATTCTTCTGTGGCTGGAAGAAAAAATTCGTCCCGATGCTATAGACAGTGTCATAAGTGCAGAATTTCCGGACTATAATGCAGATCCGATTTTGCATGACATAGTAAAAACACATATGGTTCACGGGCCATGTGGCCTCTTAAACAGGGAATCACCGTGCA
Source organism: Orthosia gothica (assembly GCA_949775005.1). Classification (NCBI taxonomy): domain Eukaryota; kingdom Metazoa; phylum Arthropoda; class Insecta; order Lepidoptera; family Noctuidae; genus Orthosia; species Orthosia gothica. Next base: position 20,492,342 of record OX459058.1, read on the forward strand.
TGAAAGATGGTCAATGCTCAAAAAAATACCCCAGAGCACTGAAAGAACTAACTATGGCTGGGGAAAATGGGTATCCGCAATACCGGCGAAGATCACCGTCACAAGGTGGTTTCACAGCTACTGTCAGATTCCGTGGACAAGAAATAATTCTAAATAATAGTTGGGTGGTACCGTATTCTCCAGTTTTGTCAAACGCTTTTCAAGCACACATTAATGTTGAAATTTGTAATAGCGTCGAATCTATAAAATATATATGTAAATATGTTAATAAAGGTAGTGATCAAGCCATGATAGCACTAAGAAATAACAACCAATTTGATGAAGTGACAAGGTATCAATCTGGCCGATACATAAGCTCTTCGGAGGCAGTTTGGCGCATTTTGAGTTTCCCTATTCATGAAAGGTATCCGCCAGTCATCCATCTTGACGTGCACCTGGAAGGCGGGCAGCGAGTTTACTTTCAGCCAGAAAATGTGGCAGAAAGAATGAACAACCCAAGACAAACCACCTTGCTCGCATTCTTTCGCCTTTGCGAAAGAGACAATTTCGCTAAGTCTCTGTTGTACAATGAAGTGCCACATTATTATACTTATAACAAGCAGCAAGGTGTTTTTAATCGCAGGAGACGTGGAACTGCTGTAGAAGGCGAGTCCGGCATTTTTAAAGAACACGTGATTGGAAGAGTATACACGGTGCACCCAAATAATGCAGAGTGTTATTATTTACGCCTTCTTCTTCACACAGTGCGAGGACCTACTTCTTTTGCTGAGCTCCGCAAAGTGGACGATATAGAATATCCCACATTTCAAGCTGCTTGCCGCGCACGGCATTTATTAGATGGCGATCAGCATTGGGATGATGCTTTAGCCGAAGCATGCGTCAGTGATAGTCCACATCGTTTGCGCCATTTATTTGCCATTTTGTTGACATTTTGTGGCCTATCGGACGCTGGGCAGTTGTGGCAAAAATATAAAGACGCGTTTGCCGAAGATTTTTTGAGACAGCAAAATATAAATAGTGAAACTTCTGACCAAGTACGTGAAAGCTGCCATAATAGGGCTTTGCTGGCTATACAAGATATAGTTACAAGTATAGGAGGGAACCCCCTCAGTCAATACGGCTTGCCGACACCGACAGTTGGTGGGGAACGAATTAATAGGGAGTATACATCTGAAATAAATTACAACCCCGAAGAGTTAGCAGAAATATTGCGAAATGGCTGTTCAAATTTGACGTCAGAACAACGTCAAATCTTTGATAGAGTATGCTGTAGTGTAGAACATTCATTAGGAGAAATGCTGTTTTTAGATGCACCTGGTGGAACAGGTAAAACTTTCCTCACTAAAGTTATCTTGGCTCAAATAAGGAGCCAAAACAAAATTGCCCTTGCCGTCGCTTCCTCAGGAATAGCTGCCACTTTATTACCAGGAGGAAAAACTGCACATACAACATTTAAAATACCAATCGACTTGGACCGCACAGAAAACCCTGTTTGCAACGTGTCTCGCAATAGTGATAAAGCAAGGGTTTTACGCGATTGCGCCCTTATCGTTTGGGACGAGTGTACGATGGCAAATCGTAAAGCTGTGGAAGCTGTAGATAGAACGTTGCGAGATATAAGACAAAATGACCGACCGATGGGAGGCTTAACGGTGCTATTCTGTGGAGACTTCAGGCAGACACTCCCTATAATACCCAGAGGAACGAGGGCCGATGAAATAGGTGCCTGTTTAAAGAGCTCTATTTTATGGCGTAGTGTCATATTAACTAATTTGAGCTTTAATATGCGAGCATATTTGGGAGGTGACGCAAACGCGCAGGTTTTCTCAAATTTACTACTTCAAATTGGTAACGGCACATACCCGACTCAAGAAGGAGGTAAAGTAACTTTAGTCGAAAGCCTGTGTTCTTCTGTTGCCTCACAGCAGGAACTCATTTCCTCTGTATACGGAGATCCATCAGAGATCTCGAACCATGACGCTGCTTGGCTATGCCAACGAGCTATTTTGGCACCTCGCAACGACCAAGCAGCAGCAATAAATTCTCAAATATTGGTACATGTTTCTGGAGAAAGTAGGGAATATTTATCTATTAACACGGTTTTAGAAGAAGGAGATGCCACCCACTATCCAGTAGAGTTTTTAGACTCTCTAAATACACCAGGTCTTCCAGCACACAAAATTTATTTAAAAGTCGGAGTACCAATCATTCTACTCAGAAATTTAAGCCCACCAAAACTATGCAATGGAACTCGGTTGAGAGTAACAAATCTCCAACGAAATGTCATCGAAGCCGAAATCTTAACAGGTTGCGGCTCCGGTGATGTTGTTTTCATTCCCAGGATACCCATTATCCCCAATAATTTTCCGTTTACTTTCAAACGTGTGCAATTTCCTGTAAGCCTCTGTTACGCTATGACTATTAATAAAGCCCAAGGCCAGACGTTATCCGTTGCGGGTGTAGACCTTACTTTTGATTGTTTTTCACACGGCCAACTCTATGTTTCTCTATCACGTGTTAGCAACCCAAACAACCTTTTTGTATATGCTCCGGGTAATTCCACCGCTAACATAGTATATAGAGAAGCATTAACGTAATCAACTATACCAAAGTCAGGACTCTTATCTAAATCATCAAAAAGGTGATATACTCTTATCTAAACGACGTTGTTTTGCTCTCGACAACCACGCGAACGAAGTCGCGGGCACAGCTAGTACATAATAAGCGGCGGAAAAAACCTACTTAAATAAGTATTCGATCACATTATTTTAACGAAGATAAATCACGCAAAATGGAACTGAATCGGTGACAGCCTCGGGTGTGGGGTGTGGGGTATCGGACAGAAACGAGATACTGTGATGTCGCGAATTCAATCCCGGCCATGTATCAATGTGTTTTTTCAATATATTTACACAATTTACGACTGCCTTGAACGGTAAAGGAATATATTGTTCAGCTTACACATTCTTAATAATGCGGCGACACGGCGACAGGTACTGTCATCTTACTTTATGTATAGTTTGGACTCACAAAATGATTTGATGTGAGGTTATTCAAGACAACAGTGAATTTCTTGTAAGAAATAGCATAGCTGTGTTTTGGATAAAATTGTGGCTGACCTTCACAATTCGCAAAAGCTAGTAGAACTAGAAATACTTGCATCGATTTAAATTTTACCTGAAAGCCTCTAAAAAACTATAAAAGTAATTGCTGTTTCGTATCTCAATAAGTTTCTTTCAGACCTTAATTGCGTGATTTAATTTTGTATACAGCAAACTTACGAACCGGTTCAAGTGTACTGTCAGTACGTCATTGTTCTCGCCAATTCTACTTGACTCATGCACATAATTTTCGAATAATTTCCCACTGAATTTAAATTTTGAAATGAAATTACGGAAGCTTATCTTGAAAATTTAAACCGTATCGTAATTTACTGAAACTGTAGGCGAAAGAACGATCTGCCTACATTATACATTATACAGGTTTTCTTCTCTGTTCGATGCCCTGGCAAAAAAGAGACAAAGCATATTCGCTCTTGATTTAAGTATTAAAAAGAACAGTTCTCGATTCGGTCGACGTGAGCGCAGAATTTCCATGCGCGGGTTCGGTTCCGGCTTCGAAATAGTCCGGTCCTCCTTGAGAGCGCCGCAGAAGCCGACGGGCCCGACCGCAATCTTTTAGATCATCGTCTATATACGTACTTACCTACTATAACACATTTTATTATTTACGACAAAGCAGGTTTGAATAACGGAGAACTAATTCGATTTCAACCAATATTGTTTGCGGTTTATAGTTTGATACATGTCCGACGTCTGTCCATCTTTTTCCTTTCGGTTACGGTTGTGAGCTGGTGAGAAATCTTCTCTCTAATTAGGAAACGTTATGTAAACAGAGATGTTGTGTAATTATCTAGTATAGCCGAAGTCCGAAGGTCCTCGACCCCGCGACAAAAGCACTGAATTGTGTAAGCTATAGTTGTTACCAATGGTTGGAGATGACAGCAGTGACGCGATGACGCGACGCGGTGACGCGGTGACGCGGTGACGCGTGGGTGACTAGCGCGGCAAGTGTGCAATATGCTTCATTTATTCACAAGTACATACCAATGAAACTAATACATATTATGTTTCAATGCGACGCGTAACAGAATAAATTGTTCGGAATAATTATGTTAATTGAGAAACGACATTCGATCTAACTTGTGACAGTCTATTTATTTTGCGGCTTAACGTTTTTTATCACTTTCAGATAGCACAATAGTAGTTTGCCACAACAATGGCTTTATTTTAAAATCGTGCAATATTTTATACAACAACAAAGTGCACTTTAACTTTACATTAACTTTAACATTAAATATTCAGTGATTTATGAACTCTTTGTAAATGAGTTCTAAATTTTTGTATACTTTTAAGATTGAGGAGATGTTAATCTATTGCAAGGGTTTGATTTAACAACTACATAATATAGTATCTACATGGCTTTTTATAAACATCAAATTATTTTTATGGGTCCATATTGGCTCACCTAAAGTTCTTTACCCGAAATTGTTCTTCCTAACGATTTGTAATCCGAATGATCACTCTTCCTAAAAATGTTCATCTTAAAGTTTTCATTCATACTATTTGTAGTGCTACTGGTGATATTCATAACACTCATGTTTCCGAAAGTTGTAATTAATAATATCATTAATGTAAACATATTTAAACTCCTACTGTTTTTTATCATAACGATTTTATCCCTAAACATAATTACCATAATATTTTCACTCATACTCAGAAAGAAACATTTACCAAGTGTAATAAAAAATATATTTGGGTAGAAGATGATATTTATAGTTTTAATTTGAGGGATGATTATTATTTGGGGCATGCTTTACATAACGTAGTTGTGTCTATTGTTAAGTTCATGTCGGTGTATTATCATTACGTGCATGTTTGTGTTAATGCTTTATAATATAGAGAAAAATTATTTAAAATCATTTAAAACCAGTTGCGGAGGATTAAAATTACACGTACATGGATTTACATATGAAAAAAACCGAAAAACAGTGGATAAACAATATTAGGCGTGTGAATTAAGAAGCAACAAAAAGTATAAGTGTAAGGTTAAAATTTTGATTATATGCCGTTGATTTTTGGCGCGGATAGGGTAGAGGGGAGATGGGGGGAGGTTTGGCTACCCCTCAGTACCACACCAACCACTCGGAGCCCTATAGTTATGGAGATATCCATGGTTAAAGTTTTCAGGTTAGAATAAAAAAATCCATAAATTTCCATCGATTTAAGGGGCGCGAAAGGGGGAAAAGGAAAGGAGGGTAGAGGGGCTACCTCACTGTACCATCCAAACCCCACGGAACCCCATGGTTATGGAAGATATCCATGGTTAAAGTTTAAGATTTAAGTAACTAAGTCGACGGAGCCCCGCTGCGCGACGCTCCTATTTCTGTCTGCAGGGTCTAAAGTAACCTAACATGAAGGAGATGACGGTAGATGCGTTTCAGATTCAGATTCAGATTCAGATTCATTTATTTGCAAAAACATGTGTAGATAATATACAATTATACATGGTATGATTATAGGTATAGGCTCGCTCACTTCAGCTTCCGTCATCTCGTTCGAACCTAACCTATCCGTGTCGGGGTGCCCTAAGTTCCCGAGCTCGCTTCGCTCGCTCTTGGACTAATTCTAATTTTTTTACCTCACGAAAAATATACAAAAAAACATAACATTGCCGAGTCTTGAAAATTTTTATAAAGCTTTCTATTTATGAGTACTACCTACAAAAATAAAATGAACTTCCAAATCAACGGCAAATATGATAGAATTAAATATATATTGAATTTTAAAGCAAAATACAGCAGTAAAAGTGATTATTTGAAAGCTATAGCCGCTAATATTAAACTAATTTAATTGAAATGTGTATATGAAAACATGTATTTATTTGACTACTTGTACCATGGTACCTGTTATTCTTATATGTTAAACATGTTATTTTAAAATAAAGTTACGCAAAACTAATGTATATAATACTGATTATTATGAATAAAAAGAAATCTAAACAAAAAAGATATGACTTTGAATAATAGTGTAAAAGATAGTTATGTTGAGAAAATATAGGAAAACAAATAAAAGTATAATAAATGTTTATTGCTACTGACATTATGAAGTTGAATGCTTCTGAATTATGAACATTAGAGACAGAGTAGTTAGGAATTGTGATTGTTAGGATGAAAAATGTTAGGAAGAACATTTTCGGATTTCCAATTATCGGAGTTGAAAATTTAGGTGAACTTTGGCGCACCCTATTTTTATGTCAGCTACAGGCCGAGTGTCTCACCTCTAAATTATCGCAGAAATAATGTGACAAATTGTAAAGCACGCGTAATCTGCTGTAATTGGTTGAATGAATTTTCAGCAGCCAATCACAGCAGTGAACGCGTGAACAGCGCGAACAACAGTGACAATTTGTCACATTAATTCTGCGATCATTTAGAGGTGAGAAACTCGGCCATAGTTGAGTATATAATACTCAAAAACCCATTCACAGGCTAGCCTGCATATCTCTGTTCTCTACATCCGGATAGCAATGAGTAGTCATTAAATAAATAGTTCCATTGAGGATTACGCACGCTATTTACCTTGTACTCGTAGACCGCCACTACGAGTACGCCGACTGCAGATCAGGCCCCATCACTATAATCATATAAATGCCGTACTACAACTGCTCTACTATTGAGATTATAAATGAGCAATTTAAAGTAACCGAGTACAGGAACTAGGGAATAACAGTTAAAAAGATGAGTAGTGGTTATCAATAGGTAGTTTTTATGAGTTTTGAGAGCCAGGTAAAATGTTTTTTCCCTGTACTATTTCCGTAATTGAATAAAAAATCTTTTAAGATGATGTTTGTTTAAATGAAGTTTGATTCGGCCAAGTATATTGTAGTCAAGGGACTTGACCAAATTGGTTGGAGGGAAACACCCAGATTTGCCCAAGCACAGTTGTCTTGCAAGCAACAATGTCGTCGTGTCTGTGAGACTTGCTAAGGGCCGATTTCACCAATGAAACTAATCGCGATTAATTCAACTTAACTCAGGTTATGCAAATACAGCGTTCTGATTGGTAGTTTCTCAGCGGTCTCAACCAATCAGAACGCTGTATTTGCATAAACTGAGTTAAGTTGAATTAATCGCGATTAGTTTCATTGGTGAAATTGGCCCTTAATAAACCACTATTTTATGAGTCAGCTTTATAACCTATAGGTGCTTGTGGAACTTAATGTAGTACCTACAGAATCACCAGGATGCAGGATCTAGTAAATAATTGGTATGTCGAGCATTTAAGGTTACACTAGTCGATCATTCTTCCATACAAACGTAGTTTGGCGATTACTCCACTTTTAGACGACGTACGTTAAAAAAAAAAAAACAATTTGTCTCATCATTATCTAGCCTTGTATGGAAAAAAGTAAAAAAATACAATATTTGAAAGTAATGAGCGATGAAAGTTCCATATTTCAACACTAATCTTAACGCATCTTTGGACGGAAATAAATACCATAAGAAAAAGGAAAATTGCAAAACGGCCTCCATACAGGGATATATGGCGAATGCAAATAATTTTATTTTTAAAAATATACATTTATTCGGTTTTTCATGATATCTATACTCCCAAAGGTCTGTTTTTTAAATTTCGTGCGCTCGTTTTCGTCCTAAATCATCATCCATTTCGATACAAATTTGCAAAAGTGCTAATTCGTACGCGAACTAGCTTCTTACTGCTCATCACATCATCTATCTCTTTCGCACGTGTTGTCGGATGAGATAGCATGCATTTTAACCTCGCGCACAAAATAGTTCGTGCCGTCGACTAGGGGAACTTTAAATGTATAACCGGAGCTTGTGGTAAATACGACTTTTAAAAGCTTAACATGATTGTTTTTTAATTTGCTTGCATAATTTATTTCACAACATATCATTGTAAAGCAATAAAATATGGATACCTTGCACTGGTCATATGTTTGGACACAATATAAAAATGTAGTTTTGTTGAAAACTTCGTCATAAAATCACGCCTTTTTACCTTGGGGGTAGGCAGAAACTACAGAATGCCACCTGCTACGTACGATCCTTATATTATGTACTTAAAAATTTTGCTTCGTTTACTTTGAAAAATACAAAAAAACAAGTTAAAATGCAATACCTAATGTGTTAATATTTTCAAGTACTTTTAGAACCATTAAGACGGTACCCTGACCAAAAAATCGGCATGAGATATGAGCGTTCCTATTGGTCTAGCGGCACTGGTGGCGCATGAATTACAGTAGTGAATACGCCCAGATTTTAGAATAAAATCTTTATAAAATCGAATTTTGGTCTTTTGAAAAAAATAATTCTACAAAAATGTTCGTTATTAAATTGTCTATCCATTAGTGTTAGTGCAAAAAATAATCAATGAACACTTTACGAGGAGATGCATAATATCAATTATTATTTCTCATTTTTATGTTTTTTTAGAAGTAGATTAGTGAAATATATATACAACATTTAAAAAAAAACTAAATCTACCATTTTAGAATCAATAATATGTAGAAATTTAAAGTATTTTTATTAATTGATATTTCTTTTTAAATAACGAGTAGATAGCTCCTAAAAACAGCACAAAAAACGGCTTGCGCGGCGTTTTGCTCGGGGTACCGCCTTAAATAGATAGATATTTTGAGTATGATTCTTAGCCGAAGCTCACTAAGAATAAAACAAACACTGATCCAAAGCGACGAATGCCGAAGATAGATAAAGCTCACCTCCAAGAAACTTTTGAACACAAAGACGAGATTATTATCTGAGTTCATGGTTCAAATAACTCATTGTTCGCTTTGTGTCGCAAATACAGTGCGTATACACTAACTATTATATCGTACCCTCGGAATGAAACAGACCTAACTCAAAAAATGCAACTTGTGGGAAATGACAAAAAAGTCTTAGGTTCAGTTTTTTGATCCGTAGTTAACCCAACCAGTGGTTACATATGCTAACCAATGGTTGTAAAATTCGGTAAAATACTCTTTTTCATCAGTTGTTAACCTCCAGTCTTCTTTTCGACTGTAGGTATTTTTTTTGTACTAAAATGACCCATGTACAGGCTGTCCCTTTCTTGCTCATAATTCGGGCTGTTTTTCACCACAGGGTTTTAGAGTAGAAGGCTTTTTAAGGTCAGTTTTCAGCAAAATCAGAAGTTACAGGCATTTAGACTTAGGTCACTTTCACTCTAAGGGTGCTAATATATAATCTAATCGTACGTACTCGTACTTATACTTGAGCTGTCAGTTTTCAGAGTCTATTCATACATCACACGGAAGTTATCGCCAATCGAATGTGATGGTCTTTAATATGATTTGATTGAACACTGCATCCGCGTTTAGTACTAATATAATGTGAAACGTACTAATGAATCTCGTAATCTCCTTTTGAGCATGTATCAACATCTATTAGAAAATATGATTTATATCTAGTCATTAAATGAGAAAATGGGTCAAAATGTCTTCTGTTGGACATGTTTAGCTAATGTAAAGGAAAATAAAAATAGGTATACACTTATGTAATTATTTATTTTATAATTAATGTACACACAGTATAACACATAAAGACAACACACCAAGAGATAGAGTACAAAGGTGTTTGTAGACATAGCGGCTTAAAGTTAGAATTAGGTCGATTTAGGAGCAGGATTCCTCCACTTTCTTAGGATATTTTCCAAACCGACAAGGAAAAGTCAGCATCTTTAGGACCCAAAGAATGGCTCTGGGCGGCAACAAACCGTTTGGCATCGGTCAGGAGCTTTATAAGAAGGTGTTTTATACGATGATAGTGATACTATAGGGATAATAGTAGATTATGACAAGGGGGTAAAGCAGTGTCTTACGTCACAGGCGGCATATTGAACCCTGGGCGTAACGAGGAAGTTATGCAGAGTCCGTCCCAGAGTTACGGAGAGAGAGTGAAGCGAGGGGTTCAAGTTGCCCAAGAGCAGTTATGCACTGCATCCGATCCGAATCCGAGAAATTCCGGTTCCGCTGTCGCCGCAGTATTTCTTGTAAGCTTACGCACTATATCCGAACTCTACCCGTCATAATTCAGAACATTTTGAATTCGGATAGAACTCGGAACTCAAATTACAGACTTGGAGTAGATGTAGTGCGTAACCACCCTGACTCCTGCTCTTGTTGTTCTCCATTGAATGAAATCGTCATAGCCTTTTCCGTATCTGTGTTTTGATTTTTACAGTAGTAGATTATTAATAATCTCTAAAGCGTCTGTTTTGATAAACTCTGGAGTATTTATTTATTTATTGAACAAGGCTATAATTAGGGTTTGCAATTCGAATATTCCATTATTCGAATAACCGGTCCAATTTCATTTTCGAATAATTCATTTAAATTCTCCGAATATTCGAATAGTTAATAATGTAATAAATAAAGGTTCTTTTTTTCTATTGATAGGCTTGCGCTTGACCACAATCTCACCTGTTGGTAAGTCGACACGAAGCACGCGTGCCTAGAAGAAACTATTCACTCTTGACTTAAAGTCTCCCAGGTTGTAGCTATCAGGCAATACAGACTCTAACAGTAAAAATGAAGAAATAAATAAATAACAGTGAATTCCACTCTTTTGCTGTGCGCATAATAAAAGTATCCCTAAAACGTTTGGTGCGTATGGGTGGGATCGCCGTACGTCTTGTAGTCCGATGATGGAACGGGCTAGAAGGAATTAGTTCATGCAATTCCAACGCACACTCCCCAAAATGTAACCGATAAAAAACCGACAGGCTGGCAACTCGGCGCCGATGTTCAAGGCTCTGGAGCCTAAACTCAACCAGTATCTCATTTCCGGTAAGCCTCTTGGCCCGTTTTTCTTTCGACTCAAGTGCATTCAGCTGCCCCAGAGATGAGTGCAGTACTCCATGCATGATCTAATTTGCGCTTGATACAAATTGAGCAACTTTTCTGCGGTGAAGTACCGTTTCACCTTCGCAAGGATCCCCAACTTTTTGGCAGCCAGCTGAGCTTCGGCCTCAAGGAATGTACCAAAATTGAGGGTCGATGACAGCGTAACGCCAAGAAGCTCAAGTCGGTCCGTTATCGGCACGGTCACACCTTGGCAAGAAGGAGCTGGGTAGAACTGGCTCTTTTTAGCGGAAAACAGACACGCCTGGGTCTTATTAGCATTGAACTTGACCAGATTGGCAATTGGCATCACCCCATTCGGAGACTGCCATCAAGGACAGATTCAAGCGCCCAACCACGATCTCTCGGAGAGACCGGATCTGAGGCCCATTAGCGCGGGCGTTGGTCACTTATCTCTCAGCAACAATGCTGTCGTCCACATACCCAAAGGTGCCGGGTTTTAGCAGATCGTTTATGTGAAGCAAGAACAATATTGCTGAGAATACCGACCACTGAGGAACCACGGCATTAATATCCAGTTGTTCAGACGAGCGGCCATCAATAATCACTCGGATGGACCGGTCCCTCAGGAAGTCTGCAATCCGAAACCGGGCAGACCGAATGAAGAAGCTTACCAATAAGGCTTTTATGCCAGACTCTATCAAAAGCCTTCGAGGTGACCAGGGAGACGGCAAACGCTTCCCCGTTCCTTTCGATGGCCTCACTCCAGATGTGAATGGCCTACGCTAGAAGATTGATCCAGTTGATCGATTTTGGCGGAAGCCATATTGGCGGTCACTGAGGATGTCATTAGCTTCTAGGTATTCCAGGAGCATAGAGTTGAGTACCCGTTCCATACTCTTGCGGTGGCTTGGGTCTTTAGTTGGTCGGGTCAGCCCGACTGCCCTTCTCTTGGCACAGGCTGAACTGTTACTGTTAGCCTTCTTCCAAGCATTTGGCACTTTTCCAGTCTCATACGAAGGGCGAAACAGGCTTGTCAGGATCGGAAACAGTTCAGGCGCACAGGTTCTAAGATCCATTGCTGGAACCCCGTCGGGGCCACTAGATTTGTTCAAGTCGAGGTTGCGCAGCACTCTACGAACGTCCTTGTGATGGATGCAAATATCCAACATACTCGTTTCATAACATTACTTCCATCTTTGGGAAAACTCCTGGAGCGCCTTATCGTTCCACGTTTGCTACCGGACGGACCAAAATTTCATAACAATCAATTCGGTTTCACTACTGGAAAATCTACCGTAGACGCGGCCCTTACTGTTAGGAAAATAGTAAATACCAGGCCCCTCAGAAAGTATTGCGAAAAAAAGTTTTTATATATGGGAGACTGGCCAGTTATAATGTTTTTCGAAAATATGATTATTCATAAGTAAAAATAAGTAAGTTCCAATTTCAAAATTTCCCTCCACATTTTTTGCGAGTTAATTCAAAGTATTGTGTCTCACTGAAATATGGATCTGCGCCGGGAACATTTTAGAGCTATGATTTTATACGATTTCAAGTGTCGCCTGAAACCGGATGAATCGTACGATAGACTTCAAATGGCATTCATGGATGAAGGCCCTTCCAAGGCAACCGTGTATCGTTGGTATAACGAATTCAAGCGCGGTCGACCAACTTTGGGGGATGACGAAAGAAGCGGTCGCCCTTTGACGGCTGTTACCGAAGAAAACGTGCTAGCAGTGAAAAATTTAATCCAAGACAATAGGCGAATTACATATCAGGAGATTCAACACATATTGAAGATTGGATCGGGAAGCGTTCACGAGATTCTACACAGCCATCTTCGCGTGAGGAGGATAGTATCACGCTGGGTGCCGCACAACCTCACCGATGCTCAGAAGCAGGCCCGGGTGGAATGGTGCCGTGATATGCTTAACAAATTTGAAGCAGGCTCGTCTCGGCGTGTTTACGACATCGTTACAGGTGATGAGTCCTGGATTTATCAATACGACCCAGAAACCAAGCGCCAGTCGACTGTTTGGGTGTTTCAAAATGAGCCAACGCCTACCAAAGTGAAGCGATCTAGAAGCGGGGGTAAGATTTTGATCGCTAGCTTTTTTAATTTGACTGGCCACTTGGTATCAATTCCCTTACGGGATCAAAGAAGCATTAATGCCGAATGGTATACTACCAAATGTTTGCCAGAAGTTTTCTCTGTTATAAGCAACAAGCGACCAAACACAGGGCTCCGCGGGCTACTGCTCCACCACGACAATGCACCTGCGCACACCGCACTCAAAACGAGGGACTTCCTGGACAGCACGCCAGTCAAACTCCTGGGTCACCCTCCTTACAGCCCTGATCTAGCACCGTGTGACTTCTTTTTATTCCCAAAAATAAAAAATCAGCTCAAAGGGATACAATTTTCGTCGCCGGAAGATGCGCTGGCTGCGTTCGAGCAGGCTGTAAACGAGGTGTCTGCGGCGGACTGGAAAAAGTGTTTTGAAAACTGGTTTAGGCGCATGAATCTTTGTATAGAGGCTGGTGGAAAGTACTTTGAAAAGATTTAATAAAAATATATGTACGTATAGAACAATTTTTTTTAGTTTCGCAAAACTTTCTGAGTGTCCCACGTACATCTGAACATAAGTACGTAATTGGGATTTTTCTAGATATTTCTGGGGCTTTTGATAACGCATGGTGGCCAATGCTATTACTTAAAATGAAAACTCGGGGCTGCTACAGAAATATATATAATCTAGTTTACTCTTACTTTTTAAATGGTTCCGCGAAACTCAAACTCGGTCATCATTCCATGTCGAAGTCTCTCACCATGGGATGTCCTCAGGGTTCGGTTATTGGTCCACTTTTATGGAATTTAGGCTTTGATGATTTCCTCGCGATTCCGCTTCCTAGCGGCTGTTCATTAACCGGTTACGCGGATGACGGTCTTCTGCTTATTCAATCAAGTACTCGAGCTGGACTCGAGAACTTGGCTGACACTTGCCTACGATTAATATCTCAGTGGGGCGATCGAAACCGCCTGACCTTAGCTCCGCACAAAACTTATCAACTCATTTTGAAGGGTTATCTTAAATCGTGTCCTACTATTAAATTTAATGACGTTCCCGTAAAAAGGAAGCAGTCCGTGTGCTATCTTGGTCTAGTATTAGAGAGGAATTTTGCATTTATAGATCATATTAAAATAGTCGGTGAAAAAGCAAAAAAAAAATTCTATGCCTTAACGAGAATATCTAAATCTACGTGGGGTCTATCTTTTTTAACTTTAAAAACTATTTATGGGGCTACTAACTTGGGTTGTATGTGCTATGGAGCGCCTGTTTGGGCTGATAGGGCCACCATAGGGGCGGTACGACGTAAATTACTTCAAAGTCAGCGTTTGGCTTTGATATTCTTATGCAAAGCGTACAGGACGGTTAGTACTGAGGCCTTACCGATACTTGCTGTGTACTTCCGGTTGACCTTGAAGTGCAGCGACGTGCTGCAATGTACTATTCCGCACGAGAGACCACGGACGCGAACTTTTTAACGCGGAGTGACCGTGAGAAAATCTCTAGATTATTTAAACCACCTATTGACGTCTGGGAGGAACTTTTATCCGAATGGCATTGTAGGTGGGATAATTCCATCAAGGGCCGACACCTCCACCAATTCTTTCCATCCGTTCGCGTGCGGCTGGCCAGCAAGTGGCTGGAAGTGGATCACTGTGCTGCCCAATTTCTCACGGGACATGGTAACTTTAAAAGTAAATTATTTTCTTTCAAGCTCGTTGCCTCTCCTTTATGTCAGTGTTCTACATCTGACTGCGAATATGTACAATTTGCACATCATATCTTATGGGAGTGTATTCTTTGGCAGAATGAACGTAATATTATGTTGAATAATGTACAGGCTGTATCAGGAGTTGTTTACTATACTGACCTTGTGGAAACTAGAACAAATTGCCGTGCGTTCAAGCGTTTTTGCCATACCTATTATTGGAACCAAATATAACAGCTCACAATTTTAGGACCCATTAAAATGTATTAATGCTATTTTTTTTTATCCGTGGTGCTAGGGAACAGGGCTTATCCCATGGTCCTTATATGACCATTTGTGCCTATTGGCCTTGTTTGTTCTGTCTCCTGCTTGATATGGAGGGAAGTGGAAATTTACATTTTTTCCTACTCCTCCGTTATTAATTTCTGATTAATTTCGTTGCGGGATCCAAGACAGTTAAATTCATTCTCCGGGACTTCGTCGAGCTTCATTGCCTCGGCGCTTTTCTGGTGGTCGCCACTGTTGATTCTGGCTTTCAGGAGTTGCAGTGGTTTGGGAATAGTGCGGTGGGATTGTCCCAATAAAAAAATAAAAAAACCCGTTTCGCATCCATCAGGAAAAGGAAGGGGCCGCGCGTCACCAGAATCCAGACGTGAAGATTCCACAAAAAGAAAGGCAAACAAGTTTGCTTTTTCCTCAGCAGAGTGGGCCAATGATCCGTCGGGTTTCACCAGCAAGATTCAACCGACTTAACCATTGACCAAAACGCTTTACTACCAGCTGGGTATGAGGCAAGTTTGGTCACAATACGGCTTATGTGGTCAAACCGAGCCCTTCGCATCACCTTCTTGCAGGACTTGGCAGTCCTATTGATGGCACTCTTCCGCTGACTAACATCCCTTGCTTTGTGCGTCCTAGCGTCGACCTATGCCAGGTACGCCTCATGTTTAGCGGGTCGGCGCGTTTGCACTTGGCGCCAAACCATGGCCGCTCAACGCTAGACATTGCTACGTCAGAGAACGGAATGTAGTACTCCATTCCCTGACGCAACACATCCTTCACGGCGTCCGCGCACGATGAGGCATCATCAGCCGAAGTGAAGTAAATAGGCTGCCAAGCATAAGATGCGAAGAAAGAACGCATCCCATCCCAATCTGCTGACTTGTACCGCCAAACCCGCCGAGCGCCTCTTATGATGGGATCGGGCGGCGAGTGGACGGATATAGACAATGGTCGGAACTACCCAACGGTTACTTATCTAAGCTTACTCTGTAAAACTATAAACATGTTATTTTTTATTAATGAATAAACAACAAAGTTATTTAAATGCTTGATTTTATTTGAAAAGTATTATACTGCAATTAAACCATACCCCCCTTCACCAGTATAGCTGTTCTTGTTTATGTTGAATGAATAGATATTATATGATTTTCAATAAATTAAAAAAAAATCGTGGTATAGCCGAATATTCGAATATTTAGCTCTAGAAGTATTCATTTTATTCGAATAGTAAAATTTAACGAATAGTGTAAACCCTAGCTATAATCACTCGACATTTTTTGTCATCACGAATATTGCAATAAAAATCACTGAAAATCACAGCATCATACACCGTCTTTTGTTTTTCCTTTGAAATCGCGCTATTTTTAACCGACTTTCCAAAAGGAGGAGGTTCTACTTTCTGTTTTTTTATGCAGGTTCACCGATATTTCCCTCAATTGTGGAACAACTTTTTTTTTTTTTTGAAAGAATATGTTCCGAAATTGGTCCCATTTTAATTTGGTGAAGGTCCGATGAAGAACTTCGGAGATATACAACAGAACTCATCGATAAAAACATTATCATAGGCATATCTCTCGGGATTGCTGCAATGGCATGTCTGTTTATTTTTTAAACCATTTCATAACATAATATCACGCCAGTACGCTCTAAAGGGGTACGCAGATCTCTCATTTCACCGGTTATGTTCAAGTTTTATGTTATTCGGGTAATCTCTTCTGCCGTTATAGGTATTTACTAAACAATTTTCCCAGTAGGTAGATACAACTCAAAAGGGAAAAATATAATAACTTTATTGCAAAAAAATATCACCGACTTCCAAATAAAAAAACTACAAGGTGAAAAATTACTTTATTTTTGGCAGTCGGTGTCTTTCGTAGGTACCATCTTTTGCGATCCAAAAGTAAAGTACCGACTTCCAAAAGTGAAGTTATTTTATTACCCGAGTAGTATATCTCTAAGTATATCTATTACCCGAGTACCGAGTACTGTTTATGGTGGCCAGTTCGATTTTCGAACAAACCTCTTATAATGCCATATGGGATTCTTTTTACCGACGAAAGAAATAAAAACTTTTTTTGCAAAAAATACTACCGACTTCCAAATAAAAACTTCAAAGTGAAAAATAACTTTATTTTTGGAAGTCGGTGTCTTTCGTAGATACCAATTATTTGCGATATGGACACCGACTTCCAAAAATAAAGTTATTTTTGGAACACGGCCAGTACGGCCGTGCGCCCGCTCGGAACCAGAATATCAATATTGAACCTCCCTTTGAATAGTTTTGTTTGCAAAATATTTTTGTTCTACAGTTTGAAGACATACCAGCCATCCATATTTCTCTACAAAAAAATATTTCAATCATCCAAGTCGTTTTGGAGGAGTATCCAAAAGTAGCAAAAAAATATCGTGTTGGTAATTATTTTTTTAAAGCAAATTATTAGTTACACGAAAAAACCATGTTTCACAAATAATGTACATGATTCAATAAGAAATATATATATTTTCCAAACCTTTTAACCTAGCCGTTACTAACCCCGAGTTTCTCAACTTTAAATTATCGCAGAATTTATGTGACAAATTGTCAAGCACGCGTTACCTGCTGTGATTGGCTGTTGAACATTCATTCAATCAATCACAGCAGATAACGCGTGCTTGACAATTTGCCACATTAATTCTGCGATAATTTAAAGGTGGGAAACTCGGCCTAAGGAGTGTTTTAGAAAGTAACCGTTTTACGGCACTAAAGCGGTGGAAGACCCTTAAGAGCTAGGCAATGCTTTATTTTACGTTGAGATTGCATGATATGTAATTGGACATTGTCGAGCAGGTTGTGTGAAAATACTTTTTAATACGTATTACAAAACCAACTCATAAATAGTAAAAGCATTCGTAACATAAATAAACTTTTAGTTGTTACTACCGCGTCGTCGGTTCCTGTTAGTCGGAATCCAGTCAGTGGTTACTTTTGCCCAATTCTGTTGCGACATGCGGCAGATGTGGCCAGCCCAATTCCACGTTAGTTTGGCGGCTGTTTTGCCTACGTCTGCGATTTGTTCTTTGGAACGAAGTATACTGTTCCGAGTGCGATCTATGATTTTGACTCTGAGAATATTTCGTTCCATCGCTCGCTGGCAGACCACGAGTGCGCACTTTTGACGTTTCGTTAACGACCACGTTTGCGCTCCATAGGTGAGTGTAGGAAGGATGCACATATCCATGAGTTTCCTTTTTAGGGAGAGTGGAAGTGATCCTTTCATTAGGTGTTTCATCGACCTATAGCTCTTCCATGCGTTTTCGGTGCGTCGAGCAACTTCTTTATCTTGTCTCGCTTGGAAAGAGACTATTTGGCCGAGGTATATGTACTCATGGACATATTCAACCTCCACACCCCCAATGTCTACTTTGCGATTCGTGATGTTCGTCATTAATTTCGTTTTCGTCATATTCATTTTGAGTCCGACCTCGTGGCACAGTTGTTCCAGCATAAGGCTTAACTCAGCCGCTGAAGACGAGAAAAGGACAATGTCGTCGGCGAAGCGTAGATTTGTTAATTTTCTGTCTCCAGCGACAATGCCCTTGTCCCGCCAGTGTATACCTAAATTTTGGAAGACTTCTTCAAGCGTTGCTGAGTGTTGGTGACAGCGGAGCGGAAAGAGATGGCGTGACGAATTAGACGTCTATCTGAACGACTGGCCAGATATAGCTAGAGATAGCGAAAAATTGAAAGACGGAAGGGAGGCCTTTGCTCTGCAGTGGGACATAACAGGCACATAATAATAATAATAGTTGTTACTACCTAAAATAGGCAAGTTGTTTAGTAAGGTACCTATAACGCTAGAATAGATTATACCCGAATAACATGAAACTTGAACATAACCGGTGAAATGAGAGATCTGCGTACCCCTTTAGAGCGTAATGGTGTGATGTTATGTTATGAAATGGTATAAACAATAAACAGACATGCAATTGCAGCAATTCCAAATGATTTGCCGTTATTTATTGAAGAGTTCTGTTGTATATCTCCGTAGTTCTTCATCAGATCTTCACCTAATTAAAATAGGACAAATTTCGAAACATACTCTTTCAAACAAAAAAGAAATTGCCAAATCGGTCCACAATTGACGGAGATATCGGTGAACATACATAAAAAAACATACATGAAGTCGAACATAGAACCTTCACCTGTTTGGTAAGTCGGTTAACAATGTAAATAATAGGTCTAGTCACAAGCCCACTGTGACACTTCAATAAAATATTGCACACTTATTGTATAACTCATACATTCTCAGCCCAGCACTATTAAAATGGAAAACTACAATTGAAACATGGAAATAAAGTCGGTATTCTTACACGATATAATATTCGATTCCAAGACAATGGATAGAAGTATTATGTATTCATTCGATTTATATGTTGTCACATTAGTGCTGTGGAAATGTTGTAGAGTTACCGCTTCTGGTCACAAGAAATATTACACGTCAGGCAACATGGCGGACGCCTCGCAACGGACACACACACAAACGGCCTATCTATTATGTAAAAATGGCATTCATAAATCATCTGTGTGATCAATTTACACTGTATGGCCATGCAGTGTGGGCAGAATGAGTTTAGGCGATAGATTTGAATAAAAATAACAGGCGGCCCATGTTCTGGTTCCTTTCGCAATAACAATCGGTCACATATGCATATTTAAATATAATAATTTGTTATCATTACTATTAAATTGAAAGTTTCTCAGCCGGTCCAACAATAGACCGTTTGTTGTTAATAGATTACATTCTCTGGAAGCAATAAACAATTTAATTATCTGTTAATATATAACTTAAGTGTAAAGTATTGTTAATTTATGTACTTACGCGTATATAACAGTCCTCTCGTTGTTCCATCGTTCCAAAAGCATCTAGGAAGTCTGCAACTGTTGAAAGTATACAATATTAAAGATGTCAATGTATCATAACTGCAATGAAAGTAAACAAGCAAGTGTAAAATAATAATATAAAGAATATTTAAACTTCGGTAACCGCCGTACGGTGACGCAACCCCAATGACTTCCGCGCATAAATATAGTAGTTTTTACTTCAGCGTATACAAAGTGTCATAGTTGATTACGGTATCTATGTACGCCGTACGGTACTGAGGAGCCGCCGTGCGACTGCGAGGCTCAGCAGAGAGAGGCACCGAGCCTATCAAACCGATACATCATTAATTAATACCGAACTGTCATGGGAAGTGTTGCCCAACACAATTTGTGGACAGACGTAGGATTGATGACCCGCCTGTGTCGCACCGAACGATAGCTCGCGGATGAGCAGATTAACATATCGTTACTAAACAAAGATGCTAAGAATAATGAAATTCGTGAAATTGCAGCACGGTGATTGTTTAATATTTGTTTATTCTGTGATTCAGAACATTTCAATTTACGTAATGTTGCCAACAATCTGTCTGGCGTCCCAATATTCGTCAATTCTGAAGTAATAACCTGTCTTGACGAGTCAAGTGATTTACATGAGTAATCTGTTCAACGTAGACTACTGGATCTGCATTTTTAATGTGCGTATGCTCAAATCAGTCGTTTAATAGCGCAAGACAATCTAAAGTGAATAGGCTCTAAAGTTACTTCCATTACGGAGACGCATCGCGTTTCGTCACCGCGACTGGTTTCTAAGCGGCTAAGTTAATGTAAAGATATTAGTCTTTCTTGTTTATATTTTCTTACTACACACATATTCTCACTCATTGACCAACACGTGATTCATCAAATTACCTACTTGCAATGTGCATATTGTAGTTTAATAATTATGTACTGAGCTCCATTTTCAATACACACAAAGATTTAATTGGTTTACTCATAAATCAAAATATTATCTTGTATCTATTTTGGTTACTTGGTAACAGGTAATTTAATAAGTCTAGTTGACGTCCTGGGAACCTTATGATAGGTCATATCGTGCGCTTACTAATGAGAGCACGCCGAACACCGATTCTTTGAGCGCAGCGGACTACACAATGGACCGGAAACCGTTCTAATAGGGAAGAGTAGTCGCACTCACTCGTATGAGCGCATGAGTTCATCTGATGTGCTCGATTGTTGTCAGTCATCGTTGGCAATCATAACTTCCACGATTTGTCGGTAATTCAGCAGTCCTTGTCACCATTCTACGAACATGTTTCATAAATATGTACTACGAATTAAGAAATATTATGTTATTTCTGTGCCTGAAATAATTTCCAGAGATAAAAATATTGAAACTACAGCAACAGCCTTTAGAGTCTCTGCAGCTCTACAGTCGAGCCATTTCCAGAGTTTTATGAACATTCCTTCCTTGATAAACATCTCAAAGATAAGATGGTTAATTGAAATCTATAAAATACAGTAATTTACGTTTTGAGAACACTTTTATGATGCGTACAGCTAAGGAGTGGTTTTACCTACCGGAGTCTGTGTTTCCCGATGGTACTATTATTTATTACAATCTAGGGGTATTTAAGTCCAGAGTGAATAGGTTTCTTCTAGGCAAGTGTGATTCACCGTCGACCTCATCATCGCTTACCAACAGGTGAGATAGTGGTCAAGCGCGAGCCTATTTTAAATAAAATTATAAAATTAAGAACCCCGACAAACCTATATCTATAATAGGTTTGTTTTTGACATTTTATTTCTAAACCTGCTATCATTACTGCTGAAATATCAGAAGCCCATATAAAAGATCGTATCTCAGCGCAGGCCATTAACAGTTTTGTAAGCAGGGCGTTAGAAATCTACCCACATCGATATCTTTATAAACTAAATGCAAACCACTTTATAATTTATTCTAAACTAATAACCGATAAACTTTTGATCGTTTTGATAGACGATTAATGTTAAGGCAGGTGGACGTTACAAGCTACTCGGTACAATGCCACTGCTGATTATAATGTTTTAGCTTTGAAATCTCTGTATGAATAGGCCAGAGCAGTAACTTGTAGTAATTTATTATTTAATAGTTAATTATGTGACGTTTAATCAAACCGGAGCAAATTATATGACATCAATGGCGTCGCTTGTAGTCGTAGCGTCGCGTAGCTGCCGCTACGAAAAGGCAATATGATTACTTCATCTTATACGAGTATGTTGACAAAATAATTATTTGAAAAACAATTGATGACATATACTATTGCAGCTTTCCGTCTTTCAAGTGTACAGATCAACCCCAAGGATTGCTCGTAGCACTTCCGCCTAGTAAATCTCGTAGCGCTACGATGACACAAAATTTACAATAACTAAAATTCGCCTTACTAGCTGATGGTTGACTCAACTTATTAAATTCAAGTTAAGTATCGTATATTTTACCCTCTTTGACCCAGAATAGCCCCAAATAATTCCATGTATAGCAACTTGCATACTTGATGTTTCCCGTGTTTTCAAGTTGTTAATTAAATTTTTTAAACATAAGCTTGATCAAAGCTCTGATAGTCAAGGACTAGTAACTTTTACAGTTCTGTTACTGCTTAAAGAACTTTCTTTGAAAATTACTGTTGAACCCTGAAGAAGCAGTCAAATCAGCATGGAAAAAATATAAAAAACCGCGAATGGCTGACGTGTTACGTAAACCTATCACTTGATTTCATTCCTAACTCGTGACTATAATGAAAAAGCGCGCAACTATTCCATAATAACTATATAATCGTACGTTAAAGACAGCGTCACACTGCATCATGTGGGAAATATGCCGCCCATGTAAGGAAGCAGAAATGAACGCGTGATTGACAATATTCACTGTATCTAATTGTTAAACGTTAATAAAGGAATTAGCGTGCAACTCGCTTGTCATACAATATGTCTTTGTAAATGTAATTATATCGGTGATTAAAACATAGAGTATGCCGCAATCAGTCTGTATTATTTATCGGCGCGGTTTTTTTTCACTCAGAGGATGTGTGTCAGTACATAATAAAAGTACTTATTTATATATTACCTCGGTACGTGTCTAGGTAATAACATTAGTTCATTACTCATAGTCGGATAGAAGCTGAGCTGTCTCTTAGTCGTAGCTATAAACTACACATAATTGTGTGGATTACGATTCGCACATGGTTTGAATATACATATCATCATCAGGCTATTAATGTCCCCACTGCTTCTCTCTGTGATTGAGGGAATAAACAAAATGTATTAACAAATTAATGGATGACTACGTTTTACGCAGTACACAGAGTGCCAGTACCAAAGAGTTGGAAACCTATTTTCTTAAATTATTTTGGTAACGAAGCAAACGTAAATAAATATTTAAGCTGTTTAAAATACTATTAGCTTTTAATGCCACATGCCATCCTTACTAATTTAACAAACATAGTTGGAGTCCATCCTCCCAAAAATATATTTTAAGAATAAATTATTTTTCCATCATTGATAGCACGTTACAGGTAGTATAAGTTCACTTACTCTACAAAATGGCTAACTCGGTTAAAAAGGTAATGAATTCGTCTCACTATGTGCTGTAAACAACTAAATATCTCTTTCAATGTTTGTCGTTTATATAATAGGGGTTATGGGAGCTGTTTCATCTTCTATAATATAAAAATGAATCGCAAAATATGTTGGTAAGCGCATAACTCAAAAACGCCTGGACCAATTTGGCCAATTCATTTTTTTAAATGTTCGTTGAAGTTCAAAGATGGTTTTTACGTACATATTTCTTTTTTTTTTTAGTTTAGTGTGGTGTAGGGTAGGGTAGGCAAGTGTAGGGTAGGGTAGTGTAGGTTAGGGTAGTGTAGGGTAGGGTAGTGTAGGGTAGGGTAGTGTAGGGTAGTGTAGGGTAGGGTAATGTAGTGTAGGGTAGGGAAGGTAGTGTAGGGTAGGGTAGTTAAGGTAAGGTAGGTAGGGTAGATAAATGTTTGGTGTTTTTATGGCAAAATAAAGTTTGCCGGGTCAGCTAGTGTCAAATGAAAGTTAAACTATAAGCACTCCACTTTATAAACTTCTCATCTAAATTATGGTCTGTTTGTATATTTACTTACTACATACGTAAAAGAGCTCAGTACTGTGATCTAATTGATATAGCTACTCATAATCATCATCATAATCACATACATCTATTCATCGATAGATGTATCGAGCTCTTTGAAATATGAAACACAATATTAATGCATTTATTGGAAAATATAAAAAGACCTCACTGATTTATTTCATGAGAAGTAATATTTATTAAGACTAGTTTTTTTTCTCTTTCTTTTCTTTAACAATTTTTTTTTTTTAAACAGGGGCTTACAAAAAAAACAAAAGCGTGATAATTGTTAAAAAAATAGATACAGGATATCCATTTTAACAGCTTTCTCCTATCAACTCAGTATTCACATCCTGTTCGGCCTTCTCATCTTTCACATAAATATTATCACAGAGTGCATATTGTAAACATAGGTAGGTACCGAAGGAGTTTGTAAAAGGACGCTAAAGACCGAGCTCGTAGGTGCTGAGCGCAGTTATTATATCATCGCGAGAGGTTTCACTATGTTGTTAAACAAAATTACATTATGCAATCGAGTATTGACTATCTTCACATGCCTACACTTTTTACTTCCTCAAAGCGTCTGTAAATCTTTTATTTTTTCCTCCTCTTAAGTAGCCAAAAAATTATATAATTTACATAATGATTGCCTAATTATTTGTAATTACTCACACTCGTCCATGTTTAGTCTACCGTTTCGTTAAGTTCTTACACGAAATGATAATAAAAAATATGCATTACAAGTTCACTCTGCGATTAAGTTATCGTTCTTTATTTGTAAACATGTGATCTATAAATAGAATATTCATATGACCTTTAATTATCGTGAAATAACTGGATCAGTTAATAATTCAAGCTCATTAGTGGCGGCGGCGCGTGCGCCGGTATCGGTCGTTGTCTGATTTAGGTATTTTTATAGTCGTGTCAAGGGGTCATCGACTGGCTCCCAATCTCTATGACATCAGCGTCACTACTTAGGATTACAAAACACTTACTCTCACTCACGTAACAACACTACTGCGCTAGGCCTTACTGTAAGAGTTTCAATAAATTTTGTAACCTCATTATACCCTGGCAGCATCATTGTGATGACTGATGACACATGACTTTCATATTTAATATATTTTGTGGCTTTATCAGTACTTTTGAACGGACACTCACTACACATAGCTACGAGATGTTTATTACTGATACTATTGCATAATAGAGAGCATATTCTACTTGGTCATTTTATTTATATTGTTTGTTAATATTTGCGTACTGTCTCACATTTGTAAGAACTGCCTTTACTACTCAAAAATTATTACGTCAGAACTAAGTAGTGTATGAGACGGATCACGCACCACATTTTTTGCAATAATCTAACTAAAACTCCCCGAACAGCGTGTTATTCTTAACTGAGAATATTAAGAATATATTATTGTAAAAATCCCCGGATCATGTTTTTGAGAGCGAACATAACTGCGACGCTACTACCCGATTTGACACCTCTAATTTTAGATGAAGCCTACATCACACATCACATACAATTATCGATAGTTAAAGTGTCATTTGTTAAGTGTTTGGGTGCTACTGTTCTAGATTTTTTTCTGTTGTGAGGTTCAACTCTATTATTTTTTTAATCCCTAATCGAGTCCATCGTTCCTGACACGGGTGCACGTCCGTTGACTGCAGCACACGCGTGCACGTAAGCTAACACAGTTTTTCCGCAGGCTTCAGCTTAGTCCTTATTCATCTTACTAATATTATAAATGCGAACAGGGATTCTCGGGCATTATTGGAAGAGCTCAGTCAGGGCTGTCACGAGTGCTAGTGCGGGCGTTTGTCAAGTCATTCAGTCTTATGGAAGAAGTTCAAAATCTTACTAATATTATAAATGCGACAGTTTGGATGGATACACATCCATCCAAACTGTCGCATTTATAATGTTTGTTACTCAATTACGCTAGAACGGCTGAATGGATCTGAATGAAATTTGGCACAGATATAGATTATATTATAGTCAGGTCACAAATGTTATCAATGTGGCAGTTTGGATGTGAGTATGTTTTGTTGCTCAATCACGCCAGAACAGCTAAACGTATCTGGATGAAATTTGGCAAGAGATAGATTATAGTCAGAAATAGTACATAGGAGCATATGCCCGGAATATTTTTTATACCGGGAATATTTCCCCTAGACTTACACGTGGGCGGAGCGGCTGGCAGAAGCTAGTCTTAACTAATCACTGACTTATACACAATTTTGAAACCAGAAAAGCTTGCGAATCTTTTAAAAGTCCGTGTATTGACTTGACTGTTCGCTCTGAGAAGGTACCTCATCCAATGAAGATAAAATAATTAGATTCTTTAATTTTGGGGCATGTAGCGTAGACCTCAAATAAATTAAGATAAGGGCAGTATGATGAATATGATGATGAATGTTGGGTTCATAATTATGCAAATCAGAGAAGCTAATATGTAAAATCATAAATATTAATTTTCCATTTAAATGAATATTCTAAGCACACTATAGTAAACAAAATATGCGTGAATAATTTATCAACCTCTTCATATAGATCTGAACGAAACATTATTACACTTGATAAGTTTGATGTCTCAAAAATAATGACGAACATTAATAAAAGACGAGATAACTCGAAACCTAGCCTTAGGCATAGTTACAAACATAATCATAGAAGTTAAAAAGTAATCAATCCATTCTCTTTGGCAACGTTTACAAATGTCTTCAATGACTCGTAAAATCTGACGACGCTCACTCGAGAAAAATTGTGAAATGTTTTGAAGATTCACCCGTTTGACCGTTATGCGCGATTACTTTAAAACAATAAAGATTAGAATACTTAAGAAAAAGCTTCAATGGTTGCTTGTGATACTTTTCAGTAAGTTCAATCAATCAATCAGTCTTTATTTGTAAACATAAGTAGGTTACAGCAGTGTGCAAGATGTTACAATGAAAAACAGTTTCTATATGTTTTGCCATGTGGCGTACAAATATACAATGAGGCCTTTGCCAATTAGGTAAATTAATTTATAATAATTCCGTGATCAATGTAATTTTTTTTGTTTAATTTAATATGTCAAGTAATGTCAATAATTAATTAATAAAGTTAAACAAGCACTACCGTTATGTGATGATAGCGGGTGAAAAACAGTACTTGTGTTCCGCAGCGGGTCGGGCTGGTCCACACGGTGAGATTCACTTGTAAGCCTCTGGACCAAGAGTACAGAACCTAGCACAGAAATTATCAAACTTTTACTTAACAAGTTTACAGATTTTCTTCAAACACTTACATTTAATTTTACTGAGGATCATCTGCTGGGTAACTTATAGTGATTTCTAAATAATGAAACCTACCTATGGATACACACTTTACACACACACACACTCACACAGACCTACACACTAACTTGATGGTGACTTAACTTATATATATATATAAGTTAAGAAAATATATAAGTTAAGAAAAATATTAATATTATGACAGTTTCTTGCCAATTCTTTTAATGAAAATATTTTGTATGTAAGGAAAAATATACATCTCTTTAGTAAAGTCAGTGATAAACACAATTATAATACCAGAAATAAAGATAAGTTAGATCATCCTTCTTACAGACTAGCTAAAGTAAAATCATCTTTCATGGGGTACTGTGTGAAATTCTATAACAAAACACCTTGTGATATATTAAAACTAAATTAAAGTAAATTTAAAACTTTAGTTAAAAGCACTCTTTGTAAACAAGCATATTACAAATTAGATGAATAATATTCAAGATAAGAATGCTTGGAAACATGCTGGTCCTGCTCCATAGGGCAATCTTTGGTGTGGACAAAATCATTTGTTAATTTATATTCCTATTCATAGTTATTGTATTTATTGTTTTTTTAGGGTTCCGTACCCAAAGGGTAAAAACGGGACCCTATTACTGAGACTCCGCGGTCCGTCTGTCTGTCTGTCTGTCTGTCTGTCTGTCACCAGCCTGTATCTCATGAACCGTGACAGCTAGAGAGTTGAAATTTTCACAGATTATGTATTTCTGTTGCCGCTATAACAACAAATACTAAAAACTGAATAAAATAAATATTTCAATGGGGCTCCCGTACAACAAACGTGATTTTGTTTTGCCGTTTTTTTTTTTTAGTGATTGTCTCACACACTGTTCCGCTGTTGTTGAATTAGGTAGTTTACCTATGTTTGCAATATTTGTAAGTATGTGAGAACCATGTTCCTACTTATAAAATTAATAAATTTTCCTGTTAATGTAAATAAATGCCTTTTAATACTTTATACCTGTACGTAGTATAGTGTGTAGAGCTATGCTAGGTGCATCGTCGTCCTCACATATATTAATTTATGTACCTATGTAAATATTGTGAAACACCTATTTTTTTTAAAAGAGTAAGTATGGAGTTTCTTGTGCGTTCTTCTCCATAACAATCTACTTTCCGAATGCACAGTAGAATCTATTTTAATTACTTGTAAATTTTAATTTATTTGACGTTCAAAAGTGCCGTTTATTATAGCCTAGTTGAATAAATATATTTGACTGTGACTACATGAATTATTGTTGTAATGATGTTTTAAATTCTCTGATATTATAATTATTTTCTCACTTTTGTATTATTTACTTTAAAATGATAAAATGACTGTTTTATACACGTGTTATGGCTCTGTTGCAACGAAGGATCACTGACTCCTACCTAACAAACAGGAATATACACCTAGTTTTAGAGTCAGAGTATCTAAAAATTACCTAATGTTTAAAGCCTTTTATATTTTTAACTACTATGAATGTTTGTAAGGCAGGTTTTTTGGTGAAATAAAATTATTTTTAAATTATTATTCCATTTATTCATTTTATATATACATATATTTACATTTTTAAATATTATTCTATAAAAAATAAAATAAAAAAACATTTAAAAATACAAAAATAGTAGCCCACCGGTATCAGGAACAGGGTCCAAGCTACCGGTGGTCAGCGCTCCTGAGAGAGGAACCTCCTAACGATACGCGCCGTGTCCAGGAGTACCGCTTTCTGGATCAAGCCCTTGATCCAGCTGCCCAACGAGAGCCTCCTCAGATGTTCGTCGAGGCTCTTGGCTATTATGCCATTGGCCGTCACGACTATCGGCACAATGACTGCTGTATTCACATCCCACATGTCGACAACCTCGCGAGCCAAATCAAGATACTTGCTTTTCTTATCTCTCTCAGCCTTCACGAGGTTCTCGTCATGGGGGACCGCTATATCAACCATCATTGCGCGACGCTCTAGTCGGTCTATCACCACTATGTCAGGCTTATTGGCAACAATAGTCCTGTCAGTGATGATAGACCGATCCCAATACAATGTGACATTGCCATTTTCGAGAACTGGGTCGGGCACATACTTATAGTAAGGCTCTTCCGATTCCACAAGATTGTATTTAAGAGCAAGTTGCTGATGGATAATCCTGGCTACAAAGTTGTGTCTATGCAAGTAGTCTCCGTTAGCCAGACTAGAACAACCGGAGATAATGTGACGGATAGATTCCCCCGGCCGGTGACATGCCCGACAGATGTCAACTGTGCCGTCCTTCACAATGTATTTCCGGTAGTTGTTCGTCATCATAACTTCGTCCATAATCGCAAAGACAAAACCTTCGGTTTCCCCGAAAAGGTCACCAAATCGCAGCCAGGCCACGGACGCTAAAAGATCTACATCGGGCCCATGTACTGCAGGGATCGAAGGTGTATGGAATCCGAGAGTTGTATTCCCACGGATTCCATAATCTCCCCTCGCTTCACATGCATGACTGCACATTTGTCCACACCAAATTCCATCCTGATGGCGTCACTAAAGGTTTCTGTAACCTTCAGTAGCTTCATCAGTTGCAAGTTGTTGGAGGCAAAGAGCTTCAGATCATCCATGTAAAGGAGGTGAGATATGACCTGACCTCCTCTTCTCAACCGATAGCCCAGGCCTGAACCCTCCAGCAATGTACTAAGAGGGTTCAGGGCTAAACAAAACCACAGTGGACTCAGACTATCGCCCTGAAATATTCCACGCTCGATCCTTATAGGTTCGCTGTCCTCTTGAATCCTGGATAGCGAAGAACCGTCCTCCACTGCCCCATACACGACATCAGGAAGGTGCGCAGAGTTGCATCAATTTTATACAACTCCAGCACCCTCATGAGCCTTGTATGTGGCACTGAGTCATAGGCCTTCTTGTAGTCTATCCAACATGTCACCAGATCCCTTCGGGAACGGCGAACCTGCTGGCTAATGGCAATGTCTATAAGGAGCAGCTCCTTAGTACCGTGGGACCCGTTCCTACATCCATTCTGAGAAGAAGACATGATTGAATTCGTGTCAATATGTTGATTAATTTTAGCTCTCAGAATGTATGTAAAAACTTTATAGACCGTCGGTAAACATGTTATCGGTCTATAACTTTTAGGCTCCGCAGTACTACCTGTTTTGTGGAGCAGGTGGGTTATTCCTGTCGTTAGGAACTGGGGCAGCGATCCTGACTCTAAGGCAGACTGGAACTGAGTTGCCAAACAAGCGTGCGACCTTTGGAACCACTTAATCCAAAAGTTGTGCAGTCCGTCCGGCCCTGGAGATTTCCAGTTAGGCAACGGACGGACTGCACGAGCTACATCTTGGGGGCTGATGGTAATTGCCCCCATTTGTGGTATCGGATTGCACGCTTGTTCGACCTCCCGAGTCCAGTCACCCTCCGTGTGACTGACAGGCACCGACCAGAACCACCAGAACGAATACATGGCGTCATCATCTGGTAGGCGCGCATCAGTCAC
This sequence comes from Orthosia gothica, assembly GCA_949775005.1. Taxonomy (NCBI): domain Eukaryota; kingdom Metazoa; phylum Arthropoda; class Insecta; order Lepidoptera; family Noctuidae; genus Orthosia; species Orthosia gothica. Next base: position 20,523,106 of record OX459058.1, read on the forward strand.
ACCTTGGATGGGTCGCTCCCAAGCCCTATAAACCCACCTTTCGTGGTTCTGGAATGTACGATTCTGCGTGTATCGCTCCAATCGCCGCTTGTACCGACAAATACGGTTTGCCCATGCATAGATTTTCTGCTTCAGGAAGTCGATACGCTCTGTGACGCGGGACAGATAATCTCAAGAACTGATATCAGTCCCCGAGAAAGCCCGCCTCACAAAGCGCATCACTCTAGGGCGAGTGTTACCATTCCTGAAGCAGATAAGCTTGCCGATGAGTGCTCTAGCTTCACCGATACGACGCTCAACCCTGGACTGCCAAGCTGGCACAGCTTGTCGTGTAGTTCTGTCACTTTTTGTGAATTTGACGTTAGCTACACGACATGCCGCAGCAGCCGCACAGTACAGTATTGAGTGGGTATCGGCAAGATCTTTGCTGCTATCAAAAACATTAGATAGCTGCGAATCTAGAGCACACACCAGCGCCCTATTTTTTTTATGCATGGGCAGACGAGGTAGTCGAGGTCTAAGCTCAGGCGGTGTGGAGCGATACTCGCTGAATGCACATTCCAAAGCGCTCCTTAAACGTGCATTGCATTGGGTACTCACAGATATAGCCCTGTCGTCGTCATCCTAACCATCATGATCAGGTCGCGGTGAAACACTGGGTTGCAGTTGCACCACGGCCGGTGGCAAGGCAGGCGAGACACGGCTATTCCGTGATTAATTCCGCAGTCTATCAAGTACGGCATCATCCAACATACGGTTACGTTGGATGACCCGCACTTGATCCGACAGACGTTGGGCCGAAACGTTCACAGCTGGCTCAAGCACCTGAAACAGAGAGAGCATCCGACCACGGTACGCAGTCAGGTTACTTCCCCCCTCTGTAGCCCCAAAGTATGCGCGCATGACGTTTTCATTTAACGGTTGCGTCCATCGCATGCGTTGCACACTTCCACCGGGAGCAGGGACCATGTCAGCGGCCGATGGGCCTCGAGGTCTCAGGCTGTCCGGCGGCCGGCGTCCTCCCCGTCGACGCGCAGGTGGTGGTTTCGTCGGCGGAGAGAAATATTCGTCGCTCGAGCTCGACGCAACTGCAGCGCCCGGGATCGCTTGACTCCCGATTGTAGATGGACCCGGCGGCTGCGAGGCGGAGCTGAGCGACGAACCCGAAGATGTTGGGCGTGTGTTCTTGTCTCGGGCCTGGCTTTGTGTGAACATATTTTATTATCTCAGCTTGTCAAATCATTTTTCATCTTGATTTTTTTGGTATAAGTTGTAACTATTGTAGATTTGCTTTATGTTTTTTTTTTGTCATTGTTTGAGTGTGTTTATTCATTTTCTATTGTATTATCATATTATTCTGTATAATTTTAAATTGAAAAATTTAGGGAGAAAATTTTATGTGTCACACTTGACAGGTCAGGCCACAGATTATTATTATTATTATCAGTAGTTACATTGAGCGAATCCGACAACCGACATAATGTCGAAAATAAAATTAATGTGTAATCACTTTTTTTTGCAATCTCTATTCAAAGACATTTTTTTTAATTTCAACTAGGCCATTAAGCGATACTTTTGAACGTCAAAAATATAAATTTAAAGTTGATAATAATTGATTCTACCGTGCATTCGTAAAATTGCCTTGTTATGGAGAAGAACGCACAATGAACTGCATACTTACTCTTTAAAAAAAATAAGTGTGTTACAATATTTACAAAGTAAATACATTAATAAATTCATATATGTGAGGACGATGCACCCAGAATAGCACTACACACTATACTACGTACAGGTATTAAGTATTAAAAGTACTCACACATGTACTGTGCAGTTATATAATAGGTACTTGAAAAACATTTACATCCGAAGCAGTTAAGTTAACCATTACCAACTGACGGCGCCCGTTCACGAACATAACGCATGTATAGGCACCACCCAGCTCAACTATCATGAAAGGAACCGAATGATCCAACACACGTGCCACCATCAGAGAGACATTTGAGAGAGCATGACACACTCGACTGCCAGGGCACACACAAGTCAACGAACGACACATAGGTACAGTAAATGGTAGATTTACAGTTGGGTACATAGTACTCACACACGTGTCCAATAGCTGGGCAAAGGCCTCCCATTGCATCCGACTCTTCCAGGTGTGATTCCTTGTTCGGGCACGTAAACTCTTCTATGGTCACTTTTCAAGCCCAGAATTACCCTAGCTGTGACCTGCTGCTTACAGGCCTCCTGTCCTCCTCCGTCTACTATGATGACCGCAAGCTAGCCGGGCGATTCCGATGCCCTTGTTATTGAGGCAGCAGGTAAGTATAGTTCGACTAGATAACGTTTGAGAAGGCAGTCTTTGACGTCAGCGACAACAGAATAAAATATACTTAAAGCTGCTAGACATCTATTGATATTTGTTCTGTAAGACCTTTACTTGTTTATCTTGTCTTAGAAATTAAAACAATAGTTCCACATCATCACTATAAGTTTTAATGCCATTTTAAACGCTATTTCCAAGTGACGATGATATTAATTAGATAAACATGAATGTTAAGCTCAAGTTAATGGGCAATTTACATCCATAAAATGCCAAGTAATCTACAACATAGGTTTATTAAGTATTTTTATACTTCAATGTACCGACTAGTTTGTGTGTGGACGGCTATACAACACTAAAAGGCCAAGCGTCTTCGCGCTAAGCTTTTTTTCAGTGTGTAACAAAGCCAAGGCGTCCCGCAGCCTAATTGTGTAAGTGAATTCGGCAAAGGAAACAATCTGGTTCTTTCCCAAAAACACACACATACACAAAAAAGTTGAATCTTTATTCAACTTTTTTGTGTGTAGATTGTTTCCGTTGCCGAATTTACTTACACAATTAGGCTGCCGTAGAGGCTGCGTAGGCACGCGTAGCGGCTGCGTAGACACGTGTTGCGGCTGCTTAGATGCTCGTAGAGGTGACGTAGAAACCAGGCCCCGATAAAATACTCCTACCATTATGAAGCAAGTAAGTATGTACCTTTTGTGCAGTTTTCGGTCAACTCAGTGTCATTAAAATTTAGTTACCTATGGTAGAGATAGACCAAATGTCATATTTTACGTGAGAAATATAGCCAGTGGAAATATGAGACTTAAAATAGCAAATAACTTTTTGATAAAAGCTCATCACTAGACAATGAAGTTAAAAGATACATCCTTGAAATATTTTGCAACATCAGTCCACCTGAACAGGTAGGTATAACGCGATTGTCCACAATGTGACCTCCACTTGATCGATTAATATGCTAATTTGGATTATTTATTAAGCAACAAGCGACCAATATTTAGAACTGTTTTGCTCATTCTAGTTTTTTATGTATTTTTGTGAATGTTCTTGCTTAAGGCTTCCCAAACGAGAGAACAGTTAATCTATCAGGGTCCAAGGATTATTGGCTATAAATGTATTTTGAAAATATTAAAAACTTAAAATGCATTCGTCAGATGAGAGCACCCCGAACACAAGATAAGAGGCTGCCCTTTATTTGCAAACATGAATTCGCTACCAGCGACAGTATCTTCATACAAGTCAAATATGGTGACTCACCTTCCCCATAAACGTTTTGTTGCTGTCGCTTGTCGCTGCTGCTTGTCGCCACTTATGGACTAATACCTATAAAGCGTCGAGCTAGAATCTTACAAATGAAAGCCTTAGAAAAACAATCATTGGTATTCAATCAGACGTGACGTCTACATGCCAATTAATTTTGCATACTAAATAAATGGTGCGACACATCCATAATTAGTGCTTACTCGTGTACTCGAGTCATATCCAGTTTGGGATATTTTTATTAAAAACCTTGAATGTTAATAAGAAAAGTAAAAACCATTTAAAATCAGCACATTTGAACAAAAGCGTTGAGCTTTTAATTTTGCCTCTAATCAAACTGGACTGCCTTGTCACCTAACAAAACAAAATATACTTAACTAGATTTCTCAAAATCTTTAGGATTTAGTTATTCGTTGTGCCAAAGTAGAATAGATCTAAGACTAAATCTCGTTTTCTCCTTACATTCTAATTAATTTCTACAACAAATAAAATACACAATATGTAAAATTAATAAAACAAGCAGGAGCAGTGGTGGCCCAGTGGTATCAGCCGCGGCATACAAATTGTAGGTCGTGGGTTCGAGCCCAGGCAGGCGCTTTACTTTGTGTAAATTATTTCTTCACCACTGCTCTCAATTCACAGACGTGTTTTCCTTCACAGATATCCAACTACCAGCACTGGGCTCACATGTTGTGTTTCGGCCCATTCCCTCTCACAGACAGGAGGCCTGTGTCCCAGCAGTGGGAACATTATTATGCTGATGATGTGATGTGATGTGAATAAAACAATGTCGTATACAATTTGCATTATCGCACCATTTTTTTATCATTTTTATTGCTGTTTCGAATAATTCAGGATTAATTTAAAACACCAAACGATTTTGATTTCAGCACTTATTATGATAATCAATTCAGATTGTGCATATCCAACCACCATAGTTTGTAGACCTATTGACCTACAAGCTCTGAGCTACACACATAGATTGCTAATATTGATCCATATTAACGGAGTGACGAACACGAAGTCACCGGCCGGCGCGCGACTCTGCGTCGCCGGACCGGCGACGACGCGTACGGCACCCTTATTGTGTAAGTTCAAAGAGTAGGGTACGGATTGTTTCCCTTGCATTAATTGCTTCATATGTTCAAAAATCCGTCTACTCGACAGCGTACAACACGCAATGAACATTGTTGAGTTCCAAAAATGAAAGGAAAGTAGTGTGCTCTGTGCTGTTAAAACAGATACGCAATAAGGGTGCAGACGGTGACGACGACGTGATGCGTAGGCAGATTGGTCGCACGACTCCGCGACTAGCTTCCATATTTACTTATCCAGTGCCAAGTAGGTAACTTACCGGTTTCACACGAGTGGGTGCTACTAGTTCTTTTTCGTATGCTAATTGAACCAGTATCTATTACTATCACATTATAATATCCTCGAGAGTCGACGGATTTCTGTTGTGCCATATACCTATATTTTAATACACGTCTGAACAACAACGACAAATACACCTAATATAGGTATTCGCCCGCTCAACGGTAGCTACTTATACATATTACATATAGAAACTGCAATGCCGTTCTAATTTTACATGGATGATGTTCCTGTAATAGCAGTAAACAACGCTTGAATCATACTGCAGTGCTAGCCGTGACTATCAGCGCAGTACAGCACATACGATAACTTTACTAAAAATACTGGCAGACATCGTGCTAGTTGCTTACTTGGAAATAATTTTCCATTGCGGATAATCTAATCTAACATTATACATCCATTAACAAATAACCCTTTCCGAGGCGCGTATCGCAATAGATACTGGTACAAGCATGCGCAATGTGATTAGTTCTATGGCGTCAAGAAATCGACTCGAGACGAGATAAACTTAAATTGGCGGCTAAAAGTAAGAAATACTGCGCGACCTTGGGGCAGAGTGGTTTGTTCCGGGTTCGGTCCTCCACCCACCGACCGGTCGCTGCGCCTGCGCCTCTCTGCTGCAGTCACCTGAATATACCTACTAAACATAAATGTGTCGGACTTAAATTGATTGCAACTGAATGCATTAAGTTATAGACAAGACGGTATCATTAAATCTGTAGGTAGTATGAGTGCCAATTTGGTGTTATAAAATATCGCTGAGGACTACAAACATTGAATACAATAAGAATTTGAGCTGTATAAAAGAAAAACCAACTCAGATAAAAATAAATATTAAAAAAACAGGCTTGCCCTGTCAAAAAGTTAATTAAAAAAATGATCTACAAAATTAAAAACAAGGTTTGATTTTAAGTCATTTAGCTTATTTTTAATTTTGTAGTTATTTTTTTTTCTTTAATTTTAGTGATAAAACGATATATTTGCAAACGCACACATTATTTTTTTATAAGAGTTTCTATGGGATATTGAATCGTACCTACTGCTATGTATTTAATTTCTTTTGTTATGTTATTAGCGACTGAATGCATATTGAATACTACTGTTATATATTTTTGCTAAGAACTAAGCAAGCTTTAGACGATGATAGTATACGTCGTAATTTTTTTTTTTTATCGTGTCTCTCTCTTCCTTTTTTTATTTTTTTTTACCAGCCTATGTAACGCAGGATAATGCAACGCTTCTAACGATATCACATACATTGATATCGGTTAAACCGTTTAGAAGTTATGGTGGAATAAAGAAACTCACAAACAACCTAAAAAAAAACTAAAATTCATTGGTTATTTTACTTTAACATGAATCTAGGCGATGTCAACACTGTATGTGGTGAGTAGTCCATTCACGTGCTAGCTATAACATAGCTATCGGACGTAAATATTAACAATAATGCGCAAATAGCGAGGTTGCTGGCCCATCGCGCACAAACACACGTTACGTAACCTTCTGACTTGACTAACGAGTTAACAACTCAAGTAAGAGGACACCCGCTGTTCTTAATTACCAAACAATGTTTTAAAAGATAGCACGTAAGTACTTTGAATTAGGACACTCAGAATTGCATATCACCATAATAATCATTAACTGGTCGACCATTAAACTTATGCTAATGAACTAAAAACTTCAAAATAGACGTGACGTTATGTGCTAAAGAACAGTATTCTAAATGATTCTCGAAATGATGCATTTGCAGTAAAATTGTCTGCTCGCTACCTTTAATCGAGTCGCTGTTTAAGTTTCCTACAGTCGACTTTTACGAGTTTGCTTTACTTATCGTTTTAAATATAAACTTCAGATGTTATGATCTCCATAGTTAGGAACTGACCAACATCAGCTAGGAAATATAAAGGGTAATGGATCTAAACAACAAATTGAACACGACCAATACTGCTAAAATAATTTATTAAGTTTTAGCAATGTTTTAATGAATTAAATAATAAGGCAATCACGTGGTATTTGATGCAACTATTAATGAGTATGAAGTTTAATTACAATATCAATACAAGCAAAAGCTGAGATTAATATACCGATTCGGCGTTGACACCTATCACAATTTCTTTGGAATAAAAACGTACTACTTATTCGTTAGCACTCGACTCTTCGATTGTAGTCATAGTCGGGTCTATGGCAAGGTCCAAGTGCGATTTGTTAATGTGACTATTTGTTAAAGAATTAATATTTGTATCTGCATCAGAATCAACACCATCCTCTTTAGTTTCAGTTTCGATCGGCGTTTGTTCTGCAGCAGTGGTATTGGGTTCACTCTGTGCAGTGGCGCCTTCCTCAACTTCAGGTACAGTTTGTGCAAGCGTTGGAACTTCAATTGTTATAATCTCATTTTCAGTTTCTTTGGGTGATTCTGCTACTTTATTCTCTTCGAGTGGTCTAAATATTTCTTGTAGGGATGAAACTTTCTTTTCCGTGGGAATTATTCTATTTAAATATACTAATATGTCTGACAGAGAAACAATTCCTACTAGTTTATCTTCTTTATTTACTAACAATAATCGATGACTCTCAGTTCTTACTATAACTTCTAAGGCCTCATATAAAGTAATACTTGAACGACATTTTTGTAGCTTTTCTTCCCAGTCTTTCTTTTTATTTCTTACATCACCTATCGTCAACGACAAATTCGAATATAATTTTTCACTCACTAGATTTAACACTTCATATTTTGCATAAACATCAATAAGCGTACCGTTGTCGTCTAAAATTGGCAAAGCTGAAACATCTTTCTCTAGCAACAACTGAAATGCTGTTTTAATACTTGTTTCTTCAGTTACAGAGACGATATCATCGTATGTCCCGATTTTCAACTCTGTGAGGGTTTTGTGAAAGAAAGTTAATTCAGGAAATTCATTAAGATATACAAATAAAAATCTCAATATTCTTTTGTGAGACAGGATATATAGAACATCGCCATTAAAAGGATCTATCATTAAAAGGCGATGGACGCGATTTTTGTGAAGTAAATTGATAGCGTCATGTAGTGATTGATCGGGTCCAGCACTACATAAAGGCTTACGCGTTAATCGTAACATCTTCCTCCAAGTGTGAAGCGTGTGTCGCTCTAATTCTTCAACTGATAGGTTTTCTTTATCAAGATACAGAAGAATCCTTATAAAATCTGTAACAGTTATCATCCCTACGAGTAGCTTTTTAGTAGCATCCCAAAGCGGTGCAGAGCGAATACCATGAGATATAAGAGTAGGAAATGTCTTCCTGACGAAAAATTGTGTATCAAATATAATAACTTTTGCAGACTTTGGTAAAATTTCATAACATTTATGATATTTGAAGAAGTTCAGTAAGAGCCTAGTTTTATCTCTACCTCCTATGGATATTTGCACAATTGATAAATAAGGATCATATTTAGGAAGGCCCCGAACCTCTCTAAACATTTGTTTTGCTTGCGATGGATCTAATGAAGCGTATGAGTTTTTATGGTAAGTAGGTGAAGTCGTCTCAATAGAAGAACGACGAACTTGTTTAGCAGGTTTCTTCTTCACTGGATCTGCAGTACTTTGACCGCTTTCAGGATGTGGCTTGCTGCGAAATATATCCATTACCCTAGTAATTGGACTGTACTTTCGAGAAGATGCGCCAGTTACCGTATGGTAGTACTTCTTATGAGAATCTTTGCTGTCAGCAAATTGCTGGTCATCTTGGGTTTCAGGGGCTTCTTGGCTCTCCGTCGTTTTAGCCTGTTTCGGTGCATATTTCTTTGCATCACTTTTTCTTCTTAAACGGAATATATCAAAAATAGAGCTCCGAGGACTAGACGACGTTCCATGAAAAGTTTCATATCCTTTTTCGGGTGCTGATTGGCGTTCAGCACTCGATGCTCGGGATGTGTCAGCATTTCTATCCTTAAATATTGATCTTACATGGGGCCTTTGTGACTCAACTCCACGCGTTCCAAAATGGACCGTATGTACATTACTCTCTGCTATTCTAGAAGGAACTTTATCTTCTGTGTTGGGTAATGTGGTAACAACAAATTTCTTTCGCTCACCAACAACTGTTTGATTTTGCGCTTCCGATTGTTTCTTCTTTTTATTCTTATGTTTTGCCTTGCCATGTTTCGGTGATTCGGTCGTCGCAGATTCATTTTCTAGAATTGGATCCATATCCAAATATATTTGCAAATGAAAGCTTTATACCTTTATCTTGTAGCATAATCCAGGAAATTGTGTATCATTACCTGTAAAAGAAAATAAGGATATTAAAAATATGAAATAACCAAAGCAGCCTGAGATCAAGAGTTGGATCATAACGAAATAAACAAAAATCTAACACAACAGGAATGTAAATAAAAAACTAAAACAAACTTGTAACAAATATAGTATTAGGAATCAAACAATTTTAATATGGAATTCTGGAATATAGGATTATTAACCGGATTTCTTAAAATTTGTTAATTATAAAAACCGTCAATGTAACAATTTCATATGTGTATCACTGTGTCAGAAAGCCATAATCTGATGTTATTATTTACTTGCGACCCGCCCCGGCTTCACCCGTGACAAATTATACACAAAACCTTCCTCAGTTTTCACTTTTTCTATTGGTGAAAACCGCATGAAAATCCGTTCAGTATTTTTTGAGTTTATCGCGTACAGACGTGGCGGGGGACTTTATTTTATAATATGTAGTTAAAGTGATATACCTACGTACCTACATAAAATAAACGAAACCCATTTACTAATGATTTTATAGAAAAATAAAACACATTTTCATCGACTCTACACACACGGTAACTGTTTAACTAATACGTCTGCATCACCAACAGTTAATATGCTGTGGATTATTCAATATGTGTCTGTTATAAATAAGGCCCACCAATAAATTTACTTATCTCCAGTAGATAGTTAGATTATTGATATAGCGATATCGTTTTATATTCATGTGGCTATTTCCACGATTGCCCCACCGATCTTACTTCAAGCTAAACTAGCTCAACACGTAGGTATTCTTCTTGTAGCTCATCAGTCGAAGTTTTCTTCATTGAGAAACACATGACCTCATTTATATATAGGGACATAAGCAAACCAACAATCTGCATTTGAAACATCTATTGAAGGAACACAGAGAAAAATTTCAATGATATATTGGCGAACAATTGTAATGATAAATAGCACTTACAGTAGCATTTACAATCACATGTAGAAATATACTACAATGTTTGCTTGTACTTGAAAATTGATGATTTCAAGCGTCATTAGCGTGTCGGTGTAACCACCAGTTGGCGTGTACTTAGCATACGTGGTCTATCATCTATGTCCCTTCGTGTTTTAACTGCCGCATAAAAGAATCCTATGACACCTTATGTCGTTGCTAGGCAACGCAATGCGCCAAATGCACCCATTTTACTACATGCGTTAGCTATTTGCTATTGCATTGCGTAATCTACTGACTACGTCCTCGTTGCAGTCTCAACAGAACATCTCAATGAGATTGATCAGTCTTTTCTACGCGAAATATCAGCATATTATCATAGGACACATTAACACGCGTAGCCAAGTCTATATTTGATACCATTTCACTGATCAATACTTTTCTAGTGCGTAAACTATGCGGTATTGATAAAATTCAAAACATACCTGGCTTCACCGAGAACTTCATCTTTTTATTCCAATTATTTTCACGCACTAATTTGTAACGAGACGATGAGTATTGTATTTTGTTCGGACTGAGCACTATTTTACTGGGGTCGCGTGTTATGCCCGACGATATTGTGTGCGGCCATGTTGGTTGTCAAATTACGCGAGGGTTTATGGGGCGACATCTGCCGTCGGGCGCGAGGATCGCTTGGCAGGGCGGCTCGCCAGCCAAATCGGATCGGGTGGGAATGCTATCATTGTCTGTAGCTCGCAGTTAGACTTTCAATTCGTGAGATGTCACGGCGAACTAATTTCAGATTAAATTCGTCAGGTATTTGTAAAAGATGCTAAGCTTGAGAGCGTTGGTAATTGAATGGATAGATGCATCATTTTGTAACACATTCTATTAATTTTGCCAATTAGGTACAAATTTTTATTATGTTCGTTCTAAATAATTACACAAATTTTCATAGATCACCAGACTAATATTTTCTACCATATAAATACTAACTTACATAAATATAAGCATTTGTGTAAACTCCAAGAAATCAACAAAAACTGTGATGCACTGTGAGCAGATAGATCAGCTCAGATTATTTTAAAATAATCTAGAAGGGTTTGTCAAATCATCAAATTACATTATTTAAAATTACAATAGATTGTAATATAAAATGACAATAGTCACTACATAGTGATTTTTATATTGAATCTTTGAAAACAACATAAAACTTAATTCAGATGCCTAAAAGCTACTCAGCAATCAAGAGAAGTGAACGTAATTCAGAACCCATCACTATAGTTGAATACCACCTTGAAGATCGTAGAGAGACAGTTAATGAAACCAAAATAGAAAACAAACAGACGCGTAAATAGTTTTAATCGTTTTAGAACAACATAGATTTGCTTCCAATATTAGTTATTATTAAACCTTGATTGTTTAAAAAAAAATGTGTTTCTGAATCAAATATTCGAATAGCAGTTTTTGATGTTCAAATCAAGACATAAAACTGACTTGAAGCTATTAGTATACTCTTAATATGACTGTCAAGTTGCCAACCTAAATTGCATTGTGTATCATTATATTATATAGTAGGCTGCATATAAGAAAACCAATTTAAGCTGGCCTCTTAATCTATTGAAAACCCATACTACGCTAGGCCCGGTCAAGGTCAAAATGCTACCACTAACATGCAGCCTTACAGTGCACGCAACAAATATAACATCATGCAATCAAAAAAATTACAAGAACTTGAAGGGCAAAACAAATGAATTTTATTGAACGTGAAGTACCTAAGCATATTCGTACATAGGTATTTATCATAAACCCAATGCATGCATCCTAAGTGTCACCTGTAATGTACGTTATGGGCATGGCACATCGGCATCGTGACGAATGTCGCGTCATTGAAACATCGTGCGTAAGGAAACAATCGTTTTATAAATCGCTAAATATACATACAGGCATAATCAAATATTTTGCTTGCTGTCGTATTATTGCGTTAGCTACCCATAACAAGTGATAACAAAATAATATGCCAATGTGACACATCAGAGTTATCAGTTTAGGTTCAGTTCAATCAAAGTGACTTCATGCATCACAGAGAATTGTTTTGTTGAACCTAGCTGTCTTATCTCCATGACGCCTACTAATAGCTCTTGGAAAAATATCACATAATCGCCAAGCTTGATGAGCAGAACGGCGAGCGGTACTTCCCTAAATCTAATATTAAAATTCTTACTCGACTCAAAACCCACGTAAAGCAGGCGTTTCAATCTGAGCTTTAATTTTATCAATGAAGCTGGGTACCTCGAAAATTCTACACCCACGCACATGAAGTATTTTTAAACCTTTAGAAATAAGAAAATATTTTCTGGTATATTAGGTACGGAGACTAGATACGTGGCAAAGCGAGCCAGAGAATACTTTTAATGGAATTTGAGGAAAAAGTATATATGCAAAGCCGCTACACACATTGTAAGTAAGGTATAAATGAGAGTAAAATTCAAGTTATCCTACATAGCAACAAAGTACTTCCACTTATCTCGGTATGACGGCATCACAGTCTAAATTTAGGTAAAATTTGCCCAACACAATGCGCATGCGGGCAAAACGGTGACGTAGGGTTTCGTCATGAATCAGTGACGTCACCGTACAGAGGCACGAGGCAAACGATGACGTAGCTTGCGGGGAGGAGGGCAGAGGCTGGTGGTGCGATCGATAGTCACCCGCTGATAATGATATTCCTGTAGTTCAGTGACGCTCGACTAACAGCGGCACGGGAGTAGAAACAAACAGCCTTTCGATAAAGGACGGCTCGGCAGCTCACGTGCATCGACTTGCACTGTTCACATTTAATATAACAGTTCACAAGATGCGCTCACATGACATTCTAATGGACCATGAACCGCTGAACCGTTGAAATGGTGAATTGCTTCCTAATGATTTTATATATATTTCATGGCTATGCTTTACTGATGTTTAAATGCGACATTCTTAACATTCTATTTACTATTAATTAACTTTATCTATGCACCTTACGCATTAGGAAAAACTTATAATAAGTCCCCAGAAAATGATTGACTTTAAATTCTACAAACTATTCCATTTTATAATAGATGCCAAATTTAAAACCTGTTCCAAAAATATCTGGGAATATTGAACGGTTTCTGAATAAACCTTAACTAGGAGTAAGTTCGCGTAAACATCCACAGAAATATAAGTATTGGTGACGCTCAGATTAACTCACAGATCGGTTCGTGATACAGTTCTATTATTAGACATTTGACGCGTTTAACAGATCTCATAACCGAGTTCTTATATTTGAAAGATTTATATGTTACCATACAACAATGGCTGCCGCTGGTATACGATCACCCATATGATTGTTTTTATTATTTATTGTATAATGTACAAGTTGCGATATGTTGGTATGAAATTCAATTATATATTACACGAACTCGGATCCATGTTTACGTTGGCATTGTGTAATATGTATATTTGACTAATTGTTAAAGACATTGTTATATGGTAACAGATAAGGTCTATTTAAGACCTATTTAATTCAAGATTCCACAATCCGGTTACTTAAAATATTAGTCAAGTATTTAGTATGACAGCCAAACAGAAATCATAAGTGTAAAATATTAAAATCCACGCTATAAACAATGTAGGTAATAGAATCTTGTAGATAAACATGTTCTCAATACTTTACGCTAAGCCAATTGCCGTGGTCAGGCAAAATTAGTAGTATAAAATTCGAATCAACGCTTATCTATAGCTGATCGACGGAATAAATGAAGTAATCACGCTGGTGTAAGTGATTAAGCTGTAATCTGGATTGATAAACTGGCTCTGTCACGCGGATTGGTTCTAACTGTTATAGATTTGGACCACATCGCAAGCCGTCACCAGTCGCCGGATTATCCTAAATATTCATGGACTCGAGTCATCAGTGCGGATCAACTGGGCACTTTATTTAAAGAGAAATATTGTATGGTACTAATGGTTATCGTCTGCCTGGGCAAAATATATTACAGTGCGTAGGTAATAGTTTAGCTCATAGAGAATCAATATTAGTTTCCAATGTATGTACATGTTATTAATTCAATGATACTACCTCGACCTCGTCACCATTTTTTCATCTAATAGATAAATGCACTTGTATTGCGCCCGTATCACGTATATACATTAGGATTGTAGGTACAACATCTAATGCCCTGTCAAACTATAAAAAGATTAAGATAATCAGTTCTGCAAACTGTTTAAGATATTAAGAAATCGTCAGTCTCGTTGCCTCAAATCTCGACTAATCCCAACATCTTCAGAGACTGATAACGTAACGAGTGCGTCAATTTATAAGTAGGTGCTTACTGATAATGATAAATGATGAAGTGATAAAAGAAACAATCTTTTAATAAGTGGAAAATATTTGGCAATTAACTTATCAAAGGCTCCTTTAAAAACAATGTCAATTAATATTTACATGTCCCTAGCTAATATGAATGGATCTTAGACTAAAAGAATATAAAGAACATCATGTGGCTTGACTAAAAACAAGTAATAAACGTCTCAAAAACCAAAAGACCATATCTGATACAATTTAAATTGAAGCAAATCCAATGAGAGCAACCTGTTTTGAACAAGAAACAACCACGCAAGTCAATTTTGCCGCACTGAGGTCTAATCGGTGTAGTAACAACAATAAAAAACATGCAAATGGTAAATCTCTTGTTTTTTGTACACAGATTAAAAGTTACTTGGTATCTTTCCACTTTCAATGCTAATGAAAACATTATAATCAAAGCAATATAGACCTTCTGTGCACATCTTTTAACTTTTTCCGTAACTATGTAGCCTAGTTCCTCAATGACATGGTGATTAAAGCTAAACAATAATATACGCACCAGGCCATGTGGTACACTATTGTAAATCTGTCTAAATATACGGGCTCACATCTGTACCCTGTGGTATTTTCGTGACGAGCACTTTTAAACATAACCTCAAAATGTTACACAATATACGCCCGTCCGATCTTATTATTTTAATAAAGTTAGTTTAATAATTGATGCAGATAGTATACTCACAACACAGATCATTACGCTGAACCCCTCTAGCACTGACTATTTATGAACACTTCACACACACACTCGCAATATGCATAATGCATCCAATACTAGCGAATAGTTTCATATGCGTCGTGTTCGCGTTAAATCGAACACAGGTAGTTCACTGGTCGATTATGCGGACGTTGTATAACATGGGCACTGGGATGGGGATTGATAGATCCACTGTTTTGTCAGCGGAGACCGCCATGCCCAATTAGTACAATTTACAATTGAGCCACAGAGTGTTCCAACAACGCGCTGACGGCATCGAAACAAGCGAGTCGCGTTCACGGTATGGAATTCTCTCGCGGCCGCGGGCGCTGATGCGGCTGCGTTCGCGCACCGATATGTGCCCGCTCGCACACATGCGCGCGCGTCTCCTAAACACACACGAGCCGCGCATCAAATGTAGATGACGCTACCGACGGCTGACTAACTACTGATAAAATATTATGTCACTTATCAGTCAACTTTCACAGGTAAACATTGCAATGAATATAGGAATACTGATAACATTTTGAAATAGTACTAGTAAAATGACAACAGAAAACAAAATAAAGAAGTAGCTGTCATGGTGATGTGATGACGGTCTTATTTTTATACGATTCAACGCGATTGCAGAAGAAAGCCAACTTCATGGACCATAAAAATAGTAAAACCTCATAGATAATAGTTATTTATGCTACAAGTGCGGAAGGTAGGTGATTTCCGATGAGTGGCATTTTTATTCACGAGCGAGCGAAGCGAGTGAGTGGATAAATCGACACAAGTCGGAAATCATCTTACGTACGTGTATCATACAACATTTTACTATGCATTGTGCGAGGAAATAAATTAATTAATAAAATGAAATTAATAAAATGGCGGGCTTATTCAAGCGCGTTCAGCATATCCACAGATTAACTAATAGTTCCTCGGGCATATTTACTGCGCATGTGCGAATAGCTGTCACATCGTAACGCAATAAGGCACGAGAAAAATATACGTTCTGCCAAACATATTTAAAGAATATTTAAAATTAATTTATTGATCAAAATCTAAATCTAGAGTAATTAAAAACGCCTAAAATAAAGTATTAGTTTTATTTTACCTTTTATATGAATGATAATTTGTACATAACTAATTTTTAAAACTTTTCTCAAATAATAAAAACTCTATGCGTCGGGCTGACGTTGGAGTTAAAAATTAAAAAAGTACAGGAAAGTAAAAAGCACTAGTGAAAAAAAGTGACACTTTCCGCACAGTTTGGCTGCTTGGAAAACCGCTCGTTTCGAGGACATGCATGGTAAAATAAATATATTATGTAGTACAATATATTTAAGCGACATGTTTTCAACTGTAGGTAGTTAGTGAAAGCTACAGAGCATCTGCTTTCATAGATTTGTTTGGTTCTATCACCTAACGGCATCTACGTTGTGATGTGCAGGGTGGCCCTTATTGCCTGACTGCAAGGAGCGAATTATCAATTATTGTTGTTAGACTTTATTAAGGTTGTTGTTGGTATTGGTAGACTTGTTAGTATATTTTTACTGTTTACCATAGTGTCAAAAAAATCTAATTGAATCTTATAAATCGTTTTCGCTGTCTACGTTTAAATCACACTATAAGTCCGTGTACTACTGTTATATTTTTTAATACATGACAACTACTTTTTTATACATAAATTATACATATTTCTTATACATAAAGACACGTTATGTCTGAAAATGAAAATAAACGTTACACCAATCTACTGCAATCTATTAAAAAAGTTATCTTCATACGAACAATTATTATGAAAAACACTGAAAATTAACATAGAAACTAATTGGATAACAACTAACAGGCATCATGTAGTAAGTTCATATCTATGAGTACTTCCTTTAGTTGACCTTTGAATATTGCGTGGGACTCTAACTAAACCACGCTTACAATACATGTGTGTTTAAAAAATACGCATAGTTATAACGGGCAATATAAACTAATGTAAGAATTTTCGAAAGATTCTGCTACAATTTTTTGTCCCTCGAAACAAAACATTTGGTAAGAAATAATAAGAATATTATCTATATAATACCCATTGTAACTTTGTTATGCATCAGTCTTCAGCAAGCGTTCAGAGTTTACAATCATCATCATTTCAGCCAAAGGACGTCCATATCCAGCGTCTCGCATCCACCGTACATCCGAGGCCTTGACTACGTCGTCGCTCCATCTAGATGGAGGCCTTCAGTCTGTGGTTCCATGTAGGTATTTATCACATTATCTTGGCTTATCATCGCACAAAATATTCTATTCATACAACAGATTTTTTTGTAGTTGGCCAAAAATATCTGTTAGTGAATAACTCTCACGGAAAATGGATTTTCGTGTTAAGTCATTAGTGTATCACGAGTGGGTGGTACATGCATCCACTTGATAGCATTCATTAGAACTTACCTTTGCGACACCCACGGGTAGGTTCGTTATGGGTAGCCTATTCTTAGCGGGGCCCTACGGGCTACGGCTCGCTGTGCCTCCATCTTTAAACGAGTATGCATTAAAATATACTAGGTATATATGTATGTGATGTAATATACCATGACTCAGTGGTAAGGGGTCGCCTTTAATACTCAAGGTTTTGGGCTCAAACTAGGATTTTGACTTCCCGTTAACTTCACGTTGGATATCACTGATGTCGGTTAAAGAGCATATCGTGAGGAAACTTGGAACTATATTCCCTGAAATCACTAAGCCGCTTTAAACATGCGGTGACTGGTGCTTAATACTTGACAGCTGTAACTTACTAGCAGTAAGCGTTGCTTTCTCAGTCCCATTGCAGGGCAAAGGCCTTCTTTTGGTTCCCTGTGGGCCAGTTATAGACCGTTATTAATCCATAACTAAATAATAAATATAGATGATCATAATGAAAACGAGTTTTTAATAAGTACTATTCATATTTTTGCGATTGTCCTCTTGTTTGAAACAGTAATCTCAACCTTGTTCTAAAAAATGCCCCAAGGGAAAAATGTCCTTGATAAAAGTCGTAGAACCGTTTATTTTACCTTGGCTAAAAAAGTTGGCTAAAAAAGTTTTGGTTAACATGACCAGAGTCAATGTCAGTTTTCCCTCTAAACATCAATGATATGTTCTTTCTACTTTATATCACAGTTTTATTTTCAAAAATCTGTTAGAGCTAAGTAGGTGACAATTTTCAAACACCATCATGTTCAATATATAAGTATTCATAGAAGCGCATAGTCGACGCGTTGGAATTACTCGGAATTCATATTCAAAAATATAACGATTTTTCTTAGGGTCATTTAAAAATACTAATATATTTACAGAAAAAATTAAATCGAAAAAAGGAAATTAATGATTGATTTTAAAAAAGGCCCATGTTCTAAATAAAGTTTGTTTGAATTTAAAATCCAAGTTAAACAGAAGTTATCATAGTTCAAACTAGCCCATTAAATAAAATGGTTATTTCATAGGTTAAGAGCCAATAATGTACATATTGAGTGTCCGGTCGCCGCCGCGCCGCGTGTGCCGGCACAGACCTTGTCGATTAAACTCCATTTATTTTATTCATAATCTGTATATTATAATTAATGTGATCCGTTTTTCCTGCTAACGAATAACCATTAGGTGGCATCTAGAATAAAACAATATAATGCTCGTATAATAATATTCCACCATATTAACAGGGAATCCGCTGGATGCGAGACGCACAGCACCGATCGAGGTGGCGACAGCTGAGGAAGGGCTATGTCCAGCAGTGGACGTCCTTCGGCTGAAATGATGGTGATGATATTAACAGTGTTAGCTGGGGAGTGATCGGGAAGTTGCGCGGTAACTTCTCATCCAACTTACCGCTGTGTCTCAAAACGGAAGTCTATTGTTTTATATATATGTCTTCGGTACCAACCTCTTGTTTTTAACGTTTTTCAACACCGACTTCCGAAACGAAAGTTATTTTTGCACTTTTTTGTGTTTTCTTTTTTGTGAAAAAGGAATGACAAAAGGATTGATAAAATACCCATAATAGCTTAATTGGGGTGCATGAAAGGAGCCTCCCCGAGTGGCGTTAATCTAAATCCACCCTGGGCCTGGGCAGCTAGCACTCGGTAACGCAGAGTCTAGCGAGCTAATCCTTTCACCACGATGGTGCATCTAAACGGTTCTTCTCAGATCTATGATTAACCGTCCGTACAAAAGCCGAAATATAACAAAAGCGTCACCTCCACGGGCATCCACCATCGGCTTTCGAAGCCCACCCTCATTATCACCTCAATTAACATCGAAGGGTTCTCTGAAAATAAGTTTCAGTTGCTGTCTCAACTGTGTCAGAATATAGATTGTGAGATTATCTGTGTCCAGGAAACGCACCGTGGTACCGAACATCTAAGGCCACACATCCCTGGATATCTTGATATGTTGAATGTTGCTCTGGATATCTCCAGAGCAAGATTCACTCCAGGGATGTGTGGCCCCATACACAATAAGAAAGCGCTATTTTTACCCGACGGCCGAAGGAGGGTAATGTGTTTATCAGTGTTTGTATGTATGTTTGTTTGTATGTGGCGTTCCAGTAACCAAACGCGTTGGCTAATTTTAATGATTCATACATCAATCGATTCGTCTTAACCCTGCCAGTGTCATAGGCTACAATAAAATTGGACAGTAAAAAAATGGCAGATTTTGGGTGCCATATTGTGGGGATCCAAAAATGTTTTTCTTCCAAACCCATTCTGTGGGGTATCAAAATAAAGGGTTTTAAGAGGCGATATCAAAAAAATATAACACTTATGTGTTTAAATGTACCTACTTCGAATGATATGTTAACTAAAAAGTTTAAATAAAAAAAAAAAAAACTAAAATCTCGACTGCTTAAAAAGCGAACTAAAAAGACGTAAATAAGAAAAAAAATATGCTGTGCAGTCGGAGGATACATCTGGTTTTGATCAACCAGTTCGCGAATATGTATCCTCCTACTGCATAGCATATTTTTTTTCTTATTTACGTCTTTTTAGGGTTCCGTAGCCAAATGGCAAAAAACGGTACCTTTATAGATTCGTCATGTCTGTCTGTCTGTCCATCCGTATGTCACAGCCACTTTTTTCCGAAACTATAAGAACTACGCTGTTGAAACTTGGTAAGTAGATGTATTCTGTGAACCGCATTAAGATTTTTACACAAAAGTAGAAAAAAAAACAATACATTTTGGGGGCTCGAAACTGAAACTAAAAAAAAAAAACATCATACCCATACGTGTGGGCTATCTATGGATAGGTCTTCAAAAATAATATTGAGGTTTCTAATATCATTTTTTTCTAAACTGAATAGTTTGCGCGAGAGACACTTCCAAAGTGGTAAAATGTTTCCCCCCCCCCAGTAACTTCTAAAATAAGAGCATGATAAAACTAAAAAAAATATATGATGTACCATGTAAACTTCCACCGAAAATTGGTTTGAATGATATCTAGTAAGTAGTTTTTTTTAATACGTCATAAATCGTAAACCGCAATTTACCAAGTACGGAACCCTTCGTCTGCGAGTTTGACTCGCACTTGGCCGGTATTAGTTCGCTTTTTAAGCAATCGGATTTTTGATTTTTTGAATATATTTTTTTTAACAACCCTACGTAGGTAACTATTTTGTCTGCAACCTGGAGTAATAAAATTGCACAGAAATTCTTACAGTGGATCTAGGTACAAGTTGCTCAATCACATCAGTTTATAAGCCGCTAACCAACCTTTTGAGTTCCACAAACCACCTTATTTTGACATCCAACAGACTAAAGTGTGTTGTTGTTGGTGACTTCAATAGTCATAGTATATCCTGGGGGTACCGCGATACTAACGCAGACGGAAATTTAGTCGAGGAGTGGGCCCGACAGGTCCCCTATAAAGCAACTTTAACTTCTCGAAGGCAAACTGGGAAAAATTTTCTACCGATGTGGATGCAAATTTACGCGACACAGAACCTAAACCCTAACTACGAACAGTTTGTGGATACCATATGGACTGTGTCGCGTCAATGAATACCTACAGGCTGCCGCACATCATACATATCCGGCCTTACCTTTCCTCAAGAAAATAGGTGGCTCGTTGAAAATAGATGTCAACACGTACAAGATCTAAGCCTTAATAAATTCAAATCATTTATTAAAATTGTGCCTGAAAGCATGTTATATCGTTAAAGATTACGTTGAGGACAAAAATGCTTGGGATGGAGCTGCTCCAATATCTATATATGTATATTTTTTCGTATCTTGATTTTTTTTTTGGTTTTCTTGCAATGACAAGAATATTTACTTTTCAAAGTATTATATTATTTTATTTTAATTATTGTGAATGTGAAGTCTATGTGGATATATATATATATATATTTTTTAATTATCTTATCTGCCTTAGAGGGTAGACAGAGCATCAAATATCCATTAAAGATCACGACGCCACATACGACGATCATTGCAGGGTAACAAGACGTAACAATGGTGTAATAATGATCCCAACAAATACATAAAATGTAAAAAGGCACAAAAGCTCGGCAAAAACATAAATATGAAAAAGGCGCCAAGTTCCACAAAAAAGAGTTGAGATCTAGAAGGGTGATAAGTTTCATAGCCTTTCCTTAAACAAAGCTACAATGTACATTTTCGTCTATGGACTTAAAATAATTTACAATTTATTTAATAATTGAATTTTAAGTTGTCATCTTGAAATCGTTCATCATAAAAAACAACATTTGACACACAACACATCAACAAAAAAAAGCAGCTGATCCTTACATTTATGCTGCATAACTCGCCAGAATGTATGGATCAGCTTCTTCTTATTTTCGTGTGAGGTTATGGCCACCTCTGGTAACTGTATAGTCTTTTTAAATATGGAACAAACCCCGCCGTGGGCCGTCCTCCTTAACAGGTATTTTTTTATTTCACACCGGCCGTTTATACGCTCACAAGACCAGGGCATACCTTTTTTTATATTCCTTAATTATTTTATCTACACCCATGCTATAAATCCTCTATAAAAGTTCTTGAAACAGTTAGCTTATTGCCAACATTAAAACAGCCAGTGTCATAGTAACCATAATATCATCCAAACGGGTGTTATAATGTTGTACTAAATTTCATAATGCAACTCCTTTTTACCCGACTGCCGAAGGAGGGTAATGTGTTTATTTTACTCATCGAACAGCCACATTCTCATGGCATCTTTATGAATTTCAAAAAAAGGAACTTTGTCATGAATGCGCGTTTCACTAACACAGCGCCGTAATTTAAAAAAAAAAAAACGATTTTTGAATTGACATCGTGTCCCGCCATTATTGTTCAATAATAGTATTAACTATTTTGTTGTTTACAAAAATGAGTGATACAAGCTCTGATAACACACCACCACATATTTCTAATGCAGCAAAGGACATTTCTAACCAATTATTACCAGAAAAGTCGAGAAAACATTATGAAAAGACGTAAGTACCAAAATTTTATGAATTGAAAAATAACAAAGAGTAGTCATCATTTTCTGAAGATGTGCTATTAGTATATTTTCAAGAATTATCAGAAAAAATTAAATCTTCAACCCTATGAACCTTCTATTCAATGCTGAAAAGTACGCTAAGTATTGATACCCTATGGTTTCAGAACCTTTATAGAGGATTCATATCATGGCTGTAGATAAAGTCTTGTATGCAACTGTTATAATTAGGTATTAAAACACTCATGTGATACTATTATCAAACCCACATTCGTGTTTTAATACCCCTTATTATACAACAGTTGCATAAATAACTATAATGTTTTCCGTAACCGACTAACTAACTAAATCTGGTTCTAATTTTATTAAAATTAATTACCGCCCTAGAGAGGGAAGCAATTGCTATGAGTCTTTCCCGAAAGGTGGGGAGCGCCTTCCACCCGCTACTCGGATCAGACAAACACTACTTTCTGAATATGAGAAATTAAAAATTATGATTTATCTAAATATAGACTAGACAAAGTTTTATAAGCTAGTCATTACTCTCGGATAGGTCAATCTCATATAAGGTACATATCAGAATAAAATGTACAAAAATGTACTCACATTCATTTTTTTTTACTTACATCCCTAAGTTTACTCATTTGTGAGTTTAGTAATAAATTATACAAACAGAAGCAATCAAAAACTGTCATTTTAAACTTTGTCGCTTTTACGACACAAGTGGTATTTTTCTTATTGCGACAAAGGTTGCTAACCTAGGTGTTACATTAGCATAAAATAAGCAATAAATTTGATCCAATCGTTTAATTAAACGTTAATAAAACAGTATATGTATATAGGTACACTTATTTGACGGATGGATAAGTCTTTTGTCGATGAGTCGACGATACGATGACATCGATTATAATGTAAAATTAGAATAACTGGACGGTTGCCCGTTCTGCGAGCAGCAAATAGTACTGGGGCATGCGACCAATCGTAACTGCCGCAAATACATGCACCGCGCTGAATGCGGACACTCTGCGGAAGACAACAACCCCCCACAGCCACTCCACGCGCCCACCCGATGCACGCCGGTGTTCTGTCGTCGCAGGCTCGTACCACCGCCGCCGCCGCCGCCGCCTCCCGTGCCGTCAGCAACGCTTGCGTAATCGCCAGCCTCACGCAAGCCCCGATTATCTCATACAAACCTACTTTTACATTGTTTTCGTACCTAATCAAATAGTCCTGCGATCCGTCATATTAACGAGGCGTCATATTGTGCGTGCAATACAAACAAATAAAAGCTCATTCTTGATGCCGTGCACGAGCTACCGGTAACTTAACTTACATCAATCGGAGTACGAAACAACACAAATATTTAACCGCGCTAACTGAACATCGCGGCAGATTTCTTGTTCACACACAGTCAAGTTTAAAGCGTACAAAAATGACATAATGTAGACAGTAATGCCTCATCAGATACGCATAAATGAGTGGAGAGAAGTTGTTCCATGGTTGCTGTATTTTCCAATGACTTTTTGTGAATAAATTGGTTGAATGTAAAGTGCGAGATCTCACTCTCAGAGTACGGAAAGATTCGGTTGCTTAGGCCCAGTTTTTGCATCCCTAGTTAACTGGACCAATAATAGTTAAATATGCTAACCAATGATTGCAAATTACAGTAAAACACCATTCCTCTTCAGTTGTTAGCCTCACAAATGGTCAAATAAACAACTGAGGAATAAACGCGTTCTACCGAAATTTTAAACCATAAGTTAGCATATTTTAAACATTGGTTGAGAACTACGGATCAAAAAAATGGGCCTTAGTAATGATACCTTTAATGTAATCAATTATCTCAGCCCCCTGGGTACTGGGCACAGACCTTACCCAAATTGATCCCCTGGTTTCATAATCGGTCCAAGGAAAAATAATTATATTAAGTTTTTTTATTTACAACTTTTTAGTTATTTGTTTTTCGAATTAGGTAGATTTAAACATATACGTGTTATATATTTTTAAATCAACTCTTAAAACCCTTTATTTTGATATCCCACACGATGGGTTTAGAAGAAAAATAATAATTTTTCGCCCATATAATGGCGCCCAAAATCAGCCATTTTTATCTTTTCCAATTTTAATGAAGCCAGTGACACTCGCAAGGTTAAGTCGAATCGATTGACGTAAAAATCATCAAAATCTCTTTATTTATTTTTTATCATCAAGTCTCTAGAACGCCACATAGGAACAAACATACATACATAGACTGATAAACACATTACCCTCCTTCGGCAGTCGGGTAAAAATGATTCTAATACATTCATTTTCCATACACGAAAAGCTTTTTCCTGATACATGTTGTTCGCCAAAATATTAGGGCATCTGCTGACTTACTATTTTTTTGAGTTGGAACAGTCTCTGTCCTTCGATGGAAAATGTGCCAAAAATAATGGTCGATAGTTACTTACTATGATTTCTTGTTTTTCTTTTTGAACAGTTTTAAGTCATATGGTTCTCTAGATAGCTCCAATTCGTGTCTCGAAGAACGTCAAACACTTGACGTGACACATCCGTCCAAAGAATCAAAAGAAAATTGAAGGACTAGGATTGCAGCTGGTATCTAGAGCAAATTTAATCTCGGCGACACACCAATGCAAGTCTGCAACAAGTGTTCGAACTGCGCTATAAGTGTCCTCCGTGTGACGACGGCTACAATCAATGCGGAAACGTTCGCCGTCTGCCCCGAATGGGGGCACGGGATGCGACGCGCTGGACCAAGCTCCTCTGCCCCTTGCAGCCGCCGCCAGCCGCCAGCCGCCAGCCCCACAATAAACACTATACTTACTTATTGTAATTGCCCCTTTTTAGAACACTTATACATAGAAAGCAAATAAACGCCGTAATACATCTTAATGACGACAGGAACTTTTGCTCGTACCTACATGGATGTTATACCTCAGCTCCATAGCAAAATCTAAATCTGTCTACAATTTTAGTGACGTACCATTGGAAAGAAAATAATATGACGACAGGTGAATTTATCGACCGTTTATGGTCTGACGTATTGTACGAGGAACGTTATGAAAGAAAACAGGAGACAGAGGGTTGCCATGGGAATTCGGAGGTAAGACCGAAAGAGGGCTTGTACGCAGAACTGGGTTGGTGCGAATTGAGAATGACGATATTAATTTATATCTGGTCGAAACTTTTCAACTCAAAGATATATCAATTCTTTGTATTGCAGCAAGGTCAAACAATCCATTGAAAACTTAATGAATGTTTTAATTGATTTTATGCTAAAAAGTCATCTTTTTTTTAAATTTAGACGAAAAGAGCTTTTGCCTTCAAAGCTTCCTGGGTAATGTAACAGGTGGTTCGAAAGTCGAACAAAAACTGCGTCTCATAATAAATAGCTGTTTAAGATTGAAACAAAATTATCGCCACCCTGAATATTAATTTACGTACAGATAAATGTGAAAATAATTATGATACCGGATCGAAAGCCTTGACTGAGTAAATGTGTACCGTATAATAATATACTGCAATGAAAATCATTGCCGCAATGATTCGCGTCCCGAGCTGTCATGATCATTATTGTAGAATTAACGCCAACACGCCTTTTTTGTTGCACTTCTCACAAAATGACATTATACGATTCGACATCTGTAATAAAACTTAATCGTAAAACAAGTTGAAATGGCGATTTAAAAACCACATAAGTGAATATTCATTACATAATTATACTTAGTATAATCTGCTCTCGTCCGAAAATAAATAGGCTTACTGCCAATATTAAAAGCCCTACTGCCAAAGTACCGTAAAAGAATGATGAAGGATTCTTGCTTTTAACTATTAACGATGTACGAGTATCAGTAACTCAAGCAAGAGATTATTGATAATCTTCAACGAAAATGTCTAGAAGCTTATACTCGTATTTGTTTTCCAGTAATACTCATACTCGACTTGTTTGGAAGCATACCTCTCTGCGCTACATCGGAGTACCTCCTTATATTGTATGTGATATTCACAAAAATGACTACAAAGAAATACGTCGGCTTTCGTAGAATCCATTCAGGTTTTCCTTCAGTAAAATTATATAAATAAAGTGTAAAGCACACAAAGAAATTTGGGGAAAATATATATAATAAAAACAGTTTCAATGGACCTCAACCGAAACCAGGTATTTAAAATGAATTAAGGAGCGCAACTCGACGCTGTACGTATATATTTAGATTTTTCTGTAACACCTTATAACGTCATAAAAATAACAATCGGGATTGTGAAATATTCTCGACTTGTACAAGAACGTATTTGTTGAATGACGTACATTTGTAATAGTAAACGGTAATAGAAGTGGAGGCGCGGTGGAAAGCTCACACACAGTGAGGCAGGAAGCACGTAGCGGCGGCGGTGGCGGCGGCGGCGGCGCGGCGTGCGAAAGCTCCTCTCGTACTAGCGGTGCCGTTAGCGCAGGCTCGGGCGGGCGGCGGCGAGGCGGCGGCGGGCGGGCCGTGGGAGGTACCGTTAATGACGTCGCGTCCGTGACGTCGCCGTCGTGACGTCAGACGGCGCGATATAGCCACCAGCCTCGGCGGCGGCGGCCTCAGTAACGCACCGCCCGTTCGCCAGCGCGTACCTCCGCGCGCCTCTCGCGACCTGCCCGCCGCAGACTGACCGAGTGAGTGAGTGCGCGTGCAGTGAGTGGAATGTGCCCGGCCGCATGAGGATCCTGCTGAGTGAGCTGGGACTGTCCGGCGCGTGCCTGGGTCTGACGCTGGAGCCGCGCGCTTCCTCGCTGGAGCCCGCCAAGCCTGCGCCAGGTCAGCGCCCGCACGACCAACCGGCATCCACTTCTGTGTTTATTTTCGCTTTCGTTGTGTAGAACCTCTGGGTGTAGTAGACTGTGTGGGACTGTCGTGATGATGGCCATCGGCTAGAATGCGAGGTGCGCTGCTGACGCCCTCCAGCCAACATTGCGGCCTTAGACAATTCCAAAACACACGTACGTACCTCCCTTTTTGTTTTATTTTTTATTTTAAGTTGATTATAATTTAATTTAAGATTTTTTTATTATAATTTATTATCTCCTGAATGTTTACCTACCTAGTTCTTTATACCTCCGTACCAGCAGACTTTCCGGCACATAACTGTGAAAACTTTTATTGTAACAGAGCTTTTGTTTATTTCGTTTTGAACTAAAACTTACAAAGTGGTATTTCTTAGTTACTGTTATGTTAAGAAAAACATATTTTACCGTGAAACCTCGGTCGTGATAGGTAGGAAAATCATCGAAGAAAACTTAAACAGGGAAAGCTCCTTCAGTTAATTATATGGCTTTCGCTATGATAAATATTTCACCATTTAGCACCCAGGCAGTTAATGATTATTGTGTGAGATATTACCAACATTTCAGGCATTTTAGTATAAATAATATTGAAAATATTTGTAAAAGTTCTTGTACAATTGTTTTTTTTTTAATGCAGCCATTAATTCCAGTTCTTTATAATTTGAGTTTATTACTCAAATAATAATAGTTTCAATTTCTTATTAATGTGTATCAGTTAAAATATCTCTTTTTTTTCTTAAATATTGATCACCAAAAGTTTTAAATAAATAAGGAAGAATTCAAGGAAAATTAAACTTGTATTAGTTTTCAACAGCAATAAAACATAGCGCACTTATGTATAGGTACAACTCATAATAAAGATTACCGGTAAAATTTGCTGAAATGTTATACAATGTTTTTTAGAAAGACGCAGTAGTGTTAATCGAACTTGTCAATATGTTAAGGCTGACAGTGAATTATTAGAATTCAGGTGAAACAAGTACTAATGGTGAAATAGATTTCCACACCGGTGGGCGCCGGTTTAGGATGACACACGCCGGCTAGCAGCATACATTAACTTATATATATCACGGAATGTGTCCTAACATCTTAGTCCGAAACCACTTTAACCACTCGATAATTGTTATTAAAATCATTGGTTAAATTATAATTGGATTAGTTAGGCGCGTTAGGTAACTTGGAGTATAATGTGAGATGTTTATGTGGCGATCGAGTCCGTCCGATGGCCTCAGCCTGCTGCCACTGCCGCTTGCCCAATCGACTGTCGCAAGCGGCAGACGGTGCACCTGTCGAGATGCGAGCCTGTGCAAATTGCCGACGCACATCTGATACTTACTGTTGTACCACACTAACCTCACATATGATACAACTACGTTAAAATATTGAATAGTTCACGCTCTCCCATAGTTCCAAGTTCCATGCACCATTACTAACATAAACGCTGAGGTGCCAATGAATTATCTAAATTGACGCTAAAATAGAATAACAAACTTTCACTTTTTGTTTTCATAAGCGCGTGCTTAGTATATATTGGACAAAAGCGGCTCTATAAATAATACTATAACGTTTTTGGTCAAAGTGGGACATTGTATTTTTGGGCAAAATGCTAACTCAAATAGCGTTTGAAAAGTTTACGAAACTGTAAATTAGTCAATTAATTGAATGGAATAGTGACGTAGGGAAGGAAGGTTGACACTCGAACGTGTATTGATAAGTCCGCTATCAGCCGCCAGCTGGCGTGACGTCATGACGAGCCCGAGCCGGAGCGCGTCACTCTCACTGCTCCAACCCCCGGCCGACCCACCCCTGTCTACAAAAAAAAGATACTGCCAATGCCCCCTTCGATTCGCACAGCGCGGCGGGAGAGTTCTGCCGTTGATGCTTTAATGGATGGTTTTATCTCCGTTATGACTTAATTATAGTGCAACATAAAACATAACTAGGTATCCAGTATAAGCTTTATACATTACGTATCCATAACGCGTAGTGTGGTTATCGCTCATTTGCTCTAATAACGTAACGCGAGAAGGTGTTGCTATAACTCTGTCCCATATCTCCGAGGCGCTATTTTTTAGCCTCCTTAGGCTTTCCGTTTAATAGCGTGGTTGCGTCACGAGTCTAAAAATATGAGGGTGGTGCTGGAAGCGGCAGTGTGGGGTACTCGGTAAAGCGTCGGGTGGCGCGGTGGGCCGCTGGCCTCGGCCTCCGCATCGACCGCGCCTGTGACGTCACGCCTCCATGACGTCACGCATCGACCGCGCGCCTCGTTTCAAGGACGCCCTTGCCCGCCGCCCAACCGGCTACCGACTTCCTCCTCACTAAGAATCACTTTACGCAAACAACAAATATTAAAACATGACAAGTCAGTCGGTAAAACAAAAATTTACATCCGATAATATTGAGCCGCAAAGTCAATATACTTAACATGATGAGTAGTAGACAACATCTAACGTGTGTGTTTATGTAACCGACTAATTTAGCTTGGGCGGTAAAGCGGTCAAAACATTGCAGTTCAATGAAACCTATCATAGACATAAATAAAGATTTATCACTTGGACATTTCTCCATATAGCTGACGGCAAGGGTGTGCCGAGTTCAGGGGCATCACAGTATACACGCAGGTAGCTGTACAAAACAATAACTATATATTTTACTCTTTGAAGCTAGTCACTCTCTACGGATTTTAATTGTATTGTATTAGTATCTGGTTTGAGCATTGTCTGTGTTAATTAATTTAATATTGGTTCTTAATTATTAAATTGTGCTTACAGTCTTAGGACTAACTTTGCAATCGACTGAAAGCTTATAACTTAAGAATAGAAATGGCGGTTTGCCATATTTTATGGGAAATATGTCCAACCGTTATAATTATTCTTAAGATAAAAGTTATTGGAGTTTATCTCGCTATTAAAAAATCTGCTGAACTTACTTTCTACTTAGTAATAGTAGATATCTTTGCTTACTTGTTTATGTGGTCACATTAATTCTCGTAAATGAATTCGCGCTGTACCGTATAAAAATTAAGCACTTTAGCGTCACCATTTTATAGTAGTATCGCTATAAAATAAATTGATTTATGGGTTATAAATATTTCGAAGTCTAGTCTTAGAATCACTAAATTACATGGTTACTTATCAAGGCGAAAAAAGAACTTACATATATTAAACATTATTTTTCGATTTTTGGTACCTACAAGAAAACCAACAAGGCATGAGCACAAAAACAAAAAATAAATGATTTTGCTCAATCCTAATGCTGAAAGCACGCTGTATTCTTTGTAGATATAAGTATTAAAAACTATAAATACCAGTTCGTTATGGATACTAAAATAAATATTTAAAAAAAAAATTAATTAAAGGAAACCTACTCATGGAAGCAAGATTTTCAACAAATAATTAAACTTGTCTCATAAGTACCTACCATGCACTTAAATATGAGTTTACAAATAACCTGATATACTTATCAATACTTATGTATGAAAATATGTACCTAACTATAATATATTATATTCGCGTGTATTATATACCTACCTATCTGTACCAATGTAATCTAAACTATTAAACTTATCCGATAAAAACAAGGAAACTGAAGTTGTCTAGACGATATATTAAGATAAAAAAGATACATTTATTTTTCGTCCGCGTCATGATAATAACCACGATTTATTCTGAATAATTAAATAAATAAAAAAATTATAGACTTTAAACACATGCAAAAAACTGGCTTTTTCGCTACTTAACCCAAAAGGAAACTACAGGCACATGGCTCCTGGTAAATAACGTTTTACTGACCATCTAAATAACGAAAATGCATCTCAAAGACGCGTGAAAGCCACTAAGAAAAAAACCGGCCAAGTGCGAGTCGGACTCGCGCACGAAGCCTTCCGTACCATAAACGGCAAAAAATTACGTTTGTTGTATGGGAGCCCCACTTAAATATTTATTTTATTCTGTTTTTAGTATTTGTTGTTATAGCGGCAACAGAAATTGGGCGCACGGTTGGCGTAGTGGTTGAGTGATTGACTGCTGCGCTGCGTGTCGCGGGTTCGATTCCCGCACGGAACAAATATTTGTATGACCTACAGATAGTTGTTCCGGCTCTGGGTGTTGCGTATGTGATTTCAAATGTT
Organism: Orthosia gothica; assembly: GCA_949775005.1. Taxonomy (NCBI): domain Eukaryota; kingdom Metazoa; phylum Arthropoda; class Insecta; order Lepidoptera; family Noctuidae; genus Orthosia; species Orthosia gothica. Next base: position 20,554,739 of record OX459058.1, read on the forward strand.
TGTAAACGCACCCACGATACAGGAAGAAGTTCCTAGTGTGGGGCAACGTTTTTTTAAAAGAAAAAAAAAGAAAATACATCATCTGTAAAAATTTCAACTGTCTAGCTATCACGTTTCATGTGATACAGCTTGGTGACAGACAGAAAGTGGAATCTTAGTAATAGGGTCCCGTTCTAACTCTTTGGGTACGGAACCATAAAAAGCAGTAAGAGCTGGTGCAACATAAAATATGACATTCCATTTGTCATTTTCTTCTGAGCCAGGTGGACTAGCTAGGTAGTGACGGTAGGCACAGGATAACGGTAAATAAAAGTTTATGTAACACTGTTCCAAACAAACATTTAATATATACTGACAAAAAATAAACCCAAGCCTTTAAACAGCTGAACGACCGAATACTTTACACTCACACACACACTTACATTATACTCATATTACTAATTTTTACGATCTTTTCTTCGCCAATAAACAAAGAAGGAAAGGGTATCTCCTACATGTTGCTTTTAAAAGCGGTTGAAAAAGGACGCTGCTATATACACTACACTTGGCGAACAAATAAATCATGTTCATATATTATAGTAACTCTTGATCATTTTCCACAACCACAAGAAGAACTGCGGTGGCCTAATCTGTTCCGAAGATCACACAGCTTCAATAGCATTCTCGTAGCAGGCGCGTAGCGGAAATGAAATGCTCGTAGCGGAAGCAACATTGTCGTAGCAACAACCGTAGCGAACAAATAGTCAGCTTCAGGCTAATTATAAAATTATAAATAAAATAATGCAGAAAACCGCTCCTTTAAACGCCTACACAAGTTTAAGTATCTCTGTATATCAAATTTCCATGTATACCATAAATAAAACCTGTTTAACAAGAACTTACGCTTTCGTAGCAGTTTCGAAGCTATCGTAGACAACTAACAAAAAGTACAATTTTGTCTAATCACCGTGTTATCTAATTTCTGTCTCTTTATAGTATACACTTAACTCATTAGCGGCATATCAGTACGGTAACAGCATTCAACTTATAAAATGAGACGCGGAATAGGGGCGGTATATTCAATAAGGTTTACCTGCAGACGCGCGAGGCGGCGGGTGGCTGTGACGTAGATGTTGCTGACGTCACCGGTAAGCCTCCCCCGCCTACGCCGCCGCAACAGCTGATAATTTCACCGAAATCACGTTTATTTGATAAAATACACGCTGGTGACGCGCGCTGCCCTTACGACCAGTTGCCACCAGGCTAGACGCTGTTACGTAGACAAAACTTTATATCTATTTTGTAGTATATATTGCATAATTCATGTTCATTCTGATAATGTTGATAAGTACGCATGCGTTCTATGTCAACCATATTATTTTATTGCTACGCGAAACAATAAGTTTCACTCGTTTAAGCTCCCTGAAATTATTCAATGTTACACGTGCATTGAAATGTGAGTCTCGACTTGTTTCTGTTAGCTATGATAATTTATATAAGCTAGGAATAATATGAAGGTTGCTAGATCAGGTAGGTCTACAGTAGGCCGTAGTATTTGTAGTAGATTTATGAATATTGCCCGCACCACAGACAATGTTATAATACTGCAGCCCGCACGCATACATTTTATCGCGGGAAAATGTAAGCGCTAAGTTTTAGACTGCGCTTTCGTGAATGTTCTCATTTGTTTTATTCCTTAGATCATTAGGAGGCAATCTACAGAAAGCATCCTACAAAGGAAACGAAATAAAAAAATATTTTTTAGTTCCATTTTAATTCCATTGCATGGTGACTTAAACATTTAAAAGTTATTTAATCATTAAACGTGCATAAAACTCATGATAGTATGTGACCAAACTTTGCTTTGCACGACAGCTAATCTGTGTACACTCGTCACTGACGTGTTTATGCGCAACTATTACGCAAAAAGCCACGCACAAAAACGTCATGTAATGAGAAAGCTCATAAAAGCTTGTTTCCCGATAACGTACGTCTCATACGTATGCGTATGTCTACTTCAAACTGAACTGAACTGAATCGATGAAGAATGACGTAGTTAGTCAAACTAACGCAACTTCTAATCAATATCTCTGCTCACCACGTCATCCTACCGCCATCTGTCGGATAGTTCGTGATACGATTAGACGGCATGTAGCCTCCTTTCCAGCGAGGTTCCATCGTGCGAGTGTAGCTTTCTCGAGATTGTAACTCTTGTAAAGTCTAACAGAGGGCATAGAGCTTTCCATCAAATGGTTTCATTGATATTTTATATTGGACTTTAAACTAATGAGATGTAAGAACCAGTAAAATTAAAAAATCCCCCGACACGTGTTTATTTCATGCTACTTAATTTATCTAGTAGTAGACACGCTTCGATCGACAATCTATTGAACACGTAATTATGACAAGAAATCTTTCGATTTTTATCAAACATAGCTTAGAACACTCTCGATATAGTTTTTTACCTTTCAAACAAAAAAACCGAAATCAAAATCGGTTCATCCGCTTAGGAGCTATGATGCCACAGATAGATACACAAATACACAAACACACAGGTACAGACTTCAAACTTATAACACCCCTTTTTCCCGTCAGGGGTTAAAAATAAACAGTTAGTTCCTACAACATTTTCTCTTTCAAAGCATTGCATTAAAGGCAAGTCCCAAATAAAGTTATTAGCGTAGTATGAATGACTGTAATAAAACAAATACAGCCATACACATTAAATATTATCGGTTGAATGGCATGTGTTTCCGTAGGTCCTACAGCGTAGGCTTATGCTATTGTCCGTGAAACCTGAACAAGAAAACACTATTGTCTCGTAAAACTGTGCTACGGAAGATTGCTCTAATTTCGGAAATGTACCAATACGAGTATAAGCTGAGATTTTGTCACATTCATGTTTTTTGTACTATTTTAAGCTGGGAAACGACCCTCAGACGCGTTATCTGCTGTGATTGGTTGAATGAATTTTCAACAGCCAATCACAGCAGATAACGCGTGCTTGACAATTTGTCACATTAATTCTCCGATAATTTTGAGCTGGGAAACTGAGGGTCGTTTTCCAGTTTGTGTTTGAACGCATCGTTTAATTGATATTTTAAATAAAAACTAGCTACTGCCAGCGGCTTCGCCCGCATCAATAGTGTTTTATTATCCCAAGGAAACATTATACCGAGATGAAAAGTAGTCTATGTGCTATTCCACACTACAATCTATGTCTGTTCCTAATTCAGTGTGATTGAGTAACAAACATATACACTTTCGCTATTAATAATATTATTAAGAAGTAAGATGCAATATTACTGAACTGATTAGGTACTGAAAAGCAACAGTAGTTACAAATCCAAATCAAAAGAACCAAAATTATCATAGCAAAGAGGCCAATGTAGAAATATTCCAATTCTAGTTTTTTTACGTTTTTATCACGATGGATAACTTCGTTTTTAAACATTTTACGCGTGGCATCGGCCATTCGCGTGCTGTGCTGGCGTGTTGTGCAGTCGGAGGATACATATTCGCGGGCTGGCTGACCAAAATCTGGTGTATCCTCCGCCTGCACAGCATGATTTTTTCCTTGTTTACGACTTCTTAGTTCGCTTTTGAAGCAGTCGGGTTTTTTGATTTTTTGAATTAAGTTTTTTTATTTATAACTTTTTAGTTAGTTTTTTTTCGAATTAGATACATATATTTTTGAAATCACCTCTTTTATTTTGATAACTCACACGATGGGTTGGGAAGAAAAAAAAATTGGGGCTCCACAATTTGGCACCCAAAATCCGCCATTTTTCTATTATCCAATTGTAATGTAGCCTATGACACTCGCAGGGTTAAGGCGAATCGATTGACGTATGAATCATCAAAATCGGCCAACGCGTTTGGTCTCTGGAACGCCATATAGGAACAAACATACATACATACATAAATACATACATACATACATAGACTGTTAAACACATTACCCTCCTTCGGCAGTCGGTTAATAAACAAAAGAAAATAAAACGAGTTAAAAAGTTAACAAATATTAACAAGCATCTACGTAGAAGGCCTACAATCGGTAAAAGAATCTATACAAAAGTAAAATAAAAAAAAGACTAAATCTAACATGTGGCACAAATATTGTTATCAGTGCTGTAACTATTCTTAGCAAAGGGCTATGAAGATGATTGAAAACCATTGTAAAAAGACTAATTAAAAGAAGGGAAAAAAAACAAAGAATTAATGAGATTGAGAATAGTTAGAGACATCCACATATTTGTGCCGTTTATGAGTTATAGTCCTCGCCAAACTTCTTGGCCGCCCTGAAGTTGGTTTACCGCATGCGCGAGGCACGAAACGGTACTGTTTTAGTATGAGATTTACTACTGCGCAGTCATTGTAGCCAACGTATACACTATACCAGAGTAGCCGCATGCGCAGAAGGAGCTGAAGCCAAATTTTTTATCTTCAACGTAGTCCTTGATTTTATAATATGCTTTTTTAATAAGGACACGTTTGATGTAGTTTTTGAACTTTCCATCGGTCAGTTCTTTAACTGACTTTGGCAACTTATTATAAAAGCGTATACTGTTTATATGAAAAGACTTGCTAGTTTTTGTTAATCTGAATTTGGGTATTACAATTTCGTGCTTACTGCGTGTATTTAAATTATGGAAGTCGCTTCTAGTTTTGAAAAGCCCTCGATTTTTGCGGACATACAAAATACATTCCAAAATATAAAGTGAAGGTAGAGTCAGTATATCGATTTCTTTAAATTTTTCTCTGAGGGACTCGCGAGGACCCATTTTATATTCTTCAATTAAAATTTATCGAACTATTGAAAAATTGGGCCTTAGTCACACAAGTCTAGAACCATGACAAGAGTTCAATGAGTTTTCATAAGTCCTCCCTTACTCACCTTTGCCAAATATGGATCTCTTGTAAAAAATCATGCACCCAGCGGTTAAAGATGTGCGCTTTGTACCTCTCCTATTACCAGTGAATAAATAAAAGCCATTTTGTTTTTTTTACTCGGATTTAAATGGTGTAGATACCTCTACCTGCTGCATGCTGTAGATGCCAACCGGCCTTCTTGAATATGTAAGCAGTTAATGGCATCTATCGATGATACAATGTTTGAACCGTTTTGTTACTCGTATCAGGGCAACATTGTAGTCATCAGCTATCGTCTTTTTCGGATACCGAACAATATTTAACATCATGAAGCAACATTTCTCTAGAGTAGTAAAATAATTAAAGAACTAAATTGTTTAGTTTGTCTCTGGAAGTAATAATAATAATAATAAAATTACTTTATTCAGGTAACTTACTAAACCCATTTTATAGTAAAAATAAACATCAGAATAATAAAAATAATATATCAGATAAATAACGGTCAAAAACAAAAAGTAATGTCACATCAAGTCACAAGCAAAGTCAAATACGTACGAAGTACGTTTACTTACTAATCCTATTTCGGAAATTAGGTATATCACCGATACCAAGCTAGAATATCGCTGAGTGCCACAAGCTGTTAAAATTATTACAATTTATTATGATTTATTCGTATTTTTTTATTATTCTTTTTTATTATATTTTATTATAATATTGTTATTTTTACTGTTTATTATTTTCACATCTGTCCATCTGTCTTTCCTTTGATATTTACTAGCTGCTGCCCACGGCTCCGCCCGCTTCAGTATAAGTACTTCACCCATTTTTTTTATAAATTATAGCCTATGTGTTATTCTGATGTATACGCTATATTTCTGTAAAGTTTCATCAAAATCCGTTCAGTAGGTTTTGCGTGAAAGTATAACAAACATCCATCCATGAATCCTCACAAACGTTCACGTTTATAGTAGTACTCGTACCTATGTTAGAATATTAGGATTATAAACATCAATTGTTGCATGCATCAAAGATCATCAGTTCATCACTTTTGAGAACGGCTACACTGATTTGGATGTTTTTTTTGTTGTTTACGAGTTTGTGTAATTGTCAGGACAAAGTTAGAGTGAATTTTTTTTTGGTAAATCCACCAGATATTAAATTGCAACAGTGCTAAGCTCAGCTTAGCTAATTTAAAAAAAGGCCAAGTGCGACTCAGACTCAGGCACGAAGGGTTCCGTACCATTATCGCAAAAAACGGCAATAAAATCACGTTTGTTGTATGGGAGCCCCACTTAAATATTTATTTTATTCTGTTTTCAGTATTTGTTGTTATAGCGGCAACAGAAATACATCATCTGTGAAAGTGAATTTCAACTGCCTAGCTATCACGGTTCTTGAGATACAGCCTGGTGACAGACAGACAGACAGACAGACGGACCGCGGAGTCTTAGTAATAGGGTCCCGTTTTTACCCTTTGGGTACGGAACCCTAAAAATATTACTTCGATTAGAATTAGCATGCCTATTGTTTTTTTAAAAGAGTAAGTATGGAGTTTCTTGTGCGTTCTTCTCCATAACAATCTACTTTCCGAATGCACGGTAGAATATTTATTTTTTATGACTTGTACATTTTAATTATGTACATCAGTAATTATTACATTTAATTATGTTATATCAGTCTATGTATGTTTGTTTTACTTCCTTTGTGGCGTTCTAGATACCAAACACGTCGGCTAATTTAAATGATTCTGAAGTCAATCGATTCGTCTTAACCGTGTGAGTATCACTGGCTACATTAAAATTGAAAAACAAGGAAAATAGCGGCTTTTGGGTGCCATAGTGTAGGCGCCCAATTATTTTTTTATTCCAAACCCATCGTGTGGGGTATCAATAAAGCGTTTAAAGAGGTGATTTCAGAAATATATAACACTTATATGTTTAAAAGTAATTGGAAAAAAAAGCGAACTATAAAGTTATAAATAAAAAGTTAATTAAAAAAATCTAAAAACCCGATCATTTTTGAAGACCTATCCATAGATACCCCACACGTATGGGTTTGATGGAAAAAAAAAATTGTTTCAGGTTCAAGTATGGGGACCCCCAAAATTTATTGTTTTTTTTCTATTTTAGAGTGAAAATCTTAATGCGGTTCACTGAATACATCTACTTACCAAGTTTCAACAGCATAGTTCTTATAGTTCCGGAAAAAAGTGGCTGTGACATACGGACGGACAGACAGACAGACAGGCAGACAGACAGACAGACAGACATGACGAATCTATAAGGGTTCCGTTTCTTGCCATTTGGCTACGGAACCCTAAAAATATATGAGTTAGTTTTTTCTGTGATAGAAAAACAATGGTAAAAGAAAATCATATCGGATATAGATATATAGATAGTATATAGATAATAGATATCGTACCGGAGTTTTTTTAGAATTTTGGATAATTCATTAGTTAAGGGTATCTTTTTATCTACTTAGCAAATTGGCTTTCTCGAACGCTAATGTTATTAGACTAAACACAATACGTTATCAACCTCGAGAATTATTATTTTAACATTTTTGATTCTAGAAATATACAAAACGAACTTACGGTAACAAAAGCTTGTTTTGTTTATAGCTTAATAAGACTGGAATTAATGGTTCTTAACATAATAGAAACTGCAAATGCCACTGATTTCATAACCTCCCAAGGGACCCATCGCCTTTTCGCCCTAAAAATTTTCAAGCGAGCGTGCTACGCCGATGTAAGCTCTAGTGCCTTACATTAGAAGGCAAAATTAACTTTTTGCTGTTACTTGTTTGCGACGTTGTTTTAATAGACTTAGATGAGGTGTATACATAGAATTCAATTTTCTGGGCGTGGCGAATCAAGCACCGTGACACAATGTATTCAAAACGGCAATATTTGGTTGGTGAAACTGCCGTATAAAACTAGAGACCTTTCCTTCCCAACTTCATTGTTCGTCGTACAAGGGTAGCGATCAGCACTGGTCAGGGTTCCGGTACTGAGCTAGAGTACGTTGATATCGATTAGTAACGAGTGCTTGTGCTGAAGGAAGAACCAAAGTATGTTCGCCGAGGGTAAATATAAATGATGCATGGCTCGAATAGCGTGATAGTTCAAAGGACGGTGCCGTCAATATCATGTCTACCGCCTCCCCGACGCATTCACAGTGGGCCTTTCGTCTTGGTTGACCGTTTCGCGTTGAAGTAACGGTTGATTCTCAGTATTGCGGACTTAGATTACGCAAAAACATCGGTTAAATTAAAATATTCATAGTAGATAGTTGTGTTTCTCGGCTCATACTGAAGTGATAATGTCTGGTTGTTGCAGGGCCGAGCGCCATCGTGTCGCGCTCGCCAAGCGCCTTCAGCCCCAACTCGTCCAGCATGCTACTGCTGCAAACACACGTGAGTATTACTTCTGATCTATTTATCAGAGACGTTTATTATTTTATTTCGGGATACCAATACAATAAGTGAAATGACAAACCTAACAGCAATCACCGGTATCTTTGGTTTGATCGCGTTGTTCAATGAACCTCATTCACATTATTGATTAGACACCTGCATCGTTTGACAAACAGGCGGCCACACAAAGCCCTTCTCTCTCTCACGAGCAGACAATTGAATAAGCACGCCATTGGTCAGTCACGGCCGCCCCTGACGGCCATCGGCCGCCTACCGCTTCTGCGACGCCTCCATTATTGATTGATACATTTCTATTTCAGAGCAACTACGCTTCGTCCTTCACTGATTTATTGTCGCCGCAATACCAAGAAGACTCTACTGAAATCTTAGAAGAGAATCTAGACCCGTTCCCCGACGTCGAGTTTCACGCCCCGATCCCGCCTGAGGTTAAAGCTCAACGCGCTACACCTATTAGTGAGGCTTCATCGCCAACCCTAGGCCCAGCGTTGCCTAGTTTTGAAGAAACTTATTCAGTCCGTTATCCTAAACAAGAAATGGCTGAATTTGGAATTAAAATGGACGAGGATTGCTATAATGTTAGCACTTATCAAGGACACACGTCCACCCAACTACTTTATCAATATCATCAGCCTTCAATTCCTTACGTGCCGTCAACGTACTATGCACCGTCGCAGCAGTGCAGCCCGACGTTCGACACCGGTGGTATGACACCCAATCAAGACTCGTACTCCTTACCTCCCTTTCCGAGTTCAGTGGACCTACACATATCTACGGACCAAAGTTCACGGCAACGGCGCGCTTCCTTGCCAGTGCAGCGATCGGAGTCGACCAGTTCTAATGACAGCCCCAAGGTGCCCGGTGGTAGAGTGCACTGCATGCAAGCGTCTGCTCCCAGCTCCGCGTCGAGCTCACCTGGCGTGGCGCCGGAAGGCGCCGGACCGCGCGTAGCGCCATCCTCGCCCAGCCAGCTGTGCGCCGTGTGCGGTGACACCGCGGCCTGCCAGCACTATGGGGTCCGGACTTGCGAAGGATGCAAAGGCTTTTTTAAAAGGACTGTGCAGAAAGGATCTAAATATGTTTGCTTAGCTGAAAAATCATGTCCAGTAGACAAAAGAAGACGGAATAGATGCCAGTTTTGTCGATTCCAGAAATGTCTTAATGTCGGAATGGTCAAGGAAGTGGTAAGGACTGATTCATTGAAAGGAAGACGTGGTAGACTGCCCTCCAAACCGAAGTGTCCACAGGAATCACCGCCAAGCCCTCCTATATCACTGATCACAGCGCTTGTGAGAGCTCATGTCGACACTTCTCCGGACTTTGCTAACCTTGATTATTCCCAATATCGGGAACCAAATCCCATGGAGCCACCGATGTCTGACTTAGAAGTGATTCAGCAATTTTACACTCTATTGACGACATCTATAGACATGATTAAAGTATTCGCTGATAAAGTGCCCGGTTATGGTGACTTGTGCCCTGAAGACCGTGAGCAACTCTTCGCATCAGCTCGCCTCGAACTATTCGTATTGCGACTCGCATACCGCACACGTCCAGAAGACACCAAGCTGACCTTCTGCAATGGCGTCGTGCTCGACAAGCGACAATGCCAGCGCTCGTTCGGAGACTGGCTCCATGCTGTGCTGGACTTCAGCAACACACTACATTCGATGGATATCGACATATCTACATTTGCGTGTCTTTGCGCATTGACTCTGATAACAGGTGTGTATAAGTATTAACACAAATCTTATTAGTTTTTTTGTCGTCTTGTCTTTGTAGGCAATTGAGTTTGACTTTATTTTGCAACTACAATTAACTAAATATTAAAAACCTGTTATTCACCGTTGCATAATTAGAATCCGTTAGAATCGTTTTCAAATAAAAAGTAATGTGAGATTATTGTTATGTTTCCTGGCGTATTTTAGTAATGCTATTTTGTGTTTGTCAACAGATCGGCACGGCCTCAAGGAGCCGCACCGCGTGGAGCAGCTGCAGATGAAGATCATCGGCTGCCTGCGCGCGCACATGCCGGGCGGCGGCGGCGGTGGCTGCGGCGGCGCGCCGCACTTCAGCCGCGTGCTGGGCGCGCTGCCGGAGCTGCGCTCGCTGTCGGTGCAGGGCCTGCAGCGCATCTTCTACCTGAAGCTCGAGGACCTGGTGCCGGCGCCGCCACTCATCGAGAACATGTTCCGCTCCAGCCTGCCCTTCTGAACGCCTCCCCCCCTTCCCCCTCTGAGGACCACTCCCGCCTTCGAAACTTGTTCTCCTTCTGTTTTAGAGCCGACTCCGTTATTTTTGTAAGTGTTTAGATTATATGAAATATTTTTCTAGAGATTAGATGGACGTTAGTTAGGACGCGATCTCCACGGAATCGGTTCGTGCTACTCGTATAAATTAAATATTAAGTATCTACTTAATGGAGACAATCTTACCATGTAAGTCCTAAGTTAAGATTAATTTATTGAAAATGTTTAGGTGTTTTGGGTGTGATTTCGTTTAATCTTACAATGTTGTGTATTTAGTACGTAGTCTGCATTTGAGTTACCGCTCGTGATCGATGGCATCTTGTCGTACAAATATTCCTATGTTATTTACTTACGTATTACTTAGATAGGAAAAATCTAGTCACAAGACTTAGAAATGTTATAAAAATTTGCTCGTAAATATCGGGCTTTTTATTATAATTAATATAAGTAAGAATTACTTTAAGATCTGTTAGGCATTTAATGTCCTTTTGTTCGAATGTGAGCTAGAGGTGGGCGGTGCGCCGGCGCCGGCCGGCCTAGCGAGTAGCCTAGGTGAACCCGCAGCCTAATTTTATAAAAACACACACATACACAAAAAAGTTGAATAAAGATTCAACTCTTTTGTGTATGTGTGTGTTTTTGGGAAAGAAACAGATTGTTTCGTTTGCCGAATTTACTTACACAATTAGGCTGCCGGTGCGTTGCGCCAATTGAGCGTCACAACGACATGATAGTTGGAAGTTACCTTTTAGTTTTAAATTATTTTGTAATATTTTAGACGCTAGGTGACTAACATAATTTGTTATAATAATTATACCTAAGGCCTGAGAAAAAGTTCAGCATGTTTGACGTCCCCAATGTAAATCCTTAATACAACGTGTCTTAAAGAGTACCTTTATAGGTATATAGCGTAGATTTTTCTTATGTGGACCTTTTATATGCTTACTTTAATACATATTATATATGTATTGAGTAAATATTTAAACATATCACGATATTGTTTTAAAATTGTGATTGCACTTATTTGTATTAATTAATATCCTTTGCATCTCACTTAAGGTAGGCCATTTTAAATAAACAAATTTACATTAAATGAAATTGCTAAAGTACTGTATTTTTGCTCGTAAGTGTATATAATTATATTGGAAATTCTACTGATATAATCAGGTTAGATGTCTGTATTTTATCTACTGCATTTTGCGCGGCATTGAATGGACTATGAATAACTCACTGGACCAAATAGGTGATAACAAAAGTCCTGGTGCGGTCTGTCTGAAAGAAGCTGTGCTGAGATCTTATAATCCATAATCTATCAATCGTCATATGGTGGGTATTCTTTATGTACCTGTCGGCGTGAAACATTACATTGTAGCTGAAAGTTGCCTTGTATCTCCTAAAAGACTAGAGACCTGCAGCACACTGTAGGTATAAAATTATTATGGAATGAATTCACGTATCTATTGTACCACTAGGTGCTCTGTCCAACCCTTAACTACGGTTATTACTTAGGTAGGTACAAAGACAAGTCAAGGAATTTAAGATTCATATCTGACATAACTGTTGAGTAGATGCGTGAATAAATGTTACTCAAGTACCTACTTAGTCAACATGTATTCCTATAAGAGAATGATTGTTGAAGTTGATGTCCTTATTAACGGAGTTAGTGATAAACGTTGTCTATTACTTTCGTAGACTTTAAGAAATTCAAGGCGCATGCAAACCAATAATTTTATACAAAAAATTGATACCTAGTAACCTTAATTATAAATGCTGGACTTTTGACTCGAACGCCACCACTCCCTTCTAGTTCTAGTTTTATAGATTTATAAATTGTAGTCAAGAAAATCATTTGTCGTTATTTTTTTATTGTGACGAATTTTGTAATGAATGAACCTAAGTAGGTAGGTATTGTACTTATTTAATACTTCGGTTGTGCTTGAGCAATTATTATGCTTCAACATTGTTACCTACCCTCCATCCAGCCCGATAGAATTTACATTTGCCACACACACTTAACAAACTTTATGATATGAGATCTGCAAGTGACATTCCTACATTACAAGCCTGTTATTTCCCTAAGCCTACTAATTAATTGATCAGGAACAGTCGTAAAGGTATTTATAAGACTGGACATTACCCGACAGTACGAGGTACGAGAGCGACACGGCGGCACGGCGCGCGGCGTCGTCGCGTGTGAGCGCCTCTGACTAATAAATAAATAAAGAACCGCACGTAAAACAAACCTGGGCTGCATTAGTACAAGCTAGCCATTTAATATTTATACCCCATGCAAGCCTTGTTATTGTTACTATAGTTCATTTCATATCGACATTTCTAGAGCTGTTGTCTGCTTTTCCACACACATGAGACGATGTCCGTATCGGTCCGTAAAATTTAACTAGTTCTCAAATTCTACTCGAAATACCTACTCTACATATTTTTAATTAATACACACAGAATTAGATTAGGTGCCCAAAAATTTGATCATTGCATTTGAGAGATTGAAGAGCTTAGATATTAAAATTAAAAACGCTACTCCTATGTAAAATAATAAAAGTGCAGGCAGTAAAATGACTCTCATCGTAGGTAATATTTCCCTCCATACCTGTACCTTTGCCTAAGTCACAAATGTTACTCATAATATATTATCTTCTTTAAGGTTTGTAATGAATTGCATTTCTTGAATACATAGAAACATAAAAGTGCTTTTGTTATGATATGTTATACATTTTCTTTGTAAATATTTCGTGAAAATAATATTGATGCAAATGCGTCAGTGAAAATATGCCTCTTTTATTTATTTTCAAATAACCCTCAATTTGTGTGACGAAAGTGAATGGATAAAAGAATACCAAAGGAAATATGGAGGGATTGTGTGAAGCTAAGCCAAAAACCCTATCCTGGGTGCCTTCACTGAGGAGGTGCTTTTGACAGAACAAACTTCGGCAGCATGGAACAGGTATCACCTATACATGGTGCCAACGCGACGCTTTAAATAATCAAACATATTCAATATACTGTGAACACTACGAGTGCCATGCGGGTATCGTAAGTAAAAGCCTCCCATAGTGTGAGGTGCTGAGGTGCATAGTGCGATAGCACCACTATCGGTAGGACTTACTCCGAGTTTCCCACCTTTAAATTATCGCAGAATTAATGTGACAAATTGTCACATTGCACGCGTTATCTGTTGTGATTGGCAAACAATTATCCCTTTACCCAAAAAAAAACACATCCTGCATCATTCTCTGATTATCGTCCCATTTATATTATTCTTTTCCTATCCAAAGTCCTTGAAAAGCCTTTCATCATCAGCTCAACACATTCCTTTCCAAACAAAATCTGTTAAATCCTTTCCAATCTGGTTTTCGACGTGGACACAGCACTACCTCAGCACTTGTGCACACCACGGACGATATCAGGTCAGGCATGGATATGGGGCAGTTAACAGTACTTGCTCTGCTCGACTTTAGCAATGCCTTCAATACTGTTGACTTCGACATTTTGCTTGGCGTCCTACGCTCTATTTACCCGACTGCTGAAGGAGGGTAATGTGTTTATCAGTTTATGTATGTATATATGTTTGTTCCTATGTGGCGTTCTAGAGGCCAAACGCGTTGGCTGATTTTGATGGTTCTTACGTCAATCGATTCGTCTTAACCCTGCGAGCGTCACTGGCTACGTTAAAATTTTAAAATAGAAAATGTGCGAATTTTGGGCGCCATATTGTGGGGGCCTAAATTTTTTTTCTTCATCGTGTGGGGGTATCAAAGTAAAGAATTTCAAAAATATATATATGTCGGGTTTAGTCAATAGTACGGACGTTAAAACAAATCGCAAGCACACCATCTGGCGGCAAAGCAAGAACAACTACGCATTGGCGCGCTTCCTCTAACCACTTGCGTGGTGGGGATAGTAGAATATGGCAGTTGAGTACTGACAGCCTTAGAGCTAACACGTCGTAGAATCAGTGTCGATCCGTAATATTAGTAAGCAAGATTGTAACTGAGTTGTGACTATTTAAATAAACCCAGTGTATCGAATAACTTCTGTGATTTCATTTGCACGATTGTACCCAACGACCTGCCCACACACGATGTCTTAACCTAAGGGAATACATCCTGACTGCCCGATAGTTTACATCAATCGGCCAGCCCTGATGCGACATCAGAATTGGGATTCGGTCGTGCTAATGAGATCACACGTAAAAACAATGCTAGTGAAAATTGTGGTTACATTCTTGCAAAAAAAATCGCGGTGTCAGTTGAGACTACCCTCAGTCTTGAATAATAATAAACCAGTCTGGAGCGGAGCAGCAAGCAGGCAAGCAACAACCAAGGAGCTGGACAGGACAAGGAGGAGCGTGTGGACGTGTGGAAAGATCCATAAGCTCTGATCTTTATGACAATCTGGTGAGTCGTTTTCATTTTGTTATGACTATGGAAAAGTGTGTTTATTATTCAAAATTCTGGTTTTGTGTACGGTATGGTGGTCAGTGGTTCACCAGGGTGGCCCGTGTCAGGTCATAATTTCATGTTAGTTATCGATGGTCAAGTTTTAGTATTGCTGAAGAGTTATTATTCTACTATCACTGGCCATAACACTTGACTGGCCTTGGCTGACTATTATTGTTCGGAAGTTAAAACGATATGGTGACAGTGACGTACCTGCCTTACATTTCAGTCTGGAAATTATGAAAAATTCCAAATGAAATATTTTGATTAGTTTTGTTGTATGATGAATTTTATGTAGTGAGAGTTAACTGAGTTAGAGAAGAAGCATAGTATTCTTCTTTTGTGGACGGAGGGCCAAACTATCTAAAAGGTGGTAAACCCTACCAGGCCTAGTTAATTGCTACTTAAAATGCGGTGGCATTCTTTCGTTTATGTAAAGCTCATATACCTACCTGGTACTGGTACCTACCTGGGCACTTGGGACACTGTAATGTGTGGTTCATGTTTTGGTCAGAGACTCTGAACTCACATTCGGTGTCCATAATAACCCATTTTACCGTGCCGGTTTAGGTTACTACTACTATTAGAAGCTCGTGGCTAAATAATAACAGCCGCACTGGTCGATCATCAAGGTTAAGCAACGCTTGACGAGGTCATTCAGTGGATGGGTGGCCGTTTCAACGTGCCGGGTTTCCTCCATGCCTCGGCGGGCACGATGGGCCGTTGGTACCGGCTGTCGTTTGGGGATCTTTGACGGTCGTTGCGGGTAGTCGGAAGCCTGAGATCTGACACCAGTCGTGCCAAGGGGTGCCGTGTTACTTAGTTACTGGGTTGTGGAGGTCAGATAGGCAGTCGCTCCATGTAAAACACTGGTACTTAGCTGAATACAGTAGGACTGGAAGCCGACCCCAATGTAGTTGGGCAAAGGCTAGGCAGATTAATTGGTTTAGATTACTACACCGGTGCACCAGTTCATTTCCATCAAAGCTGTGTATGGTTAAGATAACCGTGTGAACATATACTCTCGTAATATTTTTCATGTTTCAGATACCATATTGTGTCGCAGCCTGAAGCCTCTGCTGGAGGCTAGCGATTCAGATGCTGAGCGCGAAGATTGACATGTTAACATCTGAGAGGTTAAGAGGAACGGCAGGCTAGCAGTTTGCAGGTCGTAGCCGAACGTTACGAGCGCGCGCAAGTTTGGAATGGAATACTCGGTGAGTCGCTTCCATTTTATTTCGATAGTGAAGTCGAATGTTCTCTAGTGATGAGATGCTATTTCGAGTTTTAAGTGTTCATGTTGGAACACTGAATTGGTTGGTAGAGGTTATACCTAGCACCATCACTAGGTAATTAAGACACACGTAGTAAAAAGCAAGTAGCTAATGAGTTACCTATTGGCTTGTTAGTACTTTCCTAGTTTCAACATTTGGTTCAGTACGAACTTTAGGATGAGATATCCCGTAAGAAGTTGAGATGTCCAAAGCAGTGCAGTCAGAACTAGTGATTTTCAGTGGCAAAGCGAGTTAGTAATGTTGTTGGGACAACGAAATTGTATAGAGTTAGAAACGGTACTGGTTATTTACGTGTATTCAGAACAGATCTTATGTTGCGTAAAGGTTTACAAACAGTCTTCAGATCTGAATTCACTTGCTTACATTCAAAGTAATATTATGATAGCAGTAGATCTCGCGATTGTTTTTCTTACATGAAAACTGAGTTAGTGATCGACAGTAAAGGGTTACTGTTTATAATCTGATATTTATGATATTGATCAGAGTTAATTCGTGGAGCTCCTTAATATTATCAGGGTTAGTTGTTTCCCTTTTATAAGCCGTCAGTATGTTCCAAAATCTTTAAGTAGAAAACGCGAATCATGTTGGAAGGATACCCGATCACCAAGTTCTTTGAGAATTAGACGTCATAGTTGATGACTGTGGTAGTGAAACCAAATCTGATTAAGATGTCTACTCATAAGACCAATTCTGGACCGCACCTCATGCGTACCATGTGGCGATGGGTTTTTGAAGAGGGTTTATGAGTTGAGTATGCATTGCCTTTGAATTATGGTAAAGAGTAACAGAATTGTTACAATTACTTTGTTTAGTTGAACTTGTTGATCGTCGGACCTTTTTCTAATGAATAGTGTTGTGTGGGCAACTCTTGTATTAAGTCCGCGATAGGTGATTATGACAGGACGGTGATCGTTATACACCGAAAACTTTAAATAGGTACGCTTAGAACCTACCAGTATGCATAAGGTAGGATGAGGAAGATGCCAGCGGGTCATGTACCAGTCGATGTTGATGTTTAAAGGATTTTAATGTTGATGAGCAAGCTTAAGATGTCGAGTAATTGAGTCTATCAGCCGTATTATGTTTGACCGTACCAGTGGATTCTGGCGGAGGTCGGGGTCTAGAAAGACCGTTGTGTGAGAGCAATATAATTGCTGGTCGGCTATAGAGCCGTGGCGTTAGAGGTTTTACTCGAGGGTTTCTATAAGCTTGGCAGTTTTTGCTGCAGTGGTTTTGAAGTTTGTCTGGAATGACTGTGGTACATGGCCCAGGGTAATGATTTAGTTAAAGATCAGAGTTCTAAAATTTCCCTATTATCACGAACCCAATGATCTAGTTTGGTCAGGAGTAGCCGAGCGTTTTGTGTTGGCCGATGTGGCAATTGTTGGCCTTTATGGCAACTGTTGGCCTGTGTGGCAACTAAAGGCCAGTGTGCCAACTGGAGGCCTTTATGGCAACTGTAGGCCAGTGTGGCAACTGGAGGTCTTTGTAGCAACTGTGGGCCTGTAGGGCACCTGTAAATCGGTGTAAAAACACGTTTGTGTAAGGAACCTTACAGAGGATTCCTGTTGAGTTATGAGGTTAAAATAAAGTAAACTCGCATAGTCACGCGAGAGGTGAGGTCACCATGTTAATGTTGATGACGTGCGAATCGTCAAGCCTTCATTACGAAAATTTAAATAATTTTGGTTTCCTAATTTTGATTACTATGCGTAGGTTGTGTTAGTAAGATACACAAAGCTCAAGTACCAATTGAGATGATAGATAACGAATTGACGTTACATACCACAGGCTAAATGTCTGTGTGTAACTGGTTCTAAGTTCAGAGAGTTGAGTTGACTCGACATCGTGGAGATGTGCGAGTAGAGCAATTGTGATTGCTAAGAGAGCTATGAGATAGCTAAGAGAGCTATGTGATAGCTAGGAGACCTATGTGATGGCTAAAAATCGTGAATAAGATACCTGGTATCTTGTTTCTTTTGTTTCAATTAGTGTGACATTAATGACTATCAGTGGTACTTGGACTTTGTAATCAGGAAGATTGGGTGCTTTTAGGTACCAAATCGATGATAAAGTTGCTATTTTCTTTAAATTGAAAATAGAATTACTTGTTCCTTGCAATGGTGAACAGAGAGATTTAAATGATCATGTTTGATTGTTTCGAAATGTTTCCTCACTCTAGAGTATGAGTCAGGATTGGACGAGTGAATACTGTTTGGAAATTTTGTGTTTCAGAAAAACATCCCTTGTATGATGGGAGACTGGCGGGTCGGAGTAGACTAAGAGGACTTGTGGCGCAACACGACATGAGTTGGCATGGAGCAAGGACAAGAAGATGATGCCTGCGGGTGATAGATTTGGGGTTTTGTCACCTGAGAGAGGCCCGAGAAGGCGACGTGCTGTGTTCCACGCTCGCCTCTCAAAAGAAATTACGGCCTAGAGAACACCATGTGGTTTTAGTCAGTAGGAGTCTGACAGACCCCTCAGCTTCCCCCAAGGGCTGAGGACATTCATGAGAATTTCCACATGATTCGATACACTGTTAACCCTGACAATGAGGAACAGACGAGGACGCCTGTCTCGCAGGATGGCCGTGTCGGGTTTAGTCAATAGTACGGACGTTAAAACAAATCGCAAGCACGCCATCTGGCGGCAAAGCAAGAACAACTACGCATTGGCGCGCTTCCTCTAACCACTTGCGTGGTGGGGATAGTAGAATATGGCAGTTGAGTACTGACAGCCTTAGAGCTAACACGTCGTAGAATCAGTGTCGATCCGTAATATTAGTAAGCAAGATTGTAACTGAGTTGTGACTATTTAAATAAACCCAGTGTATCGAATAACTTCTGTGATTTCATTTGCACGATTGTACCCAACGACCTGCCCACACACGATGTCTTAACCTAAGGGAATACATCCTGACTGCCCGATAGTTTACATCAATCGGCCAGCCCTGATGCGACATATATGTTTAAACGTGCCTATTTCGAAAAAAAATAACTAAAAGTTATAAACAAAAAAAGTTAATTCAAAAAATCAAAAAACACGACTGCTTAAAAGCGAACTAAAAAGACATAAACAAGGAGAAAATCATGCTGTACAGTCGTAGGATACATCTGGTTTTGGTCAGCCAGCTCGCAAATATGTATCCTCCAAATTTTTAAGCAGTCGGGTTTTTTAAACATATCTCTTCCGGTAATTGACTGGTTTCGTAGTTTCCTGTTTGGAAGTCGGCAGCGTATCTGTACTGATGAATCTTTCTCCTCTTGGTGTCATACCTCTGCCGGTGTGCCACAGGGTGGCGTTTTATCTAATTAATGCAATGCACTGCACTCAACGATTTTCTTCTATCTACCACCTATATGCTGATGATCTTCAAATTTATACCCAAGCCCCTCTCGGAGAGTTATCTAATGCCATTGAGACCATTAATACAGACCTGGCTCGAATAGGTGACTGGAGCACTGAGTTCGGGCTGAAAATCAATCCAACGAAGACTCAAGTAACGGCTGTTGGCAGTTACCGGACTGTCTCTTGGATCGATTGTTCGATACTTCCCCAGGTGTCTTTCAATAATACTATTATCCCTATAAATCATATTGTGGAGAACTTGGGGATTTATATCGACAGCACCCTTTCCTGGACCAAACAACTGCAGGAAATCAGTCGAAAACTGTTAGCGTTTGTGGGTTTCCTGAGACGTCTTCGTAATTTTCTGCCCATCACCACTAAAATTGCGATAGCACAATCTCTTCTTCTACCTATTCAAGACTATGCTGATGCCAGCTATCTTGAGGCCACACAAGACCAATTGGACAAGCTTGAGCGACTTCAAAATCTGTATCAGGTTCATATTTGGCATGCGCAAGTATGATCACGTTTCTGAATTTCGTACTAAACTCAAATGGGTTCCTATTCGCCTTCGCCGGAATGCCCAAATACTTTATTTGCTTTATAATGTGTTATTTAATCCTTTTACTCCTTTTTATCTCAAAGAACGCTTTCAGTTCCTCTGTGACACCCATTCTAAGTTCTTGAGATCATCGGAAAATCTCAAAATTAAGTATTCGTATGCATTCCACTTCCTTCTTTGACAAATCTTTCACGATTCAAGCAGCTCGGTTGTGAAATGTATTACCTATGGAAGTAAGACGTGCTCAAACACTGCCAACGTTCAAGAAAATGGTGAAGGAGCATTACCTCTCCTTTCTCTGTTATATATTTGATATGTATTAGTATATTATGTTTTATTGTATGTATGTATTGTATTTTATTAAGTCTAAGTAATATTATTTTTGATATTTTGTACACTGACAGCCCTAAATTCTTCTCCTATTACTCAGTCCATCCAAAGGTTGTCTGTAAGAGATTGCCTAGTGCGATAAGACCGCCCATTGTACACTTGTTTAAGTGAACGTTTCTCCTGCATTTTTTTTTTGTGGTGTACAATAAAGTTTATAATAATAATAATAATGAACAAGAAACTGGTTGACGTCGTCACTGACAGACGTCAACTAAACAATTTATACAAAGTACATTATTACTTCAATGTTATACAACGGAAAAGTGTAAGGGAAAAGATAAATAATGTTGACGAGAGCAGCTGCCTGTCGCGCACGCAATCTGTTACGGTGTTAATAAAATGTTACTGGCAAAGTGAAATCTATGGTTTACTGTTATAGATAGAGTATCTAGATGATTAAGAAGTTTTTTTCTACTTACTGTTGTTTGTAAAATGGAGACGTGTACTTCTATAATAAAAGATATATAAAGTAAAAACCAGTCTTTGCTAGATTCTGTCCGTCCAAATATACCTTTCACAGGTTATGGGCCCAGAAGCACCCACGCAGAAATAAAATTAAAACCATTAAAAGTAAAAACATTAAAATTTCGCAAAAAAGCAAAAATTTTCACTTAAAGAAGTTTGAAATATGCATATTTATGAAAGCCAATTCATTGTTTGATATATTAACAGTCAAGAAAACTGATTTAGCAAAAGAAAAGAATCAGTTGAAGGATGCTAAAGCACAAAAGTTGTTAATGAACACAATAGACAGAAAATTGAAATCACATGTGCTTAGCTGTACATGTGCAGGGGAAATGTTTGAAAAGCTTTGTAGCATTTTTGAAGGAAGTGAGGAAAGAAATAAATCCACCCTGCTTCAAAACTTTTTTAATTTTGACTCTAAGAAAATGAAACTGTCAGAAATGATTGATGAAATTGAAAATTTAGCCATGAGACTAAATAACCTTGGACAAACCATTAACAATGATTTAATAATATCAAAAATACTTTCATGCCTACCAGAAAATTCCAAGGTTCCTTGATGGCTCCGTTACTTTTTATAATTTATGTAAGCGACATCGACCCGTTTACTCTGTTTTGCTGATGATATGAAGATATTCTCTTCTATATCATCAGTTGATGATATGAATGCTCTCCAATCTGACCTGGCGCGACTGGATCATTATTGCTTGATTAACAAACTCGATTTGAATCCTGTTAAATGCTCAGTTATCTCCTTTAGCAGAAAACGGGTTCCCTCTCCCTACAACTTATAATCTTAAAGGGCAGCTATTGCAGAGATGCGATGGTGTACGCGACCTAGGTGTATATCATGACTCCAAACTTCTATTCAACGTGCACATTGAGCAAATAGTAGCCAAAGCTTCGAGGTCACTGGGTTTTGTTATGAGACTCGCAGGGTGTTTCAAGAGGGCCAAGACCCTTAAGATCCTTTATTGCTCTTTTGTGAGAAGTCACCTCGAATATGCATCACAAATTTGGAACCCTTGTTATGGCAAATACATTGATCGTATTGAAAATATACAAAAAAGATTTATACGCTTTTTATGTTTTAGGCTGCGTATACCGTACCATTCTGATAATTACTTAAATCTTTGCATGAAATTTCATTTGCAACCACTTATAAATCGTCGTCGACTAGCAGATTGCACCTTTCTTTTGAAAATTATTTCTAACGATATTGATTGTCCTGATCTCCTGCATAAACTGCGCTTCAATGTTCCCAGGAGATCAGTTAGATTTAATCCGCCTATCTCCATTCCATTTTCTTATTCCAACTACAGGCGAAATTCATACATGGTGCGAGCGAGTAAGGACTTTAATATTCTTTGTAAGGAGTTCTCATTTGACCCATTTACCACTAAAACCTATTCGGCACGCACTCGGCTGAATGCTGACTTTTTTAAAAATGTTTAGTTCTTATTGTTTTTTACCCGACTGCCGAAGAAGGGTAATGTGTTTATCAGTCTATGTATGTATGTATGTATGTATGTATGTATGTATGTAAGTATGTATGTATGTATGTTTGTTCCTATGTGGCGTTCCAGAGACCAAACGCGTTGGCCGATTTTGATGATTCGTACGTCAATCGATGCGTCTTAACCCTGCGAGTGTCATAGGCTACATTAAAATTGGATAATAGAAAAATTGCGGATTTTGGGTGCCATATTGTGGGAGACCAAAATTTTTTTTCTTCCAAACCCATCGCGTGGGGTATCAAAATAAAGGGTTTTAAGAGGTGATTTCAAAAATATATAACACTTATATGTTTAAATGTATCTAATTCGAAAAAACTAACTAAAAAGTTATAAATAAAAAAACTTAATTAAAAAAATCAAAAAACCCGACTGCTTCAAAAGCGAACTAAAAAGTCGTAAACAAGGAAAAAATCATGCTGTGCAGGCGGAGGATACACCAGATTTTGGTCAGCCAGCCGGCGAATATGTATCCTCCGACTGCACAGCATGATTTTTTCCTTGTTTACGACTTTTTAGTTCGCTTTTGAAGCAGTCGGGTTTTTTGATTTTTTTAATTAAGTTTTTTATTTAATCATATAAATCGTGCTTGTTAGTGATCCTAAGTTTTCTACTACTTATTCTGTTTCTATCCGTGAGAACCTGTAATTGGCTCTATGTCTCATATACAATTGTTATCCATCTGTTATAGCTGTTGGTTCTCCTAGCATTAAATAAATAAATAAATAAAAAGTACAAATTCTTTATAACGGCATGGGAATCAACACCCGATGACAATAAAAGGAGGAGAGGAGTTTAAGGCTGCTGTAGTTTTAAGTGGAATATTAACAAAAAAGTTTTCAAATTCCTGAGCTACCTCTATATCCGAGTGTGTGGGGCCATGTGCAGTCGCTAAATTAAATTCTGTATTACGCTGTTTTTTCCTACCTGTTTCATTATTTATTATTTTACAGGTAGTTTTTATTTTATCGTCTGCTGATTTTATTTTATTGCTAATATACAGTGCTTTAGCTATTTTTCATGCAATCTTAAAGGTTTTTGAATATTTTGAAACATATTTATCAAAACTTGTACTATTTATATGTTGCTTTAGGCCATAGAGTTCATAAAGTTTTTCCCTGCTTTTACGAATGCCTGGAGTCGCCCAATCGCTAAATATGAACTTGGCGTAAATACTTTTTGCTTTCAGTGGAAAAGTGTCATTGAATTGCGTGTTGAGTACTTTAAAAAACTCGGCATAGAACTCATTAGGGTCATCTATATTAATAAAGTTTTGAACACATAATTTACGAGTCAAGGTTTTATTAAATTTTTCTAAATTTTTACATGTAATTGGTCTAAATTTTATTTGCATTTTTTGCAAAGGTATGTAGGTGCTAAATGTTATTGTTTGTCCACTGTGATCAGATGTTAATTTATTTATAATTTATTTATTTAGGTAATCACAATTACAAAAACCGGCCAAGTGCGAGTCGGACTCGCGCACGAAGGGTTCCGTTCTTGGTAAATTGCGGTTTACGATTTATGACGTATTAAAAAAAAACTACTTACTAGATGTCATTCAAACCAATTTTCGCTGGTAGTTTACATAGTAATGCACATCATATATTTTTTTTAGTTTTATCATTCTCTTATTTTAGAAGTTACAGGGGGGGGGGGGACACATTTTACCACTTTGGCAGAGTCTCTCGCGCAAACTATTCAGTTTAGAAAAAAATGATTTTAGAAACCTCAATATCATTTTTGAAGACCTATCCATAGATACCCCACACGTATGGGTCTGATGAAAAAAAATATTTTTAGTTTTAGTTTCAAGTATGGGAACCCCCAAAATTTATTGTTTTATTTTTATTTTTGTGTAAAAATCTTAATGCGGTTCACAGAATACATCTACTCACCAAGTTTCAACAGCATAGTTCTTATAGTTTCGGAATAAAGTGGCTGTGACATACGGACGGACAGACAGACAGACAGACAGACAGACAGACAGACAGACAGACATGACGAATCTATAAGGGTTCCGTTTTTTGCCATTTGGCTACGGAACCCTAAAAACGGTATCTATGCAAATCGCAGAAGAAGCTG
The DNA here is from genome assembly GCA_949775005.1 of Orthosia gothica. Taxonomy (NCBI): domain Eukaryota; kingdom Metazoa; phylum Arthropoda; class Insecta; order Lepidoptera; family Noctuidae; genus Orthosia; species Orthosia gothica. The sequence continues at coordinate 20,579,387 of OX459058.1, forward strand.
TCACTCTAGTTGGCTCCATAAAAACATTTGCTAGATTAAATAATTTTAAAAAGACCCAATAACCTGATAGTGTTAGAGTTATTTTCTAATATGTTAATGTTAAAATCGCCGCATATGACGATTGATTTACTACTAGTACAAACTTTTTTTAACACATCTTCCATTATAGAGTCAAACACAGATAGATTCTGGTAACTTGGAGGTCTGTAGACACAAACTACAATATGCTTATCAAGCTCAACACAGGACAATTCAATGGTGTGTTCAACCGACAGTCTAACAATGTCTTTTCTTTCCTTAGATTTAATAGAATTTTTAATTAGTATTAATGATCCGCCATGTATCATACGTTTTCTGCTGTAATGGCTAACTACACGATAATTTGCATAATTAATGGACCTTACTTGGTGATCTTTTAACCAATGTGCTGTTAGACAAATAATATCAAATTTGGTTTTTTCTAATAATTTGGTTCAATTTCTAATAATTTGGAAGAACAACCTTGAATGTTCTGATTTAATAATTTTAAAGAGTATTGCTCTCCCCTTAGCTTAGTACCATTAAATGGATTGCCAGAAGATACCTTCATACTATTTACTAATAATATCTGATTATTTCCAGGGGTAACTTCTATTGTCTTATAAGGCGTGATGTCCAGATAAATAAAAAACTTATATGTTCATGACCAGAAGCGACGTCTCTTTATGGTACTCGTTACACAATGATGCGTGGAAATGACTTAGGTGAAATAATGGCTACAAATGGATGACGCGCCTGCGCGCTATCCTTCATATTAACTCGACAGTAACGAGGACCGTGATTTTTCGTGCGCGCAGATTTTTTATTTACAAAAATTTAGTCTACAGGTGTTAGCTAGAAACCGACGGAAACTCCCCTTCCACTGGACCGATCTCGATGAAACTTGCACCTCTGGATAGGTCTCGAGAAGACCTTCCCTCCGGTCTTTGACCTTTCCAGACCTTTCCAGGTCCCTAGCCCCTACCTTCAGGGAGTTCTCGCAGGAAGAACACCAAAGAAAGAGAATTTCCGCCAGTTTAAGGGTCTACAAGCTGCTTTCTACTAAAACTATACACCTTAGCACTAGGGTACCAGCGAGAGACTTGGAGCCCTCCTACTGGGCCGTCGACACACATAAGTGTCACAGTTACATTTATAACCTTTAGGCGTACAGCCGCGTAAAGGTGCGAAAAGTTAGATTATGTGCCTAATCTTAGCACATAAACCGAATTTGTACTCAAACTGCAACAGCCACCATCGGATAGCCCTCGCGATGGGCCATCCCATGATGGAAGTCTGGTGGATACATATCCAACCCTCGAAGTAGCATTCACTCTGACATGTTTGTTTACATGAAAAAACCATGGAACCTCGCACCATGCCAATTCGGTTAGCTCCCCAACCACCAGAGCTAGGCTCCTTCCTGAAGTGTGGTTGGGAAGCTGGAGAACTGGGCTGTCGAATGGTGGTACCCTGATGGGTGTAACACCAGTCCTTCTGGTGCTTAAGGCGCCGGGAAGCGGCCGAATATGACAATATTGCGTTGTTCCACAGCTTTAACGTCTCTGTATGTGTGTGTAGCTATATATAAGCTTTTTATCATGACTGAGTCCAGGCGCCTGCCTGAGGGTCCACGAAGGTATTGCTTCAGAAAGCATATCTATAGCTGTTCAGGCACCAAGTGTGTCTGAAGATAGTGAACCCGCTGACAGACGCATATAAACGTCTATGCTGGCACATACAGACACATTATCTCAAGCAAGTGATGTCTAAAGAAATATACATAATCTGGGCTGCTACAGAAATATATATAATCTAGTTTACTCTTACTTTTTAAATGGTTCCGCGAAACTCAAACTCGGTCATCATTCCATGTCGAAGTCTCTCACCATGGGATGTCCTCAGGGTTCGGTTATTGGTCCACCTTTATGGAATTTAGGCTTTGATGATTTCCTCGCGATTCCGCTTCCTAGCGGCTGTTCATTAACCGGTTACGCGGACGACGGTCTTCTGCTCATTCAATCAAGTACTCGAGCTGGACTCGAGAACTTGGCTGACACTTGCCTACGATTAATATCTCAGTGGGGCGATCGAAACCGCCTGACCTTTGCTCCGCACAAAACTTATCAACTCATTTTGAAGGGTAATCTTAAATCGTGTCCTACTATTAAATTTAATGACGTTCCCGTAAAAAGGAAGCAGTCCGTGTGCTATCTTGGTCTAGTGTTAGAGAGGAATTTTGCATTTATAGATCATATTAAAATAGTCGGTGAAAAAGCAAAAAAATATTTCTATGCCTTAACGAGAATATCTAAATCTACGTGGGGTCTGTCTTTTTTAACTTTAAAAACTATTTATGGGGCTACTTACTTGGGTTGTATGTGCTATGGGGCGCCTGTTTGGGCTGATAGGGCCACCATAGGGGCGGTACGACGTAAATTACTTCAAAGTCAGCGTTTGGCTTTGATATTCTTATGCAAAGCATACAGGACGGTTAGTACTGAGGCCTTACCGATACTTGCTGGTGTACTTCCGGTCGACCTTGAAGTGCAGCGACGTGCTGCAATGTACTATTCCGCACGAGAGACCGCGGACGCGAACTTTTTAACGCGGAGTGACCGTGAGAAAATCTCTAGATTATTTAAACCACCTATTGACGTCTGGGAGGAACTTTTATCCAAATGGCAATGTAGGTGGGATAATTCCATCAAGGGCCGACACCTCCACCAATTCTTTCCATCCGTTCGCGTGCGGCTGGCCAGCACGTGGCTGGAAGTGGATCACTGTGTTGCCCAATTTCTCACGGGACATGGTAACTTTAAAAGTAAATTATTTTCATTCAAGCTCGTTGCCTCGCCTTTATGTCAGTGTTCTACATCTGACTGCGAATATGTACAATCTGCACATCATATCTTATGGGAGTGTATTCTTTGGCAGAATGAACGTAATATTATGTTGAATAATGTACAGGCTGCATCAGGAGTTGTTTACTATACGGACCTTGTGGAAACTAGAACAAATTTCCGTGCGTTCAAGCGTTTTTGCCATACCTATTATTGGAACCAAATATAACAGCTCACAATGTTAGGACCCATTAATATGTATTAATGCTAATTTTTTATCCGTGGTGCTAGGCAACTGGGCTTATCCCAGTTGTATATGACCCTTTGTGCCTATTGGCCTTGTTTGTTCTGTCTCCTGCTTGATATGGAGGGAAGTGGAAATTTACATTTTTCCTACTCCTCCGTTATTCTTTTCTGATTAATTTCGTTGCGGGATCCAAGACAGGTAAATTCATTCTCCGGGACTTCGTCGAGCTTCATTGCCTCGGCGCTTTTCTGGTGGTCGCCACTGTTGATTCTGGCTTTCAGGAGTTGCAGTGGTTTGGGAATAGTGCGGTGGGATTGTCCCAAAAAAAAAAACAAAAAAAAGGGATGTCTATGTACTAGGATTACATAGGTGCTATCTATTTATAGGGCCTAGATAAAATTATAGGTCACCTAGAATTTTAGCGCTAAATGGCTTGTATCGAACTTTCTAAACACTTACTTGAGGCAAATGTATGCATATTTACCTTTTCAGAGTGAAACTGCATTAAACCTGGCTATGTACTGTTATTATGTATAGTTTTTCAGTCATAGTATCCAGGTATACTATCTAGAACACCTAGATGGTGTTTCCTAACAAAACAAAGTGTGTAAGGAAAATAATACGATTGGTACGTGAGTATAACACCCATACCGCTACCTGCTACCCTGCCTTTTTTGGGGGGTCTAATTTAAGTAAACAAAATATTTTTATTTCCTTAAAACTATACATTCATCATATATCTAAGGTGCCTTATGCATAATACTAATACATAAGCGCTATATGTGCACTATAAGCTATGTAAAAGCCCCTAAAACATGATTTTAATGTTAATAGAATTTTACATCAAAAATTTCTTATGCGTTTTACTATATATAACAAGCGCCGCCATCTTACAGGTCATTACGAACTAAACCGTCATGGCTGACGGTCGTGTTTACGGAATATGAATTCTTGTTTCTTTCCGTAATAACACAATCAGTATGTATAATAATGCTTCTATTTTACTATTATTGGACTATATAACCCTATTACATACTGATAGACACATAAAATATAATTTTAGTGTCTTGAAAACATTAACGAAATTTCTTGTTGGCATTACTATAATAGTAAATTACGATATTAGTGCGTTATAACCAATACGCACGTATATCGTACGACGTTTTTTAACACATTTGCGAGGAAATAGAAAAAAAAAACATTTTATATTTTGTTCATTTCTAATTATTGAAACAGTTAGTGAAATTAAAATTATTAAAATGATATGTAGTTGTAGTTGGTTTTTTAATTATGTTTTTATTATTATTATTACTATTCATAATGTCATTGTTTTGTGTTAGGGTAAATGTTGGAGACGACGAAACTTCTTGAAAGGCGGCAGAAGAGCATTGTAATTCGTCATTCGTTGTAAATAAAAAAATATTCTCAGTAGAAGTAGAGGGGCGCGGCTCAGGGCAAAACTTCTTCGTTTGTGGCTCGAAATTTATTGCCTGAGTTATTTTGGCACTTATATTTGCTTTGTTTTGGATGGAATCTTCTACATAAGATTCTGCTACTGCGTTAGAACGCCGCCCGCCATGCCGCTTTAAAGTCAATATATCAGCTCCCGAATCAGCAAGTAATTTAGCTGACGTTCTTCTGAAACTGTGCCCTGTATAACAATCAGCGTCCGGCAATCCTAAAAACTTGGCGACTTCCTTTGGCATGGCACCGAATTTATTTATGCCAATAGGTTGCGCAGTACATTTACCTTTTTGGTAATTCTGAAAGAAATGATGATTTTTTGCCTTAGTCGTACGCAGAGCTTCATATTTTTGGACCACGTCATAAAATGGGCCGTTGATAATAAAAGATCGGGGTATTTTGTTTTTAGTGTTTGGGATTTTAATTAAAAGCATTTTGCCTTGATTTTCAATGTCATTTGTGGTAATATTGTGAAGCTCTTGCCGTCTACATGCACCATTAATACCAAATATTAACGCAACCTGAAAAGAAATAAAAATGTGTAAGATAAGGTATAGGTACTTAGCTTACAGACGGTCGTTAAAAAATATGTAAAAGAGTATGTACAGTAGGTAGATCAATACATAAAATAAGGAGGCAAACTGACCTTAGTTGCCAGGTACTGGCTATCTGGAGCATCTCTTAGAAACTTTTCGACGTCATTTGATGACAGTACCTTAGATTTTTTCTTAATAAAACCATCAGAGCGTCTCTTTAAAAATGCAATGAGATTTGAATATAAATTAATATCGACACCATTTTTCATCTTGAGGGTACTTTTCAGCATCGAATATGTTGTCCACAACGAGCTAGGCTTATATTTACTAGCTAGTTCATTAAAATACGCCAAAACTACATTTTCGGAAAAAGACTTGGCATTTTTCATGTTTTTCCACTTCAAACATTTTTCATACGTGGTTATGTATCTGTCTTTGGATATTGACGGCAGCAAGCTGTCGCATGCGGTTCGCGCTTCTGTTAGTATATCCGGTGGAGTTGAATTAATATATGGCTCTTCTTCATTATTGAAAGTTGTCATATTTAAATTTTGTCGCAAATAATTCAAGTCTACGTACTTCCGGACGCCGCCGCGCATGCCTTCCCTCTCGCTTTAATGACTATGCACTCGAGGCATAAGAGAGGGAGAGCGATAACGCAACCGAAACGCTCGCGCGCCGACCAACTTCCGGTTCCGACGCAAGACAGTACACGGAGAGACACGTTTCGAACCGACGCGCGCGCCCGAGCTCCTAACCGCCGCGCGTTTTCTTTTCATCGGTTGTTGTATTAAGAAATAGTTCCTTTATCTGCATTCTTAGTGTACCTTTACCGTAATTATACGACATCTACTACTCAAGTGTTTCATTCCGCAATTCCACGTCAATCCAATATGAACACAGTTACGAAATATGGCGTCCCAACTGTAGGCCGAATGCCACAGTTTCTGTGAAAAACTGTAGTAAAAATTCTTTTTAGTGCTCTGACTTAGTGTGTGTGTGTATAACTGTGAACATAATTGTGATCGTGTAACAATGCCGAAGACACGGAGTAGGCAATCCCTCAGTGGTTCGCATGACGATGAACTCAACGACAGCGTCACGCTGTCTCGCGATAACTTTACCGCTCTGTTATCAACGATTCAACAATCGAATGCAGAGATCTGTGAGCGTATGTTAGAGCGCCTGTCGACATTCGCGTCCCCTCTGACCGCTCAGTCACCGGCGCCAGTGCCGAGTGCGGCAGAGAAGACCGGCAATTTCTCACGATGCTCGTCCAGATTCTCCGGAGCGGCGAAGGAAAATGTCGAAGCGTTCATCGATGCCATTGAAGCTTTCAAAGAATGCACGAACATGTGCGATGATGTCGCTATTCGTGGCATGTCTATGCTACTCATTAGCGAAGCAGCAACTTGGTGGCAGAGTATCCGTGCAGAGGTCACATCCTGGAAAGATGCAATACAATACCTACGTGACGCGTACGGCGACCGCCGTCCTGAATATAAAATATATCGGGAGTTATTCAGAGATGAGCAGGGTGAAGACGAACGAACAGATATCTTCGTAGCGAAGAGTCGAGCCCTCCTAACTCGCCTACCAGCAAACGACCTGTCTACCAAGGTGCAAATTGATATGATTTATGGCCTATTACACCGGAAAATCCGTAAAAGATTACGACGCGAAGAGGTCAGTAATTTTTCCGAGTTGCTATCGAAATCTAGAAGTATCGAAGATTCCATAAACGAATCGCTAAAGCGAGAATCGCAAAACGCCGCATCCATTGCTTCGCGAACGAAACGTTACGCAACAGAAACGCCTAATCAGCCCGCAATGAACAACGCGCAAACATCAAACTCCGCTGCAAGCGTGAGACCGGCGAACGGGGCAGCAATCACGCCACGCGGCGACGGCGGCGGCGCTCCGCCGTTCCGCGCGCGCCCGCAGGAATCGCACGCCCGTGCCACCGCCGAAACACCGCGTGATGAACACGCACCCGCTGCAGCAACATCGAGACAGCAACGACCGTTCTGTGTTTACTGTAAACACTACGGACACCAAAGGGACCAGTGCCGTAAGTTGGCGGACAAAGGTGAGTCAGTAACTGATTCTCATAATTCGGTTTCGTGTTACAAGTGCGGATCTAAAAATGTTACTCGTGAAACTTGCAAAAAGTGTAACAACGAATCAAGTTTTTATAGTGTTGATACTACTGTGCAAATTTCGGGGTCAAAGAACTCTCAAAATCTAAAGTCTAAAAATCGTGATTATAGTGCGTGTTCCGAAAATGTATATAATCCCGTAGATTTGAACTGTACTACTTCTTCTTGTTTTAATAATGTTGATGCAAATGATAGTTGTGTCGTTCAGGAAAGTCATAACTGGTCTCGTGATAGTTCGAGTGAACCTGCGTACAATCAAGCGGAAATATCTTACAATAATAATAATTGTAATTTTGTACAGAGTAGTTTTTCGGACAAGGATTTGTCGAACGATCACATGACCAGCTGCGAGGTCGACGACCGTTTTTATAATTTTCCAGTTAATGATTATTTTTATTATGATGACGCCCTTAATGTAAAGGAGCGTAAGGGCGAAAATTGTATATTATCTGAAAATAATAATCTTTGTTATGATGACGTCCGCTTTGCAAAGGGTTGTAAGGACCATTTTTGTGATGGTTCGGAAAATAAATGCTTTTGTCACGATAACGTTCGCAATGTAAAGTGGCGTAAGGACGATTTTTGTACCTTGGCGGAAAATCGTAAATATTATTGTAGTGACGACCGTAATGCATTAGGACGTAACAAACATTTTTGTAATTTTTTTCAAAATGATTTATTTTATTGTAATGATGTTTCTAATGTGTTAAATGATAATATGGTGTGTAGTAGTGACACATGTGTGAATGCGCGCGCCGGTAGGAGCTCCGACAAGAAAATTTTGCGTCCGATTTTTGATATCGAAATTTTAGGCGCGTCGGGGACCGCGTTAGTTGACACCGGTGCCAAACATTGCATTGCGGGTCATACACTGCACACCCTCCTCTGTCGAAAGGGACACCCTCTTGAACCGGCGCGAAGACGTATTAAGCTTGCCGATGGACACGTTCGCGACATAGACGTCCTCATAACTACTCTTGACGTGCACTTAGAGGAGAAGGTCATTAGGACTCCTTTTCTTATCCTCCCTGAGGCGCGTAATAATGAAACGTTGCTCGGCATGGATTTCTTGTTTGCAGCCGAAGTAGTCATGGACTTTTCTCGGGAATGCTGGTATTTTTCTAATAACAGCCGCGTTCAGTTCAGAATGCGTTTTGAACCCTCCTTATCACCAGAGCTGTCTTGTTCTTCTGCTGATGTACTCCGGGACGACGAAGGTACATCGCTGAATCCACCTGACCGGAACCTGCTGGCGCAGATCTTGGTTACCAATACGGACATTTTCCAGCTAGTGGGAGAGCCTACCCCGTTTGCTGAGCACCGTATTGATACAGGTGAGCATCCTCCTACCTCTGTACCTCCGTACCGATTGACCCCTGCCAAAAAGGAACTTATGCGTCAGGAAATTGAGAAGATGCTGAAGGACAACATCATTGAAGAATGTGAGTCTGCATGGTGCTCACCAGCTCTCCTGGTTCCTAAGGCTAACGGCGGCACTCGTTTCTGTGTAGATTACCGACGCCTAAATGCCGTGACCAAAACCGACCATTACCCGATGCCTTTGATCGATGAATTGTTACAGTCGACAAAGAGGGATTGTTATATGAGTACATTGGACCTGCGATCCGGTTACTGGCAGGTCAGTGTAAATGAGCAGGATAGAGATAAAACCGCATTCATTAGCCCATTGGGAACCTTTCGCTTCAAGCGCATGCCCTTTGGTCTCAAAAACGCGCCGGCGACCTTTCAACGCTTGATCGACCGGCTGCGCTCCTGTTCATCCCTGGCCAATGTGACAATCCTTGCATATTTGGGTGATCTGCTCATCATTTCTGAAGGTTTCCAGCAGCATCTTCAAGATCTCCAGGCTGTATTCAGTCGGCTTCGCGAATTCAAGCTGCGAGTCAACCGGGAGAAGTGTGTTTTTGCCAGGGGGAGTGTCAAGTATCTGGGGCACGTAATTACCCAACAGGGCGTCTTACCCGATCCTGGAAAGGTTCAAGCGATACTAGAGATGAAGGAACCCAGCAACTTGAAACATCTACGGACATTTTTACAAACCTGCTCCTGGTACAGGAAATTTATCCCAAATTTCTCCTCTGTAGCAGAACCACTTACAAGGTTAACAAGAAAGCATCAAACCTGGACCTGGGGTTCAGCTCAGATCACGGCTTTTAACGAGTTGAAACAACTACTTACCTCAGCGCCAATCTTAATCCAGGCTGACTTTAATCACCCTTTTGTCCTCCGCACCGATGCGAGCAATTATGCCCTCGGAGCCGTTTTACTCCAGGGGGAGGGCAAGGAAGAAAGACCCATTGAATACGCCAGTCGTCTCCTAAACGCCGCTGAGCGTAACTATTCTACAACAGAACGAGAGGCCTTAGCGGTAGAGTGGGCGGTGGAGCGATTTAGATGTTACCTAGACGGACATCCAGTGATTATTGGTAGCGATCATCAACCGCTTCGTTGGCTGATGACTCTAAAGTCTCCTACAGGTCGTTTGGTTAGATGGGCCCTCAAGCTACAATCCTTCGACATTCAATATCATGCACAGGATTTGACGCCCTTTGTAGATAGTGGTACCGAAAACGACGTACCACCTAAACCTGTAATTCCCATGCGACGACGCGGACGCCCGAAGCACCAGGGCAATGAGCTAGTCCATGAACGAGGGCGTTCTCCTAGACTAGAGGGGGAGTCTGTCGCAAATAATTCAAGTCTACGTACTTCCGGACGCCGCCGCGCATGCCTTCCCTCTCGCTTTAATGACTATGCACTCGAGGCATAAGAGAGGGAGAGCGATAACGCAACCGAAACGCTCGCGCGCCGACCAACTTCCGGTTCCGACGCAAGACAGTACACGGAGAGACACGTTTCGAACCGACGCGCGCGCCCGAGCTCCTAACCGCCGCGCGTTTTCTTTTCATCGGTTGTTGTATTAAGAAATAGTTCCTTTATCTGCATTCTTAGTGTACCTTTACCGTAATTATACGACATCTACTACTCAAGTGTTTCATTCCGCAATTCCACGTCAATCCAATATGAACACAGTTACGAAAATTTTCACAATACAAGTACAAAGAAAAGAAAATTTGAGAAAAATGGCGCGAGGATTATTTTCTGCCGTAGCTGCGTGAAAATGTTGGCAAAGACGTTAGAGCATGCAGCCAAGTTTTTAAATTACCGAATAAACTGATTTTTTTTATTTTAAATAAACTGAATCTGTGAATGCACACTGTTGCTTTCCCGCCATTTTAACAGCGCGCTAGCGCTGCCTACTTACTGACTGGCGCCGCGCGGCGATTAGTTCGAAATTTGAATAGCAACAGCGCGCGAAATGGCAAATAATACTGTTATGGAATTTGTATGGACTATAACTTAACTATTTGCTTTGGTAACACGCGTTTTTTATGACCCGCTTTACATATTTAAAACCGGTAGAATTACATCAGCTTTACGAGCAACGGTGTTAAAAAAGGCTTTTTCGCCTACCGACATCACTTAGTACTACCATATATTCAATGTACTCTGTGACTTAGTACTTGTGTTGGGTAGCACACTCTTTTAAAATGAGGATCGTGCGAGGCACTCTTTTAACTAAGTGTGGTACCACACTGTGCTACCACGAATGAGGCGAGGCGGCGGGCGGCGGGCGGTGGCCTCTGAGTGAGGGAGTGTGTGCGAGCGAGCTGTGTCGCGACTCGCGATGTCGTCAGGCACACTTGACACTTGAGACTCACTCGGTGACTCGCATGAGGTGTTTACTACGAAGAATAACATTGACTCGAACTCATTCTCAAAACTCACAAGTGTTAACGTGCCTTGTTGTTCTGTGGTCGCACTGTGTAGCTAATCTGTGGTGTGTGCTACTGTGCTAGCACATCAAAATAAAAAGAGTGAGTGACTCTTTCTATCGAAGTGAGTCAATACAAGTGTGCTAGCACACGTGCTGAGTTACCCAACACCTACGCGATGGCGCGCTGGGGCAAGCAGACGTGTGTCTGTTGATACTATTTTCTATTTACATGAAACCATCTAATATGGTTGGTGACGTCTCGTCGCGAACATTTTGAAAGATTTACTAATTCCATACCATAAAGAGAAAGTTAGGGTCAAGGTATAGGTGGTGATGTGTTCTCTGCGGGATTTGTTTATCTCACTTTAAATCATAATGCGCATAGTTATAAACATAAGTTTCAGGTTTTTCAAAGGTTACCATGCAAAACGGACGGAATTATAGGTCAAGATTTTCTTACAAAGTATCGAGCCCTGCTAGTCTTCGAATTAAGTACGATAAAACTAACGACCGAAAATTCGACACATGTCACACTTGATATTCAATGCGGTCTAATAGACAATAGTAGTTACCGTTTAATCGCGCCAGCGCGAAACGAATCAGTGCATTTCGTTAATATTGACATTAATGAAGAGTGTGTGGTGTCAAACCAACAGTTATGTGAGGGTGTTTTCTTAGCTAATACGTTGTCTAGGCCGGTGCAAGGAAAAATGCCTATTCGAATAATGAATACTAGGGACACGGATGTGACATTGAACTATTTTTAAATTAACGTTAGTAAATTAATGATTACTTCGTTTGCCAATTTGATCAACCAAAAATTAATTCTGATAGAGTAAAGAGTCTGTTTTCAGCATTCAACCTAAAAGGTTTAACAATTGAGGAACAGAAGTCAATTGAGAATATCTGTGCCAAATAACCTGACCTTTTCTAAAAGGGTGATAAATTGTCAACAACTACGGTATATGAACAGACAATAGAATTAAAGCCACATAGTAGTCCGATTTATTGCAAACCGTATTGGTTATCATATGCACAGAAATCTGAAATAGATAAACAATCAAAAAGTATGTTAGACGATGGCGTAATTGAAGAATCTAGGAGTCCATGGTCAAGTCCAGTGCTACTTGTTCCGAAAAAACTAGACCACACAGGTACTAAAAAGTGGCGCATTGTAATCGATTACCGTAAATTAAATAATCAGATACAAGATGATAAATTCCCTCTGCCAAATATACTAGAAATATTAGACTCTCTGTCTGGAGCTATCTACTTTACGCATCTGGATTTATATCAAGGATTTTCCAAGTAAATCTTGAAAATAAAAGTCGGCCTTGTACTGCTTTCACTACAGGTAAAAACCAATATCAGATGACTAGAATGCCTATGGGGCTAAAATCTAGTCCAAATAGTTTTAGTAGAATGATGACAATCGTAATGTCAGGACTAAATTATGATAAATGACTTATATATCAAGATGATCTTGTAGCTTTGTGCTTGTAGTTATGGGACGCAGTTTAAATTCTCACAATCAAAACTTAATGGATGTTTTCGGTAGATTACGTAAAGTTAATTTAAAATTAATCCCAGCCAAATGTAACTTTCTGCAAAAATAAATCCTCTATTTAGGGCATGTGGTATCAGAAACTGGAATTGTACCCAGGAAAAATCGTTACTTTAAACAACTATCCGAGGCCTCAAAACGCTGACAACGTTAGGCGTTTTGTAGCCTTTGCAAATTACTACCGGAGGTTAATACGGAAATTTGCAGAGTTAGCGGTACCTTTAAATAAATTAAGTTGTAAACATGCTGCATTTTCATGGACACCGGAATGTGTAAATTCGTTCCAAACCTTAAAATTGGCCTTGATGAAACCACCAGTGCTCCACTATCCAAACTTTTCAGATAAAAACGAATTTATATTGCAAACTGACGCGTCAGGAACAGCTATAGGTTCAGTATTATGTAACGGTGATGGGCGGCCTGTAGCTTATGCTAGTCGGAGCTTAAATAAGGTCGAGATTAATTATCCTACTATTGAAAAAGAACTGTTAGCAATAGTGTGGAGTGTAAAGCAGTTTCGACCCCATTTATATGGTAGAAGGTTCAAAATACAGTCTGACCATAACCCTTTAGTTTATTTATTTTAAATGCGTGATCCTTCTAGTAGGTTATTGAAGTTTAGATTGTCATTAGAGGAATATAATTTCACAATAGAATATCTTGAAGGCATATTAAAGGTAAATTAAATTCGGCAGCAGATGCGTTATCCCGGATTAGTATTTCATTAGATGATCTTAAATGTATAAATGAGCAAATGATTAACGTGTTGACAGAGCACAAGCTCGTCAAATAAAAATGAGTGGAGTCAAAAGCAGTAGCAGTTTATCAGCCGAGGATAGAGATACTTATTCAGAAACAGACAAGCCAAGGATCGTAGAAATAATTAAAAAACCTAGGAACATCATCGAATTGTCCTTGATAATTAATAATAGGAATTTAAATAATCTATTAAATAGCGGCTTATTCCTTGAAAAATATAAATGTTTTATATATGTGCCCAGTAAGTCTATAATATATTTAAATACAAAATCTCGATCGCCGATCACGCGAGACGGGTTGGTGAGTGATTTGTCATATTTATGAAAAATAAATGCATAGGAGTATTTCTAGACCTAGCAAAACCTTTTGACACCGTTTCTGTCCCCAAGCTGGTGAAAAAGATGGAGAATATAGGGATTCGAGGAACCCCTCTTAAATTATTTACGGACTATGTTACTAACAGAACTCAGATAGTTAAAATTGACAAGTATATAAGTAATAGTGCAAATATAGATTTTGGTGTACCACAGGGGAGTGTACTCGGTCCTAGTTTATTTCTAATCTACATAAATGAGATATGTAACTTAAATCTACAAAATCAAATAATAACTTATGCAGACGACACGGCAATCATCTTCCATGGAAGCACATGGTCAGAGGTTGCCGCTCTCACAAACGCTGGCCTCAAAACAGTTCTTGGATACCTTAACCTAAATTTACTTACCCTTAACGTAGAAAAAACAAAATATCTCATATTCTCGATAAAGAAGGCTCCCCAGTCTGCTTATGAATTGGTTGAAGTCCGAGCACATACATGTAATCAAAACAGTATCACTGAATGCAGATGTCTTCCTATTGAAAAAACAAGCAGTATAAAATATCTCGGAATACAAGTAGACGACCAGCTAAACTTCCACCACCACGTAAAAACACTAAGCTCTAGAGTTAGAAAGTTAATAACAGTTTTTAAGAAGTTACGTAGGGTGTGCGACTCGAGCCTGTTGAAAACAATCTATCTATCCCTGAGCCAGTCAGTACTGGAATACTGTATCTCTGTCTGGGGAAGTACACACAAAACTCATATATTAAACCTAGAAAGAGCCCAGAGAGCAGTTCTCAAGGTAATACACAAAAAATACTTTCAGTATGGTTTTAACGGTTCGACAACTTTATATCAGGAGGGTTCTGCTTATAAGCCATAAAGGCTCAACGTATGACCCAGAAAGACTGAAAAACAAACGTAGGAAGGACATAGTCTTTGACCTGAAACCGTATAAAACAGACTTCTTCAGGAGACAACCGTGCTACATGGGTCCATACCTATATAATAAAATAAGTAAAATTACACAGTTACATAACTTACCGACAAAAAAACTAAAACTTACCATAGATAACTTCCTTCTCTCTCAAAATTATGAAAACACTGGAAATTTACTAAAACGTATTTAAAGTATAAAATAAAACAACTATAATAATAATAATAAAACCAGTCAAGCCCATGCACGCTAACACATACACATCCACACATATACACAACACACCACACACCAGAATACCACACACACACTATCTTCATACTCACGTGCACACTACTGCTACTTACTTTAGCACCGCACCACACTTGTAATGGCAGCTCGAACACGGTGGTGACGGAAGTAACTGGTGCTTATAGCACAGGAATCCTCCTAGTTTAAGCCCAGTTGCACATATTTTTTATCTTGCCACTAACTTAATGATTCTAATTTAAGGTACAATCATTGTAATTAGGTTTAAGCCTTGAACAAATAAATATTGTTTATTGTTTGTTTGTTTTATTGTTCATGTGAAAAGTTTGCAATACATGAAGTATGTATACTTAGAAATGAAAAAAAATAAGGATTTCATATGTAGGCTTATAGAAAAAATAAATGGCTACAGTAAATGGACCGGGCCCGGTATATGTATAATAAATTTGGGGGTGGGTATGGGATCTACCTCCTAGCGGTCCATCCCGGGCAACGGCACCACAGGCTTGCCTATGGTACGACTGAACGATCCCACTTAAGCGGTGGTGGGCTCCACAAGGGGCCGCCTGGCTCGCAACCACCATCCCACCGGAGTCCGGCGCCAAGCAGCTTGCTGTGTTTCGTCGGTATGTGGGACTGCCAGTGCCTTTGGGGCTGAAGGAGGATGTCAGTTGCGCTGTTCAGAACCGGTTTTGGTCTCTGGGCAAAGCTTGCCAGGTAACTCATTTTGAGTCACAGAAAACTTATTTGCATTTCGCAACGGAGGCGTTGTTAATAGATTATACTATTCTTAAGAAAGAAACCCGTTCCGATCCAATTTTAAGCCGGGTGTTAGGTTATATAGTTGACGGCTGGCCCACCGAAGTTGTAATCAAAGAATTAGGTCCGTATTTTAATAGGAAAAATGAATTGTACTGTGAACTAGGTTGTATCATGTGGGGTCATGAAGTAGTTATACCGTCATTGTGTAGAAGGCAAGTGATTATGGAATTGCACGACCCACATATGGGAATTGTAAAAACAAAAGCACTCGCCCGTAGTTACGTGTGGTGGCTAGGAATTGACGAAGCGGTGGAGGCCGAGTGCAGAGCGTGCGCCGTGTGCGCCGCGGTGGCAACGGCGCCACCCGCGCACGCCCCTAACGCCTGGCCCTCACGACCTTGGTCTAGGCTTCATTTGGATTTCCTTGGACCAATAAAAGGGATAACATATTTGGTAGTTGTAGATTCCTGTTCGAAGTGGATAGAAATAACTAGGATGAATAGAACTACGGCTTAGTCAGTTATAGCCGTGTTAAGAGATATGTGGGCTAAATTTGGTATTCCAAAGCAAACAGTAAGTGATAATGGGCCGCCGTTCTAAAGCTCAGAATTTCAAAATTGCCTAGTACATAACGGCATACAACATATTTTTACAGCACCGTACCACCCAGCTTCTAAAGGTGCTGCAGAAAACGCTGTTAAAATCTGTAAACGAGTCATCAAAAAGGCGATAAAGCAAAACTTAGATATAAATACAGCTTTATGCCGGTTTTTATTAGCTTATAGAAATACCGAACATTACACTACTGGTGAGAGCCCAGCTAATATTCTGCTTGGTCGCAGTCTACGTATGAGATTATCTTAAACCAGCAAGGGAATCTCGAGTCGCTGAGCATCAAACACAGAGCGAGCGAGCGGCGGGCGGAGCGCACCGCCGATTCGAGCTGGAGGCACCGGTATGGTATCGCGAGTATAGGGGCTCGGACAAGTGGGTAGCGGGCTCAGTTATCAAACAGATAGGTAATACAGACTATCGTATTAGATCGCTATCTGGTATGGAAACTCATAGACATGTCGATCAGCTAAGGCCGAGGGTTACGGACCCCGTTTTAGACAAAAGCGCAAGGAACAGCTTTGATAAAAAAATTGGTACAATTCAGCCATAATAAAGTCAATAGTTAGCCAGCAATATAGAAAGTCAATGGGGCTTGCTACGTCAAGAGGTGAGTAAGTAGTCTGCAGTGAAAACCGTGCAGTGGAGAGTAACAGCTCATCGACGCGGGCTACAGTCCAGCAGCCTAATTGTGTAAGCAGATTGTTTCCGTTGCCGAATTTACTTACACAATTAGGCTGCAGGTGGATGCAGCTCCGTTATCAAATAGCCCTAAAATCCCTAGTGTGTCGACAAATATCGAGCAAGATATGGTGCCTGATAATACTCGTCCGCCTATCAGGAGTCATAGGCCACCATTGCGTTACGGTTTTGATATAGATTAGTTATACTATTATAATTTAGGAACAATTAGTTACTGTACGGATAATACTTCTTAATTAAGACGTTAAGGTTTATATCAAGATTATTAAGACTGCTAAGTACTAGAATTTTAGTGTTAGTCATTACATATTTGTTATGTTAGTTAGTGTTAATTATTACATATGTGTTATGTTAGTTTATTAGTTAGTTAGAATTAGATCGTAGATTGTATCTTAAGATAAGTACATAAATGAGGGTGGAGGTGTTATATATGTAAGTCATTGTTGTACACGCTCAGTCTCAATATACGGTTATACCGAGTGCACGTGTTTCATTCTTACCAAATATCAGTTGTCGTTGGTGATTTCTTGTGTTCCTTCTTGTATGCTTTCAGCGATCCCATGAAATCCTCCTTTTTAAGTACAGAGGATAACTCAACAATAATAGTATTGTTAGACGGACCTTTAGAATGAATACGGAAAATGTTTCTAATGTCCGACCGAGGAATAGGTGATTTCAGGCAATTACCTAAGCATTCGACCACTTTTATAAGATCGCTTTTAGTTTCAGCTGGTTTTTTTGGGTATATTGAGTATTAAGAGTGTTTACTTAGGCAATTGGATGTCTACGATCGCATTTCCTCTTTACGCTCTAGCAACCTTTATTCTGTGAGTTACGCAGATAATGTCTAAATTTTATTATCTGGGAAATACAAAATTCCCAAAACGCACCATTTTGCTAATTACCGATGCAAAAATTTGTTGAGGAAAAATTGGTGCTTTCACTAAGATTGGCCATAGGGCAAATCGGGCAAATGCCCGATGGGCCGGTGTGGGTGTGGCCAATTGGAGGTCGACGTTCTTTTGCTATTAAAAAAAAACATCACAATACGTACCTAAGTTTAAGAGGCGATAAGCTAGAAGCTGCATATAGCTTAGAGGATATGTATGGAGACCATGGAATCTTTTTGAAACTCGTTATCTTTCTTAGCAAATATGACATTGGAGGGTATTATACTATCATATATCTAGGATCACAGATCTATAAGACATACTTATATGATAATAGAAGCATTTTTCCTGAAATAAAACGCATATTAAATTACTTACCTAAATTCGAAGCTTAATTTATTGGAGATGGCAACTCTGTCTCTCCGCTTATTTCCCTTCTCTTTCTACCTTATAGATCCCTCTCTTTCGCACACACCCCCCCTTCACCTTTCCTTCACCACCTGGTAGGGCTCGTCGCTAGCATCGTTCGAGTCTCTTGCTCATTGGGTTGAAAATCAACAGGCAGAAGATTATCTTAAGCTTCGAATTTAGGTAAGTAATTTAATATGCGTTTTATTTCAGGAAAAACGCTTCTATTAAATAACTTGACCGTAAATTCGAAGCTTAATTTATTGAGACGTGTTTGTTATCGCCTGGTGGTGAAGAACGCCAATGTGAGGATGATTAATATAATTATTATACCTAGTTTAGTGTGGGTTGAAGGGAGTTAAATATTTATTTACGATTTATCATTAAAAATGAAATTCATCTTGTGCAAAAATAACATATATTACTAATTAAGCCACAGAAGAATAATTACAATCAGTATCCATGAAATAAAGTAGGTAATTTAAAGAGTAGATCAAGAACAAAAATAACAGTTTTCCTTGAGAACTTACAATGTATGGTTGAGAACATTATTTATAATTCTGATATAATTTCTAAAAACTAATCACACAATTTAATTTCAATAAACACAGCATTCAGTTAACAGGATCAAATAAATTAACAATCCTAGTATCCGAATTAGAGGAGGCTGGCATAACCTGGCGTTTGTAAAACATTTTAAACGTATTTTCAGCTCTCCAGTTTCCTCTAGCTAAAATGTTATCCAATGGAAGATTGTCCGACCAGTTTTTGGATGCGACCGCGGACCGAAAACTACCGGGGGTCGCTATTATATTAGCTTCTAATAAAAGAGACCTTATCCAGCTGGCTATTACAGCCCGTGAAGCAGGTCTTGCTTGACCTCTAATATTTATAAATAAATTATTGCATGAAGCCAAATTTCGTTTATCTTTGTCGATATCTATAGTTTGTTGTATCCAATAAACAGGGTCTAGATTCCTATTACTCGGGTTTTTTATTAATTTCCAGCCCGATTGTCTATAATTTGCAGAATCAGTTTTCGATCCAAAAACCGGCCAAAAAACTATATTATCTTTAGACATAATCAAATGTTCTGAATCAACACTGAGCAGAGTCAGGTCGTGTATTCGCCTACCAGAACAAATAAGTAATAATGCGGCTGTATGTCTGGATGTTGCAAAAATATTATTTGAATCGATGGAACTATTCTCTAAATAAGAAACAAGATTGTCAATATTCCAAATCGTGTGTTTGTTTGCTACCGGTTGTTTGAGAGCAATCGACTTAAGAACATGCTTAACTAATGTATGGGAACTTAAAAGGCCAGCCGAATCCGCATTACATAGTGTAGAAATTACAGATTTTTGCAGAAGGATGGTATTGTACGAAAGTTTATCAATTAAAAATAAGTCTGCCAAAAACCGTGCAACTTCTGAGCCTTCTGGATTAACGGGGTTAATTCTATGCTCCTTCGCCCATTTAAGCCATCGTAACCAAGCTACTTTGTACGTCTTACGAGTTGAATGCCGCCAAGATGATTGTAATAGATTAATTTGATCAAAATTCCAGTCTAAGAGATTTTGATCCCACCCCCACATTTCCATACCTCTAGAGTTATATCCTGGACTTTTGGAGATGGGAAGCCCGTTGACGTGTCCACTAGGCAATGACTGAGATTCCGTATGGTGAACGGAGCTCCTATTGCTCTTGCTTTCAGGTCTCCCCTCCAGTACACTCGATCCCACCGAGGAACTACCAGGAGGAAAGTTCCGGAGGCTGGATTGAGATGCGCTAGTACTCTTGGTACAAGACAAGGCGGTGGGAATATCCACGCTAATTGGAAATTCCAGTCCATCGAAAACGCATCGTGATGAATTGCCTGTTTGTCGTTTAAATCTAACGACACATAATTGGCAACGACATGTGCTGTTTTTGATGCAAAAAGATCTATCACGGGAATCCCGAATTTTCTGAATATCCTTTCTGTGCAATGGGATGTCAAGTGCCATTCCACAGCGTTTCGACGCCGAGATAGGCGATCGGCTAGAATATTGAATCTGCCTGGTAAATGAAAAACTTTTAGAACGATACAGTGTTGGTCCAGAACTTTGAACACCTCTTTTGTAATATTCATCAGAGGCTTTGATATCATCCCCCCCTCGTTGCGCAGGTAGGCAACTACTGTTTTGTTGTCGGACTGGACTAAGACGGTAGAGCATTGCAGGAGCTGACAATGGTCTTGTAGGACTTTTAAAATGGCCAGCATTTCTTTTTGGTTGCAATGCAACAGAGTTTCCTGCTCGGTCCATGGTCCGGACAGAGACCAACTGTCTAACTGTGCACCCCAGGCTAGATCGGAGGCGTCTGTTGTTAGGAAATGACTTGGTGGTGAAATGTGAATCGGAGACGAAGCCTGGTAATTTTGAAGCCACCATTTCAAGTTTGTCTGAGCCTCTGCTGGTACAGTATGTCGCGCCTTTGATGATTTTGGCATTGAGTTTAGGAAATCCAGCAAACTCCGATTATTTAGTCTGCCTTTTGGGACTGCAAAACTGGCAAAATGTAGTAAGCCTACAAGGCTTTGGAGTTCCTTTAACCCCACTCTGTTGTCCTTCAGAATACGTGTCACCTTGCTCAAGAGACTGTGATATTTTTCCAATGGGAGGCGTTTTTGATTGAGCCAAGGGTCCCAATAAATACCTAGATATACTAGGTTCGTTTGAGGAGTGAGCTCGGACTTTGCAAAATTTATCTGCCAACCTAGGTACTGTAGTCTTTTTACTACCAACTGAACCTGCGATCTGAGAATGTCCATATTCTGATGGGCAATTAAAAAATCGTCTAAATAAACAATGACACGAATGCCGTCGTGCCTTGCGAGAAAGGTCTGGGCGATCCAATTGGTCAAGGATGCGAAAACCTTTGGAGCTGTGCTTAGTCCGAAAGGCAAGCATGTCATTTGGAGTAATTCGCCGTCGTAAATAAGTCGGAGAAACCGTCTTTGGGACTTGGTAATTTCCAAATGAAAGTAGGCCTGGGAAAGGTCTATTTTGCAAAGCCAATCCCGGGGTTGGAGAAAATCCGGTATCCGAAACGTGTTTATAAGTTTGAACCGATCTGTGAGAACAAACTTGTTTAGGGCTTTCAAATTGAAAACTGGTCGAAAGGAACCGTCGCCTTTTGGAACTAAGAAAATTGTTGACAGAAAGCTTGGGGACGAATCTGCAATCTCGAGAACACCCTGCTTTTTCATTTGATTTACGAGATACGACATTTCTGTTGAAATGGGAATAGTGAAGGCACTCTTTTTTTAAGTTCGGTACAATTAGCGGAGGCCTTTGAAGTAATGGTATTCGATAACCTTTTATTATTTAAGGAATTTCGGAGCTCCCAAGTTCTCCCAACGATGGACAAACCGGGATAATTGACCGGCTTTGAACTCGGTGCTCGTGTGACTCGAGTCAAAACTTTCGTTTTTTGAAATTGTCGTTTTTAGAGGCACCGGCGGTTGCGCTCTGGTTTGTGTTTTTGAAATGGGCATTGACATACCGATTTTGATGTCCAGATCGTGATCGAAAGGAACCTCTAGTATTGGATGTCCCCCGTTTATTAGGATTGTTATTGCCTAGATATCCCTGAGGATATTGAGAATTGCTGCCTCTCGGAGGAGCATTGTGCTTTGGATGTTCAGCTTCCGCATGACAGCATCCAGGTAATATAGCCTGTGATGGCCCATTATAACAGACTGCCCCCTTCGGAGGGCGGTTGTTAGATATAGCTCTGCTAGGACCTGCTTGAGAGGCAAAGCTAGCGTTTTTCGATTTAGGTGGAAAGAATGCTTTCTTTACCCCACCGATTTTCTCGAGAGCAGACGTAAATGAATCAGCATTAAAAAGATGTTGACATGAAGGTGGTATTTTACGTAAATTCGTTTTTATAAGCGGGTCTCGTATGAATTTCGTTATGCCGTCACGTCTCATCTGAATTATCTCGACTCTATGACCGCATATTAATTGCAACAAATCGGATGACACTTTATGTACATCGCCATTTAAAAATAACTCAATAATCTTTTCCTGTAGATTATCAAAATTCAATTCTTGTTGATCTTTTGCTCATGTTAAGAAACTTTTAATGGTTTCTTGCAGATTTTCTTTTAATTTCAATAAACAGAAGGTCTGAGCAGCATAGGCCCTATCGACTTGAGCTAATTGTCGCGATGACTCATAGGCTTTAATTTCATCGTTAATTTCTAACTCTACGAAACCTGGCGAATGACTATATATTTTTTGCGTGAAGTTCGTTATGCCGATAACGAACTTCACACCAGTGTTTATTATCAAAATGCTGAATACTGTTAAGAGTAGTTACAAAGTCATTAGAAGCTATAGGAACTGACGGTTCCTTTAGTTTAGTCTGAATGGCAAACTCAATACAAGGTTCCTTTGCAGCTTCACTAGGACTACCCACACCATCTTTAAAATCAAAATATAAATCGCGGCTTGCGTTCAGGTCTATACATGATTCATTACAAAAATAAAAAATAAAAAAAAAAAACAAATAAAGTTTATTGATTCAATAAAAGAGTGTTACAGTATTAAGATGTGACACTGGATTCTGCACTAGGATACCCTGTGTCGCAGAATCCAGTCTCTCGACAAATAATATGATTGTTTTATTATATATATAGCCGGATGAGTAGGATTGCATGTATTATTATTATGAGCAAGTAAATCACGCAGCTCACCTACTTCCCTGGATAACTTATTGTACCTATGATCTGAACGTCGAGGATGTTTGGATTTTCTATGGCGGGCGGCGGCGCTTAGCACGTCTTCTTTTACGGCCTGCCGAGTTACCCGAACTACTAGAGCTTGATGAAGTACTACTAGAACTACTCGACGAACTGCTAGTCGATCTGTGGCGAGACGGTCTCGGAGCCACAGACGCTTCAACAGGATTGATTTCAGAAGGCATAGCCTTGTTGTCCATCCTAGTACCAAAATAAAAATCAAACCGCTATAGAATGTATTACTCAACCTATTTCGAAATTTACTGGTTGTGCAAATTACAAAGTATAATAAAATGAAATCGAGGGTAGAACAAAATATATAATCCTATAATAAAATCATACAAAAGAAAAGTAGCATGATCGCCGACCTTTTGTAAAATTATTATCTGAGGGTAAGCCCAGAATCAAATCTTATTATTTTTATTATTATTGGGGAACAGGCCAGCAGTTGAAACAACTGATATCAGCCTGCATCTCGTTGTTCACTACACTGTTTTCACTAACTACTCAATGTTTTTGTTGATTTATGTGTTTATCCAGACTATTTTTAAATTGATTA
Source organism: Orthosia gothica (assembly GCA_949775005.1). NCBI lineage: Eukaryota > Metazoa > Arthropoda > Insecta > Lepidoptera > Noctuidae > Orthosia > Orthosia gothica. The sequence continues at coordinate 20,603,006 of OX459058.1, forward strand.
ATATTTTCTGCCGGCACAATACTTTCAGGCAGCCCATTCCATGCATTGTCCGCTCTATTGCTCAAGAAGTTCTTGTGTGGATTTGTATTCCAACTAGATTTTTGCATTCTAAGATTGTGTCCTCTACGATTTCGGTCTGGTGCGCGTTTGAACATGTTGCTGAATCCTTGCAAGTCGTAGTGATCAATTATTATCTTGAAGGTCTCAATTAGGTCTCCACGTTCTCTGCGCTCCCTCAAGGTGGTCAGGTTCAGTTTATCTAGTCGTTCTTCGTATGGCAAACGTTTCAGCTGTCTGGGGACTTTCGTGAATCTACGCTGCACTGCTTCCAACAGGTCTATGTCTTTTATGAAATAGGGGCTCCATACTTGAAAGGCATATTCTAGTATTGGTCTTACATACGTTTTGTGGATTCTAAGAGCCATTTCAGGTGTCAATGTTCCAAAGGCCTTCCGTATGAGGTATACCATGGTATTAGCTTTTTTGACAATATTCGTGATATGGTCTTCCCATTTCAGGTTCTCCGAGATCTTAACTCCCAGATCCATCTGCGTTTTGACTTCGGCTAGCTGAGTGTCGCCAAGTTTGTAAGTTAGCCTGGGGTTCCGATTTCCGATGTGCAATACCGTACATTTCGTGTGATTCAAATTTATGAGCCAGTCTTTGGACCACTTCATGATTTTGTCTAAGTCTGCTTGGAAACGATCATAGTCTAAAAGGGGGTTTGCAAAGACCTTTGTGTCGTCGGCAAACATGCTGACTTTGCAATCAAGACATTGACACAGATCGAAGCACACCACTATGGATATCTCGTTGTTCGGACAGTGTGTCACCCACTCTCACACGGAAGGTTCTTTTGCGAAGGAAAGCTTCTATCCAGTCGAGCAATTTGCCACGTATGCCAATAAATTCGAGCTTTTGCAACAGTCTGCTTATGGGGACTTTATCAAAAGCTTTTTCGTAGTCCAGGTAAACTACGTCGACCGGGGCTCGTTCATCAAAGCTCTTGGTCCAGGTAGCCAGGCACGACAGCAGGTTTGACACAGTGGAGCGGCGTGGACAGAAGCCATGTTGACAGTCGCTTATTATTTGATGTAAACGCAGATGTTCTCTTATGTGTTTGACTACAACTTTTTCCATGGCCTTACATATAACGCTGGTCAAACTGATCGGTCTGTAGTTGACTGGTGCTAGTCTGTCTCCTTTTTTGAAGATAGGGGTCACAGTAGCTGTTTTCCAAACGTCTGGTAATTTTCCAGTGCTGTACGAGGTTTTCATTCAATCTTATATGTAATTTAATCAAACAAAAGAAACATCCGCAATGATTGCTGAGCCTTTGTTAGATTATAAAAAAATGGAGATAGAAACGAACAGTATAACTGTTAGAAAATAATAATAAAATAAACACTCACTTGTACTACGATGCTTACAGTTTTTCTGATACTCAAATAAATTTTGGTTAGAAACCAAACAGTACTGTACACCTGGGTGTTCAGGTTCTTTAGGGAAATGTATCCTTATGCAGCGGAAAACTGCATATCAGTAATCTGTGGCGGAAAACAGAACGCCAATGAGCAAGAGACTCGAACGCTGCTAGCGACGAGCCCGACCAGGTGGTGAAGGAAAGGTGAAGGGACCCCCCCTTGTGCCCCCCGTGTGCGAAAGAGAGGAAACTATAAGGTAGAAAGAGAAGGGCAATAAGCGGAGAGACAGAGTTGCCATCTCCAATTGAAAGCTTCGAATTTACGGTCAAGTTATTTAATATAATATAAACATAGGAAATAAGATTTTTGACATTTGTTGTTAGATAGGATCATAGAAACAGGACGGAGCTATACAAACCAAATAGCTCGGTCCCTTTTTCACTGTCGCTCTATTACAGTTTTTACACGTCATGGTATTAGGCCCTTGGTCTTGGCGTATTGAATCTTGCTCTACTGAATTCTCACATTTATTTTCATAATTGTCTGTTAAAATATCTGTCCGTAAATTATGTTATTTAGACTTTTCAGTTTTGCTTTTGCCATAATCTAAATTCTAGCCCTCTTACAAATAAACGCAGAATAAAGTTATACCAGGTATAAACCTATGAAAATGTATGGGTATACCTTAGTTATACCTGGTATAACTTTATTCCGCGTTTATTTGTTAGACGGTAAGACAATTAATTATTGTGACGGGTTTATTGATGGAATAAAATAAGTACAACTGGCATAAGTTCACAATATGCGTAGATGTGGAATTCTATAATTATTGTTGGGAACATTGAAGCAATAGTAGTACACACAAACGATTTGTCCTCCATTGCAACCAAATATGTCAAAACATAGGATCAAAGAACTATGTTAATGTAATACACAGATAAGATTCTAGAGGTCATATATTTAGGATAAGAGATAGGATCCTATGTATGATCCAGATATAATATAAGATAGTTTAATACCCCCCTCAGACAATTTGAAAGATTGTATTGAAAACCAAATTGAAAAAAAACTTTATACCATTCCCCCTTTAAAAAGCTTATTTTATTCACTGAAAACAGTGAATAAAAAGCACTTTTACTCACTGTTTTGGTGTTTGCATTTGGAACACACCAATGTATTAGACCACCATCTCAATGGTATATAACCTCCTTGCGCCTCCTTGCGCAAAAAATACTCGATACAAACTTCTTGTGCAGAGAATTTGCAACTTTGAAACTCCTTCGCTTTTAATTTTGAGTTTGTTTTTATTTAGGATTTTAATAATGATTTTGATTGTAGTCTAGGATATTTATTGAATACTTATTTGGATTACACATTACGGCTTGATGAACACCTCGTGCAGCTTGAAGAAGAACTCGAGAGTATAAGTTGGCACGTTCTAGGACTGAGTGAAGCCCAAGAGAGGGGGAGGATACAATAACCCTCAAATCAGGCCACCTTATGTATTTCCGAGAGGGAGACCGGCAGCCTAATTGTGTAAGTGAATTCGGCAAAGGAAACAATCTGTTTCTTTCCCAAAAACTCACAAAGTTGAATCTTTATTCAACTTTTTTGTGTATGTGTGTGTTTTTGGGAAAGAAACAAATTGTTTCCTTTGCCGAATTCACTTACACAATCAGGCTGCGGCTATCCCAAGGCGGCGTCGGGTTCCTGGTAAACAAATCCATCTGTGACAACGTTGTGGAAGTCTCCAGTGTCTCGAACAGGGTAGCGTACCTCATAATTAAGCTAACCGAGAGGTTGTACAGGTTTACGCACCGACCTCGGCACACTCGGACGACGAAGTGGAGGAAATGTTTCAGGACATTTCCAAGGCGTTGCATTCCACCATTACGACTCACTACAGCGTTCTCATGGGGGATAGTAACGCCAAAGTGGGAAAACAGAATTGCAGTGATTCGGTAGTAGGATCCTACGGGTTTGGTCGCAGGAATCATAGGGGGCAAATGCTTGTCAACTTCCTAAAAAGAGAGGGACTTTTCGTAATGAATTGCTTCTTTAAGAAACAGCCCCAAAGGAAGTGGACATGGCGAAGCCCCGACAACGTGACCAAAAATGAGATTGACTTCACCATAACAGATAAAAAGCACATATTCAGGGATGTCTCAGTGAATGCGGCAGGGCAAAGGGAATGACTTCATGAAAAATTATTGAACGTTTTCATTGGTGAAGATACTCTTTTCGAAGGAGTCCAATATTTTTTGGTCATACCTAATTATTTAAAGAGAATTTGTCATACTCTTTCATGGAGTCATACCCTTGGCCCTGCCGAATTCACATATGTTTTAGGTCGTTTACGGTAGTAGCATACTGTTACGAGCTGGGGTTCAGGGATAAATTATTTATACAGCAGACTTCAATTAATCACTGTTTATTACAAAAACACTTCTTAAACAATTCTATGACTTCGCACTATTTTCCGCTTTGATCGCTCTGTATCGCTTCTCAATCGAAACTGACTCACGACGAACCCGACCGCTCTTTATATAGCCCGGAAGATGTTTCTAGAACGTTCCATACTGTTCCAGGTACTTCGAGAATCTTCCAGAACAATCGACTTTTGAACTCATCGATCCCGAAGCGACTAGAAACTTCCAGAATGTTCGGTTCGAACATTCTGGAAAGTTCTACTCGACACGAACTCTCGAGAACATTAGTTCCGCTATTCGATACTAGATGGCGCCACCAGTTACTACTTAGTTCTTCTACTCGTCACTAGATGGCGCTGCCCTATCTTGTAACATTGCCTCCTTCTTAGACATGCTCGTCCCGAGCATTGTTAGACCCATGATAACGGGCCAACCGATCCACATGAATGACCTTCGATGCACCTCGTGGTCCCTTTTGAATTCGGTAGGTGACGTCATTGATCTTGGTAACTACGCGATATGGTCCATCCCATTTGGCTTGCAATTTAGGCGATTTTCCTTTGCTGCGTACCGGGTTATGTAACCATACCAGAGATCCTTCATCGAAGCCCTTATTGTTCGCCTTCCGATCGTAGCGAGTCTTCATCCTATCAGACATCTGCTGACCTGTCTGTCTGATGTGCTCATATACATCATTCATCCTATTCCGTAGTTCATTCGCGTAATCTGTTACATTGCGTGGAGAATCAGGTGGGGTACCGGTGATTAGATCTGCAGGTAATCGTAGTTCTCTTCCGAAATTAGCAAAAGCTGGTGTTACTGCTGTACTTTCATGAACAGCACTCCGATATGCCAGGAGAAATGGTTGAATGTGTTTGTCCCAATCCTTCTGTCTGGTTTCCACAACCTTTGCTAGATACCTCTCCAGCGATTGGTTGAATCGTTCAACCATCCCGTCTGATTGCGGATGATAAGCAGTAGTTCTGGTTTTGTGAGCACCCATCACACGACACGTCTCCTTGAACACTTCTGACTCGAAGTTCCGGCCTTGATCACTGTGAATTTCCAAGGGTACCCCAAACCGACAAAACACTTCGTGAACTAACTTATCAGCCACCGTAACCGCTTCTTGATTGGGTATTGCAAACACTTCCGGCCATTTTGTGAAGTAGTCCATGACGACCAAGAAGTACTTGTTCCCGCTTTGGCTTTCCGGAAATGGCCCAGCAACATCTAATGCTATACGTTCCCATGGTGCACCAACATTGTAAACCTTTAGTGCCCCTCTGCTACGAGTTTGTGGTCCTTTCACAGCCGCACAACTTGTACATTTGCGGCACCATTCCTCAACGTCCTCTCGACAATGGATCCAGTAAAATCGTTCTCGGATCTTGATTAAAGTCCTCTTAACTCCCATGTGAACCCCTGAACATCCATTGTGGTAGAGCTGCAGGATCTCCGGCACCTTAACTTTAGGTACGACCATTTGTAGATGACACTGGTCACCGCGAGCGTTCTCCCATTTCCGGCACATAACTCCATCCTGGATAACCAAGCTTTCCCACTGTGCCCAATAACTCTTGGTGATAGAACTGGTTGCTGCGACATCACTCCAGTGAGGCCTAGGAGCACCGGATTTCTTCCATTCAAGGATCGGTTTTAGGTCTATGTCTTCTTGTTGAGCGCTCTGCAAGGTTTCCTTCCATTCTTCGCTAAGATCCGTCCTCAAAACCCGCACTAGCGTTACCTGCTTAGCTTCTTGTCTCGCACAATGTTTACAATGGTCTGGACACGGTCTTCGCGAGAAGGCATCAGCATTACCGTGCGACGTTCCGCTACGATGTTGAATTACGAAATCAAACTCTTGCAGTAGCTCAATCCATCTTGCTACCTGTCCTTCCGGGTTCTTAAATTGCAGTAGCCATTTCAAAGCAGCGTGGTCCGTTCGCAGGAGAAATTTCCGCCCCAACAAATATTTATTGAAATGCTGCAATGTTTTTACTACAGCTAGAAGCTCCCTTCGAGTGACACAGTAGTTCCTCTCAGGTTTGGATAAGGCTTTGCTGAAGTACGCAATTACAACCTCATGATCTCCTTTTCGTTGAGACAATACCCCACCGATTCCAGTATTGCTGGCATCTGTGTCAACTATGAATTCATTTTCATTGTCAGGATAGCCTAGGATGGGTGCATTGCACAGATGTTCCTTCAGCTTCTGAAATGCAACGTCACAGCTCTCATTCCAGCAGAACTGTATCTTGTCTTCAGTTAGCTTATGAAGAGGTCGGGCAATGTCAGCAAAGCTCTTCACAAACCGCCGATAGTAGGAGCACAAACCGAGAAATGCCCTGACTTGCGTTTTGTTCTCCGGAACTGGCCAATCCTTGACGGCAACGAGCTTATCCGGGTCCGTTTGAATACCTTCTTCGGAAACCACATGTCCTAAAAAGTTCACTTGCCGCCTGAACAACGCGCACTTCTTTGGACTTAGCTTTAGATTGGCTCCTCGTATCTTTGACAGCACACGTTCCAAATTGCGTAGGTGATCTTCAAACGTCCGTCCCACGATTATAATGTCATCCAAGTAAACTAGGCAGGCGTCACCAATCAGCCCAGTAAGTACCCGCTCCATCAATCTCTCAAAGGTGGCAGGAGCATTACACAGTCCAAATGGCATAACATTGAATTGCCACAATCCTTTGCCTGTAGAGAACGCTGTCTTTTCTTTATCCCGAGGGTCTATTTGGACCTGCCAGTAGCCACTCTTCAGATCTAGGGTGGAAAACCACTTCATTCCTGTTAGCGTATCCAGCGTGTCGTCGATCCTCGGCAACGGATAACTGTCCTTCTTCGTAATGTCGTTTAGACGGCGATAGTCCACACAGAAGCGCATGCTACCGTCCTTCTTCTTCACCAGTACTACCGGTGAACACCATGGGCTGGATGAAGGTTCAATCACGCCATCTTTTACCATACCCTTGACCATGTCGTCAACTTCACGTTCCCTTGCCACTGGCACACGTCTTGGTCGCTGGCGGATTGGTACCTCATTTCCTGTATTTATTCTGTGTTGAACTAACGCAGTCTTCCCTATGTCGGCATCATTTGTTGAGAAAATGTCGGCGAACCTGTTCAACATCTTCTTAACCTTGTTCTCTTCTTCTTCCGACAGATTATTCTGGCAGTCCCTCAAAAGCGATGACACATCGAAACTTGTACTTTGAACTTTGGCGTTGGTAGGTTGTTCGTGGCATCTACGCATCCAAACCACTCCTTCACAAGTGCCTAACATTGTTCCTTTCTTGAGCACCAGGTCCTGGTCACTTGTGTTGAGTGCACGTACCGATGAAACACTAGTACCTCTCACCAATGTGCGTGCAATTTTCCATGAAGCATCGTTATCTAAACCTTCTATAAGTACACATCGGTTTGTACCTGACGGTACGATTGTTTCTGACCTTGGTTGAAGAGTAACCTTTTCCAGGCAGTACACCTTCCCCGATGATGCACCTTCCATGAAGACTTCTTCTGAGCCACACTTCAACACTCCTTGATAAACGTCAATCTCACACTGATGTTTCCTCATGAAGTCTAGACCCAGAATGCAGTCGTCAACTATGTCAGCCACGATAACATTGTGCCGGTAAACTTTATTCCCTAACTTCATTTCCACCACCTTCTCACCTCGGACGGTTATGTGCTGACCGGTGGCTGTTCTCAGATGTACACCTTCATGGTTCCCGAAGAAGTCCCCAAGAAACCTTCTTGCTAGTTGGAAACTGACAACAGTCCGAGAAGCCCCAGTATCCAATGTCAGCTTGCATGGTGTTCTGTTAATTTCGCCCTCGATGATCAGGCTGTTCCCGTCACAGGATTGTGAGATCGAGATCCTTGGGGCTCTTCCATCACCAGCCAGCACCCGCCCCTTAGTCCTGGCATCTACTCGTTTCCCTGCTGCTGTTGCTCAGCAGGGACATCAGGTGATCCTTCCACTGGCGACTGCTTACCAACGTGGGGAGGCCTTCGCTTCGGGCAGCTCAATCGGATGTGGCCTCTTGCTCCGCAGCCATAGCATCGGGGTGAAGTCGCAACCTCCCTGATTCGGTGAGTTCGATCATCCCGTCGAACTGCCTCCACCTCCAAAGCGTGGGCTAGAGCGTCTTTGAGGTCCTTGAAATGACCTAGCCTTACGGCAGCCCTAACCTCCAGGTCGCGGATCCCATCCGTGAAGGCCTGTACGAGGTTCCCGCTGATCAGCACAGGTGATGACTGGTAAGCCTTCCGGACCAGTTTTTCCACTTCAAGAGCCCACTGTTGAAGAGTTTCACCAACCCGTTGCGATCGGTCTTTCAGCTGGGCCCGAAACACATGTTCCAGGTGCGCGTCGCCGTATCTAGCTTCTAATGCTTCCAGAAGCTTCTCGAAAGTGACGTCTTGTCCCAGCGCCTCTAACACAGTCAAGGCCTGGTCGCGAAGACCCAAGGTTAGAGCAGTCAAAGCCTGTTCGTTAGTCCACCCATTCGATTTTATCACGGCCTCAAACTGAATCTTGTAGGCGGACCATGACGAAGAGCCATCGAAAGGTGGTACTTTAAAACCACGAGGCGAAGGTGTCACTACCGCAGCTGCCACGATCCCATCTCCAGACTTGAGGCCACGTATTGACTTCTCCATTTCGACGATGCGGGTCTCGTGTTGCTGGATCTGGTCCTTTACCTCTTTCATCTCCTTACCAATGGCTCCGCGGAGATCCTTAATCACCAAGAGCTGCTCCTCCTGACGGCGAGCCTGCTCTTCCTTGTCACGCTGCAGCTGCTCCTCTAAGCGGCGAGCTTGCTCCTCCTGACGGCGAGCCTGCTCTTCCTTGTCACGCTGCAGCTGCTCCTCTAAGCGGCGAGCTTGCTCCTCCTGACGGCGAGCCTGCTCCTCCTGACGGCGAGCCTGCTCCTCCTGACGGCGAGCCTGCTCTTGCATGAATGCCATAAGGGCGGCTAGGTCAGGCGACGCCGACGATTGAGCTGGTTCCGCTGCAGCCGCGGAATCTCCATGTCCACCTGATGACGGTGAGGGAGCGTCTCCTATGCGCCTTTGGTCTACGTCTTGCTGGCGCTGACTTCTGGTGCGCATCCCTTCCGTTTCTTCCTTCGGTAGAACCGGCATAATTTATCCCGCACTTCTGACACCAATTTGTTACGAGCTGGGGTTCAGGGATAAATTATTTATACAGCAGACTTCAATTAATCACTGTTTATTACAAAAACACTTCTTAAACAATTCTATGACTTCGCACTATTTTCCGCTTTGATCGCTCTGTATCGCTTCTCAATCGAAACTGACTCACGACGAACCCGACCGCTCTTTATATAGCCCGGAAGATGTTTCTAGAACGTTCCATACTGTTCCAGGTACTTCGAGAATCTTCCAGAACAATCGACTTTTGAACTCATCGATCCCGAAGCGACTAGAAACTTCCAGAATGTTCGGTTCGAACATTCTGGAAAGTTCTACTCGACACGAACTCTCGAGAACATTAGTTCCGCTATTCGATACTAGATGGCGCCACCAGTTACTACTTAGTTCTTCTACTCGTCACTAGATGGCGCTGCCCTATCTTGTAACAATACATAATAATGTATGTTTTTTATTATTGTTAGGGCTGGGACACCTATGCGGGGAGAGCAGCAAAGTAAGGAAACTCGAAAAATAGAAGATACTTTAGACACGAACTAAGCCTTCAGGGATTCAGGGCAGCAAAACCACCCAGGGCTTCTCGAACCAGTATGCTGATAAGCAAGATATTTTTTTGCACTCATCTAAGAGTTTGTTCTCCGGAACAATATTTTTTTAGTTTCGAGCCCCATAATATGGGTGCCCCAAAGTTGGTACGCCCAAGGACCTCAGAAAAGAGCCTAAGACCTGAGAATTTTATTGTAGTAATGCCTACCTCAGCATAGCATCCATAGAAGATCTATCGATATATTTGCTGTCAAATAGACCAAAAAATAATATAACGTGTTTATACATCCGCATTTTAATGCAAAACTTTTTTTTAGTTTCAAACTCGAGACGTGACTTAAAGGCTTTAGAAGCCAAGTAATTAAATTCCCAAAAAAAATATCTGAAGACTGTTAGTCATAGACTAATGCTGTTAGTGTCAAAATATGACAGACGTGACAGTACAGTACAGTCAAATTGACATCACTTATTTCACAAATTCACAACACAAAAACTGATTAGAAACAGAATGAAAATGTTGGTCAATTCAACCATGTTACCACTAAATTGAAATCTAAAAACTCAAAACAAACAGATTTTAACATTCAGAGTCACTGTCACGTATTATTGTTTCTAATCATTCACTAAAGTTTAGTTTTCAACGTAATCAAACTAGATTGATAATAATTATTGTGTGCATACCTAAATAATTAAATTAATTCGTTTATTTATTAATAATTACAAATATTATCATTAATATTAGCTAAGTAATACATCATGTCGGAGTCTACGGATATTAAAGATGTCCTGGACAAAAATCTAGAAGACTTTGAAATACAAGAAGTTTTACAAAATGGAACTGATTTACGAGAATATGCATTACAGCTAGATAAAGGTATTAAGGATGCCGAAAAAACCTCTGTGGCGGATTACCTAAAAGAGAGTGAAAATATAGCCTCGCTACACAATCAAATTGAAGATTGTGATGGGATACTCGCGAAAATGGAGAGCATGCTTATGGTGTTCCAAGTAAGTAAATATCTTCTTGATGACCACGCCTACTGTTAATAATGTTTTGTTAATATTTTACATTATTTTACAGAATGACTTGGGTAGTATCAGCAATGAAATTATAAGTTTGCAAAAGCGTTCAGTGAACATGTCAGTGCAACTATCAAACAGGCAGGTTTTGAAGGGACCTCTCTCTACTTTCATAGAAGATATGGCAGTTTCTGAAACACTCATATTGTAAGTAGCTTAACACTCAAATGTTTTTTATTGTATCTTATTATATAATCTCTTAATATAAATCTGAATGGTTTTCAGTGGCATCAATAATGTTCCTGTAACTGACAAGGAATTCATGGTCCAGTTAGCAATTTTGAATCAAAAACTGAACTTTGTTAAAGAACAAGATTTTAAAGAAACAAAAGCTTGTCATGATGTCAAGGATGTTCTGGAAAAACTGAAAATTAAAGCAGTATCTAAAATAAGAGCATATATTCTGGAACATATTTATAAGTTTCGCAAACCTATGGCAAACTATCAGATACCACAAAATGCTATGCTTAAATACAAGTTTTTCTTTGAGTTTATATTAGCCAATGAGAGAAATGTTGCTCAGGAAATATGCAATGAATACATTGACACGTTGAGCAAAGTTTATTACTCATACTTCAAATCATATGCCTCAAGGCTTGACAAATTAAAATATGAAGAGACACCTACAAAAGATGATCTAATGGGGATTGAAGATGGATCTAAAGGAGGCTTCTTCCAAAAATCAAACTTAAAAAATAAAAGCACAATTTTCACAATTGGTAACAGAGGAGATGTACTAGCACAGCAACTTGAAGCCCCAATTATAGTTCCTCATGTGCAGCAAAAAACTAAGGTAACTTGCTACTAAACTAAGATAATCTTATTTTGTTAGAAACCCCAATAGCAACACGATGACAGTGTGCTGTAACTAGTAACTACCCAGTGGTAATGCTCCTAATGGTGGTGTGGTATTGGGTTAAAATTTCGATTATGGGCCGTTGATTTTAGGCGCGGGGAGGGGCACAGGGGGGAGGTTTGGCAACCCCCCAGTACCCAGGGTCTACAGTAACCTAACATGAAGGAGATGACGGGAGCTGCGTTTGCTCGCTCACTTCAGCTCCCGTCATCTCTTTCAAACCTAACCTATCCGTGTTAGGGTGCCCTAAGTGCCCGGGCTCGCTTCACTCTTTCTTGGGCTAATTCTCATTTTTTTACCTCACGAAAAACATACAAAAAAAATAAAATTTCACAGTCTTGAAAATTTGTAAAAAGCTTTCTATTTATGAGTACTGCCTACAAAAAAAAAATGAACATCCTGAGCAAACCAGCATCACCAATAAAGATATTTGACATCCTCCAACTTGCACTGGGCCAGCAGTATGGTTGATTATGGCCCGCTATCACCTTAACATTACATGAATTCAGTAATTCTTAGGAAATTCAGACAAGTTTACCTGTTGGAACACAGGATAAGGAAGAAGGATAAGGATATAGTAATAAGTTTGAGCATGCCAACTGCATTTTACTTTTTACCAGACTAACCAGAGTTGTATTTTTATGTATGAGCTCTGTAATGAATTAAGATCATACTCGCCAAAATAATGAATTATTGTTTATTTTTGTTGCAGTACTCTTATGAAGCCCTATTTAGGAGCCTTCAATATGCACTTGTGGACAATGGTTGCAGAGAATATTTATTCACAACAGAATTTTTCCATGTAAAAGGAAGTCATGCACAAGAACTCTTTGACAGAATCCTTGGGAAAACTTTATCTTTGCTTTTGGTATGTCATTTAAATATAACTTGGTTAACCAACTGAGATGTTGTCCCTTTCACTGCCAGTCTTTTTCATGATTGTTGATGATGTTTCAGACAAACAAACTTTCAAATTTGTTTTCCCTTAAAACAACTTTACTCGAGTTGATAATAATTAATATTTCAAAACAATAATTTGGCAAATTGATCCAGGTCTTTTGAAGTGATGCACTTACCAGTGAACAGCAATATTTTTAATTTATATAGAAAATAAACAGATAACTTACAATTTTCCAGTGAAAATTTTAAGTACTACCAAAGCTGAATATTGTTTACCATTTTTCAGAAAAATGTCGAGAACTATGTGCTTGAGTGTTTCGACTGCCTGGCATTGTACCTCTGCATACAACTTATAAACAGATATCGATGGATGTGCCACAAAAGAGCAGTGGCTGCTTTGGACAGGTATGTACATAAATCATTCTTGGATACCTTAGCCCAGGAAAATAACTGTAATTAGAGGTCAATCTGCGAAAAAAACCGTAGTTAAGGATGCTGTTACATTTTCGACGAACTCAAATTTAGGTATCGAGTCGCACACAGCAACATTACGCATACGCACGCACTCATTGAAACTACTGAGCGCTCGATTTTATACATCACTGAAATAATATTGATCCTTGACATAATTTTTTAATTTTAAGTATTGAAGTTGATTCAGGAAGTTTAGTTGGCACTTTGAAAATGCATTTGGTAACTGTTACAAACCATCGTCGTAAAAAGTAGGTTATTATTTTCAACAGACTTCAAAAAAAGGAAGTGCTCTATCTTTTCGAACCGTATGTATCTACGATTTTCTTGAAAACTACTTATCCGATACTGATAGAGTTTTCTTCGATAAATGTATGCGTTTTCAGGGAAGGTTTTATTGTATAATATATTAAAATATCTGATAAAGATCTTCGGAGATAGACAATGTTCAATAACAAATTGCAAATGACCTGCAATTACTGTGATCGTATGTTTATGTTTTGTTTTCACCATACCATAATATAAAATCACGCTTGTACGGTTTAAGGGTGTAAGCAGATGTATTTAGTATACGCAATATGTGGTACCAACAGAAACTAAAAAGAGAAAAATAATAACTTTCCTGTGTCGAAAAACCAAAAAAACAATAGGTTGGAGGAAGAAACCGACACCAACTTCCGAAAAGAAAATTAGTTTTGACATTGTTGTAGTAAGTAGATATTTAAAAAAAAACCGCTACGTGGTATAATTAGATACCTAAAAATTGCCTAAAACGAAATAATTTCCGGTCCCAAGGATTAAAAAATTACTTGTACATTTTGCATTACATGGAACATATAAAATATTAGTATCTAAAATTTTTGGAGCATTACTTAATGAGCAGCAGCTAATGTCATCATCATCATATCAGCCGAAAGACGTCCACTGCTGGACATAGGCCTCCCCCAAGCGTCGCCACATTGACCGCTAATTTCATACTACCCAAAAACCATGAAAATAACACCCATGTCGAAAAGCGGCCAAATTTTCGTCGGCGCTATCTTGTATTTTGTTTTGACTCCGTATTCGATATAAGCGACCCCAAAATCCATGAAAATGACATCCATAACGAAAATTTTATATTTTTTTATCGGCGGCATCTCGGGTTTTGGTTATGACCATTTATTCACTACTAGAAACCCTCAAAACCATGAAAATAACACCCATGTCGAAAAGCGGCCAAATTTTCGTCGGCGCTATCTTGTATTTTGTTTTGACTCCGTATTCGATATAAGCGACCCCAAAATCTATGAAAATGACATCCATAACGAAAATTGTATATTTTTTTATCGGCGGCATCTCGGGTTTTGGTTATGACCATTTATTCACTACTAGAAACCCTCAAAATCATGACAATGACACCCATGACGAATAGCGCCCAAATTTTCGCCGGCGCCATTTTGTATTTTGGTTTTGACCCCATATTCGATATAAGCGACCCCAAAATCCATGAAAACAACATCCATAACGAAAAGTTGTATTTTTTTATCGGCAGCATCTCGGGTTTTGGTTATGACCCCATACTCACTACTGGAAACCCTCAAAATCATGACAATGACACCCATGACGAAAAGCGGGCAAATTTTCGTCGGCGCCATCTTGTATTTGGTTTTGACCCCGTATTCGATATAAGCGACCCCAAAAACCATGAAAATGACACCCATGACGAAAAGATGTTAAATTTACGTCGGCGCCATCTTGTATTTTGGTTTTGACCCCATATTCGATATAAGCGACCCCAAAAACCATGAAAATGACACCCATGTCGAAAAGTGGCCAAATTTTCGTCGGCGCCATCTTGTATTTTAGTTTTGACCCCATATTCGATATACGCGACCCCAAAAACCATGTAAATGACACCCATGACGAAAAGATGTTAAAGGTGAACGGCAGTTTTCTTACTGCATACTTTTTTTGTTGTTCGGTTATAGAATTTGTACCAGTTATTAAGGCAACTAAGCCATTTATTTTTATGTAAGTTAACTATTTTTAGAACTTCGGATTAATTAATAATATCAGTAAAAAGATATTAATAAATAAACGTAATAAAATCGTACATTAAACGCAGTTATGTTTTAGAAGTTGCCTTGTTTAAAATAACACAAATATTGAAATGATAATTAATTATTTAGAAATACAAATAACACTAAATATAATCAAACTCATCATTATCAAAATGTTGCCATCCGCTGCTGGACATAGGTATCTTATAATGCCCTGAGTAGGTACAATCCTCATCTCAATCTACCTACTTAATGGTAAGTAAAACACTACAAAGATAGCAAAAAACTATTTAAAACATTTACTTTACACATTAAGTAACAAAATGAAACATTTACCTATATGTAACATTGGTACACTAGTACATAACCTTAAAACTTTAAACTGGTTATAACTTTTACGTCCCAAGTTCTAAAAATCTAAGAATTTTAAAAAGGATTATCTATCATATAAAGTACCAATTAAGACAAAAAATATCCTAAAACAAAATTTAGTAGCGGTACGAAATTCCCATACAAACCTGCCGTTCTCCTTTCGTCGGCGCCATCTTGTATTTTGTTTTGACCCCGTATTGGATATAAGCGACCCCAAAATCCATGAAAATGACATCCATAACTAAAAGCTGTAATTTTTTGATCTTGGGTTTTGGTTATGAACCCATATTTATTACTAGAAACCCTAAAATCATGAAAATTACGCCCATGACGAAAATTTGTATAATTTTTATCGGCGCCATCTTGGGTTTTGGTTTTGGTCCCGTTTGTCATACATACATACATACAAACCGGTTAAAATCATAAATCTCCTCCACTTCTAACCTTCACCGCCGACAGCTTAACCTTACCCATCCAAATCCTCACCTTACTAAGAGCTGCTTAAACCCACCCATACATTTCTCAACCTTGTCAACAACTGCTTAACACCACCTATCCAAATCCCGACCTTACCCAACATAATTTCTAAATCACATTCTAATAATAATAGGAAACTCGAAACATAATTTTATTTCGGTCCGATAAAATATCAACTCCTTTCGATCACGACAAACGACGACGACGGTACTCACACGCATGCACACTACAATCTTTTCTATTACTTTTATCGTATTAATTTTTTGCGAGAAAGCGATACGCCCGTCCTTCCACGAGCGCTTCTGAGCGCGGAATAATGACCCGCCAGTGCAAAATGTATGAAGAAGTCGGCAAGTGTTTTTATTTTAGCTAAAAATTAAAAAATACAATGATTCAAGTAAAAAATAATTAGCTGAACCTATAAAGGACTATATATACCGCAATGTCTTATAATTTTGAAGATAAAATATGCGGTAAATTTAACTAAACTGGGACCTATTCGGACCCTACTTTTTTAATTTTTTTGTGATTATTGTGAGGGGCAAAACGTCATCATCATCATCATATCAGCCGAAAGACGTCTACTGCTGGACATAGGCCTCCCCCAAGTGTCGCCACATTGACCGGTCCCGTGCGTCCCGCATCCAGTGAATCCCCGCAACCTTCACCAGGTCATCGGTCCACCTGGTGGTAGGCCTTCCAACGCATCGTCTTCCGGTTCGCGGTCGCCACTCCAGAACTTTTCTGCCCCATCGGCCATCCGTTCTGCGAGCAATGTGCCCTGCCCACTGCCACTTAAGTTTGGAAATTCTTCGGGCTATGTCGGTAACTCTGGTTCTCTTGCGGATCTCTACATTGCTGATTCGATCACGCAAGGATACTCCGAGCATAGCCCTCTCCATTGCCCCTTGGGTGACTGTAAGCTTTCTGATGAGGCCCATTGTGAGCGACCACGTCTCAGAGCCATAGGTCATCACTGGCAACACACACTGGTCATAGACCTTCGTCTTGTGACACTGTGGTAAGTTGGACGAGAAGACACCGCGCAACTTCCTGAACGCTGCCCAGCCGAGTCGGATTCTACGGTTAACCTCTTTCTCGAAGTTGGCCCTACCCAACTGGATCGTTTGTCCCAGGTAGACATAATCTTCCACAACTTCGAGTGTAGAGTCTCCAACCTTGATAGGAGTGGGTATTACATGGGCATTCAACATTACCTTGGTTTTGTCCATGTTCATTTTCAGACCCACTCTTTCGGAAGCTCTACTGAGGTCATCGAGCATTGTATTGAGGCTCTCCATGGTCTCAGCCATGACCACTATGTCATCGGCAAACCGAAGGTGAGTCATGTACTCGCCATTGACGTTGATGCCTAGCCCTCTCCAATCCAGAACCTTGAAGACATCCTCCAGTGCAGCGGTGAACAGTTTCGGAGATATGTCGTCTCCCTGTCTCACACCTTGCTGCAGAAGGATAGGTTCCGAGGCCTGATCCTGAAGTCGGACTGACATGGTGGCGTTTTTGTACAAACACTTCAACACCTCGATGTACCGGTAGTCGATTTGGCACCGTTGGAGAGACTGCAGTACAGCCCAAGTCTCGATTGAATCGAAGGCTTTCTCGTAGTCCACAAACGCTAAACAGAGAGGCAGGTTATACTCTTCGATCTTCTGTTTAACCTGCCGCAGCGTGTGTATGTGGCTACGGTGCTAAAGCCTTTTCGGAATCCGGCTTGTTCGGGAGGCTGGAAATCGTCAAACCTGCGCGCGAGATGATACGTGATGACTCTTGAAAACAGCTTGTAGACATGGCTAAGAAGTGAGATGCCTGTGGCGTTTTTCCCTCGATTATGACGGAACCAAACAGCTTCTGAAGGGCCTTAAGTATTGGTTTTCCACCCGCCTTCAGGAGTTCGGCCGTAATGCCGTCATCACCCGGTGCCTAGTTGTTCTTAAGCTGTTTAAGAGCCATCCTATTCTCGTACAGGCTGACGTCCGGGCAAAACGTATTTGTGCGAAAATTTTGTATGAAGCCATAAAATTTTTCTATAATATTTTTTATTTTTTTATTATTTTTAGCCAAAATAAAAACACTTGTCGACTTCTTCATACATTTTGCACTCGAGGCTCATCATTCCGCGCTCAGAAGCGCTCGTGGAAGGACGGGCGTATCGCTTTCTCGCAAAAAAATAATTACGATAAAAGTAATAAAAAGATTGTAGTGTGCATGCGTGTGAGTACCGTCCTCGTCGTTTGTCGTGATCGAAAGGAGTTGATATTTTATCGGATAGAAATAAAAGTATGTTTGAGCTTCCTATTATTATTAGAATGTGATGTATAAATTATGTTTGGGTAAGATAGGCATTTGGATAGTTGGTGTTAAGCAGTTGTTGACAAGGTTGAGAAATGGATGGGTGGGTTTAAACAGCTCTTAGTGAGGTTAGGAATTGGATGGGTTAAGCTGTCGGTGGTGAAGTTTAGAAGTGGATGGGTGGGATATTTATGATTTTAACCGGTTTGTATGTATGTATGCATGACAAACACGGGGCCAAATCCAAAAACCAAGATGGCGTCGACAAAAATTAGACAAATTTTCGTCATGTGTGTAATTTTCATGATTTTAGGGTTCAAGTAATGAATATGGAGTCATAACCAAAAGCCAAGCCACCGCCGATAAAAAAAATGTCAACTTTTCGTCATGGGAGTCATTTTCATGGTTTTTGGGGTCGCTTATATCGAATATGGGGTCAAAACCAAAATACAAGATTCGGAAGAGTCGGATTCATGGTTAAAAGAAACCTTGCAAAAAACATACAAGAACTAAGAGGAATTTCAGAACGGATTGCACTTCTCAACATTAAATTACCTATAGATGGTGAGGAAGAACAATTATGGTCTATAATCCAGGCGTATTCACCTACCGAATCAAATAGAAAAGAAGACATAATAAAAATCGAAAAATTCTACGAAGACCTACAATCCACCATTGCAAATGCATCTAAAAACATAATAGTTATGGGCAACTTTAATGGACAAATTGGCAAACAAAAAATTGGAGAAGAACTTTATTTTATTTTTTTATTTTGTTCTATTTGGGAAACAAACAGATGCAATAACAAACATAAGCATACATGTACGACGAAGGTATACACTTAGTTCAAGTGCACGATGATAGTTCTGTACACTTGAGATGATGAAAACCCGGGGATAATGAAATAAACCGCCCGTGTTGAGTGTGGTAAAATCACTAATTTATTTTACTAAGCAAGTGGACTAAAACGATAGCGCCTATGCAAACGCTGATGTAGCTTAACCTACTTAATATTACGAAATGTGCGGGTTCACCGTACATTCTGCCAACTCTGAAGGAGAAGACTAGGGGATATGTTAAACCTAGATGAAACTTAGTGTTTCTGAATACAATTCAAATGATGACTTAGGATAGATGATACAATTTTTGTTGAAAGCTGATACAAGGTGATATCAACAATATCTACTCTAAGTACTATGTATACCTAACACTAAATTGTCTGATTATGTTCTTGTTAATATTCCACCATAGGAGAGGTCCCTTCATTTACACTTTTACTAATTTCACTAAACTCACTGATCACTGACACTGGCACGGTTTCACGCACGCACTCAGTAGATCCCAGACCTGTGGGTTCAGCTTGCGCCTCCACCCCCGGGGCTCGCTCGCCCTCCGGTACACGTACCTTCAACACCTCACGCTGCTGCGGCGCAGGTGTGGGGCGGCATTTACTTCTGATAAATAAGTATACGCATATGCCGCCTAAGATGAGTACCAAGGCCAAGGTAACGTACACGACGGAATAATGGTGGATGTTGTGGACGTTTAGTTGTGTAGAAGATTGTTCCTTTATATTGGCTATTTGGTCTCTCAGCTGATTTCACATATGGGTGTGGTTTTCCGGTACGTCCAAATCGTTGGGCAAGGGTATATTTATTAGAGTGTTCAAGATGGAAACCTCTGGGACTTCGATTTTTGATCGCAATTTTAAATAGCGTAAGTAGTTGTTGTGGGTGTGAATACTGTACGAATCGGATTTCAGTGTGCATCCATAACCTAGGTCAAAGGTACCACTGCCCCGTATAACTGTCGTTGTTGTATCAGCAATACAGGAAATACGGAGTTCGCATGACTCACAACAGGAGTAAAACCAGGAATTCAAGTTGTGTAACTTAACCCAATAATTGTGGCACGTGGACACTTCTTGTTTACATGCGCTCAAATTACTTACAGTCTGAATATCGCATAATGACTGTTTTATTCCTAAATATAGGTTTATCAATGGAGCACAGTAGGCGATTTTTACTTGTTATATGGAAGCATGCTTGCAGGTCGCTATATGATAGGAGAAGAGCGAGGTCCTTTTGTATGTTGTAGGCAATATACGGTGAGCTTGGGACAGTGCGAACGTGATTCGAGCCCCTTTTCTGGGGAACAGGTATTATTCTATCCAACTCGAAGATATCGTTGCTCACAAGCGGCATTTGTATCTCTATAATAAGATAGCCTTCATACAGCGTTGCAGACGCCTTCATAATCTTGTACAACTCAGATAGGTTTGATGACTCGATTGGGGTCATTAGATTCCCCTGCAATTGTCCGGAAATAATATTGATCTGACGAGCCAGCTGTTCAGGAGTCATAAGGTACGGGTCGATGCGACCGTGGCTGATGTCTGTCACGGTGTCGATTAGTGTGTGTTGGATTCGCATTCGGTTTGACAATATGATACTCGCAGCTAGGGCGGATGATGTAACATAAATGCCGTTTCTGTTGTCTAGACGCACCTTATTGATTTCGTCAGAGACGTTTTGCAGATGTTGTTTTAAAAATTTGAACTGTTTCTTCATAGTCTCTTCGCTGCGTCGCAGAATGTTATATTCCGATTCCAAGACCAAGGTTTGATTCTTCAGTAGCCTTTGAAGATGATTTTCATTATTAGTTATTATTTCTATGTCCTGCTTATACTGTTGAGCGAAGTTTTCATCTAATACTCCGAACAACGTGTTTGCCAGGTACCTTACTCCGTTGATTAAACCACGTTTTTGCCTTCTTGCGTTTGGGTTTTCAAGGAGTTTTTGATAATGCTCAAGTTCCTTTACTTCGTGCTCTAATTGTAGGATGACGCTGTCGTATTGCGAACCTATGCAATCGGCGGTTTGTTTCAAGTGTTTGACATAGTTTTTAATGTTCGATACTCCGTGATAGAACGTGGACATGTTATAAAACACGATGAGTTTCCAATCGTCCTTGATAACTTGGAGGATGGACATCTTGTCGAAGTAAAGTCCTTGGTTTGCGGTAATTTGCGTAACGTTGTACGTCGCCTTCTGTTGTAGACTAGGATGCAAATAAAAGCATTAGTAAAACACTGATGAAAAGGCTTGCAATGTTTTCTGCTTTCGTGGTCGCGGAGACCACTTTTTGTTTTCAATATGATCTGAAGACGGAGTGGAAGACTCATCCATACTCTGGTTCATGGGTTCAGATGGGGATACCTCCTCATTTTCAGGCAAGTATACAAGCTTGTTGACTGGACGCTGTATGGTGTTATTGCTTATCTTGACAGTAACTACTCTGACATACCCGTCCTTGCCAGGATGAAGTAGGTGTACTCGACCCATTGCCCATTTACCCGGAGGTACGTTCTCTTCACGTATGAGGACGAAGTCATCTACTTTAAGGTTATGTCGTGCCTTTTGCCACTTGGTTCTGGTTTGTAGCTGTTGCAGATACTCCGATGACCACCGTTGCCAGATATTCTTTGTCATAGCTTGGACGAGTTGCCATCGCGCTTTAAGCGTTGATGATTCCGGTTCAGTTTGAGGCCGTGTAAAATCGGTGGCCCAGTCAGGAAGTGTCCCGGAGTAAGGCAGTCGTCGTCTGAATTTTCCGTGAGTTGACACAGTGGTCTGGAGTTCAGACATGCCTCTATTTGGCAAAGTAACGTCGAAAACTCTTCGTACGTAAGGCGTTGATCGCCTATGACCCTTTTCAAATGGTATTTCAAGCTCTTCACAGCCGCCTCCCAAAGTCCACCAGCGTTAGGCCAGGCTAGTGCATTAAAGTGCCACTGGATGTTCATTTCACCGATTATGTTAAAGAAGTCCGGGTTGGTATTCTGAATAATCTCCTTATACTCCTTCTTCATGAGTCGATTAGCGCCTACAAAGTTTGTACCGTTGTCACTATACATGTGGCCTGGTGATCCACGTCGGGAGCAGAATCGACGAAAGGCTGCTAGAAAGGCGGCCATACTCAGGTTTGAAATCAGTTCCAGGTGGACCGCTTTGGTTGACAGGCAGACGAAGACTGCTACGTATCCTTTCGTTGTTTTGATCCCGCGTCCTTTATTGACTTTCAACTCTACGTGGCCCGTGAAATCGACACCAGTATGAGTAAATGGCCATGACGGAGTGACTCTGGCTCGTGGTAAGTCTGCCATAATTTGTTGTTGCACTTTGCTGTTAAATCTGCGACACTTAACGCACAGTCTTAACTGCCGTTTTTACCGTCCTGATGCCGCTAATGATCCAGTATCTATCCCTTATGTAAGAAAGTGTTAGTCGGGGACCACCGTGCAAAGTTGTTATGTGTGCCTGGCTAATGACAAGATCAGTAAGTCGACTGTGGCTTGGTAGGATGATGGGATGCTTTGCCAATGTGCTTATACTGGCGTGTTTTAAACGTCCACCAACTC
This sequence comes from Orthosia gothica, assembly GCA_949775005.1. Classification (NCBI taxonomy): domain Eukaryota; kingdom Metazoa; phylum Arthropoda; class Insecta; order Lepidoptera; family Noctuidae; genus Orthosia; species Orthosia gothica. Next base: position 20,625,523 of record OX459058.1, read on the forward strand.
TTAATAAACCATTTTCATTAAAAGGGTTTAAACTGCAAATCTTGCTTTTCGAGCTCACGTGTTGTTTACACTTGATATGTTGTAATTACATACATACATACATAAACTCACGCCTTTTTCCCATGGGGGTAGGCAGAAACTACAGAACGCCACCTGCTACGATCCTTACATACTTCTTTTGCTTCGCACACATTCATACATCTAGTCATACACACACGCCGGTTATGGGTACTGCGCACTTGGCCTTTCTGAAGAACATCACCTATAAGGTCTATGTATGTCTTTCTAGAGCGTCCCCTCCCGGCGTTTCCATTCACGTCTGCCTTGTAAATACCTTTCGTTAATCGACTTTCATTCATCCTCTCAACATGGCCAAACCATCTTAACATACCCTTTTCAATTTTAGTCACTACATCTTCTTTTAAACCACAACGTTGTCTTATTACCTCATTCCTCAATCTATCAGTTAAAGTTACACCACACATACTCCGCAAGGAGCGCATTTCTACTGCATTAATCCTACTTTCATGTATTTTTTGCCATACCCAGCCTTCACTTCCATACATAAGTGTAGGCACCAGCACGCTGTTGTGAACGGCGAGTCGAGCTTCCGGAGACATCGACTTGCTGGTCACAACTGCATGCATAGCACCATTCACTTTATTCCCTGCATTCACTCTCCTTTCCACATCCTCTTCAATCTTTCCATCCCTTGTGAACATACTTCCCAGATATACAAACTCGTTCACTTGCTCCACACTCATCATTTATTTTCACTTCACACTTCGATACATCTTCTTCTCTTTCAAACACCATTACCTTAGTCTTGTTCACATTTATACTCATCCCTTTTAACTTAAAAGCTTCATTCATCACAGTCACCATGTCTTGCAACTGTTCTGCTGACGATGCAAGTAGAACTTGATCATCTGCATAGAGAAGGCATTTGACAGGCAACTCATTCATCCTCAATCCGCACTCATGCTCTTTCAAACCTATCAGACAACTATCCATGTACAAGTTGAACAACCACGGTGACGCTACACAGCCCTGTCTAACACCCCTTGAAATGGAAAACCAGTTCGTATACGCCCCATTAATCCTAACACAAGCACTGGAATCCCTATATAGAGATTTCAGTGCCCGTACCAAGTGCCAGTCCACACCGTACCCGGATAGCGTCGACCACAGTTCATCTCTCCACACACTGTCATAGGCCTTCTCCAAGTCCACGAAAGCACAGTAGACTTTTTTTGTGCTTAGCCAGATGTTTTTCAGCTATGCTCCTCAAGGACAGAGGGAATGGGCTGTATGGATCAGATCTTCTATCTGATCCATACAGCCCATTCCCTCTGTAAATCCTGCTTGCACGTCCCATAATTGTTCATCCGTCACTTTTACCACTCTATTTATTAAAACTTTCGCATATAATTTGCCGACAACTACAGTAGTAGTTTTTACACTCCTGCTGTGAGCCTTTTCCCTTATATAGTGGTACGATTACAGCCTTGCACCAGTCATCCGGCACGCGGCCATATCTCCAACACATATTAAAGATCCGGCACAACAGGCTTGCTACCACGCCGTCACCGCCCTTCAGCATTTCAACAGATACTCGGTCATACCCTGCAGCTTTACCAATCTTCATCCCACTCAGTGCTTTTATAATCTCTTCCATTCCTATTTCATTCTCATGCTTTTGCTCTTCGTCCGAGTTTGGGTCTTGACAGCTTGCCTCTGCCCAGTTACCAACTCCTTGCACACTATCCTGACAACTAAATAAACTTTCAAAATATCCCTTCCAGCGTTCCAAGACCTTACATTCTTCACTCAGTAAGCATCCATCTTCTGCTCTTATTTCATTCATGCTCGATGTTTTTGTCACTCCGCGAGCCAATCTTACCTGTTTCCAGAACAGCTTAACATTGGCCCTGAAGTTATCGGAGAACTTCCTGTTATATTTTTCTTCCTTTTCATCCTTCTTCATTTTTACCACCTCTTTGACTTACGCTTTAATTTGCTTATACGTTACTTTCACTCTTGCCAGATCATCCGTCACGTTTGTTGCCTCATTCATTCTATTTTGGGCCTCACAGGCTAACACATTAATCCAAGCCTCTTTCTTCTTCACCACCTCTTTTACTTCATCATCTACCCAAGTATCATTCGTTTTACTACCACGTTTCCTCTTCGCTATACCACATAACTTTGCGGCTACGTTCACCATACTACTTTTCACTATTTCCGACACATCCTCTAAACTGAAATCATTCATACCATCAAAATATCTTAGCCGTCTTCTGTTTTACTTGCCTCTTATATTCCTCCTTTACTTTTAGTTCTTGTAATCTTTCTACATTTATTCTTTCTAACGCGGTCACAGGAACTTGAACTCGATGACGCCAATGCTTGAACAGACCAGCCACCCGACACAAAACCAGATAGTGATCAGTCCCCACATTAGCACCCCGATAGGCTCTTGTATCTGCAACTTTGCTCTTCAATCTTTCATCTACAATAACAAAATCAATCATACTTCTACTGTCTTGCCTTTCCCACGTATACCTATGGATCTTTCTATGATCAAACATAGTGTTCATTACACACAGGCCCTTCTCTACACATACTTCAAGTGAATTCCTCCCATTCTCATTCACTCTATTGTCACCGAATGCCCCTAATACTCTTTCGAACCCATTCCTCTTCACACCAACCCAACTATTAAAGTCGCCGAGCATAACAATCTTCTCGTTAGACCTACATTCATTCACTATATCTCCTAGACTTCCTCAGAATTCTTCTCTCTCAGAAAGTGAGCATCCCATATCGGGTGCATACACGCACAAAATAAAAATAGGGTGTAGGCCCACCTTAATTCTCACCCAAAGAATCCTAGGGCTCACACAAGCGTAATCTTTTACACAGCTCATCATCCGCTCTGAGAGGATAATCCCCACACCCTGACAGGCCCTCTGTGTCTCTTGAACACCGGACCAGATAGCGGTCAGGGACCCATGTTTAGACATATCCACTCCCTTTCTTTTTGTCTCATTCACACATAACACATCTATCCTTTTGTCCTTCACTATTTCACATACTTCATCCATCTTATCTATCATCCCTCCCTGCACATTCAGCGTAGCTAAGCGACAATCCGCAGCTCGCTTTTCGCCCCATGAGAATAATTGACGTGGTGTGTGGCGAGCATCACCGCCGTCTCCGAGTAGATTATTTAGACTCATTTTGTTCCCACGAATAGCAAGGGAAACTATGTCCACGCTCTACAGAGCCCCGCTTGTAGAGGTAAGGCTGGATAGTGCCTGGGGGCGCCCGGTCCCAGACAGCAGGCACGCTTGCGACTTAGGCTCTCCCCTAGCCATGCAGCTCTCAGCACGGCGACCTTAGCTTGGGGGTGAGATGTTCGCACCACACAGAAGGAAACAGAAGTGTCCTCTGGCATTCATTCCCTTAGTCGCCTTTTACGACACCCACGGGATGAGATGGGGTGGTGTAATTCTACGGCCCAGACACCACACGGGGAATGTTGGAGGAATGTTGTAATTCTTGATGAAATTCCTGTGATTGCACTTCTTTAATAATTAAATTGTAAGCGTTGTTTATTTCTGATGACTTCAGAAAACCATGTGTTGCAATCTGTTTGTTGCGAATTCGATTGATGAAACGTGAAACCCAGCCAGTAATCCGCACAATTCGTGTCAACGAACTGTAATTTTGCAGTAATTCAGTAATAAATGTAACATTATTTTCCACTAAGGCTGTGTTCACACAAACCGCTTTTGTTTCTATTGTATTACTCTTAGGGATTATATGACTTTGGAACATGAATGTATCGGACGATGGGTTCCATTTTAAGCCTAGAGTCTTTCTCGATTCGAGACATTTAAATTCGTACGGACTGTTTAATTGGTCGGTTTTTAAATGTTGCAGGAGTTCTGGAGCGTTACTTGACCATTTTCGCAGGTTCATACCAGCACCGTGGAGCATTTTGATAAGTTGTAGTTGTAGCTCTTTTGCTTGATCGGTGGTATTCTATCCACTCAGCAAATCATCCATGTAAAAGGAGTTCTGTACAGCTGCTGCTGCTAGTGGATATTTTTCTGCGTCATCTGCCGCGAGTTGTTTTAGAGTCCGCATAGCCGAAAATGGAGCTGCCTTGGTCCCGTACGTTACAGTGATTAATTGATATTGATTCAATTGATCATCCATTGAATCTCTCCAAATGATCGTTTGCAGAAGACCGAAGAGTATAACCTGCCTCTCTGTTTAGCGTTTGTGGACTACGAGAAAGCCTTCGATTCGATCGAGACTTGGGCTGTACTGCAGTCTCTCCAACGGTGCCAGATCGACTACCGGTACATTGAGGTGTTGAAGTGTCTGTACAAAAACGCCACCATGTCAGTCCGTCTTCAGGATCAGACCTCGAAACCAATCCTACTCCAGCGCGGCGTAAGACAGGGAGACGTCATTTCTCCGAAACTGTTCACTGCTGCGCTGGAGGACGTCTTCAAGGTTCTGGACTGGAAGGGGCTTGGCATCAACGTTAATGGCGAGTACATCACTCACCTTCGGTTTGCCGACGACATAGTGATCATGGCTGAGACCATGGAGAGCCTCAGTAAAATGCTCGATGACCTTAGTAGAGCTTCCGAAAGAGTGGGTCTTAAAATGAACATGGACAAAACCAAAGTCATGGTTAACGCCCATGTAACACCCACTCCTATCAAGATCGGAGACTCTACACTCAAAGTTGTAGACGATTATGTTTACTTGGGACAAAAGGTCCAGTTGGGTAGGTCCAACTTCGAGAAAGAGGTCAACCGTCGAATCCGACTCGGCTGGGCGGCGTTCGGGAAGTTGCGTGGTATCTTCTCGTCCAATTTACCGCAGTGTCTCAAGACAAAAGTCTATGACCAGTGTGTGTTGCCAGTGATCACCTATGGGTCCGAGACGTGGTCGCTCACAATGGGCCTTATCAGAAAGAAAAGCAATGGAGAAGAAAAAGCAATGGAGAGGGCTATGCTCGGAATTTCCTTGCGTGATCACGTCAGAAATGATGATATCCGCAGGAGAACCAAAGTTACCGACATAGCCCGAAGAATTGCCAAACTTAAGTGGCAGTGGGCAGGGCACATTGCTCGCAGAACGGATGGCCGATGGGGCCGAAAAGTTCTGGAATGGCGACCGCGAACTGGAAGACGATACGTTGGAAGGCCTCCCACTAGGTGGACCGATGACCTGGTTAAGGTTGCGGGAAGGCGCTGGATGCGAGACGCACGGGATCGGTCAATGTGGCGACGCCTGGGGGAGGCCTATGTCCAGCAGTGGACGTCTTTCGGCTGAAATGATGATGATGATGATGATGATCGTTTGCAGAGGCTGATCTTGCTCTCTAACGAGTATCTGACGAAACATTTGTTCAATATCCGCAGTGATTACATATTGGTATTGCCTCCAATTTATGATAAGTGCTAAAAGGTCTTGTTGTAAGTTGGGTCCACTGTACATTAAGTCGCTCAGACTTACCGGATGTAGTCTTGAATGAGGCATTAAAAACTACTCTCAACTTTGTTGTTGTGGAATCAAGTTTCCATACACCATGATGTGGTAAGTAGTACGCCTGATCGGTTGTACTTTCGACCTGCCGCATGTGACCTAATTCTTGGTATTCGTTCATAAATTGTTTGTATTGACTTGAAAATGATGTATTTTTGGCCATTTTTGATTCTAATTGTTTAAATTGCGCTATAGCTTTATATTTTGATGACCCGAGTTGCTGTTCAAAGCCTGGAGTCATGGGTATTCCAACTTCATACATGCCATTATCTAAGCGTCTCGTGGTGGTTTTGTAGAAATCTTCACAAAATTTATCACCAATAGTCACGTTTGATGATGATGAGTCGTGAATATCCTCCAACTCCCAAAATTTGGCTATTTCTTCAATGTTGTTGATGGCGACATGACAGTTGAACCTTTTGACATTGCCTGATAAGATCCAACCCATTTTGGTTTGTTGAGCTATTGGGGCCTGCGCTGGGTCCTTGATAAGACCACTTAATATAATTTCCGAATATATACTGGCATCCAGAAGAAGATCAATAGGTCTTGATACGTTGTACTCCGGGTCTGCTAACTGAAGATGTTGCAAGTGAGACCAGCTCTGTTTGCGGAATGATGAGTTCGGTAGGCTGCTTATGACTTTTGATACAACTAACGCCTGAGTCTTCAGGGTATAATCTCCGTAGATGGACTTGCAGTCTAGTGTTACAATTCCTTTGCTTTGTTTGGAGACTGGACCTAACCCTGAAATGGAGGCATGATATTGTCGACGTTGCAAGCCTAGCATTTGCGTCGCATTTTCTGAAATCAATGAAATTTGAGACCCTTGATCTAAAAGCGCTCGTAATGTCACATATGTACCATTTTCAGATAATACAGTTAACGACAACGTGGTTAGCAGTACTTCTTCGTTATCAGCTGCGACGTGGTTGACGTTATGCTGTGCTGGTGATGGCTGCACGGTAGCGCACGTCGTCGCTGCAGCTTGTTGATGTGGTACACACGCATCATGCAGAAAAGTGTTGTGTTCACTGTTACACTTTTTGCAACGTTTTGTGCTGTTGCACTCACTGTCAGGATGATAATAAAGGCAATTTTTGCAATATTGACTCTTTGCTACCCAGGTAAATTTATCACCCGGGGTCATTTTCATAAATTTCCAGCAACGGACTAAAGGGTGGCGTATATTACAAATCGGACAGTCGGGCCGTTGAGTAGCGACGACTTGATAATGTTTCTTGTAGTGGTTCCCATGATTTGCAGGTTTGTCACGCAATTGACCAGACTCCCGTTTAAAGGCAGGCATCGTTGTTTCTCTCTCTCTTCGGTGTAAGGGTTCCAGGGCTGTCAACTTGTTTTCGAGGAACGTCATAAATTCCGCCAAGGATGGGAGCTCCCTGGGTGATGTACGCGCCTCTTTGTAGTCACAGTAAGTCTCCTGGTCCAGTTTCTTACTGAGAAGATGTACTAACAACGGATCCCATGTGTTCGTGTTCACACCAAGGTTGTGTATAGCGTGGATACACTCCGTGGTGGTATCATATAACCGCTTCAACTCATAAGCTGTTTGTTTGGAGATAGAAGGCTGATTTAAAAATATCTCTATTTGATTCAAAATCAAAATCAATAAAAAATCAAAATCAATAATTTTTATTTCACATAGGCCTACATGGGCACTTATAAAACGTCGACAATGTGCACGGTTCGGGTTGGTCGATTCCTATGGAGAAGAACCGGCAAGAAACTCCATGGTTACTCTTTTAAAAAATTGTTTGGTTTTACAATATTTCCATGTTACAGCAGTACTTAGATGGGGGGACAACGCAGGCCCGATAATAAGTCGTAAGAAACTTAAACAAGAAGTGATTATATAATAAATAAACAAAAGATTAAAAAAAAGTTAAACGAGATAAAATGTTAACAATCTAGAAGGCCTACAATGTTCACACATTTACAAACCAATCGGTAAAATAATCTATACAAAGTATAACAAGACTAAATTTAACATGTGGCACAAATGTTGTTATCAGTGCTGTAACTATTCTTAGCAAAGGGCTATAAAGATAATTGAAAACCATTGTAAAAAGTCTTATTAAATGAAGAAAAATTAGATTGAGAATAGTTAGAGACATCCACATATTTGTGCCGTTTATGAGTTACCAGGGAAGCCGCATGTGCAGAAGGAGCTAAAACCTAATATTTTTATCTTCAACGTAGTCCTTGATTTTATAATATGCTTTTTTAATAAGGACACGTTTGATGTGATTTTTGAACTTTCCGTCGGTCAGTTCTATAACTGACTTTGGCAACTTGTTATAAAAGCGTATACTGTTTATAAGAAAAGACTTGCTAGTTTTTGTTAATCTGAATTTGGGTAATACAATTTCGTGTTTACTGCGTGTATTTAAATTATGGAAGTCGCTTCTAGTTTTGTAAAGAGAACTTGAGCATTATTATATCGGTGATTAAAAATTTCCCAAGCTGTGTCGTAATTTTCAGACGAAATGTGAAGATGTTGAATAAGGCGTTCGGCCTCTTCCTTGATCTTGCCTTTCAAGTGTTGCATCTTCTGAGCATTGGTTATTGTGTTGTTGTCGTGAATAGCTTCTGTAAACAGGTCACAAAATGTTGGCCACTGCGTGTATTTCCCCGTAAAGGTAGGAATCTCGAGCTTCGGCGTTGCCTGTTGTATATGAACTATGGACGATATTTTCTTATTTAGAGAACGCTTCATATCTTTGTAGCTACGCTCGTACATGCTAAATTCATTTTCGTACGAAATATCTCCACCTTGAAGTATGTGGTCGATTCGAAGATGTAACGTATCGATAGTGTTCCACTTAGCTTGAATAGCCCTAAGTTCGTCTTCAAGTTCCCATTTTTCGCCTATTTCGTCTACGTTGATGCTCCTCACCGACCTGTTTCAACAGGTCCAACAGACCCTTGATCTAAAAGCGCTCGTAATGTCACATTATGTACCATTTTCAGATAATACAGTTAACGACAACGTGGTTAGCAGTACTTCTTCGTTATCAGCTGCGACGTGGTTGACGTTATGCTGTGCTGGTGATGGCTGCACGGTAGCGCACGTCGTCGCTGCAGCTTGTTGATGTGGTACACACGCATCATGCAGAAAAGTGTTGTGTTCACTGTTACACTTTTTGCAACGTTTTGTGCTGTTGCACTCACTGTCAGGATGATAATAAAGGCAATTTTTGCAATATTGACTCTTTGCTACCCAGGTAAATTTATCACCCGGGGTCATTTTCATAAATTTCCATTCTCGTACATGCTAAATTCATTTTCGTACGAAATGTCTCCACCTTGAAGTATGTGGTCGATTCGAAGATGTAACGTATCGATAGTATTCCAATTAGCTTGTATAGCCCTAAGTTCGTCTTCAAGTTCCCATTTTTCGCCTATTTCGTCTACGTTGATGCTCCTCACCGACCTGTTGAAAGCCCTAAAATTGGTTCTCTGTTGAGCCAACAGTTCAGTGGCTTCAGGGTTTGACTGCGTACCCTTTTCATCCGAGCCAAAGGCAGTAAGTAAGCTTAGAGTAGACTGGTAGAGGCTCTTACCCTGTTGATAAAAGTTAGATGCGAAGTCTTGAGGTTCCCTATCCGGAAACTCAGAGAGTTTCAAATGATTTTGTTCGAACTCTCCCCAGAGGTTATCCAACGACTCTATTCTCTTTTGGATGTATTCTGGCGTTTTTCTCGACAACGGATCCTTACCGAAATTGACCTTAATCCTATTGATACCTTCTAATATTTCCGATTGACGAGCGCTTAAAACGGCCATTATGATTTAATATAGGAACAATCTTACTTGGACACTGACGAATTGCGATACCAACTGTAGGCTACCAACGCCGTGTGTAGTACTGTTGTATATTCAGCTCCACCGATGTCTTCTTGGAACAATTCACTGATGGTTCACTGAATAGACTGAGTTGAACTATTTACGGAACTGTCGCGAAACACTCAACGAATATAATCAAGTGTGTGGCTGTGATTTCAACACACCTTGATCTATACACCCGATTGATTGATAAATTCGCGTGATCACAGTTTCTCGAAGGACCAAACAAAAAGTACGACGAAGGTATATACACTTAGTTCAAGTGCACGATGATAGTTCTGTACACTTGAGATGATGAAAACCCGGGGATAATGAAATAAACCGCCCGTGTTGAGTGTGGTAAAATCACTAATTTATTTTACTAAGCAAGTGGACTAAAACGATAGCGCCTATGCAAACGCTGATGTAGCTTAACCTACTTAATATTACGAAATGTGCGGGTTCACCAAACAATACAATTAGTTTAACAAAATCCAGAAACAGTTTCCACAGATTAATATGTAACTAAATTAACCTAAGTGTAACAACAACCACAAGTTCACATAGTTTAACGAATTCACAATTTAATATTATATTATTGCATAACATTATACTATTTAAATTTATAGGCCACGCACTAGCGAGAAAAAGGTCGTAAGCGCCGGGTAATCACAGGCGCTTACGCGTTTTGCCGAGATGCTTCAAAATTTTCTGCGCTTGACGGTGATTGTAACCAATAGTAATGATAGAATAAACCATAGGAAGCCATGGATTTGGCAATAGAAGTATAAACGGCTCGCGACTAGTATCTTTTACTATTGGAAATAAATTAAGCATCTTAAACAGTTTTTATAAAAAGAAAACATCAAAGAAATGGACATGGATCTCTCCTAATGGCCGATATAGAAACGAGATCGACTATATTAAGTCTAACAATGTAAAAGTTTTTAAAGATCTATCTATTTTAAACAATTTTAATTTTAACACAGATCATAGAATGGTTAGAGCAAAACTATCAGGAACACGTGTTAAAAGAGCACGACAATTTCACAACAGTATGAAAGCCATCAAATGCACAGGTAGCACTGATCTACTTCTGAACAACCTCGAAATATCCTTGCAAGGTGGGGAAAAGGAATGTATATCGACTCAAGAAAAATACAATTGACTGCTTAAACAATTAAAAACAGAAACTAAAAAAGTAAACATGACAAGTAAGACAGCGATATCAGTTAAAAGTAAGCAATTGTTACAAGAACGAAAACTAAAAAGGCTAACAACACTAAGAAAACATATAGAACAAACAGGAGGAGTAAAGAAGGCGCTGAAAGAAATGAATTCCAAAAAGGACTGGATTCCAAATATGAAAAATAAAGATAGTGGAAAGACCAGCAAGAGACCAGAAATACTAGGAATTGCTACGAAATACTACCAAAATTTAAACCAAAGTTGTAAAAGGGAAGAAGTAATAAGGGAATATAATTCAGTGTATGAAGAGGAAATTAAACCAATTTTAAAGGAAGAAACAATAAAATCTATAGAAACACAAAAACTAGATAAGGCACTGGACCAGATTTAGTCACAAATGAGCTACTAAAAATTACGTTACCAGTGATAGCACTAAGAATTACAGTTTTTTTTAATGAAATCCTCGAAACAGAAATTCTCCCGGCAGACTGGACTAAATCGACAATCATACTGCTGCATAAAAAAGGAGACAAGGGCGATATAGGAAACTACAGACCGATTAGCTTAATGTCCAATATCTATAAAATATTTTCTAAAATCATACTAAACAGAATTACCAATACACTAGATGAAAATCAACCTAAGGAACAAGCTGGCTTCCGAAGCAAATTCTCAACTATAGATCACATTCATACTCTTAGACAAATTCTACAGAAATATAGAGAATATAACAAAACTTATTACATAGGGTTCGTTGACTTTAACAAAGCGTTCGATACATTAGAACATTACTATATATGGGACGCTCTAAAAAGACAAGGAGTGCAAACAAAATACATACGAATAATTAAAAACGTATACACAGCGAGCACAGCTCATGTTAAACTTGAATCTGCAGGCAACGAATTTCCCATTAAAAGAGGTGTACGCCAAGGAGATCCTATATCACCTAAATTATTCTCAGCAGTGCTGGATCTTCAGGAATCTAAACTGGACCAAAAATGGCCTCAATATAAACAGCGAAAATCTTAACCATCTACGCTTCGCGGATGATTTGATTTTGTTCTCAGAAAACGCAAGAACTCTGGGACTAATGTTGCAGCAACTATCCGATGAAAGTGTTAGGGCCGGCCTGACAATGAACCTCACTAAGACGAAAATAATGACAAATTCCCAACAAATAGATATAAGAGTAAATAAAGAACAAATTGAATATGTAAATGAATATATATATTTCGGCCAACTTATAGCTACAGATGATTGCATGAACAAAGAAATGGAACGAAGAATAACTAATACTTGGAAACGGTTCTGGTCTCTTAGAGAAATAATGAAGGATAAAGATATGCCAATGAAAGCAAAAAGGAAAGTTTACGAAATATGCATTATGCCATGCTTACTATACGGGTGCCAGACATGGGGGTTAACAGAACTACAAGAGAGTAAATTGAAAGTCTGCCAGAATGAAATAGAAAGGAGTATTTTAGGTATAAGAAGAAGGGATAGAGTGAAATTACAAGATATTAAAAAGAAAACAAAATTTAAAAGATTTAAGAAAGAAAAATTTAAAATTAGTAACAGAATGGTATCCAAGAGATAGCAAAAGAAATAGAGGCAGACAAAACAAAAGATGGGAGGATGACCTCAAGAAAATAGCTGGTCCGATGTGGACCCGTTTAGCAAGAGAAAGGAGTAGGTGGAAATCTTTAAAGGAGGCCTTTGTCGTTAAACAAGCTGTTTCACATAAACTCCCAGTTGCCGATCACGCAAATGCAAGTTAGAATATATGAAATCAATTTAGTTTTAATAAGTAGGCATGTAATAATTAATTGTAAGAAAGAAACAGCAATAAAGGCTATTTTATTGTTATTTATTTTATTTATTATTTATAAATCGAATATGAGGTCAAAACCAAAATACAAGATGGCGCCGACGAAAATTTGTCATCTTTTCGTCATGGCTGTCATTTTCATGGCTTTTGGGGTCGCTTATATCGAATACGGGGTCAAAACCAAAATACTAAAAGATGGCGCCGACAAAAATTTTACATCTTTTCGTCATGGGTGTAATTTTCATGGTTTTCGGGTAGTATGTCATTAGCTGCTGCTCATTATGCAATGCTACAAAAATTTTAGATAATGCAAAAATAAAACATTTTCCATGTAATGCAAAATGTTCAAGTCCTTTTTTAATCCTTGGGACCGGAAATTATTAGGTTATAGGTATCTACTTATTTCACATAGCGTTTTTTTGAAATACCTACAACAAAGTGAAAACTAATTTTCTTTTCGGAAGTCGGTGTCGGTACCTATTGTTTTTCGGTTTTCGACACAGGAAAGTTGTTATTTTTTAGTTTTTGTAGCGACCCCATATTGGGCATACTAAATACATCTGTTTACCCCCTGATACTGTACAGGCGTGATAGTATATTATGGTATGGTGAAAAGGAAACATAAACATACGATCACAGTAATCGCAGGTCATTTGCTGTTTGTTATTGAAGAGTTCCATTGTCTATCTCCGAAGATCTTTATCAGATTTTTCACCTCCTTTTTTTTGAAGTGGGTTGAAAATAATAACCTTCTTTTTACAACAACGCGGCGACGGTTTGTAACAGTCACCAAATGCATTTCAAAGTGTCGACTAACCTTCCTGAATCAACTTCAATAAACTTAAAAAATAATATCAAGGATCAATATTATTTCAGTGATGTATAAAATCGAGCGCTCAGTAGTTGCAATGCGTGCGCAACGTATGCGTAATGTTGCTGTGTGCGACTAGATACCTAAATTTGAGTTTTTCGAAAATGTAACAGCGTCCTTAAATGGCATTTTTTTGTTAGAGTCAAGTGTGTGTCCCCCGCCAGCTAAAAGGTTGCTTTTGGATATGTGAAAAAAATCACGGCAGTAGTATACCTATATAACGAAATTAAAAGAAAAAAATAACTTGGAAAAGTAAAAAGGACATGTTATGTTTTTGTATTGAGGCTGGGCTTTTATTCCAAACTGCTGTGAACAGAGAAGTTATGTACTTTATAAAAATATACTTTTTAAACTTTTTTCGCAGATTGGCCTCCAATTTTTTCATTATGTTCGATACTGTTTCATTTTTACTTTAGTACTGTCAGTGAAAAACACTGATATTATTATATAAAGTATATTTCGGTACCGTTAACTATTTGTTTTACGTACTTTATAATAACATGAACACATACCAGAAAACGTCAATTTGAAAGTTCAACGGCTCTCTTGAGCATAAAAAACATAATGTATCTAGCCTTAATTATCATACGCACAGATTTGGTACAAAAATTTAACACTAAAAGATGTATTTTGGGTCATATTATCTCGAAAACGAATGAACCATAGTGAATTTTATATACAACTTTTTGTGCACAGTTGAATAAGGAATAAACTTGCTCTAAGCACAAATTCCAGCAAAATCAAAACCTAACGAGAATTAAGCTAAAAATTCTTTGGGCCCTTACGACAGCCCATTTATTGCTGTCATGGAATTTTTAAAGACTTTTCAGGGCAACATACCTACTACCTACCATAATGAACATAGTTCTGGTGAATTAACTTAACTAGGATTTTTTCGCAGCAAATGTCTTTTTCCTGGGCTTACTTACCTCTCTAGTACAGACTTCTTTGTCTGTACAATGACTTCAAATATTGCTAACCAATAGACTTCTTATTAAACAAGTCTGACATATATAATGAATATGATACAAAGCCATCATAATCTTATATTATTTGCCTGTAGTCTTTAAATAAATATTGTTGTCTCTTTCAGTTATTGGGATTCATTGCAAGGTACACTATGGCCAAGGTTAGAACATGTGCTGAAACTAAACATACAGAGTGTTAGAGAGTGTGATCCAGCAAAATTATCAAATAAAGAATTAGGACCTCACTATGTAAGTATTATATAGTTATCACAATAAATAAGACAGCAACAATTACTATCATGTAAATACTTCACATTTTAACTTTTTTCAGATTACTCGGAGATATGCAGAATTCTCAGCTGCCATGCTTAGCTTGAGTGAACAATTTCCTTCAGAAGAACTTAGCAATATTTTGCTTGTTTTACAAGATGAAGTTCATTGCTTCTTGCTTAAAATGGCAGCTGAATTTCCACAAAGAATACAACAGTTGATTTTTCTTATCAATAACTATGACATGGTCTTAAGTATATTAATGGAAAGGACAAGAGACAATACTAAAGAAGCAGAAAGTTTTAGAGAGCAGCTACAAGCTAGGAGCTCAGAATATGTTGAGGAGATCTTGAGTCCTCATTTTGGAGGAATGATACAGTTTGTAAAGGAAGGCGAACAATTACTTGACTCTGACAAGAAAACGGAGTTAGCAAGTTTAGAAAGAAAGTCGCTTTCTTTGGTAGCCTCATTTACTTCTGGATGGAAACAAAGCCTTGAAGAAATTCATAGAGAAGTTCTCATTTCCTTTCCAAATCTTGTAACTGGATCTGGTCTACTACAAATGGCTCTTACCAACTTCGTACAATATTACCACAAGTTTGCAAAATTGCTTACTCCTAACGCGCGAACGCAATTAGTCAATATTCATGTTATTATGGTAGAAATAAAAAAATATAAGACTAATTATTAAGCCAAACAGTACTTAATATTAATGTTACCGTTCTTCATTTCGAAATAATAATTTTGTTTGAGAGATTTTATAAACCATATTACTTTAACAAATCTTTTCTTTTCTTCAGAATTTTCTCACACCTAACTGCATTCTACTATTGCTATTTCATGGCCGAACAATCTTTGGAGTTTGCTGATTCGGTTTTTATTTAAATATACTTTACTGTACAACAAGATAAAAACAATACTACATACGGAAACCTTAAAATAAAAACAAACATACAACAGCTGGCCATATCGCGTTCTGCGTACTCTATTCTGGTGTTATAGGGACCTTACTAAACAACTTGCCTATTAGGTAGGTAAAACTAAAAAGGGAAAAATAAAAAAAACATTTTTGCAATAAAAAACTACCGACATCCAAATCAAAAAACTACAAAGTGAAAAATAACCTAATTTTTGGAAGTCGGTGTCCATATCGCAAAAAAATGGTAGATACGTACGAAAGACACCGACTTCCAATAAGAAAGTTATTTTTCACTTTGTAGTTTTTCATTTGGAAGTCGGTAGTATTTTTTTGGAAAAAGTTTTTTATTGTGTCAATGCTAAAGTAGAATTTGTAACTGCCTATTATATTGATAGTATTGTATAACTGCCTCTTTCACTCGCTTACTGAATGCAGTACCTACACTCGATGGCAACCTGTTTTTGCGCAATGGTTCGCAGAGCCTTCTTCAGAGACACAAAGATCCGCTGTGACTACTGTACATAGGATTGCCAGATAGTCGGGCTTCGTCTGGATTCGCTCGACTTTTTAAATAATCTCACGACTCCCGACAAAACTCAAAATCTCCAGACAAACAAGTTCTCGGAAAATTCTTTCTTTCATATCATTTATGTTATGAATTCCTGCAAGCAATGCCTGCTGTAAAAGAATAGTTGGTTTGCTAAATCTATATAAATAAAATAAAGACGGGTTTGTTACAATACAACACTTAAAACTCGAGATCTGCTGGACCAATTTGCATGGTTTTTGATTCTTCGGATTTGTCTCCGCCCCGAATAGCAGAATACATCTTAAAAACGTAGGGTAGGGTAGTTATGGTAGGTAGGTAGCCGGTTGGCGGGAGCCGCGGGGGTCAGCTAGTAATGTATATACCAAAGAATGCAGAAATTGCATGGCCTTTGATTTAATAAAAGTTTATTTAATATTTCATGCACACAAACGTACAGAGGCGGACTTAATGCCTTAGGCATGTCGACGAGTCAGTAGTCAGTTAGTCGAAAGTTGAGTTAGTAATTAGACTGAACTTTGAATATTTGAATTTTAAATGTTTTTCGAATACTATTAAAGAATCTAAATTGGTGGATTCAGGGAAGTCCATTCGAAGTACATGTAAAATAAAATAAATGGCAACCTAAAAATTAAGTGTACATACTTGCCCAATTCGGTCACCAATATTAGGTCTTTTTAACGTAGGTGTTAATTTAAAAAACAATATTTTATTTTACATTTTAATTTTTAATATTTATTGCGCCCGACAACATCCACAAAATCCCATTTTCAAATTTTCTCCATATATTTTGGTCACCCGAACTTGGCAACTTAGGGTTGTACTAGTAAGGACATGGACAGATTTTGTATGGGCGTCGGCATAGTTATCGAATTTAATTTACAACAATGGTTCTTGCTGTTTTATATTCGTGAATATAAGCACATTCAATTGCGATAAATAAAAAACTTCAAGAAAATTTTCAGAACAACAGACTAGACGAAAACAGTTTCATTAAACCTATTATTCGGATCGTTGCAATAAGTGTACAGATAATGATCTCGCTATTAAAAAAAAACGCCAGGCGCTTTAAATTAGCCAACAGTTGTGAGAATACAGTTATCTGATATGGTTTTAGCATTCTTTGTTTATTATATTCTTTATTGTACACCACAAAAATATATATACAGGACAAACAATCATAAAATCAAGTGTACAATGGGCGGTCTTATCGCACAGGGCAATCTCATTACTAGTCATTTAAACAAAGTAGTGGACTCTGCTGTATTATGATTAGCATGTTATAAACTGAGTCTGGTTGAGCCTCAAAAATGTGGCATTAATAACAAAAAATAGCTTATTTATTTTATTTCTTTCATGTATACTTCTAAAGGTGCCTTATATTTTTTTTTAATCCTAAAAACAAACTGTTACTGTAGGAAGTGAACGTTGATTTTGAAGTTTTTGAAGACATAAACATAAACATCAAGTCTGACACATCGGCTGTCAAACACGTCGCATTCCGTTTTAAGTATTTTATTTTGTGTGGAATAAAAAAAACTAAATAACTAACGCATCAATATAAGAAAAAATCATTTTATTAAATGCAAACAATACCAATAGAGACAGTTACGTGTGAATAAAATGTTCTTAATAAGAGAACTTGTCGTATTTCACGTCTAATAACTTAAGTGCGTGGTGAGGAACGTCCAATATTATATTGTTTATCTTTCTCTATGGTCTATTATGGCGGAAGGTGACACACAGTGCTTTGATTCGTAGTGCACTACTTTTTATTTTAAAATAATAACGTCAAGTTCAGAGAGGTAAAAAACTGTGTAATAATTCATTTTTCAATATTTTTTATACAATATTGTTTATTATGTATTTGTAAATAGAATGTAATTTCTGTCCATGTCCTTTACATGTGAACGTGACTAGTACTTTTGCTTGTTGTTTTTTTCGACATCGATTAATGCAAAAAAAAAAAACAAAATTAAAATGGGGAGAGGAATCACCCGCTTATTTCGAGTTGATGCGAAGACGTTACGATTTATTCGTGTGCAATTTAAGTTTATAAACTGTCATGGTCAATATCCCGTTTCGAATGTTAATGTTAGTATTCGTGTGCTTCATAGAAGAATTCTTTTAGATTATTTATATCGAGTCATATTAAAATTGAATATGCACGGAACAGAAAAAACAGTGGAAAAGCAATGTGGGCGTGGCACGCGTGTCACTAATAGGCGCTTCCACGCCAAATTGATTCCAGTCGTGTTCTAACATCGCGTCGAGTTGGTAGTCTCGCGACAAATTTATTTTTCCGTAACTATGCCGTTTTGTTCCAGTTTGGAGTGCGAAAATGATTGTAGGAGAAAGAAACTTAAAATTGGAGGTGTTTCGTATCATCGGTTAGAACGATTTTATTTGTTTTCTAATAAAATATCAGTAAATTAAAATTTACTAATAATTTAATAGAATGTTAGTTAAAATCAACCTTAAACATATAGTTTATTTTGGATTGAACGTATTCACTGTTTCGTTCCCGAAAGTTCTTCGCTACTCAATTAGGGATGTAGTCGTGTCGGACATTGATTTTATAGATAGATATCGATAAAAGAAAATCGGAACCTATATTTTCTTTTATATTAGGTGGATTAAATATTTCCAAAATAATTGGAAGTAAGCTGTATTGCATGCATAATTATGATTGCAATGATTATACCTGCTACTTACCTACCATACAGAGGCGTCTCTAGCCTATGTAGCGCCCGTTTGCAATCATTATACCCTAGCGCCCTTTAGTAAGCGCGCGGTCAAAATGGAATGGGTACAAATAACAGCACTTCACCACAAACTGTCAAATTTCCCCAATGGAAAATAAACAGTATTGTTTGGAGATTAAATTGAAAATATATTGAAGAAATTTGACTGTTTTGGAGGTCATGATGTGCTTTAGAAGTATACAGGGTGTTTACCAAACAATTTGTATTTTCAACAGTGAACGGGGACTATCCGGGTGCAAAACTGCAAATGGTGTAATTTTAAATGATGGCGGTAAACAACAGATACACACTCAAACACTAACACACAAATACTGGGCCTCGCATCAAGCTTCCCACATCTGTCAGATTTCTTCATTCTAAGCTAAGGGTTCTATCAAACAGAGAGCGGTCACGCGGTTAACCGTTCAAGACGAGAGTTTTGTGTTGTATTACGTTACGTATATATACCCACGCAGGAGGCATTCTGACCACGTCGGTCAACCAGAACGTACGCATTCGCTTGATCATTGCTGTTTAGGTGACCACATTAGAAGAAAAATGAAGACTGACAAGCTAATTATGGCGGTTAAAGGCGTTTTTTATACGATGCGAAGAATAATGATTATAAAAACCGAGGAAAAGTAGCACCAATCTTTCTTTTGCTGGAATGGCTTTCCTCCAGTTAGTATCTTGTTTAACTAAGTAATGTTTAATTTTGTCATATTGTTCATTGAAGGAATCAATTGTCATCGGAAAAGAATTATAAATAAATTCTTCATCTATAACCCATTTAGAATGTCTATAAAAATCTCCATCTTGTTTTCTATCCTTATTTACTGGGTGACATCCAGTATTTCCTTTTCTGTCTAGATGCTCATTATGACCACAAAATCATTATTTTGTCTTCCGATGAAGAATTATCGTCAAAAATTATGGTGACAATAGGTGGTACCGCGTAGACCGCAGACCGTCCAACAGCGCGGGGTTCGTGAGCAACTGCAAGCTCGAACGCAAAGCTGACCCCTTGAACGTTTGACCGTGTGACTGCTCTCTGTCTGATAGAACCCTAATTATGACCTCATGTCATACTTACAGAGTTCAAGATCAATTCACATTTGACAGAATTGGGAAACTTAATGCGACGCCCACTGCAGCTCTTACCCCGGTGAAAGTCGCAACAGTTGTGGCAGCTAATAACAAATCTTAAAACTTTCGCGTTTCATAATTGAAAACAATATAAAAAAAAAAAACATCGCGTTAAATCTCCCGTGATAATTATATTGTTTTTAATAACAAATCTTACTTAATAAGTATATTTTAATCAAAAGATAAACAGATTTACTTCTTATTTACATGTTTACTCAAATATAATACTTAATCCATTGCGTCAAGGCTTACTTCGCAAAATTACGTGTAGCGGTAGAACACAAAGTGCGGCACGCGTTGAGACGCGCGTTACGAATGGCAATTTGAACTTTATTTTTTATTCTAAACAGCCGAAATCGGGATTTGCAATATAATTGTCGGAGTTTTTCAAACTAATTAAAACCGGCACGCGCCTTTTGTAGAGATGCGATACTCACTACTACCAATATAATCTGTAATTATCTGCAGCCTAATTGTGTAAGTTAATTCGGCAAAGGAAACAATCTGTTTCTTTCCCAAAAACACACACATACACTCTGAAAACGAATCTTTATTCAACTTCTTTGTGTATGTATGTGTTTTCGGGAAAGAAACAGATTGTTTCCTTTGCCGAATTTACTTACACAATTAGGCTGCTGTTTTAATGATTTTTTTCATGTTGAAATAAAAGTTACTATTGTAAAAGCCGCTTGTCGCGCCTTGCTTTGGGGGCGTCCATAAATTACGTGAGGTGTTTTTTAAAATTTCTGTCCCTCCCTTTCCCCCAGGTGAGATGTCATGAGATTTTATTCAACCCCCTCCCCCATCCCCCAATCTCACGTGAGATTCTTCAAAATGTGGGTTTCTTACGTAAAGGCGTTGGATTGTTATTGTAAAAAGAAAAACCGGCAAAGTGCGAGTCGGACTCGCGCACGAAGGGTTCCGTACCATTTTCGTAAAAAACGGCAAAAAAATGACGTTTGTTGTATGGAAGCCCTCCTTAAATATTTATTTTATTTTGTTTTTAGTATTTGTTGTTGTAGCGGCAACAGATATACGTAACCTTTGAAAATATCAACTGTCTAGCTATCACGGTTCATGAGATACAGCCTGGTGACAGACAGACAGACGGACCGCGGAGTCTCAGTAATAGGGTCCCGTTTTTACCCTTTGGGTACGGAACCCTAAAAAAATATTGCTGTATATGGTGGTTTGACAGTCAGTAGATGAATAAAGTATGAATGAAATTATTTTCTTTCGAACGAATTAGTGAATGATCTTAATCGCATTACGATTACGCTTAAGATTAAATCTTAAGCATGTACAATCTGGATTAAATGGACCAAAATAGTGTAATTTTTTTTTGTTTCAATCTGATAATAAATTGTATGATATTTGCCGAGACTCCCCTCTCTCCAACGTAAGATTAGATGAGATTTGACTCGACCCCCTCCCCCCTTAAACATCTCACGTAATTTATGGACGCCCCCTTTGCTGTGATTCGACATATATAAGAAGAGCTCCAGATGCCATATAAAATGTATGCAAACCGGAACTCTTTTTACGAGAGTCATTGAAAGTGCCGCGGCCGAAGGGCGCCTGAGTTGCGCTCGGCGCCCGTGTGCTACGCACACCCTGTACTATAGGTAAAGCCGCCCCTGCTACCATATCTACCCTACTATCTACCTACCTACCCTCTAGGGTAGGCGAACAGTAATTGATTTTTATACATGTAATATTTTATTTTTAAATAATTCTACGTCATTCGTCCTACAGTTTTACTGATCTACAAAATAGTTTAATTTTTTCGAATTAAGATATAGGGTATCTATCGATATCGATAATGTAATTAAAAATGAAATGTTACTTCCTTGATTGAGTAGCAGTTGATATTGATCTATCACACGAATGTCAACCTTATATTAAACGCAATAAAGTTTATAATTGCAACCACTGAGAATACCGCCATCTCTGGGTGGGTAGCGGAATTTACTTGGTAATTGAATCTAGTTTGACTTTAGATGACGAAACGTCGTAAATACTTTCTACACTAACGCAAAATAAATCCTATGTAAAGAGTATGAAGATTGTTTTCTAGATGTAGGATCTCTGACTTGTGCTAGTTTTAACTAAAATTAAAACGACAAATCAAACGATCGGCTTATTTGTAGTGCATTATATGATTATTAGTTTATTTGTGTGAGTTTGGCGACAACGGTTCCCATAGTAATTTTGCTGCATTGCACTTCCACTGTTTTTTCTGTTCCGTGATGGTTATACTAACCATCAGGGCTATGTTGCCAAAAACATCCTATGTAATCATTGATGTATTAAAAAGAGGAAGATACGTTACGCGCTAACATGGCGATCAGAAAACCTGGGCTCGGCGCACGACTACATGCACCGAAACTCACACATCTGTGTTCAGTGTCATCACCAGTCCCAAACCTACAGTTACCAATAGACAAGGACAGAGATATGAGACGGCGCTGTAGTGCAAGCGAAATCGCGTTAGCCGCCGAATGTTGGCCGAATCACCGAATGTTTACTATTATGAATGAAATGACATTGCAATATGTGCGTATCGTGTCTCTCACGCATGTTTGTAATATCTATCTCGCTCTCACAAATATGGCGAAGGAAACATTAAATATTATTGTAATTTTCAACAAATTAACCTTTGTAACTGTACTTACGAGTAGTAAGTGATCCCGTGTGACTTATTTTTCATCCTGGTATTATTTAAATACTGTTTAGCTACACAAGATGTCATTTTGATGCGTATTTATTGCAAAAAAAAACAATCAACAATGTGCCGTGCGACTTCGTGCCCGCTACGGGCATTCACTTAGATTAGTAGGTTCCACTTTTTAATACATCAATGTATGTAATAAATTATTTTACAATGCATGTCCTCGAAAAGAACGGTTTTCCAAGCAGTCAAACTGTGCGGAAAGTGTCACTTTTTTTCACTAGTGCTTTTTACTTTCCTGTATTTTTTTAATTTTTAACTCCAATGTCAGCCCGACGCATAGTTTTTATTAGTTGAGAAAAGTTTAAAAAATTAGTTATGTACAGATTATGATTCATATAAAAGGTAAAATAAAACGAATACTTCATTTTAGGCGTTTTTAATTCTCTAGATTTAGATTTTGATCAATAAATTAATTTTAAAAATTAATTAAATATGTTTGGCAGAACGTATATTTTGCTCGTGCCTTATTGCGTTACGATGTGACAACTATTTGCACATGCGCAGTAGATATGCCCGAGGAACTATTAGTTAATCTATCTATTAGTTAATATGCTGAACGCGCTTGAATAAGCCCGCCATTTTATTAATTTATTTATTTCCTCGCACAATGCATAGTAAAATGTTGTATGATAGACGTACGTAAGATGATTTCCGAATCGTGTCGATTTATTCACTCATCGGAAATCACCTACCTTCCGCACTTGTAATATGTGCCTACCCAGATTTAAGTTGTTACGCATTTTATTGATCCGAGAGTGGAGATAATAATCAATCCATGACCCTAATAGAATATAAGTTATGAATTAAGGACTAAGTCATAAATGGCTATTTAGTAAAGCCTGTTATGACTTAATTTATAATGTTATAATAAAGGTATCGATAGTTTTAGTCACTACATCTTATCAATAAAACACAGAAATTAATTATTGGGTTTTATTTAGTTTAAAAGTTATTAAAACATAGACTTAGCAGGTATGTGAATATATTAATAATATTGATCCTAGAGTTAAAGTAATCCTAATCACACACAAATTTATATATTTACAGACAATAATAAAAAATATACTTAGTATCTACCGTGAAGCTATTTTATTATCACAGCAAGGTTCGCATGGCGTTGCATAGAAAATTTGGGCGTCCCCAGTATCGCCAGATGTACCTCGAGCAAACATGATGTTCTTCCAGCACGTTTCTCATTTCTGGTTATTTCTTAAATAAATGACACGGAGAGCTCTATTTTTACACGTGCCACCACGCTGTAACTCAGATAGGACTAAGCCCTACCTAAGCCTAACTTAATTCTATTGTAATTTTCATACATGTTGAGATCAAAAAATATTATCTATGTACATCCGAGTCGTTATTACTTTATTTACTCAATTATAAACTTATTTATCAAGCCAGTACACAATACCTTTTGAAGCTACGGCACTGAGCAGACTAATACACCGTATAGAAAACAATGTATTTTCAATCACTTGAAAACAGACCATAAACCAACCATTCGCCAACTTTCTAGTTGACAATAAAATATAATTTAATATTTGTAAAAAAACTCGACTGGAATAATGATGGGTAAAGCGCGGTCAGGGCTGAAATCAGAAAACCGGCCAAGTGCGAGTCCGACTCGCGCACGAAGGGTTCCGTACCATTATCACAAAAAAACGGCAAAAATATTACGTTTATTGTATGGGAGCCCCACTTAAATATTTACGTTATTCTGTTTTGAGTATTTGTTGTTATATTGGCAATAGAAATACATCATCTGTGAAAATTTCAACTGTCTAGCTATCACGGTTTATGAGATACAGCCTGGTGACAGGCAGACAGACGGACCGCGGAGTCTTAGTAATAGGGTCCCGTTTTTACCCGTTGGGTACGGAACCCTAAAAAGGAAAATGAGAAGAGAGAGAAAGGTACGGTTCCGTAATTGCCCAACCCGAAATCATAGAAGATGACACCGACATCTTGAATTTAGAGTAATTGGCGACCCCGAAACCAATGAAAATGTCACCCATGATCTAACGAAAAATTTCCACGTTGGCTCCATCTTGGATTTCATTTCGAACCCATTTTCGGTCTCTTGGCGATTGATCTTCTGCCTGCCCCGCAAAGGAAAACGAAAAGTTAGTGAAAATTACGATTAACCGTTTTCCACTGTTTTTATGGTTGATTTACTGCTTTTTAGTTTGGCAGCACTAGTTGGCAACACTGGATCCTATCACGAATGCTATTCGCACGATCAAAGGCTATTTAAACATACACTTTGTTTTAAACCAATGATGTCTCACGCGATCAAACGAAGAGCAAAAACACCATTAGGGAATCAATCCTAAGTGACACCTAGGGTCAGCTCACACCGAGACGCAACGTTACGGGCCCTTTTTAACCGACTTACTTTTTTTTGTGTCACCAAACACAACCGACATCTCCGTCAATTGTGGACCGATTTAAAAAAATATTTTTTTGTTTGAAAGAGTATGTTTCGAAATTGGTCCCATTTTAATTTGGTGAAGGTCTGATGAAGAACTTCGGAGATGCACAACATAACTCTTCAATAAATAACGGCAAAACTCTCGGGATTCCACAAATGCATGTCTGTTTATTGTTCATACCATTTCATAACATAACATCACGCCAGTACGCTCTAGGGGTACGCAGATCTCTCATTTCACCGGTTATGTTATTCGGGTAATCTATTCTGGCTTCAAGGGACCTTACTAAACAACTTGCCTATTAGGAAGGTAAAACTAAAAAGGGAAAAATAAAAAACTTTTTTGCAAAAAAATACTACCGACTTCTAAATGAAAAACTACAAAGTGAAAAATAACTTAATTTTGAAGTCAGTCATTTGGAAGTCGGTAGTATTTTTAGCATTAAAGTTTTTTTTAAAGATACAATAAAAGAACTACTTACGATAAATAGGTACAAATTTTGCCAAAAGCATGGCTGCGATGCATTGCACCTCTAGTTAGATGCGTCATGCAAGAGCGCGGGAAGGACCAAAGCGGAGAAGAGAGATGCTGAGCAGTCAGCAGTCAGCAGTGAGCGGCAATATACATATCGAATTGATATATAAAGACTGTATCGAAATTCATACATCAAATAAAAACTTTTTTGCAAAAAAATACTACCGACTTCCAAATGAAAAACTACAAAGTGAAAAATAACTTAATTTTTTAAGTCGGTGTCTTTCGTAGGTACCATTTTTTTGGGATATGGACACCGACTTAAAAAATTAAGTTATTTTTCACTTTGTAGTTTTTCATTTGGAAGTCGGTAGTATTTTTTTGCAAAAAAGTTTTTATTTTTCCCTTTTTAGTTTAATAATATTAGTTTATATTATATATTATAATAAATAGGCAAGTTGTTTAGTAAAGTCCCTATAACGCCGAATAGATTACCCGAATAACATGAAACTTGAACGTAACCGGTGAAATGAGAGATCTGTGAACCCCTTTAGAGCGTACTGGCGTGATGTTATGTTATGAAATGGTATAAACAACAAACAGACATGCGATTGCAGCAATCTCAAGAGTTTTGCCGTTATTTATTGAAGAGTTCTGTTGTGTATCTCCGAAGTTCTTCATCAGACCTTCACCAAATTAAAATGGGACCAATTTCGAAACATACTCTTTCAAACAAAAAAAGAATTTTCAAAATCGGTCCACAATTGACAGAGATATCGGTGAACATACACAAAAAAAAAAAAAAAAAAAAAAAAAAAAAAACAAACATAAAGTCGAACATAGAACCTCCTCCTTTTTTTGTAAGTCGGTTAAAAACATCTATGTAGGTATCCGTATTTCTGCCTTAAGCCAGCACTTATTTAAAAATATATTAATTCAAAAAGCAACAAATTCACCTTGCATTTCGCGGCGCCGCGCTTCGCAATTTGAATGACTGGCCTCTTCAAGGATCGTAGCGTGGCGTCGTGTCTCGGTCTCGGTCTCGGTCTGAGTCTCGGTCTCGGTGTGAGCTGACCCTTGATAACTTTACATTCTTAGGCTACCCGCGCACTAATGATTGTTGTCACACATGAACAGTCTCTGGGTAACAAAACGCGCTCATTCTTGAAATGGATTTCATACAGATTGCTGTAATCAGTGCTCTTGAAATACGAAAAAGAATAAAACTTTTTCACATTAAAATAAATTGGATCTGAAATAGTTTTTAGTGTAAGTACCCTATCACAAAAAAGTTACCAAGTTCTACAATAAGGTGCCTAAAGGATTGACCAAATACCCTTAATAAGTCAATATATATATTCTTTCTTTTTGTCGCTAAGGAGTTCGGTTGTATGTTTCATATTTTGAAAACTGCGGCACCAATTTTGATCAAACTTGAGACACACTATTCCCAAACTGAGAGACACCTAATCTAATAAATAAAGAATGGTCACGATCCGATATTCGGAGAAATGCGTGGACAAACTATTATATTTTTAAACTGTTCATATTACATCATGACTTACTCCACTTTTAAAGGTGAGAAAACTTAATCTAAAGTATTATTAATTATTTTTTACACAGTATGTACAGTACTTTACTTATGTATCAGTCTCTGCTTAAAGGTGGCACTTCACATCGCTATTTGTGTTCGCGTATTTGTCTTATTCGCCCAAATAGGACGATGTGAAGTAGCTCTATTCGACTATATTTGCCTATTCTCACGAACTCGACGAATACGCCAAATACCCGAACACCCGTATCCGCCCGGCTGTCGGTTTTTTGAAACATATCAAAGGATTGCGAATATGTTCGTTTACCGGCCACACATCGCTCGCCAGATAATAAGCCGCTTCTGCAGTTATCACGTCCATCGTAAACTATAGCAAAAATATTCGTAAATGTTCGGCATATTTGCTGTTCATGAACTTGAACTTGTGTAGTCGGTTTATTCGTTTACACGAATATAGCGAACAAAGAAGAAAAATAATACGAACATCGAATAGCGATGTGAAGTGCCACCATAAAAAATTAGGCCCGGTTTCTAGAACGAATGTCAAACCAAAATTTAGCAAACAAACAAAGTGTGTGTGTGCTGTGATTGGTTGACTGAATTTTTAGCAGTCGATCAATCGACATTAATTTTGACACAATGTCGTCCTAGAAACCAAGTTTAAGTGCTACACTTATCTTATGTTTCTAAATTTATCAAGCAATTTTGGTTAAATTCATCTTCCATATTTTTAGCGGCTTTGTTTTTACGTAATCGCGAATCGATTTTTCAAGTGCTAAGGACATAGGTTTCATTTTACGCGTAAGAAGCGTTTTGTTAATACTACGTTGATCGTGTCTGTTGATGTACATCATACTCGTCATGGCCGCTTCTTCCATTTCAGGCGATGCTACAAAACAAAACAATGATTATTACATACACAATCAACCTATACTTGAAATCATAATTCGAGATAATTTCGATCCATCGCTAACAACTCAATTACCCACATTTAATCTTTTAAGCACAGATAATATAATACTAGCATACAGATGCCTCATCTCATACAAAGAAACCGTGCCGACGTATAGCCCTGAAGTTGATGCGACGCACGAAACGGTGCTGTTTTTGTATGCGTTACTACTGCCGAGTGCCGACTGCGCAGCCATTGTAGACAACTTCAGGGCGGCCAAGAAGTTTGGCGAGGGCTATAACTAGCGTTATTCGTCTGATTAAACGGATTATTTTTCTAAGAACATCGATCGCGTTCGGTTCCGTTCCACGGATATAGATGGTGTTAGCAGCGATTTGCAAGTAAAAGACTTTTTTTTAAATACAGCGGTGATTTGTTTTATATTGTTTTTTCCAAACTTAATAAATTGAGTGGATGCCTCAGAAATTTAAAACCGCGCCATCTATTGGGATCAATTTTAAATAATCCATTAAAATAATATTTGAAATGCGAATTAATTATTAGTAGTCAAAATTAATAATTAGCAAATAAAAGCTTATCACGCCATCTAGTGCAATTTATTTGATCCGAATTTTCTTTCTTTGCGTTGGGTGCCCGTGTTTTAAGTAAGTAACTCAAGTACCCGGCACTATTTTTAAGTACACGGTTTTGGCGTAGAGTGGGAAAATTGTGTCTATGGTTATTTCTGAAATTTATTTTTAAACATATTTTTTTAAGTTTTTTAGAAGATAGTTTAAGAAATGAGTGCAATGCGTGAAGTTTATTAAGTGTAATAAACAAAATATGATACAGTTAAGAAATGTAGGAATTTCTTGTATAAAAAATTTTAGCTATCGTTAATAATCATATTATGCGAGCGAACGGAACACGGATGCGACGCGATTGGTCGATCCTTGGGCACACACACACGCACACACACACGCACACACACACACACGCACACACACACACACGCACACACTGACGCACCAATCGCGCGCTCAGAACCGTGATAAAAGTCGGCCAAGTGCTAAGCGGACTCGGGCACGAAGGGTTCCGTACCATTATCGCAAAACACGACAAAAAAACACGTTTGTTGTATGGGAGCCCCACTTAAATATTTATTATATTTTTAGTATTTGTTGTTAAAGCGGCAACAGAAATACATCATCTGTGAAAATTTCAAGTAGCTATCACGTTTCATGAGATACAGCCTGATGACAGACAGACAGTCTTAGTAATAGGGTCCCGTTTTTACCCTTTGGGTACGGAACACTAAAAAACGACATCAAACAAAACAGACGAACCAAAGGGACCAAAAAACGACTTGTGCGCATCTAACGAGTCTTGCCAAGTTACGTGCTGGCGCTGGCAACTTTACTAAATTTAATATGATAAGCTTTAGAGAAGCATTTGTTGCCTAAAAGGGCACTTCAAAATAATTATTTGTATATGATATTAAATAGATTTGTAAGTAGCCTTAAAAATAAGTATGGCTTACAATGTAATTTGAACTATGTGTGACATAGAGTTTATTGTTTCAAAATTTTTAATTATCTCGAATTTGAATTGAAATATAGTAATACGCCGAATTGATTAGTAAAATTATAAAAATACGTTTTTATGTACTCACGGTTCTTATTTAGAATATCCACGAGTTGGTTGATTGCTATTTCACAATGTAGTTTCATATCAACAGGATAAGGCTTCATCAGCGGTCCAATCATAGATACACAAAACTCCTTCACGTGGTTTGGTACATTATTCTTCTCTATCATAGGTTGAAGTAATTTTTTGACTATATTGTTTTGACACCACTGCGGTCCTTGTCGTTTTCCAAGAATAACCAGAGCCAGTCTTAACATCTTTTTTTCAATGCAAATGTCTGAAACCACCACATTTTTAATTATAAGCATATAATCATAAAAGCCCTGCAACACGCTTGCTGCTGAGCTCATTTATGTATCGGCTGACAACCTTGTTGTTGTTGTTGTTGGGCGACGTCTCAGAGAGTGTATTTGTTTGGTGAGAATACCAATATTTAAGCATATTGAGCACCACCACCGGTACATCATAGCACATCATATGATACAAGACCAAAAGCTTTGGAGGTCAAGGAAACTCGCATACACCGGTGTCCTGCGGTATTAATATTAATAGCTTATTATACTAATAGCACTGTTTCCACGCGGGCAGAGCCGTGGGCGGCAGCTAGTTACAATATATTACCTTTCAGGTCCTTGATAGAATTTTTAATCATTTCTAGAATTTTTGCTTCATTCCAATCAGTTATTTGATAGTAATATTTATCGCGTAATATTTTTCTAATTTCATTCACCCTATTGAATTTGTCTTCACATTTATAGAAATGGAGAAGATAGACTAAACAAGTCACCAATGGGGTCTTTGCTGAAACAAAAAATAAACATAAATTGAATTACAGTGTAATGTTATAGCTTTAGAGCCCGCGACTAAAACACAATTCTGTTTGTTAAGCTTTCACACCTCAGCGGCAGAACGGCTTTGGATTAAACTTGGCATATGGATAAACCAGAACCTGGATTAGGAAGTTTAGGACTTTTCATTACATTCAATGTTCTCATGTTGCCATTTAGATTATATTTCTAATTCAAAACAAATATTTAGATATAATGTTATTATTTAAAGGGGATCCATTATTTGCCACAAAATGATTTTGATCAGCATACTACATTAAGTAGCGCTGCAATTTTCATAAAACGAAGATATTTAGAGTTTCGCGGGCTATATTGAAAGAGTCACCTTAATTATAAACAACTTACCCATTCCCAAATGTGATAACGGTATTGTGTGCATCCAAACTTCTAGACACTGCTTTATTAAGGGCACAGATTTAAATTGAATACAATACATGGCATCTAGCATGAACAGCCTTAATCGACTTTTCGCTTTAACATATCTACAAAGAATTGCATAGAAATGCGATGTACTTTCAATGACCCCAAACTCTGGTGTTCTATTCAATTTAAAAAGTGCGAATTCTATGCTACTCAGAACACCATCAACAATGTCCACAGAGGGCCAATGAGTTTCCAGTTGGTTTATGGCATAAAGAAGAACTTGTTCAGTTTTAGTCATAGGAGGGGCAGGATGTGAGTTAACTTTTCCAAACAATTCAGCTTTTCGTTCTGGCTTCGACAAAAACATCACCAAGCCCGCTATAAAGTGCTTGTAGTCAAGTTTTCGCAATTCATCAACGAAATTATTCATGGCATTTTTATTGTCTTTTGTCTCTGTTATTATTGTTATATCTTGTTCAATTTTTTCGCAAATTAGCTTCACTGTATTTTCTGAAAAAAAAAGGATAACTCATTAGAACTCATAATATCAAGGGGACAATTAGAACATCATCTTCGACTCATAAATATATTATTTTCTATAAGGTGGAACACAAAACTAGACAAGCATTATGGCCTGAAGCTTGCTCACTGCAACGCATTTTTAAGACAAAATCAGACAGGCGCTCAAATGCTCTTCTGAAACAAAAATCGTAAGGGACAGTGTAGATACTAATAAGATTATAAAAATAATCGATTCACAAATATACAAGAAAAAATTACAAGCAAATATCGAACTCTGAAAGTATAAACAGCCTGGAAGCTTTCATATAACCGAAAAAATATTTCTACGAATTGAGAACCTCCTACTTTGAAGTGGGTTAAAAATCAAATGTGTGGAGTGTTTTCGAACCCAAAGTTCGATGTTTGGTTCAACAATATTCAGTGTGTCTGTGTAGCAATATTTTTGGTTTGAAGCAAATTAGGAAACAAAGAAAACATAGGTACCTGGTATTTTCTTGTGGTGTGCTTTCACTTTATCCACACCATGTTTCTCTAGCATATAACACAAAATACTCTCTTTTGGATGACAAACTGATGCTTCTGTATTTAGTTCTCTTACTGGAGCCGAAATTTTCTTCTCAAGCTGTATATCTTCAGAATCGATATCGAAACCGCCAACATTATTGTCGCGTCGATTAAATTGCAGGGTTTCACGGGTGTATACATTATTAAGTTGTGTATCATTCTCATTTGCAATTAGACCAATTCTTGATTTCCTATTACTTTTATCTTTTGTCTTCGATAGTTCCATTTTGTCTTCCATGCACAATCCAGTATTCATAGTAGCACTACGTAATACTCTCTTATGCTGTATAAGTGGTTCGTTAGTAGAACGCCTGCGTCTTTTCCTTGATGGTAGTTCATCGCAAGTTGCACTGTCTTCTATCGCATTATGGGTCGCAAAACATTTGTCCTTCTGAGACTGTATATGTGGTTCGTTAGAGGAACGCCTGCGTCCTTTCCTTGGTGGTAGTTCATCACATGTTTCGCTGTCTTCTGTCGCAGTATGTATCGTAAAACATTTATCCTTCTTAGACTGTATAAGTGGTTCGTTAGAGGAACGCCTGCGTCTTTTCCTTGATGGTAGTTCATCGCATGTTTCGCTGTCTTCTGTCGCATTATGATTCGTAAAACTTGTGTCCTCTTCTTCCTTACGATTCATGGAACTGTTACCTGCTTTATAAGCTGCCTTGCAGGACTCGTTGCCTTGATTTTCTTTTGCTCTATTTGCTGTGTGATCGCAATCTTCTTTTGCTCTATTTGTTGTGTAATCGATATCTTCGTTTACTCTATCTGTTGTAGAATTGCTATCTTCTTTTGATCTATTTGTTATAGAACCGTTATCTTCGTTTAATCTATCTGTTGTAGAATTGTTATCTTCTTTTGATCTATTTGTTATAGAATCGTTATGTTCGCTTAATCTATCTGTTGTAGAATTGCTATCCTCTTTTGATCTATTTGTTGTGGAATTGTTTTCTTCGTTTACTCTATCTGTTGTGGAATTACTATCTTCCTTTGCTCTATTTGTTGTGGAATCGATATCTTCGTTTACTCTATCTATTGTGGAATGACTATTTTCTTTTGCTCTATTTATTGTGGAATCGTCATTTTCATTTATTCTATCTGTTGTGGAATTGCTATCTTGGTTTGCTCTATCTGTTGTAGAATCGTTTTCTTCGTCTACTCTATTTTTAACTCTTTGAGTTGTGAATTTTTCATCTTCTTTTGCTCTTAGAATCGTAACATTGTTATTTTCTAGTGCTCTATGAGTTGTGGAATTGTTATCTTCTTCTGCTTTATCTGTCGAAGAACTTTGTGATTTGAGAGGCGACAATAATAATGAGTCTTTTATTAATACCACAGAACAAGTATCAAATAGATCAGAAAGATTCCTTTTACTTCGACGTGTCATGGAGCATTTTCGAAGGAACTGATTTTCACTGCTGTCGCTAATATCTTTTTGTAAACTAGTCGTACGTCTTCGAGACTTTGAAACTTCCATTTTATTAGAAGGTAATATTACTTCAGCATCCTGTTGACAGTTTAATTCTCCCATTACTTTCACGGCTTTTTCATATTTATCTTTGTTATTGAGAGACGCAGATGTCTCATTCACTTCTAAACAAGTCGTACATTTTGGAGACATTAAAACTTCAGTTAGTGAAGGAGGTGTTTTTGTTTTGGTACCCTGTTGAGAATTTAATTCTGCCATTACTTTCACGGCTTTTTCGTAAGCATCTTTGTTATTGAGAGAAGCGGATGTCCCATTTATTGTAACATTCTTTTTAATATTAATAAGTTGTTTAGGTTTAATCCGTAAGTTCCGTGGTGGCGTTTTCTCTGTTCTAATTTTATATTTTGGTTCTAACTTCTTCTTAAGCTTACCCAATTTGGTAATTTTTTTGTTTTTTGTTTTTTTACCAACACTATTTATAATGGGTGATTGGTCATCACATCTTACACTAGCCATGATTTCAGATATTTCGTTGTTCATCGCCAATTCCTGAGTAACAGGATGGCTTAATATTCGGTTTCGGTCCATTGACAATCCATTTTCCGCCTGTTTATGTGTAAAAATATTTGTTTCCTTTTCAGGTGATGATTGACTCGATATTATAACTGGATTGTTAACTTCGCGAAGCATTCGATTTTGTGATAATCTGCTTTCGCTTTTCTTATTTTGGAGTAGCTCTGAATCTTTTTCTGATGATGATGTTGCTGATTCTGGTATAGATGCAAAACTCTTATCATCATACGAAAATACACAATTTGAAATTTCCATGTTGGGGTTTGTATTTGGTATTGGCTCTTCGTTCAGGGTTTGTTCAGATTTTAAGACAGAATCCAAACATGCAATTAATCTGTCACAATTATTTATGGTAAAACTATGATTACTGCTACCCAGGCGCATTTCCAATTGGATAAGAAAAACAGCAGTTTCCTTACACAATAAACTGCATCTGGAAATCTTTTCATCAAGGTCACTGGAACTGAAAGTAGAATCCACCTCATGCATCTTTATTGGCGTTCTTGGAATAGGTGACATAGCCTTGCAATGAAGTCTCATTGTACTAAATATATGTAATAACTCCTGGTTAGTGTGGCTATCACATTGTAAGCTATTATTCATTTCCAGACACTCTTTTTCTTGTTCACCCTGAGTGCCGTTTATGGTGTTGTCAGAAGTATCAACACTTATTGAAACTTCGCTTGAAGCGTTCGTCTGAAACACACTCTTAGGGTCGCATACATTCTGGATTTTATCGTGTTCAACGGTTGTAATAGTTGTATCGTACATTTCTTCTAACAGAATTGAACCTCTTAACATAGAAGCATCTTTGGATTTTGTTTTATTTTTAATGTTTTCTCCTGTCGCGTGACTGTAATTTAAAAAGTATTCGGGACTGTGTAGGCTCTTCTCCGTATCAGAATTAGCGAGAGATGATCCTCGGCCGGTATCTTCACTGGCGACTTCATTGCTATTATCATTGTCTGGTCCGCGTAGCATTGCAATATCTCTATCTACAATTGGGGATTTCATGGCCTGCGGACAAGATAAAACATAATTAGGCGAAAATATAAAATATATTGGGAATACAAACCTAGGCCCAGACTCCACCGAAGACGTGCAAAGTGGCGATGCTTGTTGCACGCAAACGTTGTGTTGCCTACCTTTTTCTGTTCCTTATCTGGGCCAGCATGTATCTGGGCAAGCATGTATAAGCAGTTAAGGCAGGTAGAATTATTCACCGACCTGCTTTCTTTTTTAAATGAAATATATATTAAAATAAAACCAGAGAGATTTTTTTTAAATCGATAGGCTCGCGTTTGACCACTATCTCGCTTGATGGTAAGCGATGATGTAGTCTACGATGTAGCATGCTTGCCTAAAAGTAACCTATTCACTCTTGACTTAAAGTCTGTACCGACTTACCTGCTTATACCTGCTTGCCCGGTAATAGGGAACAGAAAAATCTAAGCAAAACATCGTTTGCATATTCCTTATCTATACTAATATAATAAAGAGGTAAAGTTTGAGAGTCTGTGAGGTTGTGGAGGGTAATTTCTGCATGTACTGAACCAATTTAGATGAAATTTGGCATGGAGATAGTTTGAGATCCTGGGAAGGACATAGGATAGTTTGTATTCCCTTAGGATGATAAAACACTTTATACGCGGGCGAAGCCGCGGGCAAAAGCTATGCTATATAATTTTGATTTCCATTAAGTTCGTTTGGCAAACAAGATAGTGAAACATGAACAAAAAATATATATAATAATGTTTAAATTAAATATAGCCATGAACATTTTTAAATAGGCAATACAATTGCGATTATTTTTTATAGAAATTATTTGATTAAACATACTTTTCATCAGGTAATCAGATAGGTGAAAGTCAATCTTCTAATATACACGTAAATTAAGTATCTAAGATTTGGCACTTACGATAATAGTATCATGTGGTGTAGGCGACAACAAAGGATCTTCAAACAAATAATTTTTATCTTTACTGTGGTCACACCAATCGCTGTTTCTATCCGGCAATAACTTATATTTTCGTGTAAGTTTATTCTTCTTCTGTAGTAATTTACCTGGAAGTGATAACGGAATATATATATATATATAATATATGTGGTAATATCATCAACACTGGACACACAGAAAAATATAGATTTATATAAAATTTTATTATATGACCTAAGCCAAAGCAAGCAAGCATGCAAGTAGTAAGCGCTAACTTAATAAGTGGTTTTAATTCAAATTGTCAATACATAATATAAATTTATAATCCTTTAATCAATTGCTGAACACTGTCAGGATTTTTATAAATAAGGAATCATATAGATATTATGGGACATGGCACCTCTACAGTCAAGCTGAGAAGATACTATACTCTTTGCGCTGTAGCATGGTGCGGGTGACAGTTTCAATAACATTTTTACGCTTGTTTTTATACGCATTTTTTGTAGTTTAACGTCATACCATAGTTATACCATATAGTATATGGCATATACCATAGTTGCCTGTATGACTTTAAACTACAAAAATGCGTATACGTATCTGCGTAAAAAATGTTATTGAAACTGTCACCCGCACCAAGCTACAGCGCAAAGAGTGTAAATGTAATGGAAAACCACGAAATAGAATAGGACGCTTTTCGATACCTATTAATTTTATTTAAGACGGTACCCTGACCAAAAAATCGGCATGAGATATGAGCGTTCCTATTGGTCTAGCGGCACTGGTGGCGCATGAATTACAGTAGTGAATACGCCCAGATTTTAGAATAAAATCTTTATAAAATCGAATTTTGGTATTTTGAAAAAAATAATTCTACAAAAATGTTCGATAATAAATTGTCTATCCATTAGTGTTAGTACAAAAAATAATCAATGAACACTTTACGAGGAGATGCATAATATCAATAATTATTTCTCATTTTTATGTTTTTTTGGAAGTAGATTAGTGAAATATATACAACATTTAAAAAAAAACGAAATCTACCATTTTAGAATCAATATTATGTAGAAATTTAATGTATTTTTATTAATTGATATTTCTTTTTAAATAACGAGTAGATAGCTCCTAAAAACAGCACAAAAAACGGCTTGCGCGGCGTTTTGCTCGGGGTACCGCCTTAAGTATCCGTACATTAAATGATAAATGATTTTATTTCTGTAAGTTGGTTTGTACAAACACTTTTAGATGTCGATCATATTTTTTAAAACTAGATGAGGTCGGCGTTTCCTATCTGACTACTCTGAGACGAAAAGCCGAAACAAACTCAGAGGTCACAGTCTCTTTTAAAGTCCTGACAAAATCTTGGTTAGATCATGTGAAGACCATGTAGACAGATGTCTGAAATGGTCTTTTGAGGAAAGAACCAGCCAGATTGAGTGAACCTGTCCAGTCAGTGCACGCATTTGTCAATAACCGAGCAGCTCAACTCTAATTTATTAAGACTTAGATCTTGTACGTGGCTTGGAAGCTTATTATAAAAGCGTACACATTGACATCTAAATGAGCCACCTATTTTCTTGAGCCTTGTTGTAGGTACTACAAATTTGTGTTTGTTCCTAGTATTTATGTTATGGATACTACACTACATTCCTAAATGAAGCAATTTAAACTTATTTTCTAACTTAGGGCTGATTTTCCAAGCGACAAGCGATAGTACTACTTTTAGTCTCAGCAGTAACTGGTAGTACTAGTTTCGATTTTGGCTGAAAATTATGTTTGGGTTGGACACTAATAACAGAATAGAATATGACGAACACCTATGTATAATTATGAACCGATTGAAGAATGTAGCGAGGAGGCTGCTCTTAGAATGCATGCGCTGAAGACACAAAACACGTGGCTGCCTCAAAGAAAAATAAATTTACTCAATTGATTAAAATTTTGACTCTGGTATCACTCTAGCTAGGCAAAATCTGAAAATTGTGCGCAATAATAAATACCCGCGCACCAGATAGACTGAGAAATGAGAATACTTATTAAAATCGCTCGTATGAGATGAGGAAAACACTCACCCAACCACGAAATTAACATCCCTTTGCATGCTCGCCTAGTACTTTATTTATTACATCTGACCCTTTTCTCTCTTTGGGTGCGATGCGACTTGCGAGGCTTGAACTATTTCTCAGAAAACGTGTGGATGAAAACACACGTTTCCTGAGATCTTATTTTCGAATATCGATATACAGATATATGGTACTTATTAGCTGGACTCGAAAAGTCACAAATGCCGAGGTATTGAAGCAAATCGACCAAAAGTCTAAGCACCGCCAGGCGCCAGCTCATGCCGATCGTCCAACAAAGAAAGGCTGCCTACGTAGGACAATTTTTTTTGGCTAACGGTATATGATTCATTGCTGATAATAATGGGCCATGTAGCAAAAAAATACGATGTTAAACGGCGAGAAAAGCATTCGCGAATGGCCGACAAGTCACAAGTGCTGCTAAGCTGTTGCAGCAAAGGACAAGGATAAGTACAGAGGCACCAAAAAAGTAAATAGCAAAAAAGGTGGATAAAGTTGCCACAGATTGTTAAATATCTACGCAAATTGCTGCTATACAACAAGCGTTCTACTAAACGCGGTAGTGAATACTGTCTAGTAAGGGTAAGATTAAATGAAAACTTAATTAAAATCATACCTTTTTCATTTGTTGTTGAGGTGAGATGTGTTAGTTGACTTTCAATGTCTTTCTTCTCATTTCGGATTTTATCTATCTCTTTGATAAAAGCTTTATTTTCCATCTCGATTTTTGCGTTCTTGATACGAATGGTTTCAATATCTTTCTTTAAGTTTGAATTTTGTTTGAACAAATTATCATTCTCACTTTCCAACTTGATAATGTTGGCATTCTCTTTTCGAAGGTGTTCAATTTCTTTCACCATCTTTGCGATTTTGCTATTTTCTTTCTGAAGGCCTTCAATTTCTTTTTCCAACTTTAAAGAATCGGCATTTTTTTTATTAAGGGCTTCAATTTCTTTTTCTAACTTTGAAATTTTGGTATTTTCTTTACGTAAAATGTCTAGTTCGTTTTCCAAGTTGAAAGATTCGGTATTTTTTTTGTTAAGTGTTTCAATTTCTTTTTCTAACTTTGGTATTTTGGTATTTTCTTCACATAGAATTTCTATTTCTTTTTCCAATTTTTGAATCCTGGCGGTCTCGTTGTTTTCAATTAATTTCTCCTTTGCAACTAAGGTGTTTTCTTTCCGGAGCCTATCTATTTCTTTCTCCAAGCTTGGAATTTTGGCATTCTCTTTGCGAAGTTTTTCGTTTTCTTTGTTAAAGTTTGAGATTTTGGTTTTATCTTTGCGGCGAGTTTCTACCAATTCATTTTTGGCATTATTCTTCTCAAATTGCAGTGCCTGGAATGTTTATAACAGACAATTATTATAATCACACTCACAATATATTATTAAAATACAAAAAAAAAAAGTTACCAGAGCTGCGCGGTACAGTAGGGGTGAGTGATGCGAGAGTTGTCATTCGTCCACATCCACACCGCGCAGCTCCGCCAGGCACCGTCTCAGTTAAAACGGAGGCCTGTAGTGTATATGATTACTTTCAAACTATTGGATCTACGTATTTGATTGATATTATATGCATACTGAGGCACAAATACCCCACTTGACCTAGTTGCCCCATTAAAATTTTAACTGAAATTGCAACGTTGCGTTGGTTCAAGTTGGTAGGATTAGTAGGTAGTGCCTGAAATAACCAAGCGGATCTAATACAGAATGATTAATAATAAAAATCACGCCAATTGTGCAGTGTTCGTAGTCGCAGCGGAAAAATGTCGTATTTCTTAATTTCAGTTTAGCAGATAATTAGTGTATGTCGTCGTGTAATTGTGTATGGTAAGTACAAATTTGTGTATCCAATCATTGGGGAGGTATTCAATAAAAACTGTTTCCGCTGGAACTACGTCATCCCAGCGGAACTTTTTTTTTCCTATGGACGTATAAGAAAAAAAATGCAATCAATAATTAGTGTATAACGAGAGGTAAATGTGTATGTTTAAATGAAATTTGTGTGACATAAAACTGCGGCAATAATCAAGTTTCCGCTGCGCTGACGTTTGGCTATTTGATGAAAATCATATAAAACGGTTTAGTGCAGAGTTGTAATTTTTTAAGCACGTTGCTTTTAATTTGTGTGTAATGTTTGTAAAAACAGAATAAAAAAAAACAAACCGTTCAGAAGATATACACGTAAAAGTAAAATAAGGTTATTAGGTCCAATTTCTTAAAATAGGAACTCTAGAGCCTAACTTATTACGTTTATTTGTATCTTGTAGGGGTCTACAATGCCTTGCCAAGTTTCATTCAAGTGGTCTTAGTAATTAATGAGCAATGACATAATTTACTACGACTGGACCACTATAACTATGACATCCGATTGTAGGACTTTTTTATGGAAAAGCTAAATAAAACATATTCTGGTAATAAGTGTATTAATGCAACTATTCACATGTAAAATTTCAGCTAATTACACTAAATAATTAAAGAGATATAATAAAAATACCAGAACAACCGCAATTCATGGATAAACCGACCAAGTTTGAATGGCTACAAAAAAGCGGCCGTGCAGTATAAAGAGCTAACGTTCTAAAATTTCCAGTATAACATCGTTATTGTGTTTAATAGTTTCGTACAGGTACGTACACAATAGTTTAGCAGATAATAAAACAACTGCATTAACTTTGTATTCTTAAAAGTATTTATTAGTTAATGACTAATTAAAATGAAATAAAACAATATCATTAATAATAATATATTAAGTAATATAACAGAGATGCAATCCGCAGGCCAGTTTTGTGCCGAGCTGGTGGGCACAGACCTAATCTCCTGGGAGAAGTCTTGTCCCTCATCTCCAGCTTGCCTTTATTGGCCGGTCGGAGTGAACACTGCCGGGAACAGAGCTCCCACCTCTCGCTCGCCTTAATTGGCTTGAGTGGAGATTCGCAAGAGCAAACGTACTCGGTGGAAGGAAGTATAATCTTACTGGAGTACTGGATGATGCTGATAGGTAAAAAATATATTGCCTACTGAAGCCCATATAGGTATAAGCAAATCTTAGGTTTTACAAGTAAAACCACTACGCACGATTGGCGCAGTGGTTGAGCGATTGACTGCTGCGCTGCGTGTCGCGGGTTCGATTCCCGCACGGAACAAATATTTGTATGACCTACAGATAGTTGTTCCGGCTCTGGGTGTTGTGTATGTGAGTTTATATGTTTGTAAACGCACCCACGATACAGGAAGAAATTCCTAGTGTGGGGCATCGTTTTTTTTTTTAAGATAAGATAAATAAATTTTCGGAAGTTGATTGTGAGTAATAAATAAAATAGAAAAGGAAGCGCGCGCTCAGAAAACACCTACCTTCTTTATGTTATTCCCTATTATACCGTTAAGTTTTTAAATTCGACATTTGAAATGACTACTGGTGTTAGTTTTTTTCCTAATTACTATTAGTATTTCTATTTCATCAAATTGAACCGTCCTTTTATATATCTACGAAGTTCTTTATCAGATGTTCACCAAATTTAAATGTGACCAATCCGGGAACATACTCTTTCAAACAATAAATAATTTTCAATATCGGTCCACAATTGACTGAGAAATTGGTATATACCTACATACTGCCAAACATAGAACCTCCTCCTTTTTGGACAGTCGGTTAAAAAACATGTGACCTACAATATAGTATATCAAGAAAATGATTAGTTTATTTATTTATTTGATTAGGATTGGAGGTCCAAAGATAAACATAAAAACACAATTAATCATCATTAAGAAGTAATAGTCAAGAGTATCGACTAAATATAACAATTAAAATATAAACTCTTATTAGAAGGTAATAGTAATACATAAAAAAATAATATATTAGTTACTTGTTAAAGAATTGTGTGCCCATCTGTACCAATCCAAAAATGGTACAACACTGGAAATTTTAGAACGTTAGCTCTTTATACTGCACGGCCGCTTTTTTGTAGCCATTCAAACTTGGTCGGTTTATCCATGAATTGCGGTTGTTCTGGTATTTTTATTATATCTCTTTAATTATTTAGTGTAATTAGCTGAAATTTTACATGTGAATAGTTGCATTAATACACTTATTACCAGAATATGTTTTATTTAGCTTTTCCATAAAAAAGTCCTACAATCGGATGTCATAGTTATAGTGGTCCAATCGTAGTAAATTATGTCATTGCTCATTAATTACTAAGACCACTTGAATGAAACTTGGCAAGGCATTGTAGACCCCTACAAGATACAAATAAACGTAATAAGTTAGGCTATAGAGTTCCTATTTTAAGAAATTGGACCTAATAACCTTATTTTACTTTTACGTGTATATCTTCTGAACGGTTTGTTTTTTTTTAATTCTGTTTTTACAAACATTACACACAAATTAAAAGCAACGTGCGTAAAAAATTACAACTCTGCACTAAACCGTTTTATATGATTTTCATCAAATAGCCAAACGTCAGCGCAGCGGAAACTTGATTATTTCCGCAGTTTTATGTCACACAAATTTCATTTAAACATACACATTTACCTCTCGTTATACACTAATTATTGATTGCATTTTTTTCTTATACGTCCATAGGAAAAAAAAGTTCCGCTGGGATGACGTAGTTCCAGCGGAAACAGTTTTTATTGAATACCTCCCCAATGATTGGATACACAAATTTGTACTTACCATACACAATTACACGACGACATACACTAATTATCTGCTAAACTGAAATTAAGAAATACGACATTTTTCCGCTGCGACTACGAACACAATTGTGCAAGCTACACAAAGTAATTGCTCTTGAAGTCATAAATGATGACCGAACCTTCCCGTTACACCCTGTACAATGCCGAGGCATTATACATATTGCCTTAATAGACCAGGGTCGATAATTTTTGAAACCAAAAAAAATTACAGTAGGATGAAACTCATTAGAAAAGGAGGGGAATATGATCAAAATGAAAGGAACGGTCGATCCGAGTTCGGGAAGTGGGAGGGGGTGAGTTTTTAAGGGTAAAAAATGGTTTATCTTGATTTCCGGCAAAACAACAAGTCCTATGGAAAAAAGTTCAATGGTAAAGTTGTAGGTCATAAAAAGATCTACAACTTTTGTATTTGCAATTTTTTCACATAACCTCAAAATTTAGGTGAAAAATTCAAAAGACCAAGTTTTTGGTTTTTATTTATATCTTTTTCAAAAAAAA
Organism: Orthosia gothica; assembly: GCA_949775005.1. Classification (NCBI taxonomy): domain Eukaryota; kingdom Metazoa; phylum Arthropoda; class Insecta; order Lepidoptera; family Noctuidae; genus Orthosia; species Orthosia gothica. The sequence continues at coordinate 20,668,672 of OX459058.1, forward strand.
AACCTACGAAATTTGGTGAAAACTTACCTTATTATGTCCCAAATACACTGTAATTTATTTGATTAAAAATATTTATTTTTTCGCCTCATTTTAACTTAATATAAAAAAGCACCCTAATTTTCAATCGAAAATTCTGACGTCAAAATATCAGCTTTTTTAAAAAAGTCGGTGGGCTCTTTGTTCGTTGAAATCTCTACTTTTTGATGGTGCAAAAAAAATATACATTACTATGGTACATATAATTTAATTTAAAAACGAAATAACAGGTAATAAGGCCCAGACCCTCCTAGTCCCTTCTATATATATGTCTTATTAAACATTAACTTTATTTTTTGCATTTTCTGAGAAAATTTACCGTTTAATTTATTTTAAAGTAGAGATTTCAACGAACAAAGAGCCCACTGACTTTTTGAAAAAAGCAGATATTTTGACAGGTGAATTTTCGATTGAAAATTAGGGTAGTTTTTTCGATATTAAATCAAAATAAGGTGAAAGAATAAATATTATAAATAAAAAAAAATTGTGTGTTTGGGACATAAAAAGGTAAGTTTTTACCAAACTATGTGAAAAACAATAAAAAATTGTAAAAGATAAAAATTAAAACCAAAAACTTGGTTATTTGAATTTTTCACATACATTTTGAGGTTATGTGAAAAAAGTGTCAATTCAAAAGTAGTAGATCTTTTTATTATCTACAACTGTGCCATTTAACTTTTTTCCATAGGACTTGTAGTTTTGCCGGAAATCGAGATAAACCGTTTTCACCCTTAAAAACTCACCCCCTTCCCCTTCCTGACCTCAGATCGCCCGTAAATTATTTTTCCTTTCATTTTTATAATATTCTTCTTCTTTCCCAATGGGTTTCAACCTACTATTATTTTTTTTCACTTTTTATTATTTTTAAACCCTGGTCTATAAATAACAATCGTTGATTCGAACGCCGTATACAAAATGCCTAGGCGATATGATATAATTAGTTATATTTTCTACCACCTGTGGCGCTGCTTAGCTAAACAACAAAAAGGGCTTCACGTAGAGGACGTGTTGTAAATTAAAATCTACTAAAAGTGTCTTCCGAGTTAATTATTGGGGGTTAAAATATGAAATTGCCGATTTGTACTGTAAATTTGAAATTACTTTTTTTTTTAATTCAACATTTTTATTTAATCAAAATAATTACAATTATTATCTATACATTGCTGCCATCTAATAGGAAGGTCATTTATGCCTTTGCGATAAAACTCTGGTGATCTAGATTCGACAAACTGTTTGAAAGCATTTTGTACTGTGTTGAGACCCGCTCCTCTCCAACACCGTCGCGCGTAGGGAATGCAATCTCGATCTCGCGAGATCCCAATCTCGCAAGATCTCGCCTCATTTTTCGAGATCAATCTCGAGGCATAAAATGGCGAGATCCCAGTCGAGATTGACGAGATTGAGCGGCCGTAGCCAGCGACGCACGCACGACGTGTGCTGTCGGCACGCGAGCGAGTCGCTGACTGGCGGGTGGCGGCAGACGGCATAAGCAAACTATCCCGCCGATTCCCGAGTATTTACGATTATGGGCGAGCGAAATGAAAAGGACAAATGATGTAGTTTTGACTAGAGTAAGTAAGCGAGATATATTCGACAGCGTGTAGGCACTTGTTTGTTTACAATTGTTTTAGTTGTGCAGTTATTGTCATAAAGTGCTAAAATTACGTGTTTTTTATTGATTAATTAAATGAAAACTTGAATATTATTATCACACAAGTGCAAGACAGACCGGCTGGAATCCGTGATAAAAAAAGAGATGGATCTCTTCGAATGTGGCGGGTCGAGGGGTATTTTATTGCAATTCGCGTACAACAGCTTGCTCACGCTGATACCAACTAGCGTTGAATCTGAGAGAGCTTTTTCAGCCGCTGGCTACATAGCGACTGACATACGCTGCCGTTTATCAGATAGCACTCTTAGTAATATTTGTTTTTTAAGAAGCTATTTTCAAAACCACTCCTAATTTAGTCACACACATTACAATAAAAAATTGTTAATTTCTGTTATTACGTAAATTTTTGTTTAAATAAGTACTTTGTTTATAAAAGATTTTACGGGTCTGAATAATTAGAAAATTAAAGACTTTTTTTTCAATTATTTATATTGTTTATCTTTCTCGTCTCCTAATCACAACTAACCAGTTTCAACCATGTTTCACTTATTTAATTAAAACCATACATTTTGAAATCCACTCGAGATCTCGATCTCGGCGAGATCTCGCCGAGATCGAATTTGTAATACCTCGAGATCTCGTCTTGGCGATCTCGTCTCGAGATTGCATTCCCTAGTCGCGCGCCAGCAGTATCAAGCAGTGAGCGAGGGAGCGGTCTGCCAGCCCATAGCACCCCACAGCGAGCAACACACCGCACAGCGCACACCGCCACGACAGTCAGCTGCTGCACACCTCCAAGCACGGCTGCGCTCGCGCATATCTTATTTCCTTTGTTTACTTTTAACCGACCGTTGCTATATAACTTCTTCTCTTCTTTAATATTAACTAAAAAGTCGTAAACAAGGAAAAAATCATGCTGTGCAGGCGGAGGATACACCAGATTTTGGTCAGCCAGCCCGCGAATATGTATCCTCCGACTGCACAGCAAGATTTTTTCCTTGTTTACGACTTTTTAGTTCACTTTTGAAGCAGTCGGGTTTTTTGATTTTTTGAAATTAAGTTTTTTTGCTATCATTGTTCGGAGTTCGGCACAGTAGACATCAGCCGTTATTGCTTAGCCAGATCTGAGAAAGCTATAATAGTGAATAACACCATGCTGAGACCACCAAATAGTTACCATTACCTTTTTATTGGTAAGCTTTGCTTTAGGACACTGATGCGGCGTTTGACCTGGGGTCAGCCATTGCATTTTTCGCTTACGGTTATCGTAAAGAATCCACTTTTCATCACATGTCACAATTCGATCCAATATTCCTTTATTTCTGTATCGATTCAACAAGGCAACACGAGTTTCAACACACGCTTCTATCTGCAGATCAGTCAAATCATGAGACACCCATTTTTTATTTTAATGATTTGACGCAAATGAGTCAATATTGTTGGTAAGGTAACGTTAAACCATGCCGCTAATTCCTGGCTAGTTTGGCTCGGATCGGCTTCCACCATCTCTTTCAATTCATTGTTATTCTCCTGTGTGGGCGGTCTTCCACGTGGTTCGTTCTTCAAATCAAAGTTTCCATCACGAAAGCGTTTAAACCAAAATCGCACGGTGCGTTCATTAGCAGTCCCCTCTCCGAACGCAACATTGATATTGCGAGCTGTTTCTGCCGCGTTAGTTCCACGTCGGAACTCGTATTCAAAAATCACTCGAATTTTAGAAGAATCCTTCTTTCTTGTCTAAGGTAAATAAAAAAACAACTGAAAGTCGATAATCGAATGTTGCACATTTTTTAAAAGAAGAACTTCATAGGTACCATGTGAAAAAAGTTTCACTCATAAATCTCAAACCATGAAGGTTCTATGTCAATTCGAAGTACCTATTACAATAAAACGGCAATTTCATACTTTAACCCCTATTATTATTAAGTATTCAAATTTCAAACTGGAATAGTGATATCAAAGAAAATAAAACTTTATATTAGCTGCTGCTGCAGCTTTAAGGTGTATTTAATTAAGAGCACACTACCTTTATCTGATTCTGAAGAACTTTTAGGGCTGCAACCTGGTTTTCCAATTCACAAATTTTCTCGTTCTTTTGTCTCTCCCGTGTTTCCGCAGCGCAAATTTCCTAAAACATGAAAAAACTGATTGTCAAGACGAATTTTAACGTGAAACACAGTTTAGAGAAAAAAAATAACCAAGCTAAATCAAAAATCGAAAAAATGGAGAGATACTGAGGGACAGCACAGGATAGTTATAATATTATAATTCAGTAAAGGCAACACTGCGTTTTTTGAGACGGGCGTTTTCGAGAACTGATGTCAGCCCCCGAAACTATGTCCTATGTCACATAGCGCAGACTTCCAATATCAGAAATCAGGGCAATTACAAACAACCCGCAAGTAACCCGTGCAGTCCTACCGCTGCCAAAAATGTCGATGGCAGGACTAAGTTGCTACAATGGTCGCACGGTCCTTTCGTATCTCAATACCAGACTGCCAAAAGGAATTGCCCACCTGCTTTGTAATCTGGTGGCAACGTGGAACAAAAATTATAGACCGATTATGTGCCTACCGATATAGGTTATACAGTTATAACATATGTATTAGGATCTTACGTGCAGAGCAGTACCGGCCCAGTGGTAACGCCCGCGACTTACAAGTTGTAGTTCGTGGGTTCGAACTAGGGTTGCCACCCGTACTATATTAAAGAAAAAGAAAGATCATATAAGTTTTCGTAAAAAACATTTTTTTTTTTTCACTTTTATTGCAAAGTAATATCAAATTGAAAAGATTTTGTTGAATCCAGTACCGAAAACACCTCTACAGTTCCCGACCAAACCCGAGCCCGTGTGACGTCACAACGTTCATTTCTACTCATTGTAGCACATAGCTGATACAGTGTTTTGACTTTTAAATAATTTACATTTACATAAAATGGTTAGATAATATTAATCTTGAAAAACATTTTGAAATATGCGGTATACGACTACAAAAACATGCCATAAATTTATTTTGTGTAGCCAAATTCAGACGTGAACATATTTCTTAGGAAACTGCAAATAGTACTAAATAGGATACATGACAGGGATAATAATATAATATACGGTGACTTTAATATTGACATTAAAATTGAAAATAAAATTAAAAATGAATTTATCAACATTCTTTACAATTACAATTTGACACTCCATATAAATGAACCAACTCGACCAAACCTTGTATTGACAATATAATTAGTGATACAGAAGATGCGAAGGGCGACGTACACGTATTAGGATTACTGACCACAACATGGGGCAAGTTTAATTATTACTTAAGTAATCTGTCTTTCTCAGACACTCTTGCTGAAACAGACGCAAATAAAGCGTTTTCTTTGTTCCATGATGATATTTGTCTTTTTTATTCTTTGTTTTCCTCTGATAAAATTCAAAATAAATCAAAACTCGACAAACCCAAAATGGATTACAAAGGGTTAAAAAAAGTCTTTTGTAACCAAACAAAAATTACAAAACAAATATTATAAAAACAAAAGTAGACAAAATAAGATAAATTACACTACATATAGTAAAATATTAAGGAAATGTGTTGCCAATATGCAAAGCAGTAAAAATAAACATACTGTAGAAAAAGCTAAAAATAAGTGTAAAGCCACTTGGAAAATAGTAAATGAGCGATTAAAACCAAACAATGCAAACAATGAAATCAAAGAAATTTCGGATGGAAAATGCATGCAAAGGCGATGACATTGCAACCTATTTCGACCACTTCTTCATAAACATCGCGAAACCAAAATCCATCGAGCATCTAAAAAACCAATAATGGGAAGAAGGTTGGCAAATTCCATCTATCTTGAACCAGTTGATAATGTTGAGGTTTATAAAATAACAATGGAGTTACGAAATACGAATTCAGCCGGGTATGATGGTATTACAACTCTAATATTAAAAGATAATATAGCTGCTATACTAAACCCATTAACCTATTTGATAAATCTGTCCTTGGAAAACGGAACCTTTCCTGATGCTCTAAAATTCTCTGTCGTAAAGCACGTCATGCTCCCCAGACACCCCATCACCTATTTTGCTGTTTATAAATTCATAGCACAATTGTACGCAATGTGTACCGAATTAGTAAATACTTAAAAAAATAAGTACCTTAACAGATTAACAGGTACAGCCAACTGAATTATGACTTGCTGTAGAGCATCTCCCCAGCAACCCCAAGTAAAATTGTAATAATTTTACTCAGGCATTTACTTAATATGTAAACAAGAGGTTGATAAAAATTGTACTCTTATTTTTAGCACTGGATGTGCTAGCTATGGCTACTTAAAACGTTTATTTTAAATTTCGATTATAAGCGCCTGAGAAAAATAAATAGCAAAGTGTATATCAATCTCTTTCGATATCATAAAATTGGTAGGTGTTGTGTAGTAATTAAATTATAGACACTATGTGATTAAGCAGAACTATTGTAATAAATATGATTTTCCTTTAGCTGTTATAACAGATATTGATTTATTTGTACGTAGGAATTACTAATACCTCAGTACGTATAATATAAAATCATAGTAATTCTAAATTTATAATTTTGTACACCTACCTTCAATTTCTATAACTTTTTTTTCATCTTCATTCATTCCTTAGTTACGAGATCGCTGTTGATCAAGTTTACTTTCTTCAACATGAAGCGTGGAAAAAGAATATCTGTGAAAAATTTGTCCGTATCATCAATGCTTTGTATTTTATGTTTTGGTTCCGATGATTCGATGAGAGATTACTGACTTCTTGTTTTCTGGAAAATCTCAGGGTAAGAACATGGAGCTGATTTCAGTTCTCCAGATAAATACTCAGTGTGGATCATAATAAAACTATCCACTCGCAAAAGTCCACTTCTTGAATTTAGTAATAGCTGTTTAATATTCTTAAAAAAGCTTTCAATGTTGCTGCTAGTAGCACAGCACTAGCACTCTAATTTTTTAAAACAGGCAGCATTAGATTTCCAAAGGGGAATCTTTTTAATAGTTTCTTAAAACTTTTTTATAAATGTAGGGAAATAATAAACATTTTCATAGATTGTCTCATCACACAGCTCACTATTCAATATTTCTTTATTTATAATAAGGTCTAATTCTGCCATAACTGGGTTTTGAAGAAGCAAATCATAATTTTCTTTAAATATCGATTCTTCGTTTTTCAAGTTTTCTTCTAATTCTATTATCTCATTAAGTTTTTTGTATTACTACTGGATATTCATTATTCAACCTAGAAGCAAGTTTTTCTTTGTAGAATTCGTTATTCTAACTTTGCTTGATTTGTGGACCAATTTTGATTCCACGTTTTCCAGAACACATGTTACTATAACCGAATCAATATAATTATTTTTTGTATTAATAAAAATTTTGCCATTGCATTCGCGACAACTTCCGCTTATCTTCACACGATCTCCACTAATATAATTATTTTCCAGAAAATCCATGTGCATCTGTTTGTTGTCTTTTGTCAAATATATTTTCTAAAACAATCACTCCACGCACCAGACGGTAGTCTCTTCTTTAGAGCACGACGTCCAGATTTATTTTTTAACATCATTATAAAACCGTGGTTTGATTTTTCCCATTCGCTTAATTATATTTCAAAGCTCATTACACTTTCACCACTAAAAACCACAAAAAAATATTGCAATTTCTTTTAAGGGAAAGGTACAAATCCTTAGGTGACATTTGAGCACTTAACTTGCGGCTGATAATCTTGTAAATATCGCTACCCGAATGTGGCACACTAGGTAAATTAGGAATATGTTCAATTTGTTCAAGGAAAACACACTTTTGCTCCACCAAACTCACAGATAATCTTTTTCCACGCTTCATGTTAAAGACAGTAAACTTGATCAACAGCATATCAGTAATCTGTGATCAACAGCAATCTCGTAACCAAGGAATGAATGAAGATAAATAAAGTTATAGAAATTGAAGGTAGGTGTACAAAATTATAAATTTAGAATCACTATGATTTTATATTATACGTACTGAGGTATTAGTAATTCCTACGTACAAATAAATCAATATCTGTTATAACAGCTAAAAGAAAATAATATTTATTACAATAGGTCTGCTTAATCACATAGTGTCTATAATTGAATTACTACACAACACCTACCAATTTTATGATATCGAAAGAGATTGAAATACACTTTGCTATTTATTTTTCTCAGGCGCTTATAATCGAAATTTAAAATAAACGTTTTAAGTAGCCATAGCTAGCACATCCAGTGCTAAAAATAAGAGTACAATTTTTATCAACCTCTTGTTTACATAATAAGTAAATGCCTAAGTAAAATTATTACAATTTTACTTGGGGTTGCTGGGGAGATGCTCTACAGCAAGTCATAATTCACTTGACTGTACCTGATAATCTGTTAAGGTACTTATTTTTTTAAGTATGTACTAATTCGGTACACATTGCATACAATTGTGCTATGAATTTATAAACAGCAAAATAGGTGATGGGGTGTCTGGGGAGCATGACGTCGTAAAGCCACTACATAAGAAGAGTTCGAAAACAGTGGCGGGGAATTACAGACCGATTACTTTGGTACCGATTCTCTCCAAGATATTTGAGTAAGTAATGTGTGCTAGGCTTATTATTTTTTTTGATAAAAATGAAGTAATAAGTTAACAACAAAACGGTTTTATTAAAAATAAATCACTACATTGGCACGTTTTAAATTAATAACTGAAATTCTCAGTTCAGTAGACAAAAAGAAATCCCTATAGCGGTATTTCTAGACATGACCAAAGCATTCGATATGGTATGCCATGATAAATTATTAAATAAATTAGAACAGTACGGTATAAGAGGCCCTGCCTACAATTGGTTTGAAAGTTATTTAAGGGGTCGAAAACAGTGCACAGAGATTGTAAAAATGCATCTAGAGACTAACACTCAGGTAACCTAATAGGTCCCTATACTTAACGAACCACTATGGCGTACAACAAGGGACTGTGCTAGCCCCGATATTGTTTTTAGCATATATAAACGAATTGCCAGAATCGACGGATCAGTTAATTGTTTTATTTTCAGATAATACTGTTTTAACTAAAGAAGCCACTATTGATCAGGCGATAAGCGCCACCAATGAAGCTCTAAAGGGAATACATGACTGGTTAATTGAAAATAACTTAGAAATAAATACCGATAAAACTAAATTCATGAGATACCCAACATATAATAACAAAAGGGTGCTAATTAAGGCAGCTTCTTTAAAATGTCATTCTCGTCTGCAAATATATTTAGTTGTCTAATTAATTAATAGGTCAGCGACAAACTTTTAGCGTCTAATAAATGGTTTATAAGCGACCATATATTGTAAAACAAGCTACTGTTAATATGACGCAACATGGTGATAATTCTTAAGCAACTAAATTTGTGATATGTCTACTCATTGCTAGCTTCTAATAAGTGTATCAACTTCATCTATAAAATAATATCAACGTACTCTAATTTCATAGAGTCACCTTTATTTTTATACTTTAGCATAAGTAATTGATGAGTGAATCTACTATATTTGAACATAAAATTTCCTTATTATTGTCATCAAATAATGGTCAATAAAAGCTATAATTTCATGTATTCGCCTATCTATTTATAATGTTACCATAAGTAATTGACTATTATACCTACCCAAATGAACATACAAAAAATAGGGTGGTATTTAATACTTTAACTGTAATTCCCCTTTTTTCAATCAAAATATTCGAAATTACTACCAAAAATACTGAATTGCACACTAAATTTGCTCATCAAATAAATGAATTATACTATACTGCTAGATCTTTAAAGCTTAACTGTTTTACTGAATAACTATCTGTTAACTAAAAGTAAATCTAATAATTCTTCGAGTGCAACAAAATATTTAAGTTTTAAGGGAGGGGGGGAAACGAAACAAAGTCGACGGAGCCCCGCTGCGCAGGGCTCCTATTTCTGTCTGCAGGGTCTAAAGTAACCTAACATGAAGGAGATGACGGGAGCTGAGTTCGCTCGCTTTGCTCGCTCACTTCAGCTCCCGTCATCTCCTTCGAACCTAACCTATCCGTGTCGGGGTGCCCTAAGCTCCCGAGCTCGCTTCGCTCGCTCTTGGACTAATTCACATTTATTTTATACTAGCTGTGCCCGCGACTTCGTTCGCGTGGTTGTCGAGAGCAAAACAACGTCGTTTAGATAAGAGTATATCACCTTTTTGATGATTTAGATAAGAGTCCTGACTTTGGTATAGTTGATTACGTTAATGCTTCTCTATATACTATGTTAGCGGTGGAATTACCCGGAGCATATACAAAAAGGTTGTTTGGGTTGCTAACACGTGATAGAGAAACATAGAGTTGGCCGTGTGAAAAACAATCAAAAGTAAGGTCTACACCCGCAACGGATAACGTCTGGCCTTGGGCTTTATTAATAGTCATAGCGTAACAGAGGCTTACAGGAAATTGCACACGTTTGAAAGTAAACGGAAAATTATTGGGGATAATGGGTATCCTGGGAATGAAAACAACATCACCGGAGCCGCAACCTGTTAAGATTTCGGCTTCGATGACATTTCGTTGGAGATTTGTTACTCTCAACCGAGTTCCATTGCATAGTTTTGGTGGGCTTAAATTTCTGAGTAGAATGATTGGTACTCCGACTTTTAAATAAATTTTGTGTGCTGGAAGACCTGGTGTATTTAGAGAGTCTAAAAACTCTACTGGATAGTGGGTGGCATCTCCTTCTTCTAAAACCGTGTTAATAGATAAATATTCCCTACTTTCTCCAGAAACATGTACCAATATTTGAGAATTTATTGCTGCTGCTTGGTCGTTGCGAGGTGCCAAAATAGCTCGTTGGCATAGCCAAGCAGCGTCATGGTTCGAGATCTCTGATGGATCTCCGTATACAGAGGAAATGAGTTCCTGCTGTGAGGCAACAGAAGAACACAGGCTTTCGACTAAAGTTACTTTACCTCCTTCTTGAGTCGGGTATGTGCCGTTACCAATTTGAAGTAGTAAATTTGAGAAAACCTGCGCGTTTGCGTCACCTCCCAAATATGCTCGCATATTAAAGCTCAAATTAGTTAATATGACACTACGCCATAAAATAGAGCTCTTTAAACAGGCACCTATTTCATCGGCCCTCGTTCCTCTGGGTATTATAGGGAGTGTCTGCCTGAAGTCTCCACAGAATAGCACCGTTAAGCCTCCCATCGGTCGGTCATTTTGTCTTATATCTCGCAACGTTCTATCTACAGCTTCCACAGCTTTACGATTTGCCATCGTACACTCGTCCCAAACGATAAGGGCGCAATCGCGTAAAACCCTTGCTTTATCACTATTGCGAGACACGTTGCAAACAGGGTTTTCTGTGCGGTCCAAGTCGATTGGTATTTTAAATGTTGTATGTGCAGTTTTTCCTCCTGGTAATAAAGTGGCAGCTATTCCTGAGGAAGCGACGGCAAGGGCAATTTTGTTTTGGCTCCTTATTTGAGCCAAGATAACTTTAGTGAGGAAAGTTTTACCTGTTCCACCAGGTGCATCTAAAAACAGCATTTCTCCTAATGAATGTTCTACACTACAGCATACTCTATCAAAGATTTGACGTTGTTCTGACGTCAAATTTGAACAGCCATTTCGCAATATTTCTGCTAACTCTTCGGGGTTGTAATTTATTTCAGATGTATACTCCCTATTAATTCGTTCCCCACCAACTGTCGGTGTCGGCAAGCCGTATTGACTGAGGGGGTTCCCTCCTATACTTGTAACTATATCTTGTATAGCCAGCAAAGCCCTATTATGGCAGCTTTCACGTACTTGGTCAGAAGTTTCACTATTTATATTTTGCTGTCTCAAAAAATCTTCGGCAAACGCGTCTTTATATTTTTGCCACAACTGCCCAGCGTCCGATAGGCCACAAAATGTCAACAAAATGGCAAATAAATGGCGCAAACGATGTGGACTATCACTGACGCATGCTTCGGCTAAAGCATCATCCCAATGCTGATCGCCATCTAATAAATGCCGTGCGCGGCAAGCAGCTTGAAATGTGGGATATTCTATATCGTCCACTTTGCGGAGCTCAGCAAAAGAAGTAGGTCCTCGCACTGTGTGAAGAAGAAGGCGTAAATAATAACACTCTGCATTATTTGGGTGCACCGTGTATACTCTTCCAATCACGTGTTCTTTAAAAATGCCGGACTCGCCTTCTACAGCAGTTCCACGTCTCCTGCGATTAAAAACACCTTGCTGCTTGTTATAAGTATAATAATGTGGCACTTCATTGTACAACAGAGACTTAGCGAAATTGTCTCTTTCGCAAAGGCGAAAGAATGCGAGCAAGGTGGTTTGTCTTGGGTTGTTCATTCTTTCTGCCACATTTTCTGGCTGAAAGTAAACTCGCTGCCCGCCTTCCAGGTGCACGTCAAGATGGATGACTGGCGGATACCTTTCATGAATAGGGAAACTCAAAATGCGCCAAACTGCCTCCGAAGAGCTTATGTATCGGCCAGATTGATACCTTGTCACTTCATCAAATTGGTTGTTATTTCTTAGTGCTATCATGGCTTGATCACTACCTTTATTAACATATTTACATATATATTTTATAGATTCGACGCTATTACAAATTTCAACATTAATGTGTGCTTGAAAAGCGTTTGACAAAACTGGAGAATACGGTACCACCCAACTATTATTTAGAATTATTTCTTGTCCACGGAATCTGACAGTAGCTGTGAAACCACCTTGTGACGGTGATCTTCGCCGGTATTGCGGATACCCATTTTCCCCAGCCATAGTTAGTTCTTTCAGTGCTCTGGGGTATTTTTTTGAGCATTGACCATCTTTCATGCACGGTGATTCCCTGTTTAAGAGGCCACATGGCCCGTGAACCATATGTGTTTTTACTATGTCATGCAAAATCGGATCTGCATTATAGTCCGGAAATTCTGCACTTATGACACTGTCTATAGCATCGGGACGAATTTTTTCTTCCAGCCACAGAAGAATGTGCGCGTGGGGTAAACCACGCTTTTGCCACTCGACGCTATACATAAAACAAAGAGTTGAACCGAAAACTTTCTCCTTTGTAAGTAGATTAATCAAGACTTTGAGTTTTAAATGAAAAATCCTAGCAATAATGTCATGTCTGTCGTATGACGCCTGTCCTGTGAGAAGTGCCTGGCAAATCTCCGTCCACTTTGGATTTGTTGTAAATGTTATAAAAAGGTCCGGCCGGCCGTATTTACGGACGTAACAAAAAGCATCTTGCGTTCGTTCGTGCATATACCGCGGACCGCCTGTGAAACTGGATGGCAAAATAACCAATCGACCCAAGTTTTCGACGTTATTATCTGATTGCATGGCGTCCCGCAAGTGCACGTATTCTTCAGCGCGTAACCGTCGCTGGTTAGTGCGAATATACACTAAACGTTCAGTTTCTATTTTTGCGTACATGTCCACAATAAATTGGCTGAACAAACCACGAAATCGTTGCAAATATACGAAACTGTTTTGCCTTATTTGTAAAAGGTAGGAATAGTATTGTTGAGCAGATATTTTTTTTTGATAATTAGTGACTCTCGTAGTAGGGTTCACTTGGTACAGCCCAAAATTGTACCCATCTTCACCATGACAATAGATTAGTGGATATTGCAGGGCGTCGTAAGCTCGGTGGGTTTCCAAAATGCGTTGAAGGCGATCGTCGCGTGTACGCAACACGATATCACGTCTCTCACACTCCTGGTCGACTAAAACAACTGCAACTTCATCTGCGACGGGTGCATTGTGTCTTCCACGGTGTTCACCCACAGGACGTCTATCGGCACTTATAACAATTTTGAAATCATTGCTGCCTTGTGGAATTGACTCCAATGCAGCTTTGAATTCACGAACGTACTGGTTAACGCGATGCAGCAATTCTTGAAGTTGACCCAAAAGCTCAGCATTGAGCTGGGGAAAATTGTGATTTCTAACATTGAGCTGTTGCGTGTAATCGGATACAAAATAAATTTGGAGAAATTTGGGTTCATTTTCTGGCAGCAAAGATCCAATAAGGTGATAAACTTGACCTTGTACTTTGAAGGTTGGCATGAACGGTCCTTCCGTTATTTGTTTTGCCCCAAAGGAAGTCATTTGGAAAGCACTGTTATATAAACGAATATTATCCAAAAAACGGTTCGACTGGGGATGATCGCCATTCAGGAGACTTATAAGTAAGTGTGGTGGATCTTGGAAATTTGGAAGAACAATTTTTCCATTTGAGCAGCACATTCCATCTGTCTCTTTCCTCCATTTCAAAGCATGACAAAAATTACAAATTTCTCTCATGTCACCCACGAAAGTAAAGCCAGCATAATTAATTCTAGACGAATATGTGAACCCTGATTTTTCCCTATTGTCCCAAGGTAATAAAATATTTGCATCGTCATTTTCCATGGACTCATCAGCTCCGCTATTTGTTTCTCTATTCATATGGTATCGAGCTCGTTCTATTTCTAGGCGAGATTGACGTTGTTCTGCTGTTTCTGCTCGTCTTAGTTCATCTATTCTTTCCCTTTCAGATGCAAGATAACTTTCATTGTTTCTTTGTACACCTACATAGTTATGTCTAGCTATTTCTAATCGTTCTTCTCTTTGGGAGAGAGATTCAGACTCGCGCGAGAGAGCGTGTCGCTCTCGGTCAGATGACAGACGTGCTTGGCGTTCCTCGATACTCTCTTGAGAACGCAAAGTCGCGGTCCGAGTTCTTTGCGAACTTAAGCGCGACTCCCTTTCTGTGAAAGTCTCTGACTCGCGTGAGAGAGACTGGCGCTCCCGATCAGCAGACAGCCGAACTTCGCGTTCCTGGATATTCTCTTGAGAACGCAAAGTCGCGGTCCGAGTTCTTTGCGAACTTAAGCGCGACTCCCTTTCTGTGAATGTCTCTGACTCACGTGAGAGAGAGTGGCGCTCCCGATCAGCAGACAGCCGAACTTCGCGTTCCTGGATATTCTCTTGAGAACGCAAAGTCGCGGTCCGAGTTCTTTGCGAACTTAAGCGCGACTCCCTTTCTGTGAATGTCTCTGACTCACGTGAGAGAGAGTGGCGCTCCCGATCAGCAGACAGCCGGTCTTCGCGTTCCTGGATACTCTCTTGAGACCGCAAAGTCGCGGTCCGTGTTCTTTGTGAACTTAAACGTGACTCCCTTTCGGTGAACGTTTCCGATTCACGTGAAAGAGCGATGTGCTCTCGGTTAGCAGATAACCGTGCTTCACGATCTTCTTCCGATTCCTGAGACCTACAAAGTCTCATCCTTTTCGCATTTCGGCTACGCAGCGAAAGGTTAGTTTTTTTTCTTTGAGGCATTTTCAAGGAAAATTAAAGCAATAAACAAAACTAACAACACTTATGACTGAATAGCCTACAAACTTAAAAGAACGGTGCGTCGAACAGTCTAGTGTGACAACGTATCGTCTGTTCGTGGTCGTGACTCAACGAATTGGCAACACTAACTTACTGTATAACGATTGGCACTATTGGATTCAAACTACGAAGTAAATCAAATACAATCTTAACTTCGTACTTCAAACCAATGACCAAAGTTGACCAAACGAAACCAATAAGATAAGCAAATACTTTTTTTTCGACCAATTTAGAAAATCGATAAACCAAGCAACCAAAGAACTTTTACGACACACGCAAGAACTTTTAAGACACCTAACGAAACCCAATTTGCCTAGTAAACACGGTGGACGTCATCCTCGCGCGGAAAATCTTAACACCGCGATTCAGAAAATGACGTCATTTGCACAACGCCATCTATCGGATTTAGATTTCAACTATCAACATTAGTTCTATTTTTAGTCTTAAGATGTCGTTGCAAGTACTATACTTAATTGCGTAACGTAATATTTTACTTCTTGAACTCACTAAATTAATCATATCTTTTGATAGAGTGAACCGATTTCGATGAAACAAAAACTAAGTTAAACCTCAAGTTGCGTATAATTTTTGTATATAAACATTGTCAGCATTGAATTCGTAGATTTTACGTGATGTGCGCACAAACAAACAGACAAACAGACAAACAGACAAAAATTTCAAAAATGATGGAAATGGGTTCTGTTACTTATCTTTTCACACGCTGGCTATTTTTTGTTTCAATTTCTTCAATGTACAAAAATGACTTTTCTACAGATTTATTATATGTATAGATTTAATTGAATAATTTGTGTGTTGCAAACTTTCACGAAAAAAGAATATGATTTAAAAATGTAAAATATATAAATATATTAAAATAATAATAATAAAATAATATAATAATATATTATTTTATTATTTATTTAAATTATTATATTTATTTATTTTATATTTTTTTTTTTTTTTTTTTTTTTTTATTTTTTTTTTTTAAATTATTATATTTATTTATTTTATTATTTTTTTTTTTTTTTTTTTTTTTTTTTTTATTTATTTATTATTTTTTTTATCTATAATATATTATATTTAATTTTTTTATTTATGTTAGGTTACTTTAGACCCTGCAGACAGAAATAGGAGCCCTGCGCAGCGGGGCTCCGTCGACTTTGTTTCGTTTCCCCCCCTCCCTTAAAACTTAAATATTTTGTTGCACTCGAAGAATTATTAGATTTACTTTTAGTTAACAGATAGTTATTCAGTAAAACAGTTAAGCTTTAAAGATCTAGCAGTATAGTATAATTCATTTAAATTTAGTTGTTGAATGAAAAACTTTGATTGCTAATTTTGAGGCTGGAATTTGATTTTATTAGCAGACAGATGTTGAATCTCTAAAATATATAAAGTAGCTCACTTACAACATTAGTCGCTGAGTTATCAAATCAGAAGTAAATATATTTATCGGTAGCTCGGAGTCATATTAATTTACGCTCGTAAATTGACGCTGGTTTTTTGATATTCTGTTGGAGTAGTAAAGATGATGAATTAATATAATTGAAGCTGTTCTATTAACTCGTCGCCCACATATAAAAAAAGACGCTAGGTTGCAGGTGCTAAAGAAAACTTTTGTTGCCGCAAATATAATTTCCCATAACAAAAGTAATAAAAAAGACACAATATACTTGACAATAAAATATATTAATAACATCATTGAAGAAGTAAAGGAAATAAAATTACTAGGCAAAAATATTGATAATTACTGTAACTGGAAATCTCACGTAGATCATGTTTGCCGACCAGTATTCACTGAAAAACGGTTACTTACACTCCCATCCCTGTACGTTTTGAAATGTGTAAATTCGTTAGAAATCACTTAGCACTTTTTGAGCAGGATGATAAGGCCCAGTTTAAAAGGAAAACAGTACAAAAACCTCTGGTGGTACCTCGAAGCAGATTAAAGTTATGTGACAGAAACTGCTACACCATAGCGGTAAAAATTTATAATAAACTACTTTTTTACTATTATTTTACAAATCGGACCAGGCGTCTTTGAGTAATCGGGTAAGGGTAACAAACATAAAAAAGAAGAAGACAAATTGAGAACCTCCTCCATTTTTTGAAGTCGGTTAAAAATAATATACTACAATAAATACTATATTTTTATGACTAAGTAGGTTAGATTTTAACCCAACTAACCGGCTTAAACAATGCCAATTTTTCATGAAAATTTGATTTAAACTACTAGAGAATGTATTGGATGCTTTGTGTTTAGTTAATAAATTAAAAAATAATGTTAATGATATATATTCAGAAATAAGGAAGTAATTGATATATTATTTCAAAAGTCAGCTTTCAATCTAAATTTATAAAACTTCTGGCCACGCCATACTTCTGGGCCGCCCTGAAGTTTGGCGAGAAATATACCAAAGTGGCATGCCAAGCCGCCATAGTAACTTAGGCCCACTGTGCATACATATAAAAATTCGTGATAATAATAGGGGAAATTCAAATCATTAATTAGTAAAAGAAATGATTCACAAAAAACTTAACATTTTAAAGTTATTTAAGATTCTTATATTTCATCAGTACGGTACTGTTCGGATACGTTAAATAAATATCACTATTGTAATTTATTAATGGGCAAAATTAACTGAGAATCAAATAATACAATATACAGGGTGTCCCAGAAATCGACGTCAAGCCGTAAATGGGTGATAGACCAAGTTATAACAGTTCTCAGAAAAATACGAAAAAAAATCTATCTCATGTTTTTAAAAATTTATGGTCACTTTAATAATTTACTAAAAAAATCAATCCCTGTAATGGTTCTTTAACTCCAATTGCTACAAATCCCATAATTTATCAATTTTTTTTATTATTATGTAATCTTGAATAATGCTTGTGTAGATTTTTGCCTAAAATTCAAAGCCAATTGTTTTATTATTATGTAATCTTGAATAATGCTTGTGTAGATTTTTGCCTAAAATTCAAAGCCAACTCCTCCTACTTGGAAGAAAATTAAACTTTTTCAAAACCAAATTATTCAAATTTACTATTTCGCCCAACTTTAACTGGCTGTACTGAAAAAAAAATGTACTACGCTAGTTTGGCAAGTAACATGAAAAATTGGCGCATTTAATAAGGATTCAAAAATGGTGTAACACTTGCTAGATTACGTTTTCAATAATTGGTCAAGTTTTTTTTTGTAAATAGTCTCAGTTTTTAAACAAAATGTCCATACTTCCTTAAAATGACTTTAGCTTACCTAAAGCTTTGCTAAACTCCGTTTCTAGTTCGATAGAGACGGAGAGAGTCATTTTACGAAGTGTGAGCGAGACAGAGAGTGACGCCACCTTTATCAGTGACACAACCTTTATCATGAAACGGAGATACAATTTACCGATGAGTGCGAATGAGACAGCAGTAGTTATTGTTCTGTTTTGTAAGCGCAGACGCACACACAATTACAAATCAGTACGTTACGCTGCTTTGTTTACTGCGTATCTCCGTATTCGTTCATGTTGATTCCGTACTTACCACTTTTTGCGTTGTTTTCTGGACTTAATTGCTTGTGATTTGGACTGTTTAATTCCTCTTTCTGACGACCTGTGCTTTACTCTGGACTGTTGCTGATCCTGTGATTGTGTAGTACTACCATGGCTGTTTATGGGGAATGCAGATGCAATGCCAATGCAGCCGCTAGACTTTATCGTGAGAGGTACCCGAACAATCGTCACCCAGATCATCGAGTTTTTATTAATGTGCACCGTTCACTATCAGAGGGACGATTCCCTAACCAAGTACATGGTGAAGGAAGACATAGTAATCCGTACGAAGACGTCGTACTACAAGCAGTCCAAGAAGACCCAAGTGCTTCTGTACGTGGAATCGAAACAAGCACAGGTGTATCTAAGAGTACCGCCCACCGAATCTTAAAAAAGAACGAGTTCCACCCGTATCATGTACAGCGAGTACAATCATTACTGCCACAGGATTACGCTCCCAGAGTTGCGTTTTGCCAAAGGATGCTAGAAAGGCACAGAGAAGACCCTCGATTCTTAGAGAAGATTTTATGGACCGATGAGTCAACATTTAAAAAAGATGGCTACATGAATTTGCACAATTTGCACGAGTGGCATGTAGAAAATCCAAATTTGATGAGGCAAGATAAGTCACAGTATCGATTTAAAGTAAACATGTGGACCGGGATACTAAATGGCAAAATAATTGGACCTTTTGAGCTGCCAGAGATTTTGAATGGCGCAGTTTATTTGGATTTTCTTCAAAATACTTTACCAGATTTATTAGAAGACGTGCCACTGAACGTTTACAGGGAAATGTGGTTCCAGCAAGATGGCTGCCCAGCGCATTATGCCCGTTTAGTAAGAGAACATCTTGATGAAGAATACCCGCTCAGGTGGATAGGGCGCGGTGGGACAATCTTGTGGCCACCCCGTTCGCCTGATTTAAATCCCCTAAATTTTTTTTACTGGGGAGCGGTAAAAGAGAAAGTGTACTCAAAAACAATAGAGAATTTAGCCGAGCTGCGGGAAAGAATAACGGAAGCCGTTGTCTTTGTAAACAGGAGATTTAATTTAAAAAAAAAAATTAAATCTGATAATTTGTTTTTTTTTTTCTAAGATGAGAAATCTGGTCCTGACTTAAAGTAAAAAGGTTGAGTCACTATCATAACTTTGCTCTTAAATTACGTAAAATTTCGATTTCTTATCTCGCTCACACTTCGTAAAATGACTCTCTCCGTCTCTATCGAACTAGAAACGGAGTTTAGCAAAGCTTTAGGTAAGCTAAAGTCATTTTAAGGAAGTATGGACATTTTGGGTAAAAACCGATACTATTTACAAAAAAAAATTTGACCAATTATTGAAAACGTAATCTAGCAAGTGTTACACCATTTTTGAATCCTTATTAAATGCGCCAATTTTTCATGTTACTTGCCAAACTAGCGTAGTACATTTTTTTTTCAGTACAGTCAGTTAAAGTTGGGCGAAACAGTAAATTTGAATAATTTGGTTTTGAAAACGTTTAATTTTCTTCTAAGTAGGAGGAGTTGGCTTTAAATTTTAGGCAAAAATATACACAAGCATTATTCAAGATTACATAATAATAAAAAAAAATGATAAATTATGGGATTTGTAGCAATTGGAGTTAAAGAACCATTACAGGGATTGATTTTTTTAGTAAATTTTTAAAGTTAACATAATTTTTTAAAAACATGAGATAGATTTTTTTTCGTATTTTTCTGAGAACTGTTATAACTTGGTCTATCACCCATTTACGGCTTGACGTCGATTTCTGGGACACCCTGTATATTGTAGTTTTACATTATTATTAATTTAGTTTATCATAATAAAAAACCGCAAAAAATTAACACAAGTCGCCTCAATGGAGTTGCAAACAAGGCAAACAAGCAATGATTTTGAGTTTTGACATTTACGTCCGGCAGCTGACAAGTTAGACTTGGTGTTGCCATAAAAAGTACAAAAAAGTCGATAGATCGACAAGATTTTTTTTTTTGGTAAAAAAAAACATCAAAAATAGAAATGATAATAATTATTTAAGAGGATTTCTGTGATTTATAATGTATATATTATGTTTGCTACGAAGAAAATGATCACTGATTATTCCAATTACACAGGTCAACATTTTTTTGCAAAGGCAACATTTAGAAATTAATTTTTATTCAAGTTCAGTTTAGTCGTTTTTATATTGTATGGTATTTAAAAGTACTTCAATTTATTCCCATTTCATTTACCTAATTTTGCCCGTGTTCCACCAAATATACTGAATGTGCACCAAAATATGTTCATTAAAATATGTCATAACGAGCATCTATTTAACAACTGTTGCAAATTTGTAAAAATAGTAATACACCTAATTTTAAAAACAAGCATTTATTTTTTTAGTTAAGTTTAGTTTTTTAGTTAAGTTTAGTTTTCGAATAAGTCGACGTAGCCCCGCTGCGCGGGGCTCCTATTTCTGTCTGCAGGGTCAAAAGTAACCTAACACGAACGAGATGACGGGAGCTGAGTTCGCTCGCTTTGTTCGTTCACTTCAGCTCCCGTCATCTCGTTCGAACTTAACCTGTCCGTGTCGGGGTGCCCTAAGTTCCCGAGCTCGCTTCGCTCGCTCTTGGACTGATTCTTTGACCATAATTTATTCGTAGATCAACTAATATTTGGTGCACGATCAGTATTTTTTCGGGGAAGAATAAAATAGTTATTGTTACAATAGAATATTTGCAGCGCACTACAATAAAAAAGTGTTATATCTTGGTGTTAATTTGGAATTTGTTTGATGCAACATATTTTGTTGGCCGAGTAGTTTAATTATAGTAAAAAAATTAAACGGGTTTAAGATCAATATTTTAGAAATGCATACATAGATGTACCTTTAGATTTTTGGTGAACACAAAAATATTATACTTTTATATTTAATATTTTCAATAAAATGTTGCTGACTTGCACAGGTTTATTTATGAATATGTCGAAGACGTGCATACTTTTTTAGGGAAACCAATACTATGTGCAACTCTGAGCCTAAAATTGGCATTCCCCTTTGTTAATTATAATCATTTCCTTACTTCTCTCCATTTTCGCTACCTCCGCTTTTATTATAAGCATATTTTCAGTTATTAATACAAAATAGAGAGAAGAAAGAATACAGAATCATTTAATAAAAACCGGCCTAGTGCGAGTCGGACTCGCGCACGAAGGGTTCCGTACCATTATCGCAAAAAAATCACGTTTGTGTTCGTATGGGAGCCCTACTTAAATAATTATTTTATTCTGTTTTTAGTATTTTTTGTTATAGCGGCAACAGACATATATCATCTGTGAATATTTTGAGATACAGCCTGGTGACAGACAGACAGACGGACCGCAGTCTTCGTAATTAAAAAGTTTTTACCCTTTGGGTACGGAACCCTAAAAACGAATTATTGATTTATTTTAATATAGACCTAAATTGTTCAGTGTCATATGATTATTTTTTCAAACGTAAAACTTTGATGGTAAAAGCCAAAAATAATAACAAGTACACCTGGAAAATAAAAGCTTAATAAAAAACATTATATTTTCCTGATTTTTCTTAAAATTCTTTTTTTTTTGCCACTGCTTGAAAAAACTTTTATTTTCAGTGGCAAACCTAGTTCGAACCCAGGCAGGCGCTTTCATCTTCATCATATCAGCCGAAAGACGTCCACTGCTGGACATAGGCCTCCCCCAAGCGTCGCCACATTGACCGGTCCCGTGCGTCTCGCAACCAGCGGATCCCCGCAAGCTTCACCAGGTCATCGGTCCACCTGGTGGGAGGCCTTCCAGCGCAACGTCTTCCGGTTCGCGGTCGCCACTCCAGAACCTTTCTGCCCCATCCGTTCTGCGAGTAATGTGCCCTGCCCACTGCCACTTAAAGTTTGGCAATTCTTCGGGCTATGTCGGTAACCCTGGTTCTCTTACAGATCTCTACATTTCTGATTCGATCACGCAAGGAAACGCCGAGCATAGCCCTCTCCATTGCCCTTTGAGTGACTGTAAGCTTTCTGATGAGGCCCATTGTAAGCGACCACGTCTCAGAGCCATATGTCATCACTGTAACACACACTGGTGATAGACTTTTGTCATGAGACACTGTGGTAAGTTGGACAAGAAGTCACCGCACCACTTCCCGAACGCTGCCCAGCCGAGTCGGATTCGACGGTTCACCTCTTTCTCGAAGTTGGCCCTACCCAACTGGATCGTTTGTCCCAGGTAGACATAGTCGTCCACAACTTCGAGTGTACAGTCTCCAACCTTGGTAGGAGTGGGTGTAACATGAGCATTTAACATCACCTTGGTTTTGTCCATGTTCATTTTCAGACCCACTCTTTCGGAAGCTCTACTGAGGTCATCGAGCATTGTATTGAGGTTCTCCATGGTCTCAGCCATGACCACTATGACGTCGGCAAACCGAAGGTGAGTGATGTACTCGCCATTAACGTTGATGCCTAGGCCCCTCCAGTCCAGAACCTTGAATACATCCTCCAGCGCAGCAGTGAACAGTTTAGGAAAAATTACGTCTCTCTGTCTCACGCCACGCTGGAGAAGGATTGGTTCCGAGGTCTGATCCTGAAGACGGACTGACATGGTGGCGTTTCTGTACAACACCACAATGTACCGGTAGTCGATCTGGCACCGTTGTAGAGACTGCAGTACAGCCCAAGTCTCGATCGAATCGAAGGCTTTCTCGTAGTCCACAAACGCTAAGTAGAGAGGTAGGTTGTACTCTTCGGTCTTCTGTATAACCTGCCGCAGCGTATGTATGTGGTCTACGGTGCTAAAGCCTTTTCGGAATCCGGCTTGTTCGGGAGGCTGGAAATCGTCAAACCTGCGCGCGAGACGATTCGTGATGACTCTTGAAAACAACTTGTAGACATGGCTAAGAAGTGAGATGGGCCTATAGTTCTTCAGCCGGGCATTGTCGCCCTTTTTGAAGAAAAGTACCACCACACCGCACCATGCCTGTGCCGTTTTGCCCTCCAGAATGACGGAATCAAACAGCTTCTCAAGTGTCTTAAGGACCGGTTTCCCACCCGCCTTTGGGAGTTCAGCCGTGATTCCGTCGTTACCTGGCGCCTTGTTGTTTTTAAGGTTACACTAGTTGAAAATTCTTCCATACAAACGTAGTCTAGAGATTACTCCACTGTTTGACGATGTACGTTCAAAATAAAAAATGATTTCAATTTGTCTTATCATAATCTAGTCCTGTATGGAAACAAAAATGTAAAAAAAAAATATATTTGAAAGTTATGAGCGTCGAAAGTTCCACATTTCAACACTATTTTTAACGCATCTTTGGGCGGAAATAAATACCATAAAAAGAAGGAAAATTGCAAAACGGCCTCCATACAGAAATAGATAAGTAATTCAACAATGCAAATAATTTTATTTAGAAAATATTCATTTAGTAGACCATCGAGTCCATTTATCGAGGAAGGTTATAGGCTATATAACATCACGCTACGACCAATAGGAGCCGAGCATAAATGAAAAATATTGCAAAAACGGGCAAAGATATTCCTTTTTGAGAGCTTCCATTGCGTGCGCTGCGTAAACGGTTTAAGTTACGCAAATATCATGTATGATGGAAATGTTCCTCTTTAAAAGTTCTACAAAAAAGTCCGCGACAGCATATTTCTATCTTTTAAGATTGACTCACAATAGCAACTTTTATGTTCAAAATTTTAATTAGATCGCCGCTGCCGGTAGAAACAAAAGTTGGTTACATTCGTATAGTAGTATTTTATTTCTTATTCAAATAAATACATAGTTCAACGAGTTGGTAGGTAGGTTTTTTTTTTTTTTTTTTTTTCTTAACACTAATCCCCACCAACTTAATTGGCGCCTATTAATTGCAAACACATTCATTCCGGTCAATCTTTTATTCCTCTCGCACTTTTATTCTCCATACTAAAGTTCATCATGCATTCATCTTCTTGTATTCTGTGTGGGTTCATTTAATAAACTACGTGTCTCATTTATTTATTGATCACAGTAAAAAGTTAAAATACAAAATAATACAAGAAGGTCTGTTTATCTCAGAATACAAAAGAAAACAATTGTGCAAATAGTGCTGTTTATAAAGAAATACAATATTTATCACAACTTGTGCAAAAAGTGCAACATTATTTATCACAGTGGAATACTAACAATTAAAGATAGGAAAAACACAATAGTGCCTCTGTCATAAAAATATCACAAAAATTTACACATCTATAAAAACTTAGGTACTAACATGAAGTACTGCCGGTTACACGTGACTGTGCTGCATTCCGTGCTTACATTTAAATATCATACAAAATACTAATGAAGCACGGTGCGCTTCAGGTTTTGTTCCGACGTATAACCGCAGTGGCTACTCTAGTGCAGTACTCCAAAAACTTCTCCCTAGTTTTCTTGTCCATGAGCCCATGCAGATTCTCACTCGTTATTTTCCTGTCCAGCTCACTTTCTAGTTGGTAGCGCTCCCTGATAAATAACGGGCATTCTACAAGTATGTGCTGGACAGTCTCGGCCACGCCTGGATCGCAGACGCACGATGGGCTCTCCTTACACTTGAAGCGATACAAGTATTCAGAGAACCCACCGTGCCCCGTCAAAACCTGCGTGAGGACGCCTTCAGGCCGGACCTGTTGTACAGTACGGAAAGCCACTATTGCGTCCGGAAGAAACATTTTCGTCACGGAAGCAGTCTCGCCCGACACATATCTCCGATTCCATTCATCAAGCGATTCCAAACGGATCTGTCGCTTGATGAATGAAACCGGACACTGATCATAGTCCGGCTTCCTCCGTAACGACAATGCTGCTTTCTTGGCCAGCTCGTCCGCTCGCTCATTCCCCGGCAGGCCCGCGTGGGCCTTGATCCAGAACAAAGTAACAACTTTGCTCTGACCCAGGGCGTGAGCCAGGTTGGCGCGTGCGCGGACTGCCAGGGGATGGAGAGAGCAATGGTTTGCAAGCGTCTGCAATGCTGCCATTGAGTCGCTGTACACACCATAGCTCGCCTCTTGCCGCGCGAGGATCACTTCTGTCGCTCTACAAATGGCCAGGAGTTCCGCCTGGTAGACTGTGCAGTACGCGAAAAGGCTAAGCTTGAGGTTCCGGACTTCACCTTCACTATCCCAGATGGATAATGCGGCTCCTACCTTCCCCTCAATCTTGCTGCCGTCGGTGAAGATTCGCACCGCCTGCACATTGTTACTATCTAGTAACTCTTGGTCTGCCAGGCACATGAACTCCAGGGGCATTTGCATAGCTGGATGAGGGGCTTCCGCAAACCTTACCGCACTCTCGATCTCCCTGTCTCCTGGCACAAACCGGGATGACCCTCTCCTTGCTTCATACAGGGCGGCTGCCTCTTGTATGCGCAGGTCTAGAGGTAGTATCCCAGACAGTGCCAGTGCCGAGTTCAAAGAGACAGTGCGGTAAGATTTGCAGAGCTTCTGAGCGAATCCTCGTTGAACAGAGCCTAGCTTCTTCCGTACACCCAACTTTTTTGCAGCGGGTGCCCAGGCGGCGGCTGCGTATGTTACTATGGCCTCAATCGTAGCCGTGTAAATGGTGTGTACCAGGCCCCTCAGAAAGTATTGCGAAAAAAAGTTTTTATATATGGGAGACTGGCCAGTTATAATGTTTTTCGAAAATATGATTATTTATAAGTAAAAATAAGTAAGTTCCAATTTCAAAATTTCCCTCCACATTTTTTGCGAGTTAATTCAAAGTATTGTGTCTCACTGAAATATGGATCTGCGCCGGGAACATTTTAGAGCTATGATTTTATACGATTTCAAGTGTCGCCTGAAACCGCATGAATCGTACGATAGACTTCAAATGGCATTCATGGATGAAGGCCCTTCCAAGGCTACCGTGTATCGTTGGTATAACGAATTCAAGCGCGGTCGACCAACTTTGGGGGATGACGAAAGAAGCGGTCGCCCTTTGACGGCTGTTACCGAAGAAAACGTGCTAGCAGTGAAAAATTTAATCCAAGACAATAGGCGAATTACATATCAGGAGATTCAACACATATTGAAGATTGGATCGGGAAGCGTTCACGAGATTCTACACAGCCATCTTCGCGTGAGGAGGATAGTATCACGCTGGGTGCCGCACAACCTCACCGATGCTCAGAAGCAGG
This sequence comes from Orthosia gothica, assembly GCA_949775005.1. Taxonomy (NCBI): domain Eukaryota; kingdom Metazoa; phylum Arthropoda; class Insecta; order Lepidoptera; family Noctuidae; genus Orthosia; species Orthosia gothica. The sequence goes on from OX459058.1 coordinate 20,695,436, forward strand.
CCCGGGTGGAATGGTGCCGTGATATGCTTAACAAATTTGAAGCAGGCTCGTCTCGGCGTGTTTACGACATCGTTACAGGTGATGAGTCCTGGATTTATCAATACGACCCAGAAACCAAGCGCCAGTCGACTGTTTGGGTGTTTCAAAATGAGCCAACGCCTACCAAAGTGAAGCGATCTAGAAGCGGGGGTAAGATTTTGATCGCTAGCTTTTTTAATTTGACTGGCCACTTGGTATCAATTCCCTTACGGGATCAAAGAAGCATTAATGCCGAATGGTATACTACCAAATGTTTGCCAGAAGTTTTCTCTGTTATAAGCAACAAGCGACCAAACACAGGGCTCCGCGGGCTACTGCTCCACCACGACAATGCACCTGCGCACACCGCACTCAAAACGAGGGACTTCCTGGACAGCACGCCAGTCAAACTCCTGGGTCACCCTCCTTACAGCCCGATCTAGCACCGTGTGACTTCTTTTTATTCCCAAAAATAAAAAATCAGCTCAAAGGGATACAATTTTCGTCGCCGGAAGATGCGCTGGCTGCGTTCGAGCAGGCTGTAAACGAGGTGTCTGCGGCGGACTGGAAAAAGTGTTTTGAAAACTGGTTTAGGCGCATGAATCTTTGTATAGAGGCTGGTGGAAAGTACTTTGAAAAGATTTAATAAAAATATATGTACGTATAGAACAATTTTTTTTAGTTTCGCAAAACTTTCTGAGTGTCCCACGTATGACTTGTGTGTTTAATCCCCAGCTCACCTTTGCGGCTCGGGACAGCTGCTTGTAAACGGCAGCTACCTTCTTGCAGACGTTCGCGGCATGCTCATTGAAAGTGAGCTTATCATCTATGGTAAGACCCAGCAACTTAATTTTTCTGACCATACCGATGCTGACCCCGGCCATGCTCAGCATTTGAGTGTCGTACTTAAGCTTATTGGTTATGGTCATCGCACAGGTTTTGTGCGGTGCAAACCTCAGCTTATTTCGGACGCCCCAATCCTGAACATGGGCGAGGGCTGCATTGGCAGTTCTAGAGACTTCAGTCGCCGTGTCCCCATCCACGACCAAGATGATGTCATCCGCGAACGCCTGCACGAAAAGTCATCGCTGCTCTAGGTCCTGCAGTAGAGGGTCGAGAACGAGGTTCCACAGGATTGGACCTCCAATCGACCCCTGAACGCAGCCCTTGCTAGTCTCTCGAGTGCATTCCTCCCCGGCGTACCTAACCCTGACCTTCCTACCATCGAGATAGCTGTCTATCAGCCTTCTGATGTTGACCGGGCACTTTTCCTCAGCCAGTCTGACTCTGATAGCTGGCCACCAGGCGCTATCGAAGGCGCCCTCTATATCCAGCGACACCAGGACAATTAGCTTCTTCAGCCTCAACTTGTCCTGTACGTGCTGCACTAGCGTATAGAGGGCGTCCTTAGTGCTCCTCTGGGGCATGAAGCCAAACTGACGAGTACTAAACCGCGGTACGAGCTGATATTTTAGACGCGCTACGACCATCCTCTCCAGGACCTTCCCCAGAACAGGCAACAAACCGATTGGTCCATATGCCTTGGGGGTGGTATAGCTGTCCTTGCCCGGCTTTCTGAGGACTACGACTGTGGCCTCCTTCCAGGTGGTCGGGAAGTGTGCCAATTCAAGGCACTTATTGTAGAGGGCAAGGAAAGCGTCCGGCAGGCTTATTACGTATCTTTTGCAAGAGCAAAACGATAGCGATTTTTATTATTATTATTATTATTATATACTTTATTGTACACCAAGATAAAAAACAATAACACATATGGAAACCTTAAAATAAAAACAAACATACAACAGTTTAGAATTTTGCTGGCGGTTTTTTTAAAATAAGTGTATTCGGAAAACAGCGAGCGATTAGCAAACGATTGTGTAGGACCTACCATACCTACACTGCAGGTAATGCCGACTTTTATGACATAAAGCGTTTGATCGCTATCGTTTTGCTCTTGCAAAAGATACGTAATAAGCCTGCCGGTCCTGGTGGATCGCTCGACTGCAGATATCAGAAGTCAGTCCGTCCCCTCCTGGTGCCTTTTTGGGATTGAAACCCGCCACGGCAGATTTCAGCTCCAGCGTCGTAAATGGGGGATCATGATATTCATCATGTGCCCACTCATTTACTCGGCTGGCTGCTTCTCTGATTCGCCTGTGGTCAGCGTTGTCCTGGTCTACTCTGTCTTCGGGGTAGAACGTGTCCGCTAGTAGGGCGGCCGATTCACTCGGATTGAGGAATGCACCATCGCTGCAAAGGGTCAGGTCTTCTTGCCTTTTGGCGGTCCTACCAATGATCCGGGTAGGGTAGGGTAGTGTAGGGTCGGGTAGGGTAGGATAGTGTAGGGTAGGGTAGGGTAGTGTAGGGTAGTGTAGGGTCGTGTAGGGTCGGGTAGAGTAGGGTAGGGTAGGGTAGTGTAGGGTAGGGTAGGGTAGGTAGTGTAAGGTAGGGTAGGTAGGGTAGATAAATGTTTGGTCTTTTTATGGCAAAACAAAGTTTGCTGGGTCAGCTAGTTTTAAATATCCATTAAATATGTTTGGCTGAACGTATATTTTGCTCGTGCCTTACTGCGTTACGATTTGACAGCTATTTGCACATGCGCAGTAGATATGCCCGAGGAACTATTAGTTAATCTGTGGATATCCTGAACGCGCTTGAATACGTCCGCCATTTTATTCATTTAATTTCATTAATTTATTTATTTCTTCGCACAATGCATAGTAAAATGTTGTATGATACACGTACGTAAGATGATTTCCGACTCGTGTCGATTTATCCACTCACTCGCTTCGCTCGCTCGTGCATAAAAATGCCACGCATCGGAAATCACCTACCTTCCGCACTTGTAGCATAAATAACTATTATCTACACCCATGCTATAAATCCTCTATAAAAGTTCTTGAAACAGGTAGCTTATTGCCAACATTAAAACAGCCAGTGTCATAGTAACCATAATATCATCCAAACGGGTGTTATAATGTTGTACTAAATTTCATAATGCAACTCCTTTTTTACTTATCGAACAACCACATTCTCATGGCATCTTTATGAATTTCAAAAAAAAGAAAATAGTCATGCACGCGCGTTTCATATAAAAAAAAACTTATTCGAATTTTTGAATTGACGTCGTATCCCGCCATTTTTGTTCAATAATAGTTTTGAAGAATATTTTTTTTTTTTTTTTTTACAAAAATGAGTGATACAAGCTTTGATAACACACCACCAGATATTTCTAATACAGCATAGGACATTTCTAACCAATTATTACCAGAAAAGTCGAGAAAACATTATGAAAAGACGTACCAAAATTTCATGAATTAGAAAATATCAAAGAGTAGTACATCATTTCAAGAAGATGTGCTATTAGTATATTTTCAAGAATTGTCAGAAAAAATCAAATCTTCATCCCTATGGACCTTCTATTCAATGCTGAAAAGTACGCTAAGTATTAATACCCTATGGTTTCAGAACCTTTATAGAGGATTCATATCATGGGTGTAGATAAAGTCTTGTATGCAACTGTTATAATTAGGTATTAAAACACTCATGTGATACTATTATCCCATTAACCCAGATTCGTGTTTTAATACCCCTTATTATACAACAGTTGCATAAATAACTATTATTAGACAAAATATCATTATGAAATTATAACTTATGAGATTAATAAATGGTAGGTACCTACCTAGTAAGATTTAAAATAAGTTTATTAAAAAAAAATAATCTTTACAATATCTCAGATTAGTGAAAAGAATCTGACATATTTACAATCACAAAACTAGAAAGAAACTCAAGTAGGTAGAGGCGGGCGGCCCTAACGCGTGCTTAGGTGACGCGCGCTTGTAGGCACTTATTTCAAGGTCAGGACCGAGTCACAATACTGTTAGATATCTTTACCGTGGTTCGGCTATCTTCTCGTCGGTCCGGAGTGTTCGCGTGTTATACGTTGCCAGGTCCAGTCGTCGGTGTTTATTGTAGTAGCCGGGTCTACTCCGGGGATTCTTTGCACCCCTTGCCACGCCATCACCTCGACCGCTACCGTAGTCGAGGGTAGACGGGCTGCCGGGCACTCGGGCCGTTTTTTAATTGTGCTATTTATGGTTTGGGGGGAGTTTGCCGTAATCGCCACGCTTGGCAGGCGGGTTGGCATTCGCAGTTTGTTCTTAAAATGCATACACACATAATTTGGTCAGCCAGCTCGCGCATATGTATCCTCCGACTGCACAGCATGATTTTCTTCTTGTTTACGTCTTTTTAGTTGGCTTTTTAAGCAGCCGGGTTTTTTGTTATTTTTAAATATATTTTTTTATTATATGATATATTTTTTTCAAATTAGTTAAGTACAGATAAAGGTAAAATATAACAATCACTTCTTTAAAGGCGATTTTAATTACTCTAGATTTAGATTTGGTTAATAAATGAATTTTAAATATTCATTAAATATGTTTGGAAGAACGTATATTTTGCTTGTGCCTTTTTGCGTTACGATGTGACAGCTATTTGCATATGCGCAGTTGATATGCCCGAGGAACTATTAGTTAATCTGTGGATATGCAGAGCACGCCTGTATAAACCCGCCATTTTATTAATTTCTTGCTTGGTTCACATATATTTTTTTTATTTTTTCGCACAATGCATAGTAAAATGTTGTATGATACACGTACGTAAGATGATGCCCGACTCGTGTCGATTTATTTACTCATTGGGAATCACCTACCTTCCGCACTTGTAGCATAAATAACTATTATCACCACTGTTCTTAAAATAGTGAAGGAAAACATTGTGAGGAAACCGGCATGTCCTAGAACCAAAAACTCGAAAACATGCGAGTTCTACAAACCCGCACTAGGCCCGCGTGGTGGAATACGGCCCTTTCCCTCTCACAGAGACTCATAGCACTGGGAACATTAAAAGGCTGATGATAATGATCTTACATGCATGTTGGGAGCTAAAATTAACCAACATTTTGATAGGAAATGTCTGCTTCTCAAAATTGATGTTGAACTGCGCATCATTGATATTGCCATTAGCCAAGTGGACATATAAAAGATCTATGAATCGGTTCAAGGAACCAAACTCGGTCTAGAACTTCGGCTAGTAAGAACATGACACATGATAGCCTTGAAATACCTGTCTACTCCTCAAGCACTTTAGAATATGTTGCCCACGGCACTACGTCACTAAAGTTCTAGCGACTGTCCATTCGGTCCTTTTAAAACGAATTTCGCCTTAAGCATAAACTTCTTCTTTTATTTAAATCGTTTAAAATTTACTTACATTTTCTAATCCGGTTATTTTTTCGATGAACGTGCCTATTTCCACAAGCTGCTGCTTGCACTGGGCTTGAAGCTGTATTTCTCGGACTCTGAATTCGTCTACTATCTTATTTGCGAGAATAATAGATTCCACATTTTCACTGAAAAAGAAAAAAAAAATCATTGTTTATAAATTAGAAGTCCTTTCCTCTACGAACTTCAACACCCCTTTAAAAGGTATCTCGTTTCGTAAAATGAATTATTATAATCTTTATTGTTTTCCTAGTTAGATATTTTGACTTAGAATCAAGTTGCTTAATGGAGGGAATAGTTGTTTTTCATATTAACTGTTTCCCCCATTTCACCGTAATGGAAATTGATTATGAAAAAATCCTTTGATACATTTCTATTACATATTTCACTTTTAGATTATATATACGAATTTCTTTTCATATAAACGACACCTTGAAGCAAACACATCCACAAAATTTCAAGTTTCTATGACCAATGGTTTACAATGCGTTGTCTGTCAAAATTTAGAATTGGTCCAATAATAACCCAGCAGTAAAAGGGTATAATTTGAATTAAGCTTTGCCACTTTATAAAGGAAAGTGTTGCTTGGAAAGCTAGATTGATTTTATAGATGAGGTTCTCGTGCCACAACTCTGACTCGGCAGCTGCTAGCCCAAATTATCGATAATAATATCTGGATACTCACTCTACCCATTTAACTTTCTTTTTTATTTTACAAACTTGTCTTCTCAATTTGGCAGCCCTTACTTGTTGATCATCCTCCTAAAAAAAAGAAACATATTATAATAGGAAGCAGATTTTCTCTTTATGTCGTGTAATACATTATATTATAATGAAATGGTAAGTACGCGAAGCCGTCAGACGTGTCGTACTTGTCTTGCCCAGGGTTCACCGTGGAGTACAATTTTAGACCACGGGCGGGCGTATGTATGTATGCCCGTGACGAAATTTGCTATCGGCGTCTCCGTAACCATGAGGACCCCAGATTCTCAACGCTCTGGGCTCTGGTGGACACAGGTCTGGATAAAGTTATCTACGCCTGTGTCTACCGTTCGCACAGTGGAGATCAGGAGACATCCAGGCCACAGTAAAGATATCTAACAGTATTGTGACTCGGCCCTGACCTTGAAATAAGTGCCTACAGGCGCGCGTCACCTAAACACGCGTTAGGGCCGCCCACCACTACCTACTTGAGTTTCTTTCTAGTTTTGTGATTGTAAATATCTCAGATTATTTTCCCTAATCTGAGGTAAATATTATATTTTTTTATTAAACTTATTTTAAATCTTACTAGGTAGGTACCTACCATTTATTAATCTCATAAGTACTTAATCATTTCATAATGATATTTTTTCCAATCAAATAATATATGTAAGTAGCTAAGTACATAAGTAAGTAGATAGCCTAGCCTAGGAAACTACCTACTAGTTTTTTTTTTAAACCGAGCCTGTGCCGAGCGTAGGTAGGTGACTCGTGTGTGACTTTATCACCCTATCCACGTATTTATATTTATTAATCCAGGTATTTTACTCGGTGGAAAAAGCGAAATACCTCACTATTAAAAAAAGGAACAAATTACGTATTATTAGATTATGTTTTTTTTTATTGTCTTGCCTTACGGAAGTTACAGGTAATTAAAAAAATGTTATCTCTTGTTGCGAGAAGAATTCAAGCAAACAAAAAAAAATATAGGCTATAATTGCTCTCTGACATATAAAGTAAGTAACTACTTGTACGTATTTGAATAAAATATTCACAAATCGCACGCTTACTGCTTGCAAAACCATCACACCGTTCGTTCGTCACTGCGGCGCGTCCGCGACTGGTAGTATATCGAGTGCGGGCTGAGCTCGAGTCACGTGGGCATGACTCGCGTTCCGACCGTTTGTATGAAGATAGAATACTGTATAGATATCCTATATATATACAGTAGTATATATATATATATATATACACATATAGATATACTGTGTCCAGGCTCACAGAGTACCTCAGTGAGGCGGCTGATGCGGCACAGCAGCGGTCCCTTCCGCCGAATTAGTGTTACTGGGGGACTTTAATGCCAACCACCAGGAGTGGCTCTTCCCATACCAGTGCACTGACCATGCTGGACGGGAGATGCGTAAGCTTGCGCTTACGCTTGCGCTTACGCTTGCGCTTACGCTTGCGCTAAACTTCACCCAGCTGGTCCAAGGCGCAACGAGGATACCGGATGTTGATTCGCACACAGCGAATTGCTTGGACCTTCTGCTGACAACAGATCCGGACAGATACTCTGTGTCGATAGCTTCACCTTTGGGTAGTTCCGACCACTGTCTGGTGAAGTCTGTATCCGTCTATTCCCCGCCCGATCCCAGCCCAAGAGGCACCCGGCGGGTTTGGCGGTGCAAGTCAGCAGAATGGGATGGTATGCGATCTTTCTTCGCACATGCTATCCTTGGCAGCCTACTTGCTTTTCTTCGACTGATCCATCGTCGTGCACAGACGCCGTGAACGATGTGTTGCGTCAGGGAATGGAGTACTACATTCCGTTTTCTGACGTAACAATGTCCAGCGTTGACCGGCCATGGTTTGGCGCCGAATGTAAGCGCGCCGACGCGCTTAAACATGAGGCGTACAAGGCTTGGGTCGGAGCTCGATCGCGCAGGGCGAGAGACGTGGCTCGGAAGAAGAAGGCCTTCAACAGGGTTGCCAAGTCCTGCAAGCTGGTGTTGCGAAGGGCTCGGTTCGACCACATTGGCTGAACAGGGACCAAACTTGCTTCTTACCCAGCAGGAAGTAAAGCGTTTTGGTCCCTGGCTAAGTCGGTCGAGTCGAACTTTTGCCGTCCCTCACTACCACCACTGCTGAAACCCGATGGGTCGCTGGCCCACTCCGCTGAGGAGAAGGCAAATTTATTTTTGCTTCTCTTTTTGCGGAATCTTCACCTCTGAATACTGGTGACGCGCAGCCCCCTCCTTCTCCTAATGTATGCGAGACGAGTATGTCGGACATTCGTATCCACCAAAAGGACGTCCGTAGGGTGCTGAGCCACCTCGACGTGAACAAGGCTAGCGGCCCTGATGGCATTCCAGCAATTGTTCTTAGAACCTGTGCGCCAGAACTGTCTCCGATCTTGACACGCCTATTCCACCTTTCGTATGAGACTGGAAAAGTGCCGAATGCTTGGAAGCAAGCTAACGTACAGCCCGTGCCCAAGAAGGGCAGTCGAGCTGACCCGGCCAACTACAGACCCATATCTGTAACCTCAATATAAACGTATACTCAATATAAAGCTCCTGGCATACCTAGAAGCAAACGATATCCTTAGTGACCGCCAATACGGCTTCCGCAGAAATCGGTCTACTGGGGATCTTCTAGCGTATGCCATTCACATCTGGACTGAGGCCATCGAGAAGCACGGGGAAGCGCTTGGTGGTCTGTGTGATTGGATTGCAGACTTCCTGAGAGATCGGTCCATTCGAGTGGTTATCGATGGCTGCTCGTCGGACCAATTGGATATTAATGCCGGAGTCCCTCAGGGGTCGGTACTCTCGGCAACTTTATTCTTGCTTCACATTAACGATCTGCTAAAACCCGGCACCTTTGGGTATGCAGACAACAGCACTGTTGCTGAGAGATACATGTCCAACGCTCAGATACATTTGGGTCCTTTGCTTCATATAGGTACTTCCGAAAGTCAGACTCCGCAGATAGGCCTTAAACTTATTAATGTTATCACTATTATAGTCACGTCTTTTCCTACTCCACCAATTAATAGAACATACTGTGCTTACTGGGCATTTTTCTAACTCTAATACAAAAGCCTTACAGGATCTGTTAAAGTTATGCGCAAAATTGTCAATGCATGTATTGCTCGAGTCGAGTCGAGTCGGTTACTGAAGCATCAGTTTTAAGTTAAAGCTTATTAACATGTTTTCGAATTCCATTGATTAATTAGATCTCTTAAGTACATCTACAATAAAACAATATTTTTACTATCCTTTTTATTCAAAACTAGCTGACCCGGCAAACTTTGTTTTGCCATAAAAACACCATACATTCATTTACCCTACCTACTCTACACTACCTACCCTCCCTACCCTACTTACCCTACCTACCCTACTATCCTATGTCCGTCTCCTGGTTCTAAGCTACCTCCCCACCAATTTTCAGCCAAATCGATTCAGCCGTTCTTGAGTTATAAATAGTGTAACTAACACGACTTTCTTTTATATGAATAGATATGTAATATCTGTTCTAATTTATACATACATTCATTAAAATTATTGGGCTTAGGTACCCTATAAATACAAACAACAACATATGATTTTGTGGGTGATCAGTTCAATGGCGCAGCATTCAACGACACCACTTGTAGACAATTTTGCTATTTTTGGCAGTTCTTTCCATTGATGATCAGACCTCACTAGTATGCATGCCCCACCTCTTTTGCTTTCTTTGCGACTGAAACAGGCCTTTACGTGCACTGATTTGCTAGCACTCGCTTTGATACGCCATTTCTCCATCCAAGTGTAAATGTTATTAAGGTGAGCTTGTAGTCTTTGCGAGGCTTTATTTGGATCTTTGTCACTACTTAGGGCTGCGGTATCATCCGCGAAAGTAGCTGAGAGAACACTGTCTGTATTTGGTAGGGCAGCTGTGTATAACAAATACAGTAACGGGCCCAGTACAGAGCCTTGTGGCACTCCTGCTTTGATGTCGTAGCAGGAGGAGTATGAGTCATTCATCTTAACTCTGAAAATTCTGTTATTTAAGTAGGATTCTAGAAGAAGGTAAATATTGTGTGGAAGTTAACTTTTAAGCTTAAACAAAAGTCCTGGGTGCCAGACTCTGTCAAAAGCTTGTTGAACATCTAAGACTGCTGAGCAATATTCTTTTTTCTCCAGTGCATTTCTAATCTTGGTGACAATTCTATGGACTTGCTCTAATGTGAAATGTGCACGCCTAAAACCGAACTGATGTTCTGGGATAACTTTATTTTCGTCCAGAATACGGTTTAGCCTACGAGATAGATTTTTTTCGAATACTTTTGAAATGACCGGCAGGAGACTTATGGGTCTATATGACGACACAAGGTGTGGTGGTTTGCCCGGTTTTAAAATCATTATAATTTCTGATACTTTGGTTAGTGTGATAGCCTTAAGATGCCATTGAACAACTGCGTTAGGAAAACTATCGCCTTTCTAGGCAATTGTTGTAGCACTTCAGATGTAATCAAGCAAAATCCTGGAGCCTTTTTTCTGTCTAGTTTTCTTATCTCATTGTAGATTTCTTTCGGTGAGCAACTCATAATGGGTGGGCTTAGCTGAAGATCTGTTTGAAGGAAAATAATAATTTCCTGTTCAGCCATCGCTGAACCGTCATTAGGTGTGAAGACTTTGCTGAGAAAATTTCCAAAGACTTGAGCTCTTTCCTCATCTGTTCTGGCCCAGGTTTTGTCTTCTAATTTTAAGGGGTGCTGTGCTGGCATAGGTGCTGTTTTGCTTGCCTTGACCGCGGTCCAAAGGGAATATTCATTTTTGGTCGAGGTCGACAAGTTTTCTAGCTTGTATTTCAGAGTATCCGCTTCAATTTTCTTTAAGAAAAGTTTTAATTCTGCGGCCATTTTATTGAGTGCCTTCTTGTCAGAGGGGGGTTAAAATTTCCATTATGGGCCGTCGATTTTTGGCGCGGGGAAGGTGGGGGGGAGCTTTGGTTACCCCCCTGTGCCATCCCCACCACTCGGAGCCCCATGGTTATGGAGATATCCATGGTCAAAGTTTTCAGGTTAGAATAATTGTCTTCGTAAATGTCCATCGTTTTAAGGGAGGGAGGGAAACGAAACAAAGTCGACGGAGCCCCGCTGCGCGGGGCTCCTATTTCTGTCTGCAGGGTCTAAAGTAACCTAACATGAAGGAGATGACGGGCGCTGAGTTCGCTCGCTTTGCTCGCTCACTTCAGCTCCCGTCATCTCCTTCGAACCTAACCTATCCGTGTCGGGGCGCACTTAGCTCCCGAGCTCGCTTCGCTCGCTCTTGGACTAATTCACAATTTTTTTTATTTTTTTTTTATCTCACTAATTATATTTATGTATAAAATATATCTAATATATCCATAACCATGGGTTTCCGTGGGGTGGGGATGGTACGGTGGCGTAGTCCCGCTACACCCTTTCCTTCCCTCCCTCCCTGTCCCTTAAACGATGATCATTTTCGGAATTTTTTACACTAACCAGAGCACTTTAACCATGGATATCTCCATAACCATAGGGCTCCGAGTGGTGGGGATGTTACAGGGGGGTAGCAAAACCTCCCCTCCTCCACCCCCTACCATCCCCGCGGCAAAAATCAACGGCCTATAATGGAAATTTTATCCCAGAGGGGTTTTGACTGCTGTGCCATACCCTTCTAAGTCTTCTCTTTGCCATTACCTTTTCTCTGATTTCCCTTGGGATATCTTTACTGCTGGTATTAAGCTTTGCCTCTGGTGTGCACTTCCATGCTGCCAGTTGTATAAGGTTAGTAATATATTTAGTGGCCGAATCAATATCATCACAAGTTTTTAGTGGCACTCTTAAATTAAGCTTGGTTTCAATATATGCTCTGAAAGCATCCCAGTCGGTCTGCTTATTATATAGACTTTCTCTTTTTGGCCTTGTTATAATTGTAGTGATTATTGTAACGAAACGTTACTACAATGAAATAATGCTTCGTTCTTTGTTTGTTTGCGACTTGGAAAGCGCCGGGTACCAGAGGTGCTGGGGGACGATTATTCGCATAGAACGAATGATAAAGAAAGGTTCCACACGACCGCCTGCGCAGTGCTCGCCGGCAGTCGTTCCTAGGCTGGTGTGTGAGCACACGTATCGCGCAGTGCTCGCCATCAGTCGCTCCTAGGCTGATGTGCGGGCACACGTATCGCTTTACGTAATGTCGAGCGCTCTACCAGACACGAGCGTTATAATTAAAACTAGATATTTATTTCTCGAGTGTAGAACAATTTAATGTAAAAGTTGTGCGTGGAAATCCCGAATTAGGGTAAGTTTTGAATAGCACACAAATTTCGAACAGCATAATCATTGCCATTTTGATTTTTTGCTAATCATTGTTTTATGTACCTACCCCTATATTTCTCGTTACGGTGCAGTTGTAGTAGTTTTTTTAATCATATTAATAAGCACCATTTAGAAGTAGCCACAGATATTGTATGCTGCATCATGCTACCTAATTTTCTTTTACCTTCTACCTTCAAGTGTTTTAATAATTTAAAAAAATATAAATTCGTTTCTTTTTTACGGAATCCTAAGGATTATTTTGTATTGCTAATTTTTATTTTTGCTCAAGCTTGCTTGAAATGTAAACTCCGTTCTGGCCAGTACCACCACGTCAATACTACTACATTTAAATGGGTGCTTTCTTCTTGTTGTCGTCGGTGGTACCCCAGCACGGAAGTTTTTGGCCGAGATCTGATGAGCTGGAATGGTGGTTTTCAGGTTCTACGTCAACGTTTCTACGGCATCACTTCTGCGGCGGCTTCATCGTTTCTACGTCAACGTTCTACGTCATCGTTACTTTTCGCGCATCAACATTTCTGCGCCAAATACTGCGTGCCCGTCATTGTGTGCCGCAGTCACGAAGAGCCACTCGTCGCTACGCCACAGGTGTGCTGAGCGCGTCGGTCATCCTCGCTCGTGTCTGCTAGAGCTCTCGACATTACGTAAAGCGATACGTGTGCCCGCACATCAGCCTAGGAGCGACTGATGGCGAGCACTGCGCGATACGTGTGCTCACACACCAGCCTAGGAACGACTGCCGGCGAGCACTGCGCAGGCGGTCGTGTGGAACCTTTCTTTATCATTCGTTCTATGCGAATAATCGTCCTCCCGCACCTCTGGTACCCGGCGCTTTCCAAGTCGCAAACAAACAAAGAACGAAGCATTATTTCATTGTAGTAACGTTTCGTTACATTATCCTTCCTATTACAGGAGTGTGGTCAGAGCTACTATCGAGACAGCTTTCAACCTTCAAGTACAGGTTCGAAAGACCCTTAAATATAAAGAAATCTAAGAGATCTGGCAATTTTTTTGGGAATAAAAATAAATTCTTTTGGAGCTATATGCATTAGTTTTTGAGGACTACCCTCGAACTATGGTGGTGGTGCGAAGAGCACCAACTCTCAGTGAACCCCACAAAAACCGAACTTATTCTCGTCACAGAAAAGAAAAAACCTTTTTTTTTTGGTTTTCTCTTTTTTGAAAGATTCTTTGGAACAAACCTAAGCCTTTCAACAGAAACCAAATATCTGGGCATCTTTTTAACAAACAACTGAACTAGGCAAAACACATGAACTATATCACTACAAAAGCCAGCTTATCCCTGTGGCAGTGCAAGCGACTACTTGGTAGGAATTGCGGGATCAGCCCTAAAATCACCCACTGGCTATATACCACAGTCATCTGACCAATTATCACATATATCACATAGCCCAGGACAGATCTGAGCACAGCCCAAAGAGATTTCGAAAAACTGCAGCGGTTTGCTTGTGTTGCAATCACTAGCAGTATGAGAACTATACCCACTGCCGCACTTTAGGTTATGCTGGGGCTGCCTCCTCTGCACCTCATCGTGCGAGAGGAGGCAGCCCTGGCCGCTTTTAGGCTCCACCTATCAGGAACTCTTGAGTAAAGATTCCAGAGTCAAGCACACACGCATAAAGAAAGATGCGATCAAACGAAGACCTATGATGGCATCACCCTGCGACAAAGCCAAAAAAACACACCACTTTCATAGGCACTACAATATAACACTAACAGAAGAAAGTGTGACTACTCAGGCCCGAAAGAAATGAGAGTATACACCAACGGATCGAAGAGCAACTACAGGAGTTGGAGTCTTCTCACACGACCTTAATATCAACTTATCTAGCCCGCTGGGAGCACACAACACCATCTATCAGGCGGAGTGTGTGAGCATCATACTAGCTGTCCACGCCCTAGAAGCCAGGAAGGTTACAGACACCAACATATGTATACTCTCCAATAGCGTCTCAGTCCTGCAATCCTTACGGAAAAATTATATAACATCAAAACTAATACTAGAATGTCACAACGCACTGGAACAAAGAACTTTATCCAGCTGAAACAAGGTGACACTGCAATAGATAAAGGGACACAGCGGAACACTGGGCAACGACGCAGCTGAGGAGCTTGCGAGACGGATCCAGTACAGCGGTCTATGGACCCGAACAGATTGTACGCATCCCTTTCAACCAATTATGCAGGTTTTTTTTATTTTTTTCTCCTTATGTGAAAACAGTGTAGTGAACAACGAGATGCAGGCTGATATCAGTTGTTTCAACTGCTGGCCTGTTCCCCAATAATAATAATAATAATAATAATAAAATCAGCAATAGAAAGACTAACCATCAAACGACAACATGGAGGAAGGGGCCTTATAGACATCCAGCACCTTTGGAGGAAACAAGTTAGTCGGTTAAAAACATTTTTTCATGTAAAATCTCGTACTAGTAACATACATAAAGCCATTGTAACCAACGATATCAACTACACTCCACTTAACTTAAACGGTCAGATAGATTCAGAAAGTACTACCAATGAAGACCCGCAGGTCCAAAAAACTGAAGATTGGAAGAAAAAAGTTCTTCACGGCCGGCATCCTCATGACTTAGAACAATCCCACATAAATAAATTAGTGTCCAATAAATGGCTCAAAATAGGTAACTTATTCCCAGAAACTGAGGGATTTATTATAGCTATTCAAGATCAGATCATTAACACAAAAAATTACAGAAAATACATAATTAAAGATCCTACAGTAACAAATGATAAATGTCGAAGATGCCACATCCAGCCCGAAACCATACAACATATTACTGGCGCCTGCACAACACTCACACAGACTGACTACACTCACAGGCATAACCAGGTAGCAAACGTAATCCATCAAAAATTGGCTCTCAAATACACCCTCATACAAAGCACTAATACTCCTTACTATAACTATGCACCACAAACAATTTTAGAAAATACCACACATAAGCTATACTATGACCGCGCCATTCTCACCGACAAGACCATTCACTATAATAGACCGGACATAACCTTGCAAGATAAAGTAAATAAAGTAACTTACCTGATAGACATCGCAGTCCCCAATACGCACAACATTCAAAAGACAATCACTGAAAAAATAAGTAAATACGCAGAACTCAAGGACGAAATAGGTAGAATATGGCGGCAAGAAAAAGTTTATGTGGTCCCCATAGTCCTTTCTACAACAGGCGTCATTCCGAACCACCTTCTCCATAGTCTGAAGTTACTTAATCTAAACGAAAATCTCTATATCACCCTTCAAAAAGCTGCCATCTTAAACACATGTCGAATTGTAAGAAAGTTCATGCAAATTGATGAAAACGAAATAGGTCCACATCATTCATCTTCAACATAACACACCACACGCTGTATTTACTTGGTCTCGGCCCGTAAATGTAGCTTAAACCAGCCTAAGAGCTGAGAATTTGAAACACTTGAAAATAATAATAATATATCTGCCATCAGTCTTCGTAGACTATAATCAGATGTGTTCTCGGTCAATGTCTTGTAAAGTGCTTCCTCCAGTGAGGACAGCTACTCTTCATTACAACATAGCTAACATCTGTTGTGCAGCTTCATTATATCATGCCTTTTTAGATAATTTTGGCTCATCAATTGGACCGCTAGTTCATTCGGATGATGAGACAGTCGCTGTTTGTATTTCGCCGCAGTTGATCGAATTTCTTCTTTCACTGTGGTCATTTCTAATTGTTGGTGTATTTAATTATTTGTGATGAACCAATGAGCATTGCTTATCGTTCTCAGTATGATGTTCTGAAGACACTGAAGCATCGAGATGTTTGAGTCACTAGCACTACCCCACAATTGTATGCCGTACATCCAAATGGGTTTGAGGACAGTTTCGTATACAAGTAATTTATTGTTCGTGGACAATTTGCTGTTTCGACCAAGCAGCCAGTATAGGAGTCTATATCGAATGTTGAGTTCCTCTCGTTTTAGTCTTGATATGTTTTTTCCATGTCAAGCGGCGGTCCAAATGCATACCCAGATAACTGACATTGTCCTCATGTGGTAAGGTAGTGCCTCCTAGCTGTACTGGTGGGCAGTTACCCCTTCTTAGTGTGAAGGTGACTTGCACAGATTTAGATGTGCTGGCTTTGATTTTCCATTTTTGAAGCCACTCATTGATCTTGTGGAGTCCCTGCTGTAAGGTATTTGATGCGGTAACTGGATCATTGTTACATGCCAGGATGGCAGTGTCGTCAGCGTACATAGCTGTGGTTAGACCTGGTGGTGTCGGGAGATCCGCATTGTATAGTGTGTACAATATGGGGCCCAAGATCGATCCCTGTAGTACGCCCGCTTTTATGTTGTAAAAGCCAGAAGTTGAACCCTCCTCCTTCACTTGGAAAAGTCTATCTGAGAGATATGATCTCATAAAAAGCTTTTCTTAATTTTGCATAGGAGGCCATTGTGCCATAACTTGTCAAATGCCTGTTGGATATCCAGGAATACAGATCAGCAATGTTCCTTCTGAAATTACGCAGGTGGCTACAGGAATTCACCCAGACCCAGGCCGAAAACTGGTGGACCTCAACACCGGGCTGCAAGCAGTCTAAAGAGGCTTTGCCATCCTTGGATAGTAGGCTCACCACGCGTCTTCTACGCCTGGACAGGAATGGCCTGCGCTTGGTGAGGGGACCATCACGGGACACTGCTCACTTAATAAACACTTCCACACATTAGGCATAATGGACAGTCTTCTGTGGAGGGCATGCATGGAGGCTGAGGAAACCGTTTCACATATTCTCTTTGAATGTACAGGTGTAACCCAGATAAGAACACAAACCCTTGGGTCACCCAGATCTTACACAGACGTTCTGAGGAAACCAGGAGCTCTAATTATATCTAACTTCTGGAGGGAGGTGGGCTGGTTGAAATAACCACACGGCCGCCATGGCCGATGACATGCACAATGGTGCACTTGAAGGACTAAGTGCGGAAACCAAACCCTCCAACATAGAAAATAAACAGACATGCTATTGCAAGTTCTTAATCAGATCTTCACCAAATTAAAATGGGACCAATTTCGAAACATTATTTAAAAAAAAAAAGATTTTTTAAAATCAGTCTAAAATTGACGGAGTTATGCGTGATATAATATTATAGATATAATATAAAAAAAAAAACATAATGTCGAAAATAGAACCGCCTCCTTTTAGGTAAGTCGGTTAATAAGGGCCTCAGCTCAGCATACTGCACCTAACACTGATTTTCAGCTGCAGCCCACTAGTGCCATACACTAGACAGTATTTATTGAAATAAACAATTGTGTCTAATTCTCAGCTTATTTATGCTACCAAACTAGGTTTATAGACTGTGTGCTTTTAGTGAAAACAATGTCATGAAACATTTTGTTTAATTTATCTGTTTATCCTATATCAGTGCTCGTTTGAGTTGTTTATAATCCAGTAGATATATTTTAATGTAATACAATAACATTAAAAAGAAATAAGCATGAACCTACATATTTCATTTTCAAACAATTATTTATAACCTAAAACACTCACCACATTACTAGTTGCAGGTTGATTTAGAAAATCCAAATCAAAATCAAACACTGTATTCTCAAACGTAGAACTCATTTTAAACACTGTAAAAACACATCAATTACGAAATTAATTAAATGAAACATTTCCAACACATTTCAG
Source organism: Orthosia gothica (assembly GCA_949775005.1). Classification (NCBI taxonomy): domain Eukaryota; kingdom Metazoa; phylum Arthropoda; class Insecta; order Lepidoptera; family Noctuidae; genus Orthosia; species Orthosia gothica. Next base: position 20,713,507 of record OX459058.1, read on the forward strand.
CGCTTTTTCTTTTTTCACCGGCGCGCGAACGAACATGAATATACACATGAAGCTCAAGACCGAACTAGTTCACTTCAACGATTGTCAGTGTTGCCAGTGGCAGATAGTCAAATGTTACATGAGTCATCTCAAAAAGTTACATTTTCATGAGATAGGTATATATAGATAGATTATGCTATTTGACTTGATAATCTTGATATTTAGTTGACGATTGATACATAAATAAACTTATTTCAGTTGCAGTTAAAGTTTTTTTTTACTTTGTTGTTGATTTACTGATTCCCTAAATAATTAATTATTAAATTAAAACTACAATATATATAACATTTACTATATGTATTGTATGTATTGTTAGCACAAACAAGTCGAAAACAAACCAATCACTACACTATTGACGAAATAAATTTAATAAAATTACATCCACAGATATTAAATTTCGTATTTATTTACTCTTCTTTGGAGATAATAAAACTCACTCGCTCGCCGGAGTAAGCGGGATATAAGATTTAGATATACACGTGAGTGAGTGAGTGAATTTAAAGTTAGGGCACAGGTGCGACATACGAACAAAAGTTTTCTTAGATGCATTCCGTTTCACGATATTTTTTTGTTTGCGGGCAAATATTTTAATTATTTTTAGTAAGTCCTAAAAGTTACGTAAAAGTTACATTTTGAGTCGTGTTACATGGAGGTTACGTGAGACGGTCAAAAGTTACGTAAAATGTAACAAAAGTTACGTTCTGGCAACGCTGACGATTGTAGTTGTACTAGTAGTTGATAGTTCGGAGCGTTCCATTTAGTGTCCGAGTAATATTATACTTTAGTGTGCTTACAAGCCTAAAGGCGGAAACACATTACTGTGGCGTGGCGTGGCGTGGCGCATACTGGCGTGGCGCTGAGTGTGCACACTAAGCTGGCGTGTCGTGGCGCGCCATGGCGCTATTTCTGAATTAGTATACATCGAACCTTTGCAACGTGTAGACGTACATAATATTAACTTCGGATTCAGATGATGATTTCGATGAAGACCATCAATTTATTTCTATGCACCAGCCATGTTATATCTCCACCACCCTTCCACCATCTTGGTTGACTGGTAGAGAATACCTTAAGCTTTAAGTCTGCCTATGTACCTTTAAGTTGCATGAAATGTTAATAAATAAATAAATTTCTCCTAGCAATTAAACTACTTTAGAGCAAAATTTAAAAAAAACCGGCCAAGTGCGAGTCAGACTCGCGCACGAAGGGTTCCGTACCATTATCGCAAAAAAGGGCAAAAAAATCACGTTTGTTGTATGGGAGCCCCCCTTAAATATTAATTTTATTCTGTTTTTCAGTATTTGTTGTTATAGCGGCAATAGAAATACATCATCTGTGAAAATTTAAACTGTCTAGCTATTACGGTTCATGAGATACAGCCTGGTGACAGACAGACAGACGGACCGCGGAGTCTTAGTAATAGGGTCCCGTTTTTACCCTTTGGGTACGGATCCCTAAAAAAGAAGGCAAGGTCATTCCAAATTTAAAAGTTTTTAGGACAAAAACATAAAAAATTCGGTTTGTTTACATTTTGATTATAATGATAAGCGATTATCTCGGCAACGTTTGGACCGATTTACATGATTCAAACGGATAAAATGGTTTTAGACAAAGACCTTTCATTTGACGCTAACTTCATCATATAATCTCCACAAACAAAAATTTACGTTTTCAAGTTCCTCGCGTAATTATTAATGTATGATATCTCTTATCAATTCTTTAAAATCTATATATATATCAACTTTTAATGTTAAAATTAGGATTCTATATGATTGTACATGCTAGTTGGGCATAAAACAAAACAAATACAACACTAATTAGTATCTAACAAGAAAACTGTACGTTGACGTACAAGTTCAATAAGCTCGTCGGTAATTTTCAACACGCAGCATACAAGCGTCCGCTACGAGTTCACGATACGACACGCCACGCCACGCCACAGTAATGTGTTTCCGCCTTAAAGCTCAATCAAACGGCTGTCGGCTCCAGGCCTCCAGCAAATGAGCAAAATCAATCACACCTTCACTTCATCAGTCAGTGACATATGAATGACATTAATATTTCCGTTTAATTTAAGGCGGAAACACATTACTGTGGCGTGGCGTGGCGTGTCGCGCCAGATGCCTATCGGTTTCATACATTTAGTATGGTTAGAGGCACATTTGAGTGTCGTGGCCCAGCGTGGCGCGACCTGGCGTGGCGCGTAAACTCGTAAACTCGTAGCGGACGCTTGTATGCTGCGTGTTGAAAATTACCGACGAGCTTATTGAACTTGTACGTCAACGTACAGTTTTCTTGTTAGATACTAATTAGTGTTGTATTTGTTTTATTTTATGTCCAACTAGCATGTACAGTCATATAGAATCCTAATTTGAACATTAAAAGTTGATATATATATAGATTTTAAAGAATTGATAAGAGATATCATACATTAATAATTACGCGAGGAACTTGAAAACGTAAATTTTTGTTTGTGGAGATTTTATGATGAAGTTAGCGTCAAATGAAAGGTCTTTGTCTAAAACCATTTTATCCGTTTCAATCATGTAAATCTATCCACACGTTGCCGAGATAATCGCATATCATTATAATCAAAATGTAAACAAACCGATTTTTTTATGTTTTTGTCCTAAAAACTTTTAAATTTGAAATGACCTTGCCTTCTTTTTTAGGGTTCCGTACCCAAAGGGTAAAAACGGGTCCCTATTACTAAGACTCCGCGGTCCGTCTGTCTGTCTGTCACCAGGCCGTATCTCATGAACCGTAATAGCTAGACAGTTGAAATTTTCACAGATGATGTATTTCTGTTGCCGCTGTAACAACAAATACTGAAAACAGAATAAAATTAATATTTAAGGGGGGCTCCCATACAACAAACGTGATTTTTTTGCCCTTTTTTGCGATAATGGTAAGGAACCATTCGTGACTCGCACTTGGCCGGTTTTTTTTAATTTTGCTCTAAAGTAATTTGCTAGGAGAAATTTATTTATTTATAAACATTTCATGCAACTTAAAGGTACATAGGCAAACTTAAAGCTTAAGGTATTCTCTACCAGTCAACCAAGATGGTGGAAGGGTGGTGGAGATATAACATGGCTGGTGCATAGAAATAAATTGATGGTCTTCATCGAAATCATCATCCGAATCCGAAGTTAATATTATGTACGTCTACACGTTGCAAAGGTTCGATGTATACTAATTCAGAAATAGCGCCATGGCGCGCCACGACACGCCAGCTTAGTGTGCACACTCAGCGCCACGCCAGTATGCGCCACGCCACGCCACGCCACAGTAATGTGTTTCCGCCTTTACTCTTTGCATTAATATGACAGTGTTTTCCACAGATAATAATAACAGAGAGGTGTTCAATCCATTTATTTATGGGCGACGATTAAAGGTTGAAACATACTTCCAAAACCCGATGCCACCCGACGCATTGCAGTACTAATCAATCCCATATATTTAGTATGGTCAGAAACACATAGACAACACGCCATGTGATCACACGCACTCCCACGCGGTAACATCCAGTCGGTCTGGATCAGTGTTATCGAGCGAGCTTCGCACGCAGTGTGTTTCTAGTTGACACCCGACGACACGCGTCAGTCAGTCGAGAACATTCCTGGTATTAAGATATTTTTAGCTAATTTTTATTTAAAATTTCGGATGAACATTTCATAGAATTAGTGAAACGATATATAGTATTAGAAATAATACTAGAAACAAAGCTATGATACTAGCGAAGCGTGTTGTAGCATCGTGTGGCGTAGTGCATGATTCGCATCGGGTGTCGACATGTCACGTCGCATCGGGTGTTAGTAGTATGTTTACACCTTTAGGCTATAACACACGCTCTGGTATGTTACGGAAATCCGTTCTCACTTACACAGGACCGGACCTGGATCGGCGAACCAACTCTGCCTATTAAATCCTAGTGTTGTTGTATTGAGAATATTATTATCCATTTTTATGAAAAATATCGGGATATCGGGCAGCAATAACCAAAAACCATAGATATAGTATGTACAAGATATACAGAGTCAGATGAAAAGCGAAACCAAAAAAAATGAAATCTATGTGTGGTGGAATTGTCCATGTGTTAGTAAAAAAAGGGTTGTTAAAAAGTCCATGTTCAGTATCGATATCGATACTTGGTGAACACAATAAGAAACACGATTAGAGGGTTGTTGGATATATTGAACTGTAATCAGAGCTGGGCAAAATACACAAATTACAAAATACTATCTCGCATGTATTTAAAATACAAATTATACGTAACTGGTGTATTTGAAATTTAAAATACAGTATTTTAACTAATTTTATTTAAAATATAAATAACAAAAGAATAGTCGATCATTCATCGTGACATTCGTACTAAAAAACTTAATTAATACACAGGAGTTTCGTTATATAACCGTTTGAAATGCAAATTACAATTGAAAACGTACTTGACAATTTGACGTACGCGGTCGGTGTTTTGCTAACGAAACATATTGAGCGCTATTTTCTGCAGAACGCACCTATTAATAAGACTGCTAAATGTATTTTGAAGCCAAAAGTATTATTATTATTTCCTTTATTCAATCATTGTACATAGTTTTTACATTTTTAAATATTAGCTTATAAAAATAAAATTAAAAAAAAACATTTAAAAATATAAAAATTAGTAGCCCACCGGTATCGGGAACAAGGTCCAAGCTACCGGTGGTTAGGGCTGCTGAGGGAGGAACCTCCTAACGATACGCGCCGTGTCCAGGAGTACCGCTTTCTGGATCACGCCCTTGATCCAGCTGCCCAACGAGAGCCTCCTCAGATGTTCATCGAGACTCTTAGCTATTATGCCATTGGCCGTCACGACTATCGGCACAATGACTGCTGTATTCACATCCCACAAATGTCGACAACCTCGCGAGCTAGATCAAGATACTTACTTTTCTTATCTCTCTCAGCCTTCACGAGGTTCTCGTCATGGGGGACCGCTATATCAACAATCATTGCGCGACGCTCTAATCGGTCTATCACCACTATGTCAGGCTTATTGGCAATAATAGTCCTGTCAGCGATGATAGACCGATCCCAATACAACGTGACATTGCCATTTTCGAGAATTATATAATTATTACATTCCATTTTATTATTATGTCCTTTATTTAATACCTTCCTTTATTATTATTATTATTATATACTTTATTGTACACCACAAAATATATACAGGACAAATATTCACAAAAACAAGTGTACAATGGGCGGTCTTATCGCACAGGGCAATCTCTTACAGACAGACAACCTTTGGATGGACTGTACGATAGGAGAAGAATTTAGGGCTGCCAGTGTACAAAAAAAAAAAAAAATACACACTTAAATAATATAACTTACACATAATAATCTACAATATATACATACAATATTATATAATATACTAATACATATCAAATATATAACAGTGAAAGGAGAATAATAAAAATTATAGTGACAGGTAATGCTCTTTTACCATTTTCTTAAACGTTGGCAGCGTTTGAGCACGTCTTATTTCAATTGGTAATACATTCCACAACCGCGCCGCTTGAATCGTGAAAGATTTGTCAAAAAAGGAAGTGAAATGCATACGAATATTTAATTTTAAATTTTCCGATGATCTCAAGGACCTAGAATGGGTGTCACAGAGGAACTGAAAGCGTTCTTTGAGATAAAAAGGAGTAAAAGGATTAAATAGCACGTTATAAAGCAAAGAAAGTATGTGGGCATTCCGGCGAAGCCGAATCGGAAGCCATTTGAGCTTAGTACGAAATTCAGAAACATGATCATACTTGCGCAAGCGAAATATGAATCTGATACAGAGATTTTGAAGTCGCTCAAGCTTGTCCAATTGGTCTTGGGTGAGATCAAGATAGCTGGCATCAGCATAGTCCAGGATAGGGAGAAGAAGAGGTTGTGCTATCGCAACTTTAGTGGAGATGGGAAGAAAATTACGAAGACGTCTCAGGGAGCCCGCAGAAGCAAAAAGTTTACGACTGACTTCCTGCAGTTGTTTGGTCCAGGCAAGAGTGCTGTCGATATAAATCCCCAAGTTCTTCACAGTGTTAGCTATAGGAATAATTGAAAGTAACCTGGGGAAGTGTCGACCAATCAATTCCACGAACAGTCCGAGAACTACCAACAACAGTCACCTGAGTCTTAGTCGGATTAATCTTCAGCCCAAACTCAGCACTCCAGTCACCTATTCGAGCCAGGTCCAAATTAATTGTCTCAATGGCATCTCGTAACTCGCCAAGAGGGGCTTGGGTATAAATCTGGAGATCATCAGCATACAGGTGGTAGAAAGAAGAAAGTCGTTAAGTGATAGCATTAATAAAGAGTGCGAAGAGAAGAGGAGATAAAACGCCACCCTGAGGCACACCGGCAGATGTGTGACACCAAGAAGAGAAGTATTCATCAGTGCAAATACGCTGCCGGCGGCCAAACAGGTAACTACGAAACCAGTCGATTACCGGAGGAGATATGTTAAAAGAGCTTAGGACGCCAAGCAAAATGTCGAAGTCAACGGTATTGAAGGCATTGCTAAAATCAAGCAGAGCAAGTACCGTTAACTTTCCCACTTCCATGCCTGACCTTATATCGTCCGTAATGTGTACAAGTGCTGAGGTAGTGCTGTGTCCGTGTCGAAAACCAGATTGGAAAGGATTAAGCAGATTGTGTTTGGTAAGGAAAGTGCTGAGTTGATTATGAACAAGTTTTTCAAGGACTTTGGATAGGAAAGGAAGAATAGAAATGGGACGATAGTCAGAAAAAGATGCAGGATGACATTTTTTGGGTAAAGGAATAATTTGGGCATCTTTCCAGGACTGTGGGAAGACACCACTGGAAATAGAGAAATTGAGGATATAAAGGATGACAGGAATAATGTTATCAAGGATGGGGATGATCATCTTACGGCTGACACAGTCACTACCAACAGCGTTGGATGTAATCGATACAATACTCTTTTTAACATCACAGGCAGTGAATTGACTTAAGACAAAAGGGGAATAATCAGGTATCGGAAGATTTGAAAGGTAACTAAGCGTTGTTGCTTTGGTGGCCCTATCCAATACGGGCGAAGTAGAAAAATTACTGTTAAGTAAGTTGAAGTCCAAGTCTTTAGGAACCGTGTCATGACTCTTTTTTCCGATACCTAATGATTTGAGAAATTTCCAGACTTTGGCTGGATCAACGTTTTGAACAGAATTGTTGATATGTTGGCGTTGAGCGTTCCTACACACCTTGTTGCATTGATTTCTAATTAAGATGTATTTTTGTCTGTTGACGTCATTGGGCCGAATTTTAAATCTAAACTTCGCAGCTGCTTTTTTGCTGAGTAAAGCTTTAATTTCGTCAGTCAACCATGGCGCTGGAAGATGTTTAACTCTCACGGCCCGAATAGGTGCATGTGTGTCATAAAGCTGAATGAGGGTAGCAGACAAGATTTCAACTTGTTCGTCGACGGACGAGGATGTGACTAGTGGCGTCCAGTCAATGTTGCCGGCATCTTCCTGAAGACGATCAGTGTCCATGCCATAAAAATTGCGAAGCAGAAGAGTTTTAAACTTATGCTTAGGAGGTCGAATTTTGTAAGAAGTGTAAATTAAATCATGACAAGAAAAGGCATCAGCTGAACATTGACCATGTTTAGCGACATGATCTAAGGATGAAACAACAATTAGATCAAGAAGCGAGGGAACAGAGTTTGGAAAACGGTGAGTGGCACCAAGATCATGAATAGAAAGATTGGCAGATTCAATAACATGACGAAGAGAAGAAGAGCGGGAATCTTTTTTAAGCAGACATGTATTAAAGTCGCCCATTATGATACTGTGACTGTAAGAGGGAATTAAAGCTTCTAAAATATGTACGAAAGAAGAGAAGAAATTAATCCGAAGAGAAGGGCAGTAATATACCCCAAGGAGTATCTTGGAATGATGCAGTTCAACTTCCAGGAAAAGATGTTCACCGGCGCTCGGCGGGGGCGGCTGAGTGGACATGTTAACTATAGAAAATGGAATGAAATTACGAAGATAAATGGCCACCCCGCCACCACCACCAACCGCGCGGTCATTCCTGATAAGCTTAAAACCTGGAAGAGAGTAGGAGGAAGAGGGAAGACAAGGTTTTAACCAAGATTCAGAAACAAGAATCGCATGAATATTCTTACAGTCAAAGGTTGCCAGCATATCGGAGAAGTGAGCCGGAATACTCTGGGCGTTTATGTGGACTACATTAAAGTTCCTGGAGACATCGGAAAAAAGTGAAACAAGAGTGTCAGCTAAACATGGAACACTTATGAAACTTTCATCATCACTATCCAACGAATGAAAAGTATCAGTATCACTGCTACCTTCAAGGCTGAGCATAAATATAAAAATATAAATAAATATTTAAACAAAAACAATAATAAAAGCCGCGAGGCTAAAAAATAAATAAAACGCGGTTAACAAAAATATTACTGTCCACCTGCCAGTTGTGCTTAACACAAAAGTACATAAAACTCAATAATAAAAAATAACAAAACATTAAAAACAAATATGATTTTGTAGTCCAGGCATAAAACAAAGTACCTACATACAAGTTTACTAACAAAACTAATCTATCTATTTAAATAAAAATCAAATGCCGAATGCCGAATGTACGCAAGCGCATCACTTCAGAACGGCTGCACCTATTTGTCAATGCAGTGGTATGGAACGCAAAAAAAAAACATAAGCTGTCAAATTGTGACAGTGACTGTTGACATTGAATAATGACATTGTTATAAACCGATAAATACACACCGATTTTAAATAAGGTACAGAAACAAAAGAGAAATTAATTCCAAGAACAGGTGTGAGAAGTTTTGAAAAGAAAAAAAGAAAGTTAATTATAACTACCTACTGACAAACTCAATGCACAAACAAATACCTGGACACAGTGCGCTTAGTTTTTGTTGTAGTGACCTTTCCGATTGCGACTGGTTGAGCAACGCCCGGCTCCGGCTGTCTAGAGATCTGTTCCAATTTCTGCGCGATGTTGTTGAGGTCAGCAGTGGACGTCACTCGGTGTCGTGATCCCTTGGCGTCAAGCACAAACACAGTGCCTTGTGTGGTCCAGCAATGGGTCACGCCAAATTTGCTCCGTGCTGCCATGAAGACGTTATGCCGGGTTTTCGTGAGAAACTCAGACATAGTTACACCAGACCCTTTCAGCTTTGTTTTGCTAAACCAGACTTTATCCCGGAGAGCCACATCATGGAGTTTGAAGAGGATTGGTCTTGGTTTGTTAGATGCGCTGCGCCCCATCCTGTGACACCTCTTAATGCCAGAAACAGCCAATTCAAGGTTCAGACGTTGTGTGACAATTTGAGCCGCCACCTGCGCAGTCTCCTCGTCTTGTTGCTCCGACACTCCGTGCAACAACAGGATTTTACGCCGCCCACGATTCTCCATGTTGTCCAGGCTCTGTGCTAGCATGGCAGCTTGCTGCTGGAGAGAACCAAGCGCTTGTACAATAAACGTCCGGAACGAAGAAAACTCTGCCGCCAATCCTGAGGTGGTGATTGGTGTGGTGCCTGGAGTCTTCAGCAACTCCTTTTCAAATTCAGCCATTCTGAGACTGAATAGATTACTCATATCTGTGATTGTGCGGTTGATAGCGTCCATGGTGTGGTTGTAACAATAAATGTTGTGTTTTGGAGCTGATAACACTTTACTGGCAGGTAGTGATGATTAACTCTTAAAAATTATCATTAATATATAAAATACTTGACTATAACTATTTTAATTATTATTTTAAATAAAGAGATAAAATTTTTGGTGTTTGTGTTTTGACTACCCCCTATTATATCTCTTAAAGTATTTGAAATTGACGACAAGGTTGCCGTAGTAGTTAAGCGATCGGCTGCAGCGCTGCGTATTGCGAGTTCGATTCCCGCACGGAACAAATATTTGTATGGCCTACAAATAGTTGTTCCGGAGTTGAAATGTTTGTAAACGCACCCACAATACAGGAAGAAATTCCTAGTGACGGCAAAGTCAAAAAAAAAAAAAGTTTACCAATTGTTTCACTCTAAGCCCACATACCCACACATTATGAATACAGTTTAGATAAAACATCTTCTCAATCCTAACTTAAATCTATTTCAACAAAACTTGTCTAAATAAGTTTATATTTATGTCATGATGTCACAAAAAAACTATTAATTTTTATCGATACTCATGACGTCACCGCTTTGTCAAGCCCTAGCTTAAGCAAACGATTTACTCTTTTACATAATATTTTCGCAAATTTTGTGTATACGAAATATACTTATATAAAACAATGGCAATCAATATACTATTGTAAGAATCTTTTTCTGAGCCGATTACTAGCAGAAATTCGTCAAAATATGGTTCGAAACAATCCAAGGACAAAATTGTATTTACCTATGAAACGTGTATTTATTGGGGTTATTTCGTCTTGTAACGTCACATTCACTCAATTAATATTACCCATTAAATAAAAAACATAATTAATATTATCCATTGTTAATCTTATGATTATTATTTAATGCACGAAATTCACCGCGGCGTAAAACAGATGTTACGCTAGGTTCACTTAGTCGCGAAAAAAATGACATATCGGTACGTCATTCACTCTCTCTTTTTCTCTTGGGTGGTTTGTACTTGATTAGGATTTCTTGCTCGCACGCTTCGTGTATCTTTATGCGTAGCAAAATAAAATCTAAATCTATGCCAAAAACAGTAGATCTCCCATAAATCGGGGAGTTTTTTAACGCTTGTCGTAGTTGGTACGACCCTCTTGAAGATTGACTTACAGAGAAGCAGAACTTGTCGTTTATGTTAGTTTGACCTGTCCGGTTTAGGATGTATGCGGCTGTGTTATTAAGTTCAGCCCAAAGCTCTTGAGGTATTGTTTCGTGGGCATACATCATAGATCTCGCTGTTTCAACCAGTGCCCTGATCTCTCGTTCGCATACTCCATTCTGTTCAGGCGTGTATGGCGTAACGAGTCTTTGCTGTATTTCTTGGGAGTCTAGTATCTGTTTTATAGATTTGTTGTCAAATTCACCACCATTGTCGATTAGCAAGCACTTTATACATATAGTCTTGCATTGGGTGAGCATTAGGAGAAGTTTATCCTTAACCCCAGATTTCTTTTTCTAGAAATACACCATGCGATATCCTGTGTAATTATCCTTAAACAGAACATAGTACTTCAATTTAGAGAAACATGGTTGAAATGGTCCACAAAAATCAGTATGTATATACGTGTTCTCCAGGCGCTGTTGCTCTCGTTCTCTCACCGTCTTTAGGCTTTACCATAAATAAAGGCAGCCTTCACATGACTCCTTGTCTAGAGGAAGATCTAGCACTAGTTTGCGTTTAACTTTAGCTTTGACATGCCTCTTATTTTGATGTGTGAGTCTCTCATGAAAAAGTTGCATAGTTGAGTTGTAGACGTCAAATAAACTGTGGGAAGATTCACAGGCGGTACGTTATCAACGTTTAGTTTGTAAAGTCGTCTGTCGTGAACAATGTCGAGTAACTAGTGAGACAGGTTCTGGTATTAAAATTAGTAAAAAAAAAAAAAAACACAATCAACAGGTTTTAAATAAAAGTTGTAGAGGACCTCTTTTAAGTATGGATATACCTGTGCCAGAGGACCTCTCTCTTCCATATCCATACATACGTAGTATCTCTAAGTAGTCTGTGATCCATACATTACTTAAAGAGCCTGTTAACAACATAATCATAATTAAACTAAAATCAAAAATTAAGTTATAATGGAATTACATAAAATAATAATGAAACAAATAAAGTTAAAATTGAATAACACAAATAAAAAATTAAATCAGTCAATAATTAAAATTAATTAGATTAAAATTGAAATAAATTAAATTATAATTTGTTTAAATAATGATAAAATTGTATTAAATAAGTATTATCGGCATAATGCATGAAAAACGAGTGAGAAAGAGGGTAGACAGATATGTCAGATCATAAATATGTATGGCCTCTCCCAGTATTTTCAGCGTTGTATCTTTAGGCAATAAATGAACACCGGGGTTGGTACATCCTGCTAGTTACAGAACACAGAGGCATATTTCGAGAAAATATTTTTTTACTGAATGATATGCAATGATATTCAAATAAACAGATAAGTTATACACTCACAAAACAATTGAAAAGTGTTCCGCGCTGCAGCGGCAGCACACATACACACTTTTCATTCATCTGACATTTCACTACAAGTCGAAAGGGATGGTTTGATAAAACCAACAAGAAAAAAACCGGCCAAGTGCGAGTCGCGCACGTAGGGTTCCGTACTTGGTAAATTGCGGTTTACGATTTATGACGTATTAAAAAAAAACTGCTTACTAGATCTCGTTCAAACCAATTTTCGGTGGTAGTTTACATGGTAATGTACATCATATATTTTTTTTAGTTTTATCATTCTCTTATTTTAGAAGTTACGGACACACACACACACATTTTACCACTTTGGAAGTGTCTCTCGCGCAAACTATTCAGTTTAGAAAAAAATATATTAGAAACCTCAATATCATTTTTGAAGACCTATCCATAGATACCCCACACGTATGGGTTTGATGGAAAAAAAAAATAGTTTCAGTTTCAAGTATTCCAAGGGACCCCCAAAATTAATTGTTTTTTTTTTCTATTTTAGAGTGAAAATCTTAATGCGGTTCACAGAATACATCTACTTACCAAGTTTCAACAGCATAGTTCTTATAGTTTCAGAAAAAAGTGACTGTGACATACGGACGGACAGACAGACAGACAGACAGACATGACGAATAAGGGTTCCGTTTTTTGCCATTTGGCTACGGAACCCTAATAATGACATAAATTAGTAAATTGAGGTGTATTGCGTACTTACATTATGGTATGAGATCCCTTCTGTTTTTTTTACTTTGGTATAATTGGTACACTTTCTAAATACACACGATGGCATTTTTTTATTTTGTTTTTGTTTCAACAAAGCCTATCGCTCTTCACCATGCGTGACAAAAACAAGACTAAGGGTAACAATTGTGTCCTATTCGAGTCTTCACAATGCCCGCGCTTATAATATATCTGTTTATTTGAATATCATTGATGATAGGTTACAAAATGTATGGATTTGACAGCTTTCAATAGCCATAGTGACGATGCGCCACCTAGCGTGAAAAAATGGCAGTTCACATCCTCAATATCCCCATTACTAATAATAATGTCCGGCGGACCACTCTACATACGGTTGGTTAAGGTACGGCAGCGTACTATATTCGTGGTTCGCCCGTACCAAATCCGAGCGTGTGTCACGGCTATTATATGAAATACTAGCACTTCGCCCGCGATTACGTTCGCGTGATTTCGTTTATCCTATAAATTACTCACTTGTATGTGCATTTAGTGCAGGAGACCAAAAATAAGCTAATATTAAATAAATAAAAATGGGGTATCGTAGTAGATTTACAGGGTTTATTCGTTTGGGACCATTCAATATTTGACAAGAATAATACATTTTAGTTTACCGCCACAAAGTAAAATCCTCCCCTAAAAATTTAATAACACCATTTTGCACCGTGAGGGTCGAGTTTTGTACAACCCAAATATGTTATTCACTATTTTTTATCATTATTATTTTTCGTTTATGTTAGTAACTTGACTTAATGTCCTACGTCCCCTGGATGGGGCAAAGGGCGTCCACAGTAGTTCTCCATCGCAATCGGTCCTGAGCTTCACGCTTTACCTCGCTCCACGTCATACCGATGCTCGTCGCTTCCACCAACACGGTGCGACGCTAGGTTTGACGGGGACGGCCACGCTTTCTTTTGCCTTGTGGATTCCAATCCAGCGCTTGCTTCAGTATATGATCAGAGTCCCTTCGCAGCGTGTGGCCAATCCAACTCCACTTGCGACGCTTGATCTGGCGGTCGATCGGGCTATCGTGGCATTGCTCCAACAGCTCTACGTTGGTGATGGTCTCGGGCCAGTAAATGCCGAGTATGCGACGAAGACAGCGGTTGACGACGACTTGGATCTGGCGTGAAATGTCTTTTGTGACCTTCCACGTTTTGCACCCGTAAAGCAGCACGGATTTGTCATTTGACCCGAATATTTTGAGTTTAATCCTTCGGGTCATTTTCGGGTTTCCGCGATTGCCAATCGGGTCTCAGCTGCGCGAAGGTAGCTCGTGCTTTGGCTATCCTTGAAGCAATGTCATCTTCACTACCTCCAGTTTCTGACACGACGCTCCCTAGGTAATTGAACTTGTCGACGCGTTCCACTGCCTCCGTGCCAATCAGCAACGGTGAAGTATTCTTCACACCAGATCTCATCTCTTGGGTCTTCCGGGTGTTTATTTTTAGTCCTGTTTCTGCCGATTCCCGACTTAAATCTATCAATTTTGCATATCAGCGTGGGTATGACTCAGCAGGCATAAGTCATCGGCGTAATTCAAGTCTTCTAAAACGTTGGATAATCCCCACTCTATCCCGCGGCGCTTGCTGTTGAAAATGCGAAGCAAAATTCCGTCAAGAACGACTAAGAAGAGGAGCGGTGAAAGGAGGCAGCCTTGGCGGACACCTGCGTGTACTGCTATATCAGCTGAGATGAGGCCGTCGTGAGTACTCTACAGGAATAATTCTTGTATATACTCTCCAAGAGACGAACAATTTTCGGTGGCACTCTGATGCCCAGTAGGCGGGACCAGATGCTGGACCACTTCAGCGTATCAAATGCCTTTTCGAAATCGACAAAGGTGAGATAGATCTCCTTCTGCCATTGCTGATGCCTGTTATAAAATGATGCGGAGAGTGTTGATCTGGTCCGTACACGAGCGGTTCGCGCGGAAACCAGCCTGCTCTTTGCGCAGGAGAGGGTCTACGGCCTTCGATAACCTATCCAGGATAATCTTGCAGAAAACCTTCGACGGAATTGAGAGCAACGTAATACCTCTCCAGTTATCGCATTGACTAAGATCTCCCTTCTTGAGTACAGTTATCAAAAGACCCTTGTTCCATTTTTCTGGAAGCTCTTCGGTGACCCATATCCTCTCAATCAGAGTCGCCAGAACGTTGACGGCGGAGGATAAGTCAGCTTCCAGCATTTCCGCAGTTATCAGGTCGAGTCCTGGTGCTTTGCCTGTCTTCAAAGAGAGGACTGCTCTTGCAACTTCCGAAGCTGACGGTGGATCCGTGTCAATGTCGAGAGGCCGGGCTGGTGTAGAACTGACTTGCAGCGCGTCAGGTGTTGATGATGCTGACAAATGGAAGACCTCCTCAAAGTGATCACGCCAGCGTAAGAGCTGCCCTTCCGACGTCACTATGAGCTGACCGTCCTTAGACTTGAGCGGCTTCTTCTTATATCTTATGTTACCTGGCAAGGTTTTGGTAGCTTTATACAATTCCTTCAGGTTACTGGTGTTTGCAGCTTGATGAGCACGATCAGCAATACCATCAGCCCACTGCCTCCTATCTTTGCGGGTGCTGCGATAGATTTCTCTGCGTTTCTGACGGTATCGCAGGTTAAGGTCGGCTCGCATGGCGTCATTACGGGTATCAAGCAATCTCAGATGAAGGTTTCTTCTGTCTTTGATCAGGCCCCAGGTGTGCTGTGACATCAAGTCTTCGCGAGAATGAGTCGGTTTGTGTCCTAGAACGACGGAGCTGGTTTCTGTATAGGCCACTTTGATGCGTTTCCACCACTCGTCCAATGAGTCCGAACCGGTATCAAGTCCCGAAAAACGATTACTGTAGTATGTTAATAAGATTCCTCAAAAAAACTTTAACACCTCTTAACTCTATCTGGAAGGTAGTTTTAAAAAACGTTTTATGTAAATTTCGATAATTTACTGTAACCCCAAGGAATTATAATTTTCATACAAACAAACTTTGCCCCTATTCACGCCCTTAAAGATTGAATTTCCGAAAATTCCTGCTAGGTTGGTACTTATTTCAATTTTACTAACCCAAGAAATATGATTCTTCAAAAAAACTTTGGCACCCCCTACATCTTAATTCTTTATTGTACACCAAAAACAATATTTAATACAATGTGATAATAAAGTACATGTACAAAGGCGAGCTTAACTCAATGTTGAGTTCTCTTACAGCAAACCCTAGAGTGACAGAGAATGATGACAAAAGAGGGTAGGATCCAGTGTACAATTTTAAAATTACATATTTATAAAAATAAAAATAAATCAAAAATATATACATAAATACATAAACACAAATATATATATCTACTATAATAACATTGCGTTAAAAGGAAATGCTCTTTAATTTTCCTTTTGAAGACATCGAGAGAAGGGCTATCGCGTAGGGAGTGTGGGAGAGAGTTCCAGAGGTGCACTGCAGTTACAGAGAAAGAGCCATCCGTACATCGTCTCTGGAGAAAATATAGCGGCTGATGCTTTAGCAAGAGCCAATTCACCATTCTGCTAAAATGCCTCTGTAAACAATATTTTTACAATCAACTCATAATCATAAATAAAAATGAAATATAATATTCTAAATACGACAACACTAGGATTTGGTAGGCGGAGTTGATCCGCTGAACCAGGTCCAGTCGTGTGTAAGCGATAACGGAATTGTAGGCAGAGTTAGTCCACCCGTACCATATCCGAGCGTACAGGAGCTAACTGGCTGGCTGGACAATGTCCGGACAGGATGACAGGAACCCAAATATCCGGACAAGTCCGGATGGATGATATATACTAGTGCTAACACACGTCCGGATTTGGTCCGGCCGGACCCACGGATTTGTGGGTGGAGTTGGTCCGGTCGGACCATATCCGAGCGTGTGTAGAGTGGTCCGCCGGACATTATTATTATTAATTGTTGACCGTCTCTGTCCACCCAAGCGTGTGTAAGCGAGAAAGGATGTGTGGGTGGACTTAGTCCGGCCGGACCAAATCCGGACGTGCGTTAGCACTATTACAATTTATGGAGCCATTTTTCAAAGAGTATGTCTATGTAACGTAGACGGAACCACACTTACGTGGCGTGGCGTGTCGTGGCGCCTTCTGACGCAGTTGATTTGCTAGAAAACACGTGGCGCAGGATCCACCAATCAAACGACTCTGTTCCAACCTACGTCATAACGCAACGTGTTTTGTAGCCAATCAACTGTGTCAGAAGGCGCCAAGACACGCCACGCCACGTAAGTGTGGTTCCGTCTTTAGATTGTTGGGCTGATGGTATGCCAATTGCCAATGCCCGTATATTAATTTAATTTAAAAAAAAATTGTCGTTTCCATTTTTCCAAGCAGAGAGTTTGTATACCTAGAGAGAACGTATTTACGACGAAACAGAAACTGTCAATTCTTTCGTTCTTGCTTATGGAAAAACTCTATGAAAAAAAAGAGACAAACATAGACAAAATGCTACCATCCTGAACGTCAATGAGATAAGTTTTTATTCACTGTTGTAACCCATCGGTGACCAGCTGTTAATAAAGTTTTTCGCTGTTTTCGCGCCTTTGTTTCGTGTAGATCAGGCAGAAATCTATTGTTTCATTTTCTGTATGAACCATGTCGTGTGTGGCTATCGGTTGCAAGAGTAGAATAAGCGTATTAAAAGAAAATAATCAAAGGATATCTTTCCACAGGTGAGTTATCGACTAGCTTAATGAAATTATTGTGCAGGGAATACATTTCATAGGCTGTTCCGAATAAGGGAATCTTAGTTCTAAATACGTCAAGGACGTCGTAGTATCATTTAAACCATTCTATTTAGTGAAATAATAAACTTTTATGCGTTCGCTGATAGAGCTTTGACAGTTTACGTACTTACGTTCTGATGTTAGAGATGTGACAACAGTCACAATAAAGATTTATCGATACTGTATTTTTATTTTACTTTAATTTATTTCATAAAGTTTATTTGTTATTATTTATTAATCTAATATTGATTGTGCACAGGTTTCCTAAGACTACATAAGAAATAAGTGGATAAGAAATATAAAACGAGCTAATTGGACACCTTCACCATATTCTCGCTTATGTTCGCTGCATTTTGAAGAATCTTGCTTTCGGGAAGGATATAATTAAAGCTCCTACACAGTGATGCAGTACCTACAATATTCACACATGTACTTTCAGATTTACTTAAGGTAAGGATTTAGTAGCGTAAAGTGTTCTTTTCTTCTGTGTGCTGTAAAAAAGATACAAATATACCGAATAATAATAAAATTGAATAATTACAAATATGTAGTTCATTATGAGTTAATTTCCTCCCTCCTAATAGAATAAAAATACTTATTGGTAATATAATATTATGCCTAGGTAGGTAGTTGTTCGAAGAAGTTACTTCCCATGATAAATCTTTTTTTCTACTTTAATAATAACAATACAGCCAGTTACTGTCTGACTCTGACTCTTCTCACAGAGAGAAGACACGAGCATTGGTCACCACGCTTGTTAAACGCGGGTTGGCAATTTCAAACTTATATTAATTACTAGCGACCGCCCCGGCTTCGCACGGTCCTTAGACGTACGATACAGGTTTTTTCTAGTATGAATCTACCACTTCTATTCATATTTTGTTCACTATTTATTCAGATCTCAGTCAGGCGTGACCCACCTTCAAGACCAGAGTTAAATGCTCCATCAACATCCAAGCCGAATGTTCAGGGAGAAATTATTGAATTAAAAGGTACAATATCAGAGCAAACAAAAATAATAAATAAATTGAATAAAGTTGCAGAGCATTACAAAATTACCGCTGAAAGGCGAGGAAGGGCTTTAATGATAATGGTTGTTGGTTTATCTTCACATTTTACTTTTTTAAATAAAATTATTATATTTAAACCATTATGTTATTATTTATTTTGTTACACCTTATAAATACTCGTCTGTAAACTTTATTTTCAGTCTCGCACAAGATCTAGCATACTATATATCAGTATATTGATCAGTAGCTGTTTGTGCAGTCGTACGAGTGTACCAAAAACGGTCACTTTGATCTCATGATGTACCTCGTTTTTGCGCAAGGCATGAATAAGCATTATTATACAACGCATATAATGCGCAGAAAAAATACGAAAGAATGGAATTGTACTCTTACATTGTATAAGTCCACTCTTTGTACGAGTTCACATTCACTTTTTAAATAATTATAAAAAATCCCTAAACAAACGTAGAAAAAAATAGCCGCAGTCAGGGACGATTCTTACAGACATTTGACCAAATTTGTAGATCGCTCCAAAACTAAACTCGATAATATCGATATAACAGTGGCACAGATCTAGTACTGATATATGTCTATAGATAAGTATCTATAGCATCCTCGGTCACACTGGCACATAAGACTGCATAGACAAAAGTATATCTATCTCTTTTTGCTTATGACATTATCTGTTAGTGCGAAAGTGAATACCGATGTTGAAATTGCGTCTTAAACATGTTCTCTCTAGGTATACAAACTCTCTGTTTCCAAGTATCTCTAAGTAGTCTGTGCATTTTTCAACTGAGCGGTGCGGTGAGCGCTGTTGCTGTCAAAGTCAACAAACAAATTAGTCAAGTCAAATCAAACCAGAATCAAACTAAACTTTGTTTGCAAACATTTTGTTGGTTGTACATATTAAAATTGTCAATCAGCAGCTACTTCGACTGTTGTCAATTAGCAGCAATTTATTTTACATAAAAGCATCGAAGTTCTGTCCAAAATAATTCCATTGTAGTTTCTTTTGTGGTTAAGGAGGTATTAGCCAAGTTTGTTTTGCATCAATCGCATCCATATCAGTCGCGTGATCATCTCAAGTTCAAGGTTAAATAATTGGATTTGAAATAAAACTGCAGGTTTAAGGTATGCCTTCTTTTTTATAATATTATAACGAACTCAAATTCATTAAAAGTTTCAAGGCGCGTTCACTCTTAGAGAAAAAAATTAATACGTCCCACACTGGTCACAAATAACTGTATTGTAAAAATTAGGTCTTTGACCCTAGATACCTACTTTGTTGAAAGGCCTTTTTGTATGATTTTTTATGCATAAAATTCTAAAAAGATGCTACAAGTACAATATATGAATTTTAATATATAACTAGAAAACCTGTTTTTTGAGTACTTGCTTCAAAGTAATAAGGAATAAAAAACTAAAACAAGCAGCCTATGTATAGCAAAAACTAAGCCAATTTTTTAAGCCTTTTATTTCTTGCAGATGGGCTACCTGAAGGCTGACCAATCTACTTATAACCAAACAAGTTTATATGACCGTGTTAAGAAGCTGTTGGTATCATATGAATGGAGTGACTGCAGTTTTTCTGTGGCAGGAAAGAAAATCAAAGCACACAAATTGATTCTGGGCATTAGTAGTCCTGTATTTGAAGCTATGTTTTATGGCCCGCTATCTTCTGATGATGATATTCTGGTAACAGACATTCAACCTGATATTTTTCAATTGATACTTAATTACATTTATACTGATACTGTTGAAATAAGTTCTATAGATCAAGCCTTTGAATTACTATATGCTTCAAGGAAATACATGCTGGAACATCTAACTGAGATGTGTATTGCATATATTGAAGGAAATACTAGTGTTGATAATGTGGTAGAGGTCCTAAATTACCCGGATTATATGCAAGACAAACAACTTGTCACCTTCTCACTAAAATTATTCTGCCAACATGCCAATTATTTATTGCAAGAGAAAAAAAACTTGATTACCTATTCATGTCTGAAAGCATTCCTTGAAAGTGACCAAATGAATATATCAGAAAAGGATCTTATCATACATGTCTTTGAGTGGTCTACATATTGCTGCAAACAGAATAACATTTTAGACACATTTGAAAATAGACGTGATGTACTAAAAAATAATGGTTTATTTCAATTGTTAAGGTTTTTGACACTTACTGTCAAAGAACTTGAGGAGATTGTAAGTGATATGAGCAATCTTCTGTTGCCATATGAATTTGAGGCTATAAAAAAAGTTATTAAAAGTTCGAATATTGGTGAAAAAGAAATGATTGGGTCAATTGGCTCGACTGACTTGCCCAGAAATTTATTAAAACTGCAATGGCACCTATGTTATAGGAGCCCTATTAGATCTATGGCTCCAATAGTTATAGATTCAAATAATTACATCATACATTCTCGAATAAAAGTTAACAAGTCTATATTTATCAATTCTCTTTGCGTACCAACCAGGATGGCACCGGCAGCACACTTCCGCAACAATACAGTTAAAGTTTACTCAGAGCAAATGTCTGTGTCTGTAGAGTGTGAATCATATAATAGTGATTTTAAACAGACCAACTTTATAAAAACAGTTGAATATGATTCAATGGTTGATATAGAACTCACAGAACCTTGCTTTATTAAGAAAGATGAATGGTACAAAATCAGTTTTATGTGGCCTCATAGACTTCACATGTATTCATATGTTGTAGAATTTAGACACAGACATTATACTGGACACAAAGTGTCTTTCGAATTTGATGACCTTTCATTTAGTGCTGGAAATGGTGGTAGTTTTCTTGGTGGTTTAAAGTTTTGTTTGTGAAGCTGTATCATCAATCTCATACCCTATAATATTACCTCATTCATGCTAAACAATATTGTTTTAATTTAAAATATTTATTATAAATGGATGGTCAATATTATGAAGTGAATTTAATAATAATATTTAAGGTAAATGAGGCATAACTTATTAAAATAAATTGATATTAATGTAAGTAATGAAGTTTAATTTCATTAAAGAACACACATGTAAACCCTGCAATATCCTAAGTACCTATGTCACCAGATTATTTATTGCAAACTGTTAGATTTTACCAATAATAAATTGCGTGAGTATAATTGCGCGTAGTTTTTTTCTCAAATAAGTTAACAAATATATCGAGGAGATTAGGAGAGTGATATGAAGATTCGAATGACGTTGTCGCGAATACGCTGATTCGAAAAACTGTTTGACTGGTATACGCTAGTATGAACGTCTTGGTATCGAAATCCACTGTTGCGAATAGCTTATTCCAAAGAATTTGTCTGGGGACCGAACTCGCGACCTAGTGATTATTACTAAGAACTAGGTACCTACCTACCTAACTACGCTACGATGATAAAACTGATAATGAGCTGTGGCCTGTTTGTTTATAGGTAGGTCAGTGGGTAGGTCAGCGTCGGATTGAAACGTGCGTTGTACATTAGGGTAAATACGCCAAACGTCGGCCACCCCCCAATGTTCGGCCGTCTGCACATTTTCAGCTTGCGTTCATTCAAAATGTAATTAAGTGACAATTTTGCCACTCGATTTGCAACCTTAGTTCTTACTCTATAAGTACAAACCGTTTCTATTCGATTACGTCACTCACTCTTCGCACACTGAGCGTCAATAGCGATTGCGCCGTTGCAGCGTCAAATTAGCAGCTAAAGTAGCTTACTAGCTGTGAATACCGATACCCGCACTTCGGGGATTGATATTACAACGATAAGACCTTTATTTTTTTGGTTTTAAGCTTTGTTATCACTAAAAAGTTTGTTTTACTATATTTTGAGATAGTTTTTCAACGTTTTGCGTAGGGGGCCGCCATTAGAATACCAATTTCGACTTGAAACCGGATTCTCGGCCGTGGCCGACTTAAAGTAAATGCAGTCTGTTTTATAAATTCCGATTCTACCAATTCCATTGGCTTAATAAATTGCAAAGCTTATTGGCAAATAATTCTATTTTACGTTTAATCGTCAAATTCCGGCCGGAGTGATATTAGTTGAATCTCGAGAAATAAGGTACACGAAATAGGGGCCGACATTAGAATTATTAAAGATCATAATGTCGGCCAGCCTCGAATTACAGCATCACTATACAGGCTGGTTACATTTGTATTTTTTCATTGATTTTGTGGGTAGTCATATTTAATTTTTTTACCAAACTTATTTTCTCAAAATTGAATATGTGTTATTATAATTTATTAATATCATAAAGATGATAAGTTTCTTATCACGTACTTAGTTATTATTATATTTTAACTTTAATAAAATTATAGTAACATTGTTTAAGTGCAAATCATAAAATTTCTTTACTATTAAACAAATACAAATGTTTACTTAGGTTATATTAGACTGCTGCCAAAATAAATCATATTAATAATATTTTTCATTGTCTTAATTTAAAACACCCTATACCTGGCCGACTGTAGTGTATCTGTCTCACTCACACGTTCACTTTGCCATCCCCACTTTCCCCCAAGCAGACATACACAATCTCGTGCGCACCACGTATTAATACGAGAGCTGTGAGCGAGAATAGACGTGTTGAAGTGTGGTCATTTAGTGCGTGTTCGAGCCTGTGAATTGCCTTATAGAACCGGTCACTACAAATGGCGACGAGGGTAAAGTAACATTGGTGTAAATAAAAAGAAGAAGGATTGGGGTAAGTAGATAATGCATGACATGACACATGGTTATTTGTTATCGGTTAGGCACCCACATTCCGTTATGTAAATAAGATGTTTAAGCAGGTCTCACGTGATAAAAATGAAAAAAGTATATGGTAAATACCTATTTATTGTGTTAACATCATATGACTGCTTAAATACATAACTATGTAGCGGAAAATAAATTCTGCCAAAGTATTGAGTAAATAACCGTTCCAGATTTTAATAATAAAGTTAATGTAGTATTACGAAGGTAAATAAATTCGTGTTATTCTAATCAAAGAGCCAAGGGCCATGACTAAGTAGTGGCTAATTACAAAAAAACTGTGCCGTTAAACAAACACCGAACAGCTGTTCTGAAACGATTTCAAAATTGTATTTGTGGGTAGCTGCGTAACAAAATTTACTTTACTATTTCAAATCATAACATCTGATCAGAATAATAAAATCGATACATTGTTATTTTCAAACCGAACTACTGCGTCTGCAACGCGGATATCTTTGAAATCTTTCCACACAATCGATAGTCTACTCAACTAGTCGAACTATTTAATGGTCATAACTCAAATAGGGGTTTCAAATGATCGGGAAATATGTTTTATTATATTGTGATTTCGTTTCAATTCGGACACATAAAGCTATTTGAAATTGTGGTACATCGATGCTATGGAGTTTTGGCAATTCGGCAGTTTGATTTGATTACTTTGGGGAATTAGCCATCGGGACTTTCGAAATCAAGCAGTAAACCTAAAGATTATAGGCACTCGTTTGCAGTTACAACCACGCCTATGGTGTCCATACTGTCTTATCTATATAATTTTAATGGAAGGCCTTAAAACTTTGGTATATATGAACTCAGTGTTTATGTTGTGTGTGTACATTGCAGGTAAATATAGGCCGAAATGCCTACGTATTTATTAACAACAATTAACAGTAACAGTAACTTTCAATATCACCAAAGGTGGTTTGGGCAACAATGTAGTGTACATCTTAATGGCCAATACTGAGACTACCCCATATTGAGTCTACCGATTAAAATGTTAATGATAATAAACAATAACTTTTAATATCACCAAATGTGGTTTGGGCAAAAAAAAAAAAATACTAAAGGTTGTCTGTAAGAGATTGCCCAGTGCGATAAGACCGCCCATTGTACACTTGTTTTTGTGAATATTTGTCCTGTATATATTTTGTGGTGTACAATCATAATAAATAATACTAAATCGCCCGCGCGCAGTTCGAAAATTATCCCTAGTGAACATTTCATTATTATTTACTAAGATAGGTGGCTTATGTACTGTTCTGGACTGTTATCTGTCTCTGTGCCGAGTTTCGTCCGGATCCGTTCAGCGGTTCTGTCGTGGTTGGGAGGCGGACATGCATCCGTCCGTCCGTACTTTTACAATTATAATTAAAGTTGACGATCAGTCTTTGAGCTAAAATCAACTGACAGTTGCCTACCATTCTTGAAAAGGGGTTGAGCTGCTGACCCTATCAGGTATGTATTAGATTTTTCTTACTATATACCAGTCATCTCATGGTGGATTTAAGACGTTTCAAAAATAAAAAAACTGTGTCAATACAGGCGCGCAACTACTATGACCATTTTGTTCATTGCAGTAAGTAGATCATTAGTTGGAAAAAAATATATATTGTGATAAAGCAGAAATTAGAATTAACTTTTGTCGCGCATTGTTTACTAATAGAAGGAAACGCAGAATAAAATTAGATGAAATAAATACAAAATACGAACAATTTAGTGTACTATTTATGAGTTTATTCTGAATTCAAAGAAAATGCTAAATAACTACGTGTAGAAAGTGCAAGTGCTTGTTACTATGGTGACCTAACACACCTTTCTTGTAATGGTAGGATATCGTAAAAGTTAAAGTCTTAGATTATAAGGGAAACAACTATATTGAAACACTATATAACACTTAGTTACACGAAATGGTAAATTATGGTAAACTATAAAATATGTGACTAAACTAATGGTTATGGTTTGGTTACGAGTACGTGGTGTCTCTGACGAGATCTAAACGCGAACACATTTTGGTACCCGAGCGAATGTGCATATTTGCGTTTGATGCAATTATGCATTTTCGCTGCGTGTTCGGTTTAAACTCGAACACTATGAGTAAATGTCGAGTAAATATTCAATAAGCAAATATCATTCGATTTTTATCACAGCTAGATTGGTAAACTAATTGTCACTGACTTTCACACTATAATATATTAGTCTATGACTGTCTTATCAAATCGATGGCAAGTTCTTGCTAAAAAAATATATATTTAAGCAAGATTAGACCATTTTGGGTTAGAATACCCGTAGAAGAATTAGTATATGGTGGGTCAGGTTTCAATCTTGTTGATTGTACAAATAATTATATTGAGTCATTACAAAATTAATTATTTTTAACTGAAAATTTAAATAGAAGTGTTGTGACACTGAGATTCGCGCCACTATAAAATAATACAACACAGAATTTACATTCACAGTTTTCGGAGTATTTAAATCAGGACACCTGAATCTATTTGAAAAGACACGATGAGCAATAGCTATCTTTGTACTTTGATTTACACCTGTGTGTGTATGTCTTACAAATATAAAGTTTGAATATGAGTTCTTCATTAACGTCAAACGGACGAAAAGGTTAGTTTATGGACAAACGTAAACGATCAGCATTCATCATTAAAATGAGTTGGTTTGCCTGACCATTAAGCGTATTTCAAGCGAAACAAAAGAACGTATGGCATATGGTTGGCTACATCATAAGCGGGTGATGCCAGGTTAGGAGGCTAGATCCAAGGTGGCTGATGCTATAAGGTATGGCTAGATCCTAGTCGAGTTATGTCAATTTAGGTTAGATTCAAGGCGGGTCATGTTGTGTAATAGTGTCTATTTCATGTAGAATGAGTCTAATGAAAATCTAAACTCAATATACGTAGATAACGATTTGATTTAAAGTGGTGTACAGTTTGGAGAGCGCGCTGGATCAGAATAGCCATATGGGCGCAAATCTATTAAAACTACCAAGGGCACTGCTGTTGTAAAAAGATACCGCCAGGAACAGACAACTATCGAAATGTCAGTTTTAACAAAGTGCCTCATCGATCGATAGCCTTGAAGTTATTTGCAATGTTAACGTTAACACCTTACCCCGAACTGTTTTTGTAAATCCATAAAGGTACCTACCTAAACACTTTCGTAGGTCCATTGGTGTTGAGGATTGTCAGATTTACAATGTCACGGAATAGTTCTCAGTTATAAGTAAACATCATTATGGTGAGGAAACCGTATGTCCAGTTGCCGGTGATTCAGGCACGTGTGACGTCCGCCGGGCAATGCTTAGCTCGTGTGGTGGATTGAGGCCTTGTCCCTGTCGCAGAGGTGAGGTACGCTTGCCAGCGAACGGAGCATTATAGGCTGATTATGCTTATAGGAATAGCTGGAGAGAAAAGACGCTGCCATTTAATTGGTTGGTTGTTCTGCCTTTCAGTTGGTGAGTTTTGCTACCATTAAATTGGTGGATATTGCTACCATTAAATTGGTGGGTTGCTGCCATTAAATTGGCGGGTTTTGCTACCATTAAATTGGTGAATATTGCTACCATTAAATTGGTGAATATTGCTACCATTAAATTGGCGGGTTTTGCTACCATTAAATTGGTGGATATTGCTACCATTAAATTGGTGGGTTGTTGCCATTAATTTGGCGGGTTTTGCTACGATTAAATTGGTGCATATTGCTACCATTAAATTGGTGAGTTGCTGCCATTAAATTGGCGAGTTTTGCTACCATTAAATTGGTGGATATTGCTACCATTAAATTGGTGGGTTGCTGCCATTAAATTGGCGGGTTTTGCAACCATTAAATTGGAGGAATTGTGATTCCCATTAATTTAGATATTTTTTTTTATTTATTAATTTATTATTTTTTTTCAATGTCAGTGACATTCTAGAAAATATAATAAAATATCTATAAAAATAAAAATACAAACAAGTATCCCAAACTAATATCCACGTACTAGCAACAACTATAGAAATGGAACACTGGAATATTACAGTTTACAGAGTTTTTGGTGATAGCTTTATTTTATCTCATTAAATTACAAGAAAAATAGGAGGGTGAAGGGATGTTGAGATCGTGACTAAAATACAAGAATCTGTCACGTGACGAACAAACAATATTATGATTACATAACAATAACAAATATGAAAACTTGTTTGTTCAATCTTACAAAATGAAAAATATTAATTAAATATTCTTAATAAAGATTTTAATGAGGAAGGGATGTAGTGTATCTGTCTCACTCACACGCTCACTTTGCCATCCCCACTTTCCCCCACACAGACATACACAATCTCGTGCGCACCACGTATTAATACGAGAGCTGTGAGCGAGAGTAGACGAGTTGAAGTGTGGTCATTTAGTGCGTGTACGAGCCTGTGAATTGCCTTATAGAACCGGTCACTACACCGACATTACGGTAAAACGCGACCGACCATGGGCCGTGAACGGCCGACTGTAGGGTTTTTTCGTTCGGTGCATTTAAACCTTAAAACTTTTTTCTTTTAGTAGAAATGTCAATCTTATGCCAATAAAGATGAAATAGATTTAACAAACTGTCCAAAACCGCATCACAAGCTATCTTTTTGTTGCAAACTGATGGCACCAGAGCGATCCATCATTAGAAAAGCCGTTAGGGGGCCGACATTTAGCGAATTTACCCTATTGCCTCACACAATGACTGGGACCCACAGAACATATTACCTATACCCAAGCCGAGACGGGGACTCTAAAAAACTACCGGTGGGCTTATTACGTAAGGAACAGCAAGTAGCAATAATTGTACAATTATTGCGCGATCAATTTAGTAACCTGGCTACTGAGGCCTTTAAGTAGTCTTTTTTTTGACAGTCACTTTTAACAGAATCTATTTTATCTGTTCGATGATTTATAAAATGTACCCAGTATATAATAGTAATCTTTGATAAAATGTATCGTTTGATGAATTAACCAGCTTATGAAAGTGCAACACTTCGTATCATCATCGAATACTTAAGTAAAAGGCTGAGCTCCTCTGCGTATGCCTTATATAAACTTGCCCCAGAACTTAACACAGAGGCATTGGTAACTGCATATCATGGGCTAGTTGCATCGTTGCTACGCTATGGTATAATATTTTGGGGAAACTCGACTGACTAAGAAATAGCGTTTAAGGCTAAAAACAGATGTATTCGAGCTATGTTCAATTTAAGTACCATAGACAGCTGTAAGCCATATTTTATGAAATACAAATTATTAACCTTACCTTCACTTTACATTTTCGAATTAGTAACATTTGTAAAACTAAATCCCGCGGCCTAATTGTGTAACTGAATTCGGCAAAGGAAACAATCCGGAACCTTCCCAAAAACACACACATATACACTCTGAAAACGAAGCAAGTTGCTTCTTTCCTAAAATTGATTGGTTAGTTGAATGAAAGCGGCAGAATCGAGAGAAAACTTCACTCAATTCTAATTGTATAATGCAAATGTCATTTAATTGACAAGCGTTATCTTGTTTCGTCGCTGTCATTGATGCACACACACCAGCGTTGCCAGAACGTAACTTTTGTTACATTTTACGTAACTTTTGACCGTCTCACGTAACCTCCATGTAACACGACTCAAAATGTAACTTTTACGTAACTTTTAGGACTTACTAAAAATAATTAAAATATTTGCCCGCAAACAAAAAAATATCGTGAAACGGAATGCATCTAAGAAAACTTTTGTTCGTATGTCGCACCTGTGCCCTAACTTTAAATTCACTCACTCACTCACGTGTATATCTAAATCTTATATCCCGCTTACTCCGGCGAGCGAGTGAGTTTTATTATCTCCAAAGAAGAGTAAATAAATACGAAATTTAATATCTGTGGATGTAATTTTATTAAATTTATTTCGTCAATAGTGTAGTGATTGGTTTGTTTTCGACTTGTTTGTGCTAACAATACATACAATACATATAGTAAATGTTATATATATTGTAGTTTTAATTTAATAATTAATTATTTAGGGAATCAGTAAATCAACAACAAAGTAAAAAAAAACTTTAACTGCAACTGAAATAAGTTTATTTATGTATCAATCGTCAACTAAATATCAAGATTATCAAGTCAAATAGCATAATCTATCTATATATACCTATCTCATGAAAATGTAACTTTTTGAGATGACTCATGTAACATTTGACTATCTGCCACTGGCAACACTGACACACACATTGATCAATGTGTCCAATAATTTTTGGCGCCTAGGATTTGTCGTTGCACTTATTTTTATGATTTACTCGTATTCGTTTCTAAATTAACACGTAAAAGTGTAAGTCAACATCTTGATTGATTGTGAAAGTGATTTAGCGTGCAATTAATCCGTGTGTAAATTTGTAAAAGTGGCCCCGACGGGCTACGCTCTTACTTCCTTCAGTCTGCCTAGTGTTCTGTGCGATTGGTTTTGAGGGATCGGTCCATCCAAATGATTATCAATGGAATGGATTATCAATTTTACATACCGCCGAAATACGAATAATCTTCTAATTAG
Source organism: Orthosia gothica (assembly GCA_949775005.1). NCBI lineage: Eukaryota > Metazoa > Arthropoda > Insecta > Lepidoptera > Noctuidae > Orthosia > Orthosia gothica. The sequence continues at coordinate 20,743,530 of OX459058.1, forward strand.
ATTTTATTGTTTTTTCAGCATTCACAATGTCACGAGGTTATTTGGTGCATCTCGGAGAAGAGGAGCTCCTCAAAGCAATGCTTAAAATAAAGTAAACCGTAGTCTTTTGAGTAGTGCCAGCAACCCTCTCGATTTGCCACACCACAATAACTTCGTGGCTAACTTTAGGATCACCAAACTTCAATTCTTGAAGCTTTATGAGGAAGTGTTTCCACTTCTAACTCTCTTCTTTCTTCTGCAGTTCGCCCTCAGCTTAAGGTAACTTTTAAACCTCTAAGTACATATTGTTAAGTTTAATCTTTACAAAGTGTGTTAGACATAGGCTGGCAAAGTTAAATTATTTATTTCTAATAAACCGTTTTTGCATTATCAACCTGCCAGTCAATTAGTCACAAAGTTGAAGCTAGTATTTCAAAACCTAGGTAATGTATGTGGGGCAGAAACTCAATGGCCAGTAAAACCCAGTTACTTATAAAAAAACCAAGCACAATATTGGTGCATGTGGAAAATGGTCCATAAATAATTGCTTAAAGAAATAATATGTTTGTGCAGGTTTTAGCAGCAGCTGCTTTTATGCTTATCAAAAAACTATTGGTGTATATTACCATCTGGGGCTATCACAAACAACCGTACATGATTGTCTGTGCGAGCTACTTAATTTGCTACTTAAATTCTTTTGTATTTAAACCCTAAGTTTCTGACATAATGTTCTTTTTGTTTTAGGTTACCGAGGCTCTCAACAGCATTGAGATTCTTCGAAAATATATTAGTTTTTCTATGACACAGGAAGAGAAGGGTTCTGTAAAAAGGAAGTGAGTATGAAATGAAATAACAATGAAAACAAGTGGAATCTATACCAATATTAAAAAGAGAAAAGATTTTCTGTTTGTTTGTACCAAATAGGTTCGGAAGCTACTGGACCGATTTAAAAAATTCTTTCACCAATAGAAAGCTACATTATTTCTGAGTAATATAGGCTATTTTTTAATCTCGAAAAACGGGTCTTGTGGGTGGCCCACAGAAGCGAAGCCGCTGGGAACAACTAGTATTAATATAAAGTCATAAACATCTATGACTATTATTTACCATTGTTTTACACAAAAATGATGAGAATCAGCATTTATGTAATGCAAATTTACTTATAGTGTTTGATTTTATTATGTATTAAATAAATACATAATACCTAATCCTAATTATTTGATTTCAGATTTATGGATATGTTTCAATTGCCCGGTGTGTTGGGTTGCATTGATGGAACCCATATTGCTGTAATCCGACCTCATGAAAATGAGGAAGCTTATTTCAACAGAAAGCTTTATCAGTTTTAATGTATTCATTGTAAGTAGGTATATTTCTTTCTTTTACTAATTTTTTGTTGTAATTAAGTTGTGACTAAATTTTTGTAATTAATTATATCCTTCTGATAATTTGAACATGAACAGAGACTTGATTATTAAAAGTTTAACCAGTGTTATAAGTATGTATATTAATTAAAAAAATACCCGCACTACTAGAACATACATAGGTACTATTTGTATAGTATATATGGCAGGATATTTGATGAGATTTAATTGTTTGTTTAACTTTTAGATTTGTGATGCCGAACTACACATTCAATATAATGATGCGTCATTCTGGGGTGACTCCCATATTTGGAAACAGTATCCTGTCCAAAATTTCATGCAGAACTTACATGATGAAGACGAAGTATGCTGGCTAATAGGTAACCAAAATTATTTATTGAAAAATATATTATATTTTTGTTGTAGGTAATTAAACAAGATTGCCTATACTGACTTATTTTTGCAGGAGACTCCGGATACGCGTAAAGATCTTAAGATCTTCAAAAATCCATGTTGACACTCGCAATGTGGTTGAGCGCTGCATTGGAGTTTGAGTCGCTGGCGATGTTTACTAGCTCACAGGGTAATACATTATTCTCCAATTACAGCGATTGTGACCAGCCAGTCCATGTACAAAAAGGATCTTCAACAATCTTTTCACAATAGTGTGCTGGTGCCTTTACTTATGTATGGAAGTGAAAGTTAGTTGTGCAAGACTGCATAGGTATTTACAAATTTTCCTGCTTGCCCACCAAAAAAGACATGAAAGTAGAATAAATGCTGAGGAAATGCGTGTTTTAATGATAGACGAGGAATGATGTAATAAGACATGTTGTGGTTTAAAGAAGATATAGTGAGAGACATTGAAGAACATGCTAAGATGGTGAACACCCATGCTGGTAAGAGGATTGAATGTAAGGAGACTAATAATAGGTATTTACTAGGCAGATTTGTGTACTCATGACTGGCGTGCGTGTATGACTGGATGTATGAACGTAAATTAAGCAAAAGGAGCATGTAATTTGATACTTGCAATATTTTTTAAGTAAACAGGATCACAGTTAAATAGATTGCGGAATGGGCTTACCGGGGAAACCTTGTTAAAAAAAAAGCCAAGTACACTATCTCACAGGAGATGTGGAAACGTGTGCATATCAACTAAACTAAACAATTACTATAACTACAACAATTTTTCATATTCTTGATTTTAATCAGTTGTAAATAAATACATTATCACTATTTTTTGTTGTATTATTTTCTGTTCCTACCCATTTTATACATACACTTAGCTAGCTGCTGACAGCTTATAGGTCACTAACGACACATCAAAAATTCCAAAAAACTTTTTTACAAAAAAAATCTACCGACTTCCAAATAACAAAACTACAAAGTGAAAAATAACTTTATTTTTGAAAGTCGGTGTCTTTGGTGGGTACCAATTATTTTGACTTCCAAAAATAAAGTTATTTTTCACTTAAGAGTTTTTTCACTTTTAAGTCGGTAGTATTTTTTTATAAAAAAAAGTTTTTTTTATTTTTCACTTTTTAGTTGTACCTCTCTAATAGGCCAGTAGGTTACGTAAGGTACCTATGATGCTAGAATAGATTACCCGAATATCATGAAACTGAACATAACCGGCGAAATAAAAGTGCACCAAGGTGAACTGTACACATCTGCGTACCCTTTTAGAGCGTACTGGCGTGATTTTATGTTATGAAATGGTATAAACAATGAACAAACATGCTGTTGCAGCAATCCCGAGAGATTTGTCGTTATTTATTGATGAGTTCTGTTGTATATCCCCGAAGTTCTTCATCAGATCTTCAAATAAGAATGGGACTAATTTTGGAATATACTCTTTCAAACAAAAAGTCTACAATTATGGAGGATACATATTCGCGGGCTGGCGGACCAAAATCTGGTGATATATCTATATCTAGTATAAAAAATAAAAATATAAAAAATATATATCTATATCTAGAAATATTATGTACATTTATTCTACCAGGGGCGCTTGTGCCTACCTTCCTTATAGTCTATACCAATATTATAAAGAGGAAAGATTTTTTTGTTTGTATGTTTGTTTGTACCGAATAGGCTCTGAAACTACGGGACCGATTTCAAAAATTCTTTCACCATTAGAAAGCTACATTATTCCTGAGTGACATAGGCTATTTTTTAATCCCGAAAATGGAGAAAGCGGGAGCGAAGCCGCGGGGAACTGCTAGTAGGATATATATTAATAGCTGTTTTTTCGGCAACTAATTTTGAACAACTTATTTTTTTTTTTTCAAGTTAGTGCATTGTCATCGGTCCTCGATAAATCTAAAAAGTTTGAAGAAAATCTGGATCGTGAAAAAAAACGAAAAGTGGGTCAAAATCGCGCCAAAAGAAGTCGGTTACAAACATACATACAGGTGAAGCTAATATAAAGCGTGTAAAAAATCGCTATTTCAGACAGAAATAGACAAGAGTTGCACTCATGTTCTTTCTGTTATTTTATTTCATATATTTTAACAACTCTTTTTTCATAATCTTCCAGAAAAATAAGAAAATTATAAAAAAACATCGTTATAGAAGTCCTTTTCAGTTTTTTTTATCGAGCGACGTTTTCGATATCATGTTTTGAATCTCAGAAATAAAAAGTATATATATATTTTTTTTTGCATTTAAACTACCACTATTTGTTTATTTAATAATGAATCAAAGAGATGAAAAAGTGAGACTACCTGCCCTTAAAGTCAGTCGCAACAGGATGACAGAAGAGCCTTTAAATGTATATAAGAGGCTTTAATGCATATCCATCAAGACGTTGCAAAAATTGACGTTAATGAAGTGCTGGACATCTTTAGCAGGAAACATAAAAGAAAACTGTCTTTATTAAACATTTAATTTGTCTATTGTTTTGACACCCTCAGAAACCTTCCTATACATTGAACTTGTAGAAATAAAAATGTTTTTTTTTGTCCGCCCGCCCTTTGTGCCCCTCCCAGAAAAAAAACCTGGATCCGCCCTTGTCATACATGGTAAAGTATAATTCTCATAATCAAATACAAAACATGTTAAAAGCCAATAAGTCAAATATGTCCAAAATCAACGATTCCTAAATAGGAATATTGATTTTTGAAAAATCTAATAAAGCTGTTTTAGTTTCATAAAAATCGCGCCCAAGTCTCTACTCTCTCTGCGCCTCTGTTGAGGACTAGCGATAAACATTCAAGTATTTTGTTAGTCCTCGAGAGACATTGCAGGGCCTTAACAGAATTCAGCATATGGCTGTGGTCAGGCAGAGCATACAATAATTTTTACTCAAATCTACACTATATTAATATAGGCCCTATATTATTATAGTGTGGCCCTATATATTCAAACATAGGGGAAAGATTTGAATGTTTGAAATGGATGAACTCAAAATCTACTTCACCGATTTAAAAAGAGTCAAAGGGTCTTTAAGTCAAGAGTGAATAGGTTACTTCTAGGCAAGCGTGCTTCACTATCAACCACATCATCAGTCGATATAGTGGCCAAAAGCATCCTGCTGCATCCTCAGAACATTCTGCTGAATCCTGTTAAGGCCCTGCAGGGCTTCTGCAGTCATCTGCTTGTGTCCATCCGAGGAGGGGCCATCTGATTGTCTGAAAACATAATTTAATTAGGATTCTTAGATATTTTGAAATACAAAACATAATTATAAATAAATAAATAAATAAATAAAATCCATTTATTGCAGACTAATTACATGTCCATAGTTATTATGTATCAATGGATTCTAAAGTTTTAGTCATATTTAAGTTTTTCAAAACAAATAGATAATACATACATGGTCTCCTCGCCCTCGGCACGGACGCACACGCACCATGAGTTCCTTAAAAATTAAAAAAAACAAATGTTTAATCCTCCAATAAGAATAATCAAAGTCAAATATATAAATGCTTATTACAGGTTATTACAAATAATAGCCGATAGATACACTGTGTTTTAACCTTATAATAATATAATAAACTAATATAGCGTATATTATTTCTACATATAACAAAAAACTGTAGTTTGGTCTTTTGGTCTCACTGGTTAAGTCCTAAGGGAATAATTCCATGTCAATTTTTAATTCTATTTATTATAATGTACAGATGTCACTAAATGATATCCATCAATAAAATAAAATAAAATGAGTGTCATGCTATGTCATTCAAAACAAGTATTAAAGAATATACTTTATTGTACACCATAAAAGTTACACATCTATTTTATAAGGAAAACTTAATTATACGGGTACAAAGGCAGTCTTATCACTGACAGCGATATATACCAGACAACCAATATCTATTTGCCCTCTATATATTTTGCCTACTAATAACAGAAACAAATAAAATCATTGTACCTTTTGCAACATTTCAATACTATTATAAGTTAAATAAAATATTTAAGACATGACAAGCATTATTAAATTAGATAAGTCAAATGATATAGCAAAAACATAAACAAATCATTGTAGTTTTGACATACAGTAGAGTCCGTTTATTATGACATCGAAAGGAATTGACAAACACGTCATAATATGCGGACGTCATACAATGCGTTTTGTGAAAAAGACACTTTTTTATGTAAATATGTACTTAAGTATTTACAAATTTTCCCGCCACAATGTTTTGTCGAACTTTAAAACGACTGATCCAGCTTGCAGAACAATTGAAGTCGAGAATAACAAAACGCGTGGCAAAAACATTTGTCTTTTCATGTAGCATAGGGCCGCTGACAGGTATTCCTTTGTTTCTTATGATAAAATGGGTCATAATAAGCGACATATCATCAAGGGAAGTCATTGTATCCGACTTTTTTATAAAGAATTTTATATGAAAACCAAACTTCGTAGTGTAATTACGTCATAATAATCGGTTGGTCAATATAAGCGGAGTCATATTAAACGGATTCTACTGTAATTTATAGTGACCACCCACCACTAAGGGTTTAAATATGCACTTCTTTGGATGAACTTTAAATTACAACAATGACATGACGGGCAGATTTTATGGGAAATTTAGGTATAGCTTGACATGTCGTCATCACTTCACAACATTACAACTAATTTCATGTAATAATTACACCTACTTTAAGCCACTCCTTCCCTGTTTTAGAGCAGCCGAGCCCCACGCTGTTGAAGCGGGCTGCGAGCTCTTCCCATTTGACGAGGTTTGCCAGCTTTTCCCTGGGACCTTCGTTCGTCTCCGATCCCCTGGCGTTCAGATATTTTAGGATTAGCAGGCATAACTGAAGAAAAAAACAACAGAACTTAAGTAAAAGCAACAAACGTAATACTCTCTTCTAGAGTAGGGTTCTGTTATACTTATCTTACCTTACAGAAAGAAATTGTTAGCTAGGTAATTAGGTACTCACTTAATTTCAGCACAACAAAGTTTTTTTCCTCCTAACTGCCGGTATGTTTGTAAGGCTAGTTTAATTTAAACCTAACTATTAACATGTAATTTTGTTTTGTTATTAGTCATAAGATTACTACTAACTAAGTTACTTTATAGAAACCTTACATTATTTCAAACAGTGTTGACTGTTGCCGTATGAAATAAATAATACACACACAAGTCACTACATAAATTAAAAAACTATGATTTGCTTTAATTGTAAAAGAATATGTAATTACTCATATTTAATCATTGAGATAGGAAATATATTTAGTATGTCTATGTATTTAATAATAATATGAATACGCAGAGTCGCAGAAACGGCAGAAAACTTATTTATCATAGATTAAAAATCACTACCTAGAACCACTGAATAAATGCGTTTAATTACACGTATTAAGTCACGGCGTATAGCGTAGCGTACCGTTTAAATATATTTTTTTCAGTTTTTGGGAACCATTGTACATTTTTAATTAAAAGCATTGGAAGGCCATTAGTTGTAAGTAAAACAAAATTAAATTATGTCATAATTATTTGGAAATAAATCATTCGAGTTTGAAGAAACATAACGCAGTAGATGACCTGCCACTCAAACTAGCTACATATTAGTAATCTGTGAAATGAAAGAAACCAAATGGTTTCCCGACAAATTAGTTTCGCAATTCGAACAAAGTTGTTTGTATGTGTGTGTTTTTTGGGAAGGTTCCGGATTGTTTCCTTTGCCGAATTCAGTTACACAATTAGGCCGAACTATTCCCACGACTAGCCCAAGTAATAGACGTGACAATAGCCAACTTTGCTTGCACACATCGAAAACAGCTTTAATGTCAAAGAGTGTCTTTTGTATGGCGCCTAAAATGTACAATAAAATACCGCAATCATTTAAAGCTTTGCCAGCAAACCTATTTAAAAAAAAGATGCGAGATTTATTAACAGACAAAACTTATTACCATATACGTGATTTCTTGAATATTATTTTAAAATATTTTATAATAATGACATTATTTTGTTTTATTATTTGCTTTTTTTTTTTCTTCTTTTATGTCATCTTATTATTTAATTGATATAACATTCATACTGACTAATTTGCATTTTGTTTTGTTTAGTTTGTACCTGACAGCATTTTTCTTATAATTCATTGATATTTATGACATTTTATGATTTTACTGTAATTTGTTGACATCATTTTGTTAAATTCCTAATAATACATGGAAGACACCACATTCCTTTCTTCTACAATAAAACTAGTTTTGTAACGTTCACCATAATTCATATAATTTGAATCCACTGACTGTTGCTACCATCAACATCATAGACAATTGTTTCTCAAAGACAAACTAAAACTTCTACATCCCCCCTCAATTAAAATTTTCCATAAAATTCAAATTGATAAAATAAAAACAAACATAAGCATTTATAATCATTGATAAAATAAAAAAGTACTTAAACTCCACAAAACAAATCATACAGTATAATTAAATAAAAAATAAAGACAAAGTGAAAAATTAAATAATAATTTACCTTTCCCCCGCAATTTAAAGAATCATTAATTTCAAAATATTACAGTAGATTGGTGTTTACCATCTTACATTCTTAAAATTGAAATTCTTAACTAATAAAAAAAAAAACTTTAATTTAAACCCAGCCTTTCTACAAAATAATTGTGTTTTTGTTTCACTAAAGCCTTAGTTAATACATCTGCTACATTTTCATTCGTGCTTACATATTTCACAATCACTTCTTTTTTACTAAACAGATCTTTTATATAGTGGTATTTAATATCAATGTGCTTTGACCTCTTACTGTTTTCATTTGATTCTATCATTTTAATAGCACTTTGATTATCAACATTTAAATATGAATCTGACGCACGGTTAAAATCTTGTAGCAAACCTTTCAAATAAACTAACTCTGCAGACGCTAAAGCAGCAGCTATAAATTCAGCTTCGGCAGTTGACAACGCAACAACGTTTTGTTTTTTACAGAACCAGGATATCAAATTATTACCGTAGTAGACTACAGATCCACTTACACTTTTTCTGTCAGTTTTGTCACCAGCCCAGTCAGCATCAGAATAACCAACAAGGCGACAATTGCTATCCCGTTTATATATAAGAGACTTTGACTTAGTTTGTTTTAAGTAACGCAATATACGCTTAGCTGCTTTCCACAGTGATATAGTAGGTTTATCCAAAAACCGACTTAAAAACGATACTGCAAAACAAATATCAGGTCTGCTTGAAGTAGATATATATAGAAGACATCCTATTAGCTCACGATACGGCTTGTCCAAGATGATTGCTTCATTATAATCTTTTGCAAAATTTGTTTCCATTGGAGTCTCAGCTCCTTTGCAGTCAGTCATATTAAATTTTTCTAGTATTCTATCTATGGCTGACTCCTGGTTAATTAAGATCAGTTCTGGCGTTCTCACTATATGCAGCCCTAAATAATTACAGACTTCTCCAAGATCTTTAACATTAAATTCAATTTGTAAAAAAACATGTGCTTTCTTCAAATTTATCTCACTTTTTGACATTAAAATCATGTCGTCAACGTAAACCAATAAAAATACATCTTCCAAAACATATAAACAAAAATCATGTTTTGATTGAACAAATCCTTTACCAACCAAAAAACCATGTAGTCTTTCATTCCAACATTTAGGCGCTTGTTTTAATCCATACAAAGATCGCTTTAATTTCAAAACTACACCTTTACCGAGATTAACACCTAAGGGAGGTTTTATATAAACGTCTTCTTTTAAAAAACCGTTTAAGAATGCCGTTGGCACATCTAATTGTTTCATATACATATCATTTTGTACGGCTTGGCTCAGCATCATACGAATAGTAGGCATACGTGCAACTGGTGAATATACATTAAATAATGTTTCCTCTTGAAATCCTTTCACCACTAATCTCGCCTTCTTCGTTCCATCTTGTTTAGTAGTAAAAATCCATTTTGTATCTATAGCCCTCTTATCTTTAGGCAACTCAGATTCTTCCCAAGTTCTCAAACATTTAAGAGAATTTAATTCTTTGTCTATCGCTTGTTGCCACCCTTGACCTTTTTCGATTGCTTCTTTATACGAGCTTGGATCACCCGTACACAAACAATATGATACATGTGCTTCATAATCTTCAAAACTTTTTGGAGGCTTAACTATTCTGCCACATCTCGTTTTTATCACACTTTCATTTCCGTTTATACTTTCTCGTCTATCAATAACATTTTCTTCCACACAATCCTCAAAAATATCATATGGTTCGTTCCTAACCGTTTCCTGTTCATTATTAGTATCATCTTCTCTGATTTCTACATTATTATGTACTGGTTCTTGATTTATTTCGGTTACTCTAACTCTTTGCCACTCAGTTCCGTTTGTTAGGTTATCGTTTTCATTATAAACAATATCTTCTTCATCAAATCTCACATCTCGTGACACAATAATTTTATTTTCTTTAAAGTCCCATAAGTTATATCCTGTCCTATTATATCCGACCATTCTAGTTTCACGTGCTCTTTCTGACAATTTTTCAGGTTTTGGTACTATACACGCCCACGCTTTTGCACCAAAAACACGAAGTTTACTTAAGTCTCTTGTACCATATAGTACTTCACATGGAGTTTTAAAATTGATAGCTGATGAGGTACAGCGGTTTAACTGATAAGCCGCACATCTTATAGCTTCTCCCCACAAATTCTTTGGTAAGTTGGTTTCGCTGAGCATAGTTCTTGCTTTATTGTATAAGCTACGATTCATTCGTTCCGCAACGCCATTGCTAGCTGGTGAATATGGTAAACTATATTCCATGAATATACCCTTTTCATTACAAAATTGACGTAATTTATTGCAAGTGTATTCACCCCCATTGTCACATCTTATTCTTTTGACCGCTTTCTCAAATTCATTCTCATATCTATGGATATAATTAATAATATTTTCGGTAGCTTCAGCTTTTCTCTTCAGCAAGAAAACTACACAGAAGTGAGAGTAATCGTCAATGACAGTTTGGAAATAAACTTCACCTTGTATAGTTGGAATGTTGGATGGGCCCGCTATATCGCTATGTATTAGCTCCAAGATCTGAAGTGAACGTGGTCGGTTTAAACTTTTGAATGGTAACCTAGTTGCCTTACCTTTCATACATGCGTTACATACTTTTTTGTTAAGTGGTAACTTCAACCTTTGTAATATTTTAGAGCTAGTATGTCCTAAACGTCTATGCCACAACATGCCGTTTGCTGATTGTATAGCTGCGGCTCCATCCTCTGCTAAGATTTCACCCTGTAAAATGTAAAGTTTCCCATTATTATAGGCCCAAATAGTAGATCCATTGAAAAATGTAATTTTTGCATATTCATTTCTAAATATTATTTCGTTAGATGGTATTTCGAGAAGTTTCCTTACAGAGAGCAAATTAAAGGCTAAATTAGGCACAATAAAACCTACGATAGTAATCCGAACATTGTCACATTTGATAGGCAAATTACCACTATAGTAAGAAATTAACTTTTCACCATTTGCCGTATTTATATTTATGGGATGCTCTAACTGCTTTATATTAGTCATGTATGGTATATAATAATCTGATATAAAATTTTGTGATGCACCAGAATCTATTATGAAAGAAACACAATTATTAGTGGAAACCTTACATGTTAAATTGAATTCTGTTCTGTCAATCATACAACCTATTTCATCATTACTTTCATCAAAGCCCATATGAGTGTAGTCCGATGTAGTTGCTCTACTGATACCACCTCGGCCCTGCACTCTGCCATGACCACGTCTGTGAAATTCTACACGCCGGATGGGTACTCCACGTTGAGTAGTACCTCTTCCACGCTTTGCTTGGTTTCGACAATATAATGCCTTATGCCCTATCTCATGACAATACCAGCAAACAATGTTAAATGCATTATCTTGGTTTGTGTTGACTAAATCTTTATCGTCTAGTCTTATTTCTGCATCTAATAAAGTTGACTTCGTTTTCTCCAAAGTCAAGCATTCGCTCATTGTATCTAATGCTGTTATTGCATTGCAAAATTTTTCTGGTAATGCTCGCAACAGATATATAACTTTATCAGACTCTTCCATTTTTGACATTATTTCATTGTCACTAATTAACTTATCAAATTTCAAAAAGAAATCTTGAAGTTTTTCATTTCTGTCACATTTCAAGTCAATCAACTTTTTCTTCAAATGAAATTTGTTCATGACACTCTTCCTTGAAAAAAATTTTTCCAATGAATCCAACATTTCTTTTGAATTTTTGCATCCTTTTACAATGTCTAAAAATTTGTCTCCAATATTTTGCACTATTAATGACCGTGCTTCTGCATCCCTCTTTTTATCTTTCACGTCCACACACGTCACAATGTCATCAATACCTTTCTCCTCTAGCACCAGCTCCAATCTAAATTTCCAATTATGAAAATTATCCCCGTCTTCCAAGCGACGTATCACATCTTGAGACTTCATGTTAGCCATCCTTTATTTCTGGTACGAGTCAAAAAAAATATATATATATATTTGTATTGCTGAAACCGTCAAATTCACAAATTTAAGGAATATGGGGCGGCCCATAACCTATTAAATTCCTAATAATACATGGAAGACACCACATTCCTTTCTTCTACAATAAAACTAGTTTTGTAACGTTCACCATAATTCATATAATTTGAATCCACTGACTGTTGCTACCATCAACATCATAGACAATTGTTTCTCAAAGACAAACTAAAACTTCTACACATTTGATTTTATTAATCTTGATTGTGCAAGACATTTTATGATTTTATTGTATTTTTCTTTGACATTGTTTTATGATTTGATAGTACTTTTTGACATTTTATTCTTTTGGGTTTTTTTTATCAACACTGATTTTTATTACATTTTATGATCTTACTGTACTTTTACGTTTTTTTTTTTATATTACTCTAATCTTGGTTATGCAAGACATTTTATGATTTATTGTATTTTTCTTTGACATTACTTTATGATTTGATTGTACTTTTTTGACTTTTTATTCTTTTGAGTTTTTTTTTCATTTATCAACCCTGATTTTTATGATCTTATTGTACTTTTGCGACATTTTTTTTAATATTATTAATCTTGATTTTGCAAGACATTTTATGATTTTATTATATTTTTCTTTGACATTATTTTAATTAACTAACCACAATTCTCTATATTTTATGATTTGATTATACCTCTGACATTTTTTTTTTTAATTTGAACTTGATTATTTATGATATTTTTATGATTTGATAAGGATGACGATCTATTGTTAGTTTTTTTTTTTGTTACAAATTTCATAAAGTAGTTCACTTAGCTGATAGTGGTTAAGATATCACAGAAACTAGTAGCAATAAAACAGTTTAGAGAATTACAAAAGAACTTGATAGTGACCCCAAATATTGCAAAGAAATTGTCGTGACTAGTCACAGTTTGGATAGTTTCATAGATTTCAGCTAGTAAGCGGGCAGCTATGAAATTAGTAAATTCATGCCCGGTTTCGGATTTGTCTGTTTTAAGGCTTTCAGGGTAGCGTTTGTCATTAAAATTGCTAAGGCAAATGCAGTGTCGAGATATAATAGATCCATTTTGAATTCCTGAAAGACGCTTTACTACTTCGGGCACTTCCTTCGGGTAGCGGCATTAAAAAAAAAATTGCGTAGTAGACCATTGTGCAGATAATACAGTAACATTCGATCGAATTGCTCATAGAACCAAATTAATTGAGTAAGGTACTAAATAAGTTGAGCTTTTACAATTGCCGGCCTCACACTAAATTAATCAAAATGTAATTCTTTAAAAATAATCTATAGATTACTTAGGTTTTGAAGTTAAGAGTCTGGAGTTAAAACCTGGTAAAAGAAAATCGGAGCTGTGGATCAATTACTCAGGCTAACATAAGATTAGGCAGTTCGGTGTAGGATTAGTAAATTCTTTTGAAAATAAAAAAGGATGTTTTTGTAGGGTACACTATCTACAGTACCTACCCACATAGTTTATTTATTTATTTAATACACAAACATACAAGATACACAATATACGATATCGTTATATTTATTTTATTTATTATTATAATAACAGTAACACACCGTTGACAGACATTCATCGTATCAGGCATCGTATATCGTTTACGATATAGCGTCGGCTGATGTCTGGTTGAACGCCACCGCGAGCAGCTGCAGCGGTACTGCACCGCGAGCCTACTAAATATTCTGCCACCCGCAGTGACGCACCAGCAGTCGGTTTGCATCTCCCGTTACCGTTACTGCGCTCCCGCAAATTTATTGTTTACGCGATCTTTACGGTGAACTTTGTCTGTGTTTCTGTTACCTATCTTGTGTATTGTGCTGTGAACATTCTGTCTATCGTTTCGTCTGTTTCTCCTTTTGAACTATATAAAGGTTACGTGTTTTGTGTAAAAGACAATATAAAAGTGAGTACCCTCATATATGACTTTTATTGTGTCTCCGACCTACATCATCTACACGTACCTAAACTGGTGACCCTCGAGCATGAACATCAGCGCAGACTTCGTGCAGAGCTACTTCATCGTGACGTCATCATCACTTCCCCCAAACTGGTGACCCCGATTCGAACACTTTAAGAAAGACGATTAAATATGAGTGACAGTGAATCCGCGCACACCGCGCCGTCTGCGTTGCAGCAATCACAACATGTTACACACAGACTGCGCAAAGCGAAGCGCGTGTCCACTATAGAGGCACAAGATGTACACCGCGTGACATTGAAGTTGCCACCATTCTGGCCTGAGGAACCAGAAATCTGGTTCGCCCAAATTGAAGCGCTGTTCGAGAATGCAGGGGTGACAAACGACGTCACCAAATTCAATGATGTCATCGGACAACTTGACCCACCATATGTAAAGGAAGTGAAGGACATAATCATGTCACCCCCCACCACTAACCGGTATGACAAGTTGAAAACCGAGCTTGTCAAGCGCCTATCCGCCTCCCAGGAGAAGAAGGTGAACCAGCTGCTGATGCGTGAGGAGCTGGGTGACCGGAAACCTTCGCAGTTCCTGCGCCATCTGCAGGGGCTGGCAGGACCCACTGTTCCCGAGGACTTCGTGCGCACCATCTGGAGCAGCCGTCTCCCCAGCAGCATCCAGCCTCTCCTGGCAACGCAGCCGCGTAGCTCCCTGGAGGCCTTGGCCGAGCTGGCCGACCGCATCCAGGACATCACCACGCCATCCAGCCACGTCGCTTCAACGTTGGCAGCAGGGCCCTCTCTGCATGAGATGGCAGCCGAGATCGCCGAGCTGAAGCGCGCCATGAAGGACATGACGCTGGAGCTGCGTGACAGCCGTTCGCGGAATCGCTCCCACAGCCGTGGTCGACATGCAAGACGGACCTCACACCAGCGATCGTCGACACGCTCAGACTCCAGCTACCGGAGCCACCCTGTGTGCTGGTACCACTCCATGCACGGGGACAAGGCAAGACGCTGCATCAAACCCTGCGACTACACAAAGGGAAACGCCGCGGGCAGTCGCTAATGATGGCGACAGACGACTGCCGCTCTGCAACTGGTCGCCTATTCGTCGCAGACCGAAGCACGAAGACGCAGTTCCTGGTCGACACAGGTAGCGACCTCTGCGTCTACCCCCGTCGTCTGCTCAACGAGCGTCGCGCGCCCACCAACTATCAACTGGTAGCCGCCAATGGGACACCCATTAAGACATTTGGTTTCGTGGAACTTTGTTTAAATTTAGGTTTACGTAGAGACTATAAGTGGCGTTTTGTCGTGGCCGAGGTTACAAAACCGATAATCGGCGTAGATTTTTTATGTCATTACTCGCTAGTCGTTGACTGTCGCAACCAACGACTAGTCGATAGTACGACAAATGTGTTCTCGTTAGCTTCGAGTCGTGCAGATTCATCTTTATTTTCAGTAAAGGTTATATCTGGCGACTCGAGGTATCACAAACTCTTGGAAAGTTTTCCAGACATCACCCGACCCGCCGGTACACTACGCACTACACCGCACAACACAGTACACCACATACGCACGACCCCAGGCCCCCCAGTTTCATCATCATTCCGGCGACTAGCGCCAGATAAACTTAAAATTGCTCAGCAAGAGTTTCAGCTAATGCTTTCAAATGGCACTGCTAGGCCCTCCGAGAGCCCCTGGTCATCACCCCTACATCTCGCCCCTAAGAAGGACAACAGTTGGCGACCTTGCGGTGATTACCGCATGCTCAACGCCCGAACCGTTCCTGACAGGTATCCGATAAGGCACATACATGATTTCGCTCACAGTATCTCAGGCTGCAAGGTTTTCAGTACAATTGACCTAGTGAAAGCCTACAATCAGATACCTGTCAGCCAGGACGACATCCCCAAGACTGCGATCACCACACCGTTCGGCTTGTACGAATTCCCGTACATGACGTTTGGTTTGCGTAACGCGGGCCAAACGTTCCAACGTTTCGTCGACGAGATGACCAGAGGTTTGGACTTCTGCTACTGTTATTTGGACGATTTTCTAATTTTTTCTAGAACAGAAGCTGAACATGAGGAACACCTCCACACCATCTTCGGCAGGTTGAAGGACTTCGGCATGCTGGTCAACACCTCCAAGTGTGTTTTCGGCGTCTCGGAGGTAACCTTCCTAGGTTACCACATCTCCGAGAAAGGCACCAAACCACTTCACTCCAAGGTTGAGGCCATCAAGTCGTTCCCACCGCCCAAAGATGTCCGTCAGCTGCGTCGATTCTTGGGTATGATCAATTTTTACAGGCGATTCATCCCACACGCAGCTCAGATCCAGGCACCGCTTCACAACCTCTTGATTGGCAACATAAAGGGCTCGCACCCCATATGTCTTGCGGAGAGTGCCTTGCAAGCATTTGAGGACTGCAAGGAAAGCCTAGCTAACGCTGCCCTATTGGCTCACCCCGATTGCAACGCCAAACTCGCATTGGTTACCGATGCGTCGGATACTGCAATCGGCGCGGTGTTACAGCAGCTTAGCAACGACGGTTGGCAGCCGTTAGCTTTCTTCTCCAGGAAGCTCAGCCCTCCGCAAACAAAATATTCTCCCTATGACAGGGAACTGCTGGCCATTTACGAGGCCATCAAATACTTCCGCCATATGCTGGAGGCACGACACTTCGTCGTTTATACGGACCACAAGCCAATCAGCTTCGCATTCCACGAGAGGAAGAAGACCTGCTCACCTAGGCAATACCGGTACCTCGACTTCATCGCACAGTTCACCACCGACATAAGGCACATTTCCGGCAAGGAAAATGTCGTAGCCGACCCCTTATCTCGCGTGGAGGAGCTTCAGGTACCGGTCAGCCTCGTCAACCTCGCGGCATCGCAAGCTTCGGATCCCGAGCTAGCCAACCTCCTCCAGGAAGGATCATCTCTAGTACTGGAGAAGGTGCAGGTCTCCGGGGAGCGTACACCTGTGTACTGTGACGTCAGTACAGCGCCTCCCAGACCATTTATACCCAAAATGCTGCGAAAACAAGTCTTCGACAGCTTACATTCCCTCAGCCATCCTGGTGTATCAGCGACTGCCAAATTAATCGCAGAGCGCTTTGTTTGGCCAGGCGTTCGGAAGGACTGCAGGGAATGGGCACAAGCTTGTCTTCAATGCCAGCGGGCCAAGGTGAGCCGCCACGTTACAGCGCCATTAGGGTCGTATCATCTCCCACGTGCAAGGTTCACCACTGTCCACATCGACCTTGTGGGCCCGCTCCCGATTTCGCAAGGCTTCAAGTACTGTCTGACAGCAGTCGACCGATTCACCAGGTGGCCCGAAGTGGTACCTATCGTCGACATTACTGCCGAGACAGTAGCTAAAGCGCTGCTGTCCGGATGGATTGCCCGGTTTGGCTGTCCCGCAGATATTGTTACGGACAGGGGCCGTCAGTTCGAGTCAGCCCTGTTCGAGCAATTGTCCAAGTTGGCTGGTTTTCAGCACAAGCGGACAACGGCTTACCATCCAGCGTGTAACGGCATGGTGGAGCGTTTTCACAGACAACTCAAGGCGTCCATCACGTGCCATGCTAACGACAGGTGGACCGAGTCCTTGCCGTGGGTATTGCTTGGAATAAGGAGCGCATTCAAAAAGGATGTCCAAGCGTCTTCCGCCGAACTGGTATACGGCGAACCGCTAAGACTCCCAGGAGAATTTTTCTCTCCCCGTGATGAAGGAACGACCGACATCACGGAATTCGTCGCTCGCATCCGCAAGTTTGCCCAGAACCTGCAGCCGACCCCAGCTTCCCGTCACAACAAAACGAGCATATTTGTTTATAAGGACCTGCAGACCACTGATCACGTGTTCCTTCGTGACGACGCATTACGTGGCTCGCTACAGCCAGCCTACACAGGTCCTCACAAAGTTCTGCAAAGAGGTGACAAAACCTTTAAAATCCTGTTCAAGGGCAAAGAGGTCACGGTTACAATTGACCGCCTTAAGCCAGCCTACATATTGGTTGACAAAGCTGACCCAAAGGTCATTCCAACTAGCTGTAGCAAGGAGTACACCACTCGTTCTGGTCGTCAAGTCAGATTTCCAAATTTTTATCGCCCTTGACGGTCTCTGGAGGGGAGTGATGTAGGGTACACTATCTACAGTACCTACCCACATAGTTTATTTATTTATTTAATACACAAACATACAAGATACACAATATACGATATCGTTATATTTATTTTATTTATTATTATAATAACAGTAACACACCGTTGACAGACATTCATCGTATCAGGCATCGTATATCGTTTACGATATAGCGTCGGCTGATGTCTGGTTGAACGCCACCGCGAGCAGCTGCAGCGGTACTGCACCGCGAGCCTACTAAATATTCTGCCACCCGCAGTGACGCACCAGCAGTCGGTTTGCATCTCCCGTTACCGTTACTGCGCTCCCGCAAATTTATTGTTTACGCGATCTTTACGGTGAACTTTGTCTGTGTTTCTGTTACCTATCTTGTGTATTGTGCTGTGAACATTCTGTCTATCGTTTCGTCTGTTTCTCCTTTTGAACTATATAAAGGTTACGTGTTTTGTGTAAAAGACAATATAAAAGTGAGTACCCTCATATATGACTTTTATTGTGTCTCCGACCTACATCATCTACACGTACCTAAATTTTCAATAACTGCGAAACCATCAAAGCAAAAGAAAAGGATGCTTAATGTTGTTAGGGTGAAGAATCCAAAATTTCATCATAAGACTTAGAAAAATTAAGAGCGTAGATATTCCGGGTACGTAGGATTAAACAGCATGTTGTAGAGGAGACACAATACTCGAGTGTTTCTGTGAAGGTGGATAGGGAGCCACTTATGATCCTTGCGGAACTAAAAGACGTGGCCGTATTTCTCTAGACCAAAAACAAAATGGATGCACAGGTTTTGCAAGCGCTCAAATTAATTTAAGAACTCCTCCGTGGCATCACGATAGCAGGCCTCAACTAGACAGATTTTAATTTTAAAGGGCTAGATGCTTTGAAGGGATTTTAACGAGTGAAAGGAAACGCGCACCTTACGACTTACCTCATTTACTTGAGCTCGCCAAGAGAGATTACTGTTTGTCTGACAATAAGGTTCAAAGATAAAGACGTCAAAGTGGATATGTCAAGCGCAGTGCGATGGTATCGACTGCCTATGATCATAGCCTGGGATTTGGATGGGTTGATTTGAAATCCGTAGGACTTAGCCCATTTACTTATACTCTCCAGGTCACGATTAATGATTCATTTAATGTCCAGAGTTGCTAGATGGTAGAAGCAAGAAAGAAAAAGTATTTAACTGTCACAAATTGACATACATACTTTTGCTTAAACTAAATCCATAAATAGAGTATTAGTAGTTTTTAAATTATGTTACTAAAGACAAGTAAAAATAAGAATAAAATAACAAATATGAGTATAAATTATATAGCAGATGCATGTCGTGGTCGTGGCTAGAAGGTTATACAAAATTAAACTTCCATCAACCGGGTACAGTGTTCCAAAACTTAATGGTCCTTATCGCATATTAGCAGTATTAGATAATGATAGGTTTATAATTGAAGATACTCCTTTATCTCGAAAAGGTAATCGTCATTTTACTGGCACTTTTTCAGATCCTGACGGATTTGTCGCTTGACGGATGAAACCGGGCGCTGGTCGTAGTCTGGTTTCTTTTTTAGTTTTAATGCCGCGTCTTTAGCCAACTGGTCAGCTCTCTCGTTCCCCTCCAGTCCCGCGTGCGCCTTGATTCAAAACAGAGCAACATGCTTGTTTTGGATGCTGCACTGCCTCAGGTTCTCCCGGGCTTCGACTGCGAGGGGATGGAGTGAGCGGTGGTTCTTGACCGTTTCCAGTGCCGATCGCGAGTCACTGAAAATACCAAATGTCGAGTCTTTTTTCTTGGCGATCTCCCGCGTTGCTTTGCATATGGCCAGCAGTTCGGCCTGGTAGACCGTGCAGTAGGACGACAGTTTAATCTTCTGGCATCCGGTTTCGGCGCCATTGCTCCAAAAAGACAATGCCGCCCCCACCTTGCCATCGATTTTGCTGCCGTCCGTATAAATCTGCACTGCTTGTGAGCAGTGGTCTGCAAGTTGGTCCTGATCTGCCAGGCATATGAACTGCAGGCTCATTTGCTCCGCCGGGTGGGGTGTAGAGGCAAATGCGGCGCGCCGCTCGACGTCCCCATCTCCCAGTGCCGACTGGGGCGACCCCCTCCTTGCCTCATATAGGGCAGCTGCCTCTCGTATTCGGAGGTCGAGGGGAAGTATCCCGGCCAACACTAGTGCCGAGTTTAGGGAAACGGTGCGATAGGACTTGCACAATTTCTGTGCAAATCCCCGCTGGACCGCATTTAACCTCTTTGTGACGCACTGTTTTGTGGCTGCAGGTGCCCATGCACCTGCCGCGTACATTATCACCGGTTCCACTACTGCCGTGTACATGGTGCGGATGACGTCGGGGTGGAGGCCCCAGCTGACCTTCGCAGCCCTCGACAACTGCTTATAAAAGTCCGTCGCCTTCTGACAAACGTTGGCGACGTGCTTGTTGACCGTAAGCTTGTTGTCGATTGTTAGCCCCAGGATCTTGATTTCCTGCGTCATGCCAATGGCTACCCCTCCCATGCTGAGCCGTGGGATGTCGAACTTCAGTTTCCGCGTGATTACCATCGCATTGGTCTTATGCGGTGCGAATTACAACTTATTGCTGACACCCCACTGATAAACATGGGCGAGGGCGTCATTGGCCTTTCGCTCAATCTCGATCGCTGTATCGCCATCGAATACTAGCACCACATCATCAGCGAAGGCTTGGCAGTAGTGTTCCCGATCTACCAGCCCTTTTAGTAAGGGGTCCAGAAGGGTGTTCCAGAGCATCGGCCCTCCGATCGATCCCTGGACACAGCCCTTCGAGGTTCCCCTTACTACTTCAACTCCAGCGTACCTGACCCTGACCCTTCGGTCACTGAGGTAGCTGTCCACGACTCTCCTCACATTTACCGGGCAATTTTCCTCAGCCAGTCTGGTTCTTATAACAGGCCACCATGCGCTGTCGAAGGCCCCCTCTATGTCTAGCGAGACCACTACTATCAGCTTTCGCTCACTGAGCTTGCTGCGAATGTGGCCCACCAGATCATAGAGGGAGTCTTCCGTGCTCCTTTGGGGCATGAACCCGTACTGGCGAGTACTAAGTTTCGGTATAATGTGCCATTTAACCCTGTTCATGATCATTTTCTCCAGGACCTTTCCCAGCACTGGCAAAAGACCAATTGGTCGGTATGACTTTGGAGCTGTGTAGCTCTCCTTCCCGGGTTTCCTTAGGATCACAACTGTGGCCTCCTTCCAGGTCCTGGGAAAGTAGCCCAGCTCCAAGCACTTATTGGCCAGTGCTAGGAAAGTTTCCGGATCGTGGTCGATCGAATGCTGGCAGATATCGGCTGTGAGGCCATCGGCCCCGGGGGCCTTTTTGGGATTGAATGAACGCAGGGAGGAGTTTAGCTCCTCGATGGTGAACGGTGGGTCATGAATCTCATCATGGCCCACGACGTTCACCTTTTCCGCCATCGCTCTTATATTTTTATGCTCCGCTGCGTCATCTTCCTCCCTATCCCCGGGGTAGAAGGTTTCTGCCAGCAATTTGGCAGAGTGGAGGTTGTCCAGCGCCTTTCCGTTCACGGTCAGGGGCAAGTCCTCATGCCTCTTTTTGGTTCTGCCTATGACGCGGTATATGCCGTCCCATAGCCCTTCCCCGTCTTGTCTCTCACAGAAAGCTTTCCAGCTTTCTGTTTGAGCTTTTTTAAATTTTTCCTCATATTCTTGTTTAATTTGCAGGTACTCAGCGACGACGGCCTCTCGCCTAACGGGTGCTGCACAACGGATCCTACGCCTTTTTGTGGCGACTGCCTTCTTCAGCGTGGCGAGCTCGTCTGACCACCATGGTAAGCTGACCTTGTTTTTTGGCTTAGTAAGGGGTATACTATGGTTTGCTGTGTCTATAATTAAATTTTGGTATATGTCTATTTTGATTCCTAACTCTGTTGTATTTTTAATTTTTTCTATTTCTATTGTGTTTAGTTTATTATCTATTAGCAACTGGGTCAGTTTCTCATGAAACTGATCCCAGTCTGCTTTTCTACTATTGTAGATTCTGGTTGTTCTGCTAATTTGTACACCCCTTGCCTTCTCCAAGGCCAGACTGAAGGTGATGGTGTTGTGGTCCGAGCTCGTCAGGCCTTCGACGACGTTCCAGTCGTCCACTAGGCCAAGTAAATCCGCCGTGCAGACCGTTATGTCTACTCTACTGGAGTAGACGCTGGCACCACGTACTGTGTAGAACGTCGGGGTATCGCCGACGTTGAGTATCTGCAAATCCATTTCTTCAAGAGCACCAGCCACCTCATTCCCTCTACTATTGGTTTTCTGGCTACCCCACCAAGAGTTTTGCGCATTGACATCGCCGCCCATGATGATCTGCCGGCCGAAGTGCCGCTCAATCTTTTTAAGCTGCTCCAAGTATGGCCCTATCGGTTTTGGCTTAGGTTCAAAGTAGAACGAGGCTACCACGATCTCCCAGGCAACTGTCCTCATCTTCACCACCGTGATGTTAGGTTAGGTTAGGTTAGGTTAGGTTAGGTTAGGTTAGGTTAGGTTAGGTTAGGTTAGGTTAGGTTAGGTTAGGTTAGGTTAGGTTAGGTTTTTTTTTTTTTTTTTTTTTTGTTTTTTTTTTTTTTTTTTTTTTTTTTTTTTTTTAATACTTCTACCTCCAACATTATCGGAGTCTATTCTTAGCTAATACGTTCATTCAAGTTCTCGCGTGTATTCTTCTCGCACTTTCATTTCCATCATACTTATCTTTCTATTATTCATCCGCATTTATATACTCCATGGGTGGGATTCCCATCTATTTCCCTATATCGAACTAACTACTTTCTTTATTTATTCTCTATATGGGGTATTACAATAAAACATGAAACAAGTTTTTTATTTTTGTGGCTTTTTTACATTTTTTGCTTAATGTTTACTTATGTCTATTTTACAATATTATATCTTATCTTATACTATTTTATTTTCTAAAAGTTTGTTATTTCTATTGTACAGTATTCCTATATCTATTTTACATCTCATACATAATCTTATTCTATTTAACATTTTCTACATGTCTATTGTTCCATTTTACAGGGTAGGTACCTATATCTATTTCACAAGGTGCTTATATCTTATTAGAGTATATTCCTTATTTAATATTTTTTTCATTGTTAACTTATTTTCTCTATCTTACAGGATACGGCGACAGAGGAGCAGTTTACATTTTAAATTACATTTCTTACTTTCCTTAAGCTTATTTCTATTTCATGCATTATTAATTACTATTTTCTTTATATTGTTTACCTACTTATTCTATGCTATTCTCTAATATAATCTACTATATCATGATAGCATATTTACTTAAACGGTTTTGTTTCTTTTGATTACTATCGTTGCTATTTTTATGCAATACTCTAGAAATTTATCTCTTTCTTTGCCCTTCATTAGTTGCGGAACGTTTTGGAGAGATAACTCCACGGTAAAATGCTGCCCCGCTTCATACCGCAATTTTGCGGTAATTGGGCACCGGAACAGAATGTGAGGAACCGTCTCCTCGACATCCGGCTCACAGGCACACGATGGGCTCTCTTTACACCCGAAACGTTTCAGGTATGCAGAGAACCCACCATGCCCCGTCAGGATTTGTGTGGTAACACCTGTGTGGGCCATCTTGCGCACGACTCCATACGCCGCCACCGCGTCCGGGAAAAAGATCTTGGTGCCCGAAGCCGTGTCGCCAGACCCATATCTCGCGTTCCACTCGTCAAGCGTCTCCAACCGGATTCGTCGCTTGACGAATGATACGGGACACCGATCGTAGTCCGGCCTCTTCTTCGATCCCAGGGCGGCCTCCTTTGCAAGCTGGTCGGCTCTCTCGTTTCCCTCCAACCCTACGTGGGCCTTAATCCAGAACAAGGAGACACTCTTGTTTCGAAGCTGGCAGCTTCGCAGAGTGTCCCTTGTTTCCACTGCCAGAGGGTGGGGGGAACTTGTGTTGATCACCGACTGAAGAGCCGCCATGGAGTCGCTGAAGATGCCGAACGTGGCTTCAGTAGACCTGAGCACCTCCCTTGCTGCTCTATTTAGAGCCAGGAGTTCAGCCTGGTAGACGGTGCAGTAGGACGGCAAAGCAAACTTGAGGGCCTTCGTTTCGGCAGCGCCTTTCCACAGGGAAAGCGCCGCTCCAACCCTGCCCTCAATTTTGCTGCCGTCGGTAAAGATTCTCGCAGCAAAGTCACTGTGGTTATTATATTGTTCCTCGTCTACCAGGCTTCCGAAATCAAGGCTGATTTGTTCCGCGGGGTGTGGAGCCTCCAGCGCAGGGAACATCCTTTCTACTTCCCTGTCACCCAGAAAAGGCTGAGGCACCCCCCTTTTCGCTTCATAGAGCGTTGCCGCCTCCCGAACGCGGAGGTCAAGCGGGAGCATTCCTGTCAGCACAAGTGCTGAATGAAGGGAAACTGTGCGGTACGCCTTACACATCTTCTGCATAACGCCACGCTGGACAGTTCTGAGCTGTTTAATTATGCCCAGCTTCTTGGCTGCCGGTGCCCAAACGCTAGCAGCATATAAAATTATAGGTTCTATGGTCGCCACATACATGATCCGAATGACCTCTGGGTGGAGTGCATACATGCCTATGCTGACCCCCCCCATGCTCAGTCGTGGTGTGTCGTATTTTAACTTTTTGGTTATCACCATGGCAACCGTCTTATGTGGTGCAAATTTGAGTTTGTTATCGACACCCCACGCCTGAACACGACCGAGAGCAACATTTGCACGCTCTTCAATCTCCAGAGCGGTCTCTCCGTCAAAAACTAAAAGGACATCGTCCGCAAAAGCCTGTATATAAATGCCCTCGCTCTCCAATGCTTTTATAAGGGGGTCCAGGACCAGGTTCCATAAAATAGGGCCTCCAATAGAGCCTTGGACGCAGCCCTTACTTGTACTTTTGCTGTATTCCTCCCCGCAGTACCTTACCGAGACTTTCCGGTTCTCGAGATAGCTGTCCATGACCCGCCTGAGCTTGATCGGGCATTTCTCCTCAGCCAGACGGACTCTTATCGTAGGCCACCACGCGCTATCGAAGGCTCCCTCTATGTCTAGAGATACAAGTGTAATCAATCTCTTCTGTGAAAGCTTTAAGTGAATGTGCTGCATGAGAGCATAGAGGGAGTCTTCGGTGCTCTTCTGTGGCATGAAACCGTACTGGCGGGTGCTCATCCGAGGTAGAAGATGAAACTTCAGGCGGGCCACCAGCATCTTCTCGAAGATCTTTCCGAGGATCGGCAGCAAGCCTATAGGCCTATAGGATTTTGGGGTAGAGTATGTCTCTTTCCCAGGCTTCCTTAAGACGATCACTGTCGCCTCCTTCCAGGGCGTTGGGAAGTAGCAATATTCTAGGCACTTATTCAAGAACTTCAAAAATGTCTCCGGATCGTCATCGATGACGTGACAGCATATGTCAGATGTAAATCCGTCGGAGCCCGGCGCCTTTTTTGGGTTGAAGGACCTCATTGAGTTTTTTAACTCTGCCATTGTGAACGGTGGGTCACAAGGTTTATCTTGTTCGTCATCGTTCACGTGTTCGGCTTTGTTTCGCACAGATCGGTGATGGGCGTTATCTCTTTCTGGGAGGTCTTCAGGATAAAAAGTATCCGCTAGAAGTCTAACGGAGCCTCGCGCATCCATCACATTACCGTTCAACTCCAATGGCAAGTCCTCCTCCCTGCGCTGCGTCCTGCCTATCACCCTATAAATCCCCTCCCAAACCCCCTCCCTATCCTGTTTCCCACAAAACTCCTTCCAACTCTCGGTCTGAGCTTTGGCCACCTCTAACTCATACTCTTCCTTCTGTTTCAGGTACTCTTCTACGACCTTCTGCCTCCGAATTGGGGCGGCACAGCGAATCCTGCGCTTCTTGGTGGCGACTGACTTCTTGAGCCCCGCGAGTCTCTCGGACCACCACGGCAAGGTAAGTTCCTCTCTGGATATTTTAAGTGGCATTGAATGCTTACATGCTTCGTGGTTAGGTTAGGTTAGGTTAGGTTAGGTTAGGTTAGGTTAGGTTAGGTTAGGTTAGGTTAGGTTAGGTTAGGTTAGGTTAGGTTAGGTTAGGTTAGGTTAGGTTAGGTTAGGTTAGGTTAGGTTAGGTTAGGTTAGGTTAGGTTAGGTTAGGTTAGGTTAGGTTAGGTTAGGTTAGGTTTTTTTTTTTTTTTTTTTTTTTTTTTTTTTTTTTTACTTCTACCTCCAACATGATCGGAGTCTATTCTACGCTTTACGTTCATACCAGTTCTCGCGTGTATTCTTCTCGCACTTTCATTCCTCATACTTGATCTTTCTTTCATTCATCCTCTTTTGCAACTGTTAGGGTGGGATTCCCTTCTATCATATTTTATCTGACTATCTATAGATTACTTTATTTTATTTCCATTCGATGTTTAGGAGTAAAAAACAGGGTAAAGTATTTTATTTCTTGCTTTGTATACATTATTTGCCTTAATCTTAGTTTTTATCTATTTTACAATTTATTATACTTAGTCTTATTCTTATTCTATTGAACAGTTTCTTGTCTTATTGCTTTTTACAACCCTACAGAATAGGGGGAACATTTTATTGTTTGCACATACATATATGTCTTATTTTACTTATTTCTATTTTACATATTGTATTGTCTTATTCTATTTAACAGTTCTTATCTTGCTACATATCCAGATCTTACAGGGTAGCGGAAGCATTTAATGTCTTTGCACTCACATATATAACTACCTTATTTTACTTATTTATATTTTATTAACTTATTGTATTTATTCTCTATTTCTTAATTTTTAATACAGTTTTATATTATGCTAACCTCTAATATAACATACTATATTACAGCAGCATATTTTCTTATACGGTTTTGTTTCTTTTGATCACCATAGAAGCTATTTCTTTACAATAATTTAAAAACACATCTCTTTTCTTTCCCATTATCAAGTTTGACGCATTTTGTGCAACCAGCTCTACGGCGAGCTTCTGCTCCGTTTCGTACCGCTTTTTTGCGGTGATTGGGCATTCAAACAGTATGTGCAGAACCGACTCCTCCACACCAGGTTCGCAGGCGCACGATGGATTCTCTTTACACTTGAAGCGTTTCAAGTATGCAGAGAATCCACCGTGCCCCGTCAAGATTTGCGTGATATAACTCGTATGAGTTATCTTGCGCACCACGCCGTACGCTACCACCGCATCCGGGAAGAAAAGTTTCGTGCCCGAAGCCGTCTCGCCCATTCTATACCTCTCGTTCCATTCGCCAAGCGTTTCCAATCGGATTCTTCGCTTGACGAATGAAACGGGGCACAAATCATAGTCCGGCCTCTTCTTCGACCCCAGGGCGGCTTCCTTCGCAAGCTGGTCGGCTCGCTCGTTTCCCTCCAGCCCCGCGTGGGCTTTGATCCAGAACAAGGAGACGTTCTTGTTCTGGAGTTTACAGCGTCCTAAGGCGTCCCTGGTTTCCACGGCCAAGGGGTGGGGGGAACGCGTATTGGTCACCGATTGGAGAGCCGCCATAGAGTCGCTGAAGATGCCGAACGTGGTTTCAGTGCTTCTGAGCGCCTCGCCAGCTGCTCTTTGTAGAGCCAGGAGTTCAGCCTGGTAGACGGTGCAGTATGACGGCAGCGCAAGCTTGAGGGTTTTCGTTTCGGCGGCGCCGTCCCATAAGGAAAGCGCCGCTCCAACCCTGCCCTCAATTTTGCTGCCGTCGGTGAAAATCCTCACAGCAAAATTGCTGTGGTTGTTATATTGTTCCTCGTCTACCAGGCTTCCAAACTCTAGTCGCGTTTGCTCCGCGGGGTGCGGCGCCTTCAGCGCTGGGAACATCCGTTCTACCTCCCTGTCCCCCAGTACAGGCTGAGGCATTCCCCTCCTTGCTTCGTAGAGCGCAGCCGCTTCCCGGACGCGAAGGTCGAGCGGGAGCATCCCTGTCAGCAACAGGGCCGAGTGCAGGGAGACCGTCCGATATGCCTTGCACATTTTTTGGGCAATTCCACGCTGCACTATTCTGAGTTGTTTTATAACTCCCAACTTCTTTGCTGCTGGTGCCCAAACGCTAGCAGCGTAAAGTATTATGGGCTCTATAGCCGCCACGTACAGTACACGTACAACCTCTGGGTGAAGCCCCCAGCTGACTTTTGCGGCTCTGCACAACTGCTTGTAGATCCCAATTGCCCTTCTGCAGACGAGTGAGACATGGGTGTTAAAAGTTAGCTTCTCATCAATCGTCACTCCCAGAAGCTTTATTTCTTTCGACATACCAATGTGGACCCCCCCCATGCTCAGGCGTGGTGTGTCATATTTGAATTTTCTGGTTATCACCATGGCGGTGGTCTTGTGCGGAGCAAATTTTAATTTATTCTGGACACCCCACGCCAAAACATGACTGAGAGCGGCATTGGCACGTTCCTCAACCTCCAGTGCAGTCTCACCGTCAAACACCAGGAGGACATCATCCGCAAACGCCTGGATGTAGTTCCCCCTATCTTCCAAAGCTTTTAGGAGAGGGTCTAGGACCAAGTTCCACAATATAGGTCCCCCTATTGAGCCCTGGACACAGCCTTTGCTTGTCCCCTTACTATATACCTCCCCACCGTACCTGATCGAGACTTTCCGGTCACTGAGGTAGCTGTCCATGACCCGCCTGAGGTTGATTGGACATTTCTCCTCCGCCAGTCGGACTCTAATCATTGGCCACCAAGCACTATCGAATGCTCCCTCTATGTCTAAGGATACAAGCGTAACTATCCTTTTTTGTTCTAGCTTCCTATGGACGTGCTGCATGAGAGCATAGAGGGAGTCCTCCGTGCTTCTTTGCGGCATGAATCCGTACTGGCGGGTGCTCATCCTCGGTAATAGATGGAACTTCAGGCGGGCCACCAGCATCTTTTCAAAAATTTTCCCTAATATAGGCAATAGCCCAATCGGCCTATATGCTTTGGGAACAGAGTAGCTGTCTTTTCCGGGCTTCCTCAGTATAACTACCGTTGCCTCCTTCCAGGACGTGGGGAAGTGATGGTTTTCGAGGCACTTATTGAGGAACCTTAGGAATAATTCCGGATCATTATCCACGGCACGGCAACAGATATCGGCTGTAAAGCCATCGGAACCCGGTGCCTTCTTTGGATTGAAGGACTCCACCGAATTCCTAAGTTCCGTCATTGTAAACGGTGGGTCGCAAAGATCATTTTGCTCGCCACAGTTCACGTGTTCGGCTTTAGTTCGAACGGATCGGTGGTAAGCATTGTCGCATTCCGAGAGGTCTTCCGGATAGAAAGTTTCCGCTAGGAACTTCACGGAACCTCTAGCGTCCAACACCTCACCGTCTCGTTCCAATGGCAGATCCTCCTCCCTACGATGCGTCCTACCTATTACCCTGTATATCCCTTCCCAGACCCCCTCCCTATCCTGCTTACCACAGAACTCCTTCCAACTCTCGGTCTGAGCTTTGGCCACTTCCATCTCATACTCTTCTTTCTGTTTCAGGTAATCTTCTACGACCTTCGACCTCCGAATTGGGGCGGCACAGCGAATCCTGCGCTTCTTGGTAGCGACTCTCTTCTTCATCTCAGCGAGTCTCTCGGTCCACCACGGCAAGGTAAGCTCCTCTTTGACTTTTTTAGACGGTATTGTAGTTTTGCATGCTTCGTCTATAGCTTTAGTCAGGTTATTAGTCAGTGTGTCCAGTTGGTCTATGTTTGAAGCTTTGTCAATTTCAGCTGTTGTAAATTTATATACTGTTTTTAATTGGCCAAACTTCTCATAAAATTTGGACCAATTGGCTTTTTTAGTATTAAATTTCCGCGTAGTTCTCTCGATTTTGATGCCCTTAGACTTTTGCATGAGGATCCTAAACATAATGCCGTTGTGGTCCGAACTCGTGAGACCCTCATCTACCCTCCAGTCGTCTACCAGGTCCAAGATATCATTGGAGCAAGCGGTAACGTCCACGTGACTGCTGTACCGCTTTCCTCCTCGGATGGTGTCGAAGGTCGGAATTTCCCCTCGGTTGAGAATGTTGAGGTTTAGCTCGCCGAGAGTTCCAACCACTTCTTCCCCTCTGGAATCGACCACCGGGCTACCCCACCACATGCTCTTGGCGTTGGCATCCCCTCCAACGATCAGCTTCCTGGAACCGACGACGAGCCATATTTGCCTGAGATGTTCCAGGTATGGCTCGATTGGCTGGTCTGGCTCAAAGTAAAATGAGACAAGCGTGATCTCCCAGGCACTGGTCAGGATTCCCACCACTGAGATGTTATTAGTGGTGAGTTTCGGGTACTGTTTGACTACGAGGTCATTGTTAAAGACGGCTATTGCAGCTTTAACAGTCCCATCTCCTATGCCAGTGTTCTGAAAGATCCTAACGCCCCTGTGACTCTTCATTACTTTGGCCCCGCCTACGTACGGTTCCTGTAAGAGGGCCACCGCTGTTCCACGCTTCGCAGCCTCTACAAGAAGCTCGTTGGTGGCTAATCTCTTACGTTGGAGGTTAGCCTGCAATACCCCGTAGGGGGCGTGTACCGCTGGGGTGCCCTTAACAATAAGCTACGGTCGATCTGGCCACTTCATCCCATTTTTTCCGAACCGGGCAATCGTGGCTAAATGCGTTGTGCTGCAAGTCGTGCTCCATCCTTGACTTCGTGCAGTTCCGGCAAGCGGGTGGTGAGCCTGAGAGCCAATCCGGGCACTCTGCTCTCACATGTGGTCCACCACAGTGGCCACATAGGTCCGCGGGCTCTTTACAGAACCGCTTACCGTGCCCGAAGCCCAGGCAGCGGGTGCATTGGATCAGCGGACTCTGATCCTCGACCCTTATTCGCTGAAGTTTGATGTGCACGGTCCCTATTTCTAGAGCACGCCGCCAGATGGTGGGCGAAACGCCGATGATGACGTGGCCAATATGTGGGTTACGTGTCCTCCTCCTATATTTTACTTCCACTCTGTCTTCCCCGCTGCCGAGGCCGCCAAAAACACCCTTATTCAGGCTTCGTAACGCTCCGACAATATCCTCATCGGTATTCACGACAAGGACATTTTTGAGGACCAGAAGCGGGTCCTTGTTCTTGACTTCCTCGACACAGAGGTTAACACCTTCTTCTTGGAGTCGGGTCTTAAATTTTTGCCTTTCTTCCTCTGTTTCTAATCCAACTATTATTTTTCTGTCCCTAGCTTTCCTTACCTTTTCTACTTTGATCCACTCATCTTTGGCGTTTATCGCTTTCCTTACTCTGCTGAGGACTTCCTCTCCCGTCTCAGTTTCATCCTTGGAGGCAACCACAACGGAGTGCAATGTACTGCGCCCTGGCAGTGACTTTGCAACCCGAGTTGCAGCCACACTCGCATAGGTGCCCCTCTCTAGGTATTCTTTCTGGTGGTCTATTTTTTCACTGAGCTCCTCCATTTTTTTGTTGCTCTCTTCTAGGAGTTTTGTGTGTTGTTCCATTTTTAGTAGAAGACTAGTTTCTTCTGAAGAAAAAGTTTTTGTGACTACTGGAATTGGCTCTGTCACCACCGGTCCTTCTTTAGTCAGTCTTTGTTTGGCCGCCTTTAGCTCCGCTTCAGTCTCCTTTACCAATTGGTAAAGCCGTTCTGTGGCTTCAGAGATAGCGGTTTTTATCTCTGTTTTTGTATTTCTGGAGCTGCTCAGGTGCAGCTTCGTCTTCGTCAAGCAGGCCTTAGCCTCTGTAGTCCGGTCTACATATTTAACTTTTGGCGGGGAGGATCTTTCGACTGACCTCCTCACCGTGGTCACGGTCGCAACCTTATTCTCCTGAGTTGAAGCAGACCTATTTTTAATTTTTGCAGGGCCGGCCTGCGACGTCCTTTCTATGTTAAAAGTGTCGTTTGCAGTGGGGCCGGTTTTTGTGGCTTCCCACTCCCCTATACTGCGTCTGACGCTTTGAGGGCCCGCTGGCCCAGGTCCTGACGGCGACTTTTCTTCGTCGGTCGTCTTTGAGGGCGTTCGGTAGCCGAACATGATGGAGGTATGCGTCAACTTAAAAATTACGTCAATAGGGACAAAATTAAAATAAAATATAATAAAATTTATAGCTGCTGTTCAAAAGAAACAAAACCGCTAAAAGTCTTAGAACTAAAAAGAAAAATAAATGTAAAAAGAAACCGTCTAAAAGGACTTAAATCAGGGTCCAGAGACCTCGAAGAGTCCTCAGGGGGCTCCACATAGGCCTTATAATCAATACCGGTCGTAAAAACCGGTTTCAAAGATTTTACAAATAAATTTTTTGGCCACCACCTGGTGTCAGGAGTGCCTTAAAACAGTCTCCCGTCAATTAATGTGCACCAACTAATAAATTAAATTTAACTTATAATTTAAGTTAACTTATGTCCAAAAAAAATTTCTTTGGCTCTACGTAGAGTCCGTCTCTATCCACCAGGGAACAGGTCTCTTTCAGCCCTTTATAAAGAACCCAAACTAGGCCTCTCCAGCTTGAAGGGTTCCGGAAGGATATGTGTTCGAAAATTTTTTTTATTTTAGACACCCCAAGGGGGTCTTAGGGGGGATGGGGGTATATAAATAAGTATTTGATTAATCTATAAACATGTGGCCATTATTTTAAAATTTTTTGATTTTTTAAAAATTTATTTGTTTTATAATTAAAATATAGTTAAATTTTTAAAAGAATGGGGGGTTGCAAAAAGGGGGTCCTGAAGGGTTAGGCTGTATATACCAGTATACTGGTATATCCAGACCGGTGTCAAAATTGAGCTAACTCGCTCCGTTCCCGAGTTATGCCCGTTTTTCTAATTTTAAGACCTAAAGTCGCTTGGCAAAAATTTTAAAAACACTAAGAATTAAATAATTATTGATGCTGCTTTTGCGAGACTAAGGGAAGGGGTTTGTAATTAAGGGTTTTTGCCGGATATATATGTATTTATTTAGGGGGTTTTTTGAACCAAAATATTAATTATTATCAGTAATTAATATGATTAAAAATCTTAACTATGGGTTTTTTAATTTAGCAATTAAGGGATATATTTAAGGGGAAGAATACTATTACTTTAATTTAAATAAACGCATCAATTAATTATAATTAATTATGATCGATTACAATCAATATCGCAAATTATGTTGTTGCCAAGTGGGATGCTTTCTTTAATTGTTTCAAGGAATTTAAATTTATTTATTTTATAATGAATAATTATGAAAATTATTAAAAGAATGGGGGGTTACAAAAAGGGGGTAGCCCAAAGGGTTTGGCTGTATATACCAGTTACTGGTATATTCAGACCGGTGTCCAAATTGGGCTAGCTCGCTCCGTTTTCGAGTTATGCCCGTTTTTTCGATTTGAAGACCTAAAATCGCTTGGCAAATTTTTTAAAAACACCAGAATTAAGTATTTACTGATTTTACTGCTGCTAGACCCAGATAAGGGATCCTTAATTAACCGAATATATTTTTAATTATTTAGAGATTTTAAGATAATTAGGTAATAATTATTAATAATTAATACAATTACAAAAATATTTTTATGGATTTTTTATTTTAACGTTTTAAGGATATGTTTAGGGGGGCAGAAGATACTATTACTATAAATTATTTTATAATTAAATATAATTATTTCGTCATTAAGATGTATAATGAGTTTAAACAAGTAAGTAAGCGATAATCTTTCTTTCTGGAGTTTATGGAAGAAAAGGGGGGTAGGGATGAGGGTGGTAAAGGGTTAGCGGAGGATAAGGGAAGGCCGGGTAATGTTTAAAAGATTATTATTTACGCAAAAAATAATTTTGAAAATTTTCAAAAACACAAAAAATATTTTCAAAAATTTACAGAAAGTAATTGCATTCGGCTCAGGATCTGACCCGTCTTTAAGGCTCGGATCGCCTGGTCCCAGAGACTTAATTAAGACCTAGTTGTCTTAGTGACAAATTTTGTTGTTCAAAATATTCACATAAATAACCTACAAACAAAATTTTCACCACGCGACGCGTACAAAATGGCGTGGGAATTTTTAGATTTTATTTATTACGACGTATGTTTGAAAACACACTCTCTCGTTTCCACTCCTTTTCAAAATTTAAAAGTGCAATAAGTTAGTTTTTATGCCAGAAACTATTTATACAGCTTTATTTTTGAGCTAGGTTAATCCTAGTCTGAGTTCTAGGCTTTTTAAAATCCAAAGTTTGGTAAACAAGGTATACAATGTTAATAATGGAGTTTGAGAAAAGGGTATGATTCTAGACTATTTTAATTTTAGTATGAAAATTTTTATTCTAATTTTTCCGGAATTTTTTGTATATACTATTATTAAATTTACTATATAATTTAATTTAAAAAGTAAAAGAATTTTGAAAAGGTGTGTCGGAATTAAATTATTTAAACAATGCAAAATTAAAATCTGACGGCAAAATACCTTGTTTTGGTATTTCCGCTACCTAGATTTCCACGAAAAATCTTCAGGATGTTGCCGGCCACTCCAGGTGTCTCCTCAGGTCCTCGGAAAAGCAGTTTGCACCTCCTAGTGTGATTTTCCGCGGGTTTTGGCCGCGCGGAATAATCCCCGAGTGACTTGAACCGCAGGGTGGGGCCCGGGGGCTCACGGAAACAATTTTCCGGAGTTCCAGGAATGTCGGGGGCACTCAGTCACTCACTGTCACTGTCTTTAATATTTGGATTATCCTCAGTTTCGGCAGAGATGGAGGGTTTTCCGCGGAAATATTGCCTTTTTGCTTCTCCGATTTCGGAAAAACTCGCCCGAAAGTGTCAGGGGTTGTTCGAAAAATCCAAATTTTTTATGTGATGGAGTCACTGAGTTTATCCACAAGATAGCACCATAAAATCAATATGTCGTCGCGACCGTTTTCACTCCACATAAACTTTCCTTCAGAATTCCACTTTTCACTGTTTATTTACCGACTTTAGGCCGCCGCGCTTCGGAAAAAGCTGTGGAAAACAGACTTAACGGGGGCCAAAAAATCTGGAATTCCTAGGTTGTGTACTCACTGAGATGACGGTTTTTATTGTTAATTAAAAAGTAGGGGTCGCGCCGACTAATCGGGCGCCGCACGCTACTTTCCAAATTTGTTTGGTTTTCCACTCACTTTTTGCTCGGAAAAAACTTGTTTTGATGCACAGCTCACTGGTTTTTTGACCGATTTTAATTTCAAAACCACCATTCGATAGGTTTCGTCAGCGCGCAACTTTTAAGTTATGTTTCGTGATTTTTGCGTTTGAAGCACTCAAAACTTGATTTTTACAGCGCGGAGCTCACAAAAACGTGGCCGTTCGGGTCAGCGGCGCGCGGGTCACTGGTTAGGTTAGGTTAGGTTAGGTTAGGTTAGGTTAGGTTAGGTTAGGTTAGGTTAGGTTAGGTTAGGTTAGGTTAGGTTAGGTTAGGTTAGGTTAGGTTAGGTTAGGTTAGGTTAGGTTAGGTTAGGTTAGGTTAGGTTAGGTTAGGTTAGGTTAGGTTAGGTTAGGTTAGGTTAGGTTAGGTTAGGTTAGGTTAGGTTAGGTTAGGTTAGGTTAGGTTAGGTTAGGTTAGGTTAGGTTAGGTTAGGTTAGGTTAGGTTAGGTTAGGTTAGGTTAGGTTAGGTTAGGTTAGGTTAGGTTAGGTTAGGTTAGGTTAGGTTAGGTTAGGTTAGGTTAGGTTAGGTTAGGTTAGGTTAGGTTAGGTTAGGTTAGGTTAGGTTAGGTTAGGTTAGGTTAGGTTAGGTTAGGTTAGGTTAGGTTAGGTTAGGTTAGGTTAGGTTAGGTTAGGTTAGGTTAGGTTAGGTTAGGTTAGGTTAGGTTAGGTTAGGTTAGGTTAGGTTAGGTTAGGTTAGGTTAGGTTAGGTTAGGTTAGGTTAGGTTAGGTTAGGTTAGGTTAGGTTAGGTTAGGTTAGGTTAGGTTAGGTTAGGTTAGGTTAGGTTAGGTTAGGTTAGGTTAGGTTAGGTTAGGTTAGGTTAGGTTAGGTTAGGTTAGGTTAGGTTAGGTTAGGTTAGGTTAGGTTAGGTTAGGTTAGGTTAGGTTAGGTTAGGTTAGGTTAGGTTAGGTTAGGTTAGGTTAGGTTAGGTTAGGTTAGGTTAGGTTAGGTTAGGTTAGGTTAGGTTAGGTTAGGTTAGGTTAGGTTAGGTTAGGTTAGGTTAGGTTAGGTTAGGTTAGGTTAGGTTAGGTTAGGTTAGGTTAGGTTAGGTTAGGTTAGGTTAGGTTAGGTTAGGTTAGGTTAGGTTAGGTTAGGTTAGGTTAGGTTAGGTTAGGTTAGGTTAGGTTAGGTTAGGTTAGGTTAGGTTAGGTTAGGTTAGGTTAGGTTAGGTTAGGTTAGGTTAGGTTAGGTTAGGTTAGGTTAGGTTAGGTTAGGTTAGGTTTTTTTTTTTTTTTTTTTTTTTTTTTTTTTTTTTTTTTTTTTTTTTTTTTTTTTTTTTTTTTTTTTTTTTTTTTTTCACTTCTACCTCCAACATTGTCGGAGTCTATTCTAGGCTACTCTTTCATTCCAGTTCTCGCATTTATTCCTCTCGCACTTTCATTCCTCATACCTAATCTTTCTTTCATACATCCTCATTTGTGACTATTATGGGTGGGATTCCCAACTACAATCTAGTCTATCTATCTATCTTTATTTTATTAAAAAGCAGGGTCATAAACATTTATTTTTACAATTTTGATACATCAATGCTTAGTGTAAGTTATTATTTTTTACAGGTTCTTATTTCTAGTTCTTAATTATTTTACATAGCTAGGTTCTTATTTATAGTCTTACACAATTTAACAATACTTATATCTAGTATTATGCTATTCTTACTTACTTACATTTTTAATTAATAGTTTTACAGGGTAGGGAACATTTCGAGTTTTTCTCATACTTGTACCTACAATATACTTATTTTTGCTTATATCTATTACATATTGTACCTATTATCTATTTACTTAAATTATTATACAGTTTTTTATTTTATGCTAGTCTTTAATATAATGCATTATATTATGACAGCATATTTTCTTAAACGGTTTTGTTTCTTATTATTACCAACTTTGCTATTTCGCTACAATATTCCATGAATAGGTCTATTTTATTTTTCGTCATTAACTGTGATACGTTCTGAGCAACTACATCCATGGCGAGTTTCTGCTCCGCCTCGTACCGCTTTCTTGCGGTGATTGGGCACTCAAAGAGTACGTGCGGAACCGTTTCTTCCACACCGGGCTCGCAGGCGCACGATGGATTCTCTTTACATCTGAAGCGTTTCAGATATGCAGAGAACCCACCGTGCCCCGTTAAGATTTGTGTAGTTACACTTGTGTGGGTCATCTTGCGGACCACACTGTACGCCGCCACCGCGTCCGGGAAGAAGAGTTTTGTGCCTGAAGCCGTGTCACCCATTCTGTACCTCTCGTTCCACTCGTCAAGCGTTTCCAATCGGATTCTTCGCTTGACGAATGAAACGGGGCACAGATCGTAGTCCGGCCTCTTCTTCGACTCCAGGGCGGCCCCCTTCGCAAGCTGGTCGGCTCGCTCGTTTCCCTCCAACCCCGCGTGGGCTTTAATCCAGAACAAGGAGACGCTCTTGTTCTGGAGCTTACAGCGTCGTAAGGCGTCCCTGGTTTCCACGGCCAGGGGGTGGGAGGAACGTGTGTTGGTCACCGATTGGAGGGCCGCCATAGAGTCGCTGAAGATGCCGATCGTGGTTTCTTTTCGCCTGAGCGCCTCGCCCGCCGCTCTTTGTAGAGCTAGGAGTTCAGCCTGATAGACGGTGCAGTAGGACGGCAGCGCAAGCTTGAGGGTTTTCGTTTCGGCGGCGCCATTCCATAAGGATAGCGCCGCTCCAACCTTGCCCTCAATTTTGCTGCCGTCTGTGAAGATCCTCACAGCAAAATTGCTGTGGTTGTTATATTGTTCCTCGTCTACCAGGCTTCCGAACTCAAAGCTTGTTTGCTCCGCGGGATGCGGGGCTTCTAGCGCCGGGAACATGCGCTCCACCTCCCTGTCCACTAGCATGGGCTGGGGCACTCCCCTCCTGGCCTCGTAGAGTGCAGCCGCTTCCCGAACTCGAAGATCGAGGGGGAGCATTCCGGTCAGCACCAAGGCCGAGTTTAGGGAGACTGTCCTATATGCCCTGCACATTTTCTGTGTTATTCCACGTTGGACGGTTCGGAGTTGTTTAATGATGCCCACCTTTTTGGCAGCTGGTGCCCAGACGCTGGCAGCGTAAAGTATGATCGGCTCCACTGTCGCCACATAGATTAGACGGATGACCTCTGGATTGAGCCCCCAACTCACCCTTGCGGCTCTACACAACCGCTTGTAAATGGCTATGGCCTTCCTGCAGACGAGCGAGACATGGGTGTTGAACGTCAGCCCCTGGTCAATAGTAACACCCAGAAGCTTAATTTCCTTTGACATGCCAATGTCCATCCCACCCATGCTCAGGCGCGGTGTGTCGTATTTCAGCTTTTTGGTAATCACCATTGCTATAGTTTTGTGTGGAGCAAACTTGAGCTTATTCTCGACACCCCACGCCAGAACATGACTGAGAGCGGCATTGGCACATCTCTCCACCTCCAACGCAGTCTCCCCGTCAAAGACCAACAGTACGTCGTCCGCAAACGCCTGGATATAAATTCCCGCATTTTCCAATGCTTTAAGGAGGGGGTCGAGAACCAGGTTCCATAATATTGGGCCTCCTATTGAGCCCTGGACGCAGCCCTTACTCGTGCTCTTGCCGTGTACCTCCCCGCCGTATCTTATTGACACTCTTCTGTTCTCGAGGTAGCTGTCCATGACCCGCCTAAGATTCACAGGACACTTCTCCTCTGCCAGCCGGACTCTGATCGCAGGCCACCAGGCACTATCGAATGCTCCCTCTATGTCTAGGGATACCAGTGTTATTATCCTCTTCTGTTCTAATTTCCTGTGAATATGTTGCATAAGAGCATAGAGGGAGTCTTCGGTACTCCGTTGCGGCATGAATCCGTACTGGTGGGTGCTCATCCTTGGCAAAAGATGGAATTTAAGGCGGGCCACCAGCATCTTCTCGAAAATCTTGCCCAAAATAGGCAACAGTCCAATAGGCCTGTATGATTTCGGAGTGTGATAGTTTTCTCTGCCAGGTTTCCTCAGTATCACGACTGTTGCCTCCTTCCAAGACGCGGGGAAGTAATGGTGTTCCAGGCACTTGTTGAGGAACTTTAAGAAAGTCTCCGGGTCATTATTCACGGTGTGACAGCAGATATCCGCTGTGAAGCCGTCGGATCCCGGGGCCTTCTTCGGGTTGAAGGATTCTACCGAGTTCTTCAATTCATCTGGTGTGAACGGTGGGTCACAGAATTCATTTTGGTCGCCAATGTTCACTTGTTCGGCTTTTGTTCGGATGGATCGGTGATGAGCGTTATCGCATTCTAGGGAGTCGTTCGGATAGAATGT
Source organism: Orthosia gothica (assembly GCA_949775005.1). Taxonomy (NCBI): domain Eukaryota; kingdom Metazoa; phylum Arthropoda; class Insecta; order Lepidoptera; family Noctuidae; genus Orthosia; species Orthosia gothica. The sequence goes on from OX459058.1 coordinate 20,783,284, forward strand.
CTCCGCTAGAAGCTTCACAGAACCTTTCGCATCCAACACGTCGCCATTTAGTTCTAATGGCAGGTCCTCCTCCCTCCGCTGTGTCCTACCAATAACCCTGTATATCCCCTCCCAGACCCCCTCCCTATCCTGCTTCGCACAAAATTCTTTCCAGCTCTCGGTCTGAGCTTTTGCAGCCTCTAACTCATACTCTTCCTTCTGTTTCAGGTACTCTCCTACGACCTTCGACCTCCGGACTGGGGCGGCATTGCGGATCCTGCGCCTCTTGGTAGCGACTTTCTTCTTGAGCTCGGCGAGTCTCTCGGACCACCATGGTAAGGTAAGTTGCTCTTTCACCTTTATAAATGGTATTACTTGCTTACAGGTTTCGTCTATCGCTTTCGTGAGGTTATCTGTGATTATGTCGATGTGTTGTGTATTTTTAATTTTGAGGATTTCAGCTGGTGTAAATTTGTAGTCTGTTTTCAATTGGTCTAGCTTCTCATGAAATTTTGACCAATTGGCTTTCTTCGTATTGAATTTCCTTGTTGTCCTCTCGATCTTGATACCCTTTGACCTTTGCAATAGGATCCTAAAAGCAATACCATTGTGGTCCGAGCTCGTAAGTCCCTCGTCGACCCTCCAGTCATCTATTAGGTCCAAGATGTCGTTGGAACAGGCAGTTATGTCCACATGACTGCTGTACCGCTTCCCTCCTCGGATTGTGTCGAAGGTCGGAATTTCCCCTCGGTTGAGTATGTTGAGGTTTAGCTCTCCAAGAGTCCCGACCAATTCTTCTCCTCTGCTGTCGACCAGCGGGCTGCCCCACCATATGCTCTTCGCATTGGCGTCCCCTCCAACGATCAGGTTCTTAGAACCAACTGCGAGCCATACTTTCTTCAGGTGTTCCAAGTAGGGCTCGATAGGGCTGTCTGGCTCAAAGTAAAAAGAGACAAGCGTGATCTCCCAGGCACTGGTCAGGATTCCCACCACAGAGATGTTATTAGTGGTGAGTTGCGGGTACTGTTTGACTGTGAAGTCGCTGTTAAAGACAGCTATTGCTGCTTTTACAGTCCCTTCTCCTATGCCAGTGTTCTGGAAGATTCGAACGCCCCTGTGACTCTTCATTACTTTGGCCCCACCCACGTAGGGTTCCTGTAAAAGCGCCACCGCCGTTCCGCGTTTCGTAGCTTCAAGCAGAAGCTCGTTGGTGGCTAGCTTTTTTCGCTGGAGGTTAGCCTGCAAAACTCCATAGGGAAACGTTGGGGTGCCCTTAACAATACGCAACCGCTGATCTGGCCACGTCATCCCACTTTTTTCTTACCGGGCAGTCAAGGCTGAACGCGCTATGTTGTGTGTCATGCTCTATGTTGGCTCTCGTGCAGTTGCGGCAAGCGGGCGGTAAGCCTGAGAGCCAGTCCGGACACTCTGGTCTCATGTGCGGACCGCCGCAGTGGCCACACAGGTCCGCGGGCTCCTTACAGAAGCGCTTGCCGTGCCCGAAGCCCAGACAACGCGTACACTGGACCAATGGGCTTTGATCTTCGACTCTGATGCGCTGGAGGTCGATACGAACGGTCCCGATTTCTATAGCGCGCCGCCAGATGGTAGGTGAAACGCTGACGATAACGTGACCCCAGTGAGGGTTTCGAGTTCTCCTTCGGTACTTTATTTCTACCCGGTTTTCTCCACTGTCGAGGCCGTCAAAAACACCCTTATTCTGATTTCTCAGCGCTCTTAGGATGTCCTCGTCAGTGTGCATCACTAGGACGTGTCTAAGGATCAGAAGCGGGTCCTTGTTTTTGACTTCCTCGACAGTGAGGTCAACTCCTTGCTCCTGAAGTCGTGTCTTTATTTTACTCCTTTCTTCCTCAGTTCCCAATCCTATTATGACTTTCCTATCTCTAGCCTTTCTCACCTTTTCTACTTTTATCCAGCCGTCTGTCGCATTCACCGCTTTTCTTACCCTGCTAAGGACCTCTTCACCCGACTCGGTCTCGTCTTTGGAAGTAACCACAATCGAGTGCAGCGTACTGCGCCCTGGGAGTGACCCTACAACCCGGTTTGCGGCCACATTCGCGTATGTGCCCTTTTCCAAGAGCTCCGTCTGGCGGTCAATTCTTTGCTTGAGCTCCTCCATCCTTTCGTTGTTCTCAGCAAGGAGCTTAACGTGTTGCTCTATAGTCTGTTTTAGGCTACATGTGTCGGTTTCTTTACAGGGAATCGGTCCTGGGGCTGGTGGTTTTGGGTCAGTCTCTACTGGCCCCTTCTTAAGCAGTTTCTGGTTTGCCAATTTTGCCTCTGTCTCAGCCTCCTTAACCAGCTTGAAGAGTCGTTCTGTAGCTTCAGTGATTGCGGTCTTTATCTCCGTCTTCAAATTCCTGGAGCTACTTAAATGCAGTTTGGTTCTAGTCAAGCAGGCTTTGGCCTCAGCCGTCCGGTCTGCATATTTGGGCTTTGGCGGGGAGCCTCTTTCGACGGACTTCCTCTCTGCTGTTGCAGTCGTCGTTTTGCTCTCCTGCGTCAAAGCGACTCTTGTTTTGGTTTTTGCAGGGCCGGCCTGCGACGTCTTCTCCATTGTAAAAGTATCATTGGAGGGGCTGGAGTTTGTGGCTTCCCACTCACCTATGCTGCGTCTTACATTAAGAGGGGCAACTGCCCCAGGTCTTAACGGTGACTTTTCACCGTCCTTCGCATTCGACGGCGTTCTATAGCCGAACATGTTGGAGGTATGCGTCACTTTGTAAAGCGTCAATAGGGACGAAAATAAAATAATAAAAACTAATAGCTGTTGTTCAATAAAAACAAAACCGCTAAGATGTCTTAAAACTAGGAAAATAAAAGTAAAACCGTCTTTTAAAAGACTTAGATCAGGGTCTAAAGACCTCGACAGTACTCAAGGGGCTCCACACAAGCCTTTCAGTCAGTTCCGGTCGTAAAAACACGTACCGAAATATTTTGTATGGCTGCTCTATGTAGCCTCTGTGAAGATATAGTCTTTACATTTATAATTGTCACAAGCAATAGCAATGCGACTTTTGTAGAGTCTTGCTCTGTCAGTAATATTATAAACTAGTAGGTTAAAATCACCATACAGTGTCCAAGAACCCTCAGGAGCCAAAAGGCGACTGCAAATTTCCGTATGTAGAGTCGAAAAATTTTCGACTCTACGGTAGAGTCGATCTCTACTTTCCGTTGGATAGCCCCCTCCGAGCCCTCCAAAATAAAACCAAACACGGTGCAGATCCGCCAAGGGGTTCCGGAGCTATTGCTTCTCAAAAAACTCGGTTTTTAGTCAAATTGACAACCGAAAAAAGGTTTTTGAGGGTTTTTCCGGAACCACTGGTCCAAAGACACACGTGCTTGGGTTCTCTCGAACCGTCTCGGTGAGACCTATCCCGCGGAAAAGTTTTCAGGCCTGAAAAATTTTGGCTCCTGAAAACCCCTGAAAAGGCGTTAGTCGGGTGAGGAAGGGCCAGCCGAAGTCCCCAGAGAAAACCCGAACCTTCTACGACCCACGGATCGAGAGTTATCCGAGCCTGAAAAGAGGTTTGACAGTTCTACAACTGTCAAAGTCAATTTTCGACCCGGTATAACTTCCCCCCCAACAGTCGCAGAACGCTCGAGTTTGGACTTATACGGCTTGATTCGTCCCGCTCCGTCGCGCAAATTGGTTTTCAGGATCCTGAAATTGCCCAGCACCAAAACGCCTGAAACTGAGTGGATCAGGTAGAGGTTGTCCCCCCAAACACCACTGTGAAAACGGCAAGTCTCTGCGACCACCGGATCCGGAGCTATGCCGGTCCAAAGTTCCCGAAAAAGTGGGGGTAACTGTCAAAAGACGACTTTGGGCAGCTATAACTCCGCAACCGTTTGCCACAGAGAAACGCGGTTTGAAATGCAGTGCTTGGCTCGACTTCCTCTATCCGCCAAGAATTGTTTCAGGACTGAAAAATTTCAGGTCCTGAAAACTCCTGAAAATTTAAAAGAATATTCCCGCTTGTATGCCGCTGAGAATAGTGAAAACCAGAATCGTTTGCGCCCAAAGGCTACGGAGATATTCAGCGTCAAAGATTAAAACCAAAAAACCGAAAATGGTTGTAAAATCGATTTTACTTGTCTCCGGAGATATTGGGGGCAACTTTGGGCTCAAACAAGCTGCAATATGCTATAAAAAGCTAATCCTGGCGTCAAAATAATTTTAAAACTATTTATTTAGATTTAAAATGGAAAAAACACAAAAAATTTAATAACTTTAAATGCCTAAGAGTAAAAATTCCGAAAAAAATGTTGAAATTTATGGTAAATAACACTCTCTGCGCTAGAAAAATAAAACATATAATTTTGATGATTTTTAGTGCTAAATTTTACAAAAAACTGAAAAAGTCACAAATTTCGAAAAAATAACGCCAAAAAATAACCTTAAAAATATGGTCTTCAGCTGGGTCTGCTCTACTGATGAGCGCGCAGCAGGAACCGCTTGAAAAACAGGGGGTACTCACTGTAGATTTTTCAGTACAGGAGTCCGAAGTTTGGGTCTTCAATATTTATTTCTTCCGCTTCTGGTAGGGGTAAAAATCCGCTTGAAGCGTCGTTCTGCTTGCCTCTGCGCCTCCTCTCAGCTACCAAAATTTCAGCTCGTTGTGGGAAAAGGTTCGAGTACCACGTTGTCAATTTTTGAGGTTATGTGGTCAGTTTTCCTCAGTTTTCTTGGCAACCTGTAGTCGGAAAATTGCTAGCGAGGTGTCGTTCTCCGCGTCTCGTTGGGCCCCGTGCCTTGGTATAATAAAAACCAGGCCTCCACGCTCGTTCTTCGGAGTTATATCACTCCGAAAGTTTGCAAAGTCCCAGTTTTTGCGGTTTTTCGCACACTGCACTTTTTCCGGCGTTTTCCGGCACGTGAAAACTGCACAGTCACTTGCGCGGCACTGATACGCGTCGTTTGGTGTATAGCACTTGCTTATATCTCTAAAAAATACCACTCAAACGAATTTTTTAGCGCGGAGCGTTGCTAAAAATGATCCGACCACCACGAGG